>OU015745.1:14414197-14470354 GCA_907169655.1 Acomys percivali | reverse complement strand
TGTGTGTGTGTGTGTGTGTGTGTGTGTGTGTGTGTGTGTGTGTGTGTTTTAAAGAACAGGCTCTAGAAGTCTGGAAACCAGGCTCTCATCCCCAGTTCTGACAGAGCAAGTCATGAAGATCAAGCTTCTCATTTCTCTGCCTCTTTGTTTCCTCTGAGGGGGGGGGGGGGGGCAGGGGGGGGGGGGGGGGGCGGCGGCTGGATTTGAGGGTTCTAAAGGTCTAAAGTCCCATGGCTTTAAAACCCTAACATAGCTGAGCAATGAGGAGATAAACAGAACACAGTTTTCACCCTCAGGGTCTTAGGCAGTGAAGACACAGGAAGCCGGGACAGAGTCCCACTTGGTGCTGCCCAGGTACAGCAGAAAACCATCATGGTCCCAGTTGTATCACCTTATCCAGAACTTCTGGCAGCGTGGCCCTTCTTGGCATCAGACAGATGGTAGCCTCATTCAAAAGACTCCTCTGCTTTGACGACCATGACTCATTGTATCTGTAGCACATGAATTCCATAGTAGGTAGGTGGCTTTATAGAAGAAAAGACCACAAAATCGATGGTGCTGGCACTTGCACAAGAACCAGAAGGCAAAAAGCATCTTCAGCAAATTTGGACCAGCCAGTGATTGTAAAAGAAACCTGTCTTGTTGCATGTGATTATAATGGCAGCTTATTTTAAGCCTCTGGTTTTTAAAATCAGCCACTTTAACATCCCATGGAGCTAAAAATGACAGATTTCCACTCTTTGGAAAAAAAAAAAAAAAGGCCCTGTCCCCAACATGTACATGTAACTGTCACTGGTCCCCTATAATCTCCTTATGTTATATAAAATAAGCTGCCGGTCTGACATGAAATGGACATGGGACTGATTCTGCAGCATGACCCCTGTAGGGTTGCTCAGACACAGTCTGTAGGGAGAAGGAAAAAGTTGTATTCCCCTAATGTTCTCTTTCCATCTCCCTGGCCCTCTTTCCTGTTTCACTCTTTCCTGAGATAGTGGGAGGTAGAGTGCTGTTTGAGCACTGGCGCTTTCTCCCTCCCTCCCTCTCCCCACCCCATCTCTCTCTCTCTCTCTCTCTCTCTCTCTCTCTGTCTCTCTCTCCGTGTGTGTGTGTGTGTGTGTGTGTGTGTGTGTTGTGCACACATGCATTTCTTAATGTTTCTGAACTGGTGGGTGAAGTATTGAGGGGACAGGGACACTCTCATGGCAGCTTTTTATCATGGGGTGCATGTGGAACTCTCAAGTCACACTGAGAAGTTCCACACATCAAAACACTGTCTCCTTCTCCCTGCAGCTAGCACACAGGATGGCCCAGAACTTAGGTGACAGTCTTCTCTTTATTGGGCACTGGAAGGTGGCGTGCATTCTAATTTGGCCCACTGAGGTTTCACTTTTATGGTCTCCTTCTTGAGGGGACATTTCTCCTAAGGACTGCTCTGGAATCACACACACCTTCAGGGAGATTAACTAGAGATGAGGCACGTGACAGTTTCTGTTGAGTCCTGCTACATGTCAGCCCTCCTAAGCTCTTAAACGTAGAGGCCAGCCTGGGCTACACAGACTCTGATTCAGGAAAACAAAAATAGGTCACAAACTAAAAGACCTACTTGGGGGGCCCCTGTAATTCTCTTTGACACTGAGCTCCTGGTTTTCCTGCCTCCACTTCTCCATTGCTGGGATGACAGAACTTTGCTGTGCTGGGCGTTCTCTGGTACTGGCGGATGAAGCCCAGGGCAAGCAAGCACTCTACCAGCTGGGCTCCATCCCGGCCCTAGTTCATGAGTTTAAAAACATTATTCAAAATTGGAAGGAGTACACCTTCTGGATGACTTGTTTTCTTAGGATAAGAAAAGCCCCCAGCCTGTGTGGTAGATAGAGTCTAAATCAGGCCCTGGGCTCTAGAAGTAGAAGCCAGCCCTTCCTTACAGTTGCTGCAGAGACACCACAGAGAAAAAGCCTTTTTCTGCCCCTGGCCATGGCCTCTTAATGATTGTAAAATAAATAAATTAATTAATTTAATTAAATAAATTTTTTTTAAACTCGCACAATTCTCTGGTCTTACTGGAATAGTGTTGATAAATGAAGTGTCAGAGGTGCCACCAGCTAGGCTATGACATCTTCGTTTCATATTTTAACCATGTGATTCCTGAAGGAGCCAGAGAACATCCAGAAAATGTGCCAGGCTACCTAAGTTCAAGGACATTCTAACTCCCCAGTTTGCCTGTTCTCTCTGTCTGGGAGAAAGTTATTTTCTCCATGTGTCAAAGAAGGAAAATAGTTGTGCCTGCCTCATACCATGTAAGAAAGAAACGAATTACTGTGAGAACTGCCCCAGGAACAGCACTTGTCAGGAGGCATCCAGTAAATGTCATTTATTGTCATTATTTGGCATGTCTTCTCATTACTTGGTTGAGTTTTTAATCATCCTTTTCTTGTAAATTCTTAATTATGATAAAGTATATATAAGCCTTCCAGCCTGGCCCACGTTTCAGCACACTTGGATAGGGTTGAACAGCTCCACCTCAGTGTGAAATGGTCCTTTTTGGTTTTTGTTGCCTCCAGTGATGTTTATTGACCTCATCTTTGGGAGTGAGCTCTGTGTGCTTGGCTCAGGTGTCAGATTCGTGCATCTCAGCCATAGTAAAGGCCTGTCACCTCCCCTAAAGAACCTCTCTGGACTCACTGGGCACCATCTCTGTCAGAACTGCTCTGGAGACAGTGCGAGTCTCCACTGTTGCCTCCTGGAACCTGGGGCACGCAATACTCTCCCATGTAGAACCTTTCCTTGGACCTTCTGCCTGTCTCCTCTTACATTTAAGTAGGAGATTAGCCTTCTCAACCCTCTCCATGCTGTGAGTCTAAAAGATGGCTGCCGGTCATGAGAGGTCCCAGGAGACTGAAGAGCAGGCCCAGATAGCCACTTCCTGTTCCCACCTAAAACATGAGGAAATGGAGGCAGAGACCCTTCCTTCCTGTTCCAGGTCCAGGGTTGGCCATGTCCTTTTTCTTGCTGACCTCCATCCCCTCATCAGCACGTGCTTGCCACAGCAGAGGAGGGCACTGGACAGTGCAAATGGTGGATTGGCATCTCCCACAAGCCCTCAGTCTTCTTTCCCTGTCAGCTGTGGTCTGCAGACCTCTTTTAGCTCTGGGATGAGTCTGGTATCTTCAGCCAAGGTTTCATGGGCGGGAGACTGCTGTACACAGGAGTAACTGGAGAGAGGCGGCAAGTCTCCAAGAAACTTAGGGGAAAGCTAGGCTGCCCCTTGGAGATGAGGCACTGGAGTCAGCGGGTTTCCTCTCTAAAGAAGGAAATTCTCCGCCCAAGGGCTGCTGTCTGACTGGTCCCCACTCCAAGACTCTTCAGCCTTGTCTTTGTGCTGCCCTGACTCTTGTGTCTGTTGCTTGTTGATAGGTTTGCCCCATGGGTCTGATTAGCTCATTTCAAATTCTACTTCTTAGAAGCTTTTTTCTTTTCTCTCTTTTTTAAAGACAAGGTCTCATTTATCCCATACTGGCCTCAGATTTGCTATGTCGCCAAGGATTACATTGAATACAGCTATCCATCTCCATCCCTGGTTTATGTAACTTTGGGGATCGAGCCCAGGGTTGTGTGCATGTTGGGAAAGCACTCTCCTAAACAAACTGCATCTAAGGCCACCTCGATTTTTTTTTTTTTTGAGGATATAGTTTATTTTGTGAGTGTTTCACCTACATATAAGCATATGCCTCTCCAAGGCCTACAGAGATTCCCTCAGAACTGGAGTCACAGATGGTTGTGAATCACCATGTGGGTGCTGAGAACTGAACACTGGTCCTCTGCAAAAGTAGCAGGTGTGGGGGGCACATGGACTGTGCTACCAGGGAAGCCAGCAGTGAGCTAGGGTGAGGTCAAGACGTGTCCAAACCCCAAAGATCATCTCAGTCTTGAGACTGTTGGAGTACGGATCGCCCCCTCCCTGTTCTATCCCTATATGCCCTGGCCCATGTAGTCCTGCAGCCCCGACCCCCACAATTCTGCAGCCTAGCACCTGGTAATTGTACAGCCTAGCACCTGGAATGGCTCTGTGCATGAGGCATCCCAATACGTTAAGCCCCCAGCCGATGATGTACACCCACCCTGGACATCCCTTCCTACTCCCCAAAGTCCCCAAATACACACACACACACACACACACACACACACACACACACACACACACACACAGAGTTCACTGAATATTGTCTAAGAGAGCTGTAACACTAAAATCGTGGGAGATGGCCTTTCCTCCCCCACTTCCCGAGGCACTCCCAGCCAGACCAGGATCCTGCAGACCCCACCCATTCCAGATCTGCTTCATCCTTCTCATCATGGATGCCCCAACAGAAGAAGCGGAGTGTGGGACCACACAAGTGCTCTTAACCTCTGAGCCATCTCTCCTGCTGTCACCCCGCTCCTGCACCCTGATTTCTTAAATTGCTCCTTAGGGCTGCTGGTTGAAACTGAGAGAGATGTGTCTGCCACTGACTATGTCTGCAAATGTGTGTGTGGCTGCTCTGTGCTGGCCTGCTTGTAGGCAGCACCTGCCTGGCCTGAAGGAAAATCAGTGAACTGTTTTTGTTTCCTTCAGCCAACTTTATCAAATATTTAGAAAAATTCTAGGCTTTGTTTTTCACTGAGTTATACACTCCAGCCAGGGTTATTTACATCTTAGGCCCTAAAGGGGAATTTGGTTGATGGCCAGGCAAAAGGTAAGTGGTTGGGTCTCCTACCAAGCAGAAATTGAACCTTGAAGAAAAGGAATTATGAACAGGGAGGTATAGCATTTTGCTAGGTAGCTATGACAAACCCCAACAAAATAGACAGCTGTAGACATAGCACTTCAGTATATCCTGTTCAGGGGGTCAGAAGCTCGGGGGCAGGGCTGGTTTCCTTGACGTCTGAGAGGGAGGACTTAGCCCAAGACTCAGTCTTAGCTACAGAAGGGCGGTTAGGAGTTAATCAGTGTTGCTTCTCTTGAAGACACTGTCTTGCTCTTCACGTAGTGTTCTTCCTTTTTTTAAAAATAAGGGCAGCAGTCACACTAAATGGTGAGGTGTTCTAGTTTCCCCTCTGTGACAAGCATCATGACCAAAACTACTGATTCTGGAGAGATGGCTCGTGGATTAAGAGCACTTGCTATTCTCCCAGAGGACCCAGGTTCAGTTCCCAGCACCCATATGGTGGGTAACAACTGTCTATAACGCCAGTTCCAGTGCCATCTTCCGGCTGCCATCGGCACTGCATACACACGGTTCACAGACACATGTGTAGTCGGAGCATCCATACACATAAAATAATTTTGTTTTAGAATTTTATTTATGTATTTAGTGCATGAGTGTTGTTCCTGCATGTACACCTGCAGGCCAGAAGAGGCCATCAGATTCCATCATAGATGGTTGTAAGCCACCATGTGGTTGCTGAGAATTGAACTCAAGACCTCTAGAAGAGCAGACACCACTCGTAACCACTGAGCCGTCTCTCCAACCCCTAAAATAATACGTTTGATTAAACAAAAATAAACACTGGGGGAAGGAAAGGGGTTGTTTCAGCTTACAGGTTACATTCCCATCACTGAAGGAACTCAGAGCCAGAGCTTGATGCAAAAAACATGGCAGGACAGTAGCTTGTAGCCTCTTCCATCAGACAGCTCTGTGGAGCCTCTGCAGCTTGCCCACTTTTCAGAGTTAGGACCCAGAAGAGTGTTAATTTTTTTTTTCTTTTTTTTTTCTTTTTTTAACTTCTTGTTATATTCTTGTTACTGAGCAAGGGCTAAACGTGTTTTCTCTAGTGTTCTGAGCATTTCCACTCTTTCTGTGGTCCCTTATTTTGCCACATGACTGCTTGTTGCTCACGTGGCATCTTCTATTCCCTTCCTTTCCCCATCCCCTTTCTGCTGGCATGCCAAGATTCACAGCTAACCTGCCCTGTTGTTTTCACTAAACTTGTCCCCATGTTGTCTTTCACAAAAAGAAAAAGAAACCACCATGGAGCTGTACTTCCTGCTGGCTGTCTCCCAGGCTCAGACTTCCCTAGCTTTCCTGTATACTCAGAACTACCTACCTGCCCAGGGAGTGGTGCTGCCCAAAGTGGGCTGGGCCCTCCTATCACATAAGCTAACCAATTAACTAATGATGTCTTCAAGGATCCTCTTTTCCAAATAAGGCTGCGTTATGAGCTCCTGGAAGCTAAGACAAATGAATTTGGGAGTGGGAAGGCATAGTTAACAACCCAATAACAAAGCTAAGACAACACGAGGCTGTGTGTGAAATATGCTTTAAATTTCGTCTCACGGGCCTTTAACTTTTATTTAGCTCTATTGCAGAACTGCTAAGTTGTGGTTCTCTCTGAAATATGGTGAAACACAGTGGCCTGAGGCTGACTCATTTCTTGGAGCCTGAGGATGACATGGGGGTGACATGTGATGCTGACATGGGATAATATAAACATAAGACATTTGCCATAACCTTTTTAGACTTCCTCATTCATTGTTTATATGTGACTGAATTGGGACATTTGGAGGAATTCAGGTAAAGGTGATAGAAACAAGATCAGGAACTCAAGGTCATTGTGAGTTCAAGGCCAGACTGGTCTACATGAGCTTCTGTATCAAGCCCATCATTGTGGGCAGAGCATCATGGCAGGAAGGCGAAGCATGAAGCAACCAATCACATGCGTCCACAGTCAAGGAACAGAGAGCTATCGCTGCCGGTGCTCAGCTTGCTTCTCCACCTCATTAAGTCTATAATCCCAGCCTTTGGATGGAGCCAACCCACATTCAGGGTATTCCCTCTTTACATAGACCTTTCTTTCTGAGAATGCCTTTAGACACCCTTGGAGGTGTGTTTCCATGGTGACCATATAGCCTATCAAGTTGACAATCAGGACTAGCCATCCCACACCCTGTCACACACAAGGGCAGGGGTATGGGGGTGGGGAAGAGATTACTACAAATATTATGAAAGAGAATAAGACCTCTTATTCTCATCTAAAGTCCGGCTTCATTTGTTTGGTCCAAAGAGTAGGATCCTCTGTGTTTTGAAGACACTTACAAAGGTAAAGCTCTGGGCTTAGAAAGCACACTGTCAGCCAGAATGGATATTCCTCCTAGGCTTTGGGCTTTTTCCTCCCATGCCTTGGTGCCTATAGCTCTGCCTCCCTCTTCCTTATGCTAGCCCCTCAGAACAGTTTCCCAGTTGAGCAACTGACCAAGCAAAAACCCAGACATCGCCAGACCCACCCCTAATCCCCTCCACCCCCATCTGAGGGATTTCATGCAGCACATTTCCTGTGTCCGGAGCTCCTCTGCCTGCCGGCTCTGGTCTCTTAAGTTTCCACACTCAGCTGCCAACTTATAATAACAGAGCACCACCAAGCAAGTAGGGCAGGAACATCAGAGCCCACTCCATACGTGGGCGCAAGCTTTGTACTGAAACGAAGCTTGGAAGGTCTTGTTGCATGCAGGCCTCTCAGCCTTCACAGTGGTTGTACCCAGACCACCAGGAGCCTGGAATTAAATACCCTCAGATCCACTGTCTACCATTAATGTTATCAGTTTCATCAAGTGCTTCCTCTTTCAGTGGTGTCTGCAGAGAAATAAATAAATCAAGCTCTTCCACATCTTGTTCCTGCCCAGGATCCTGAGTCTGAAGTCCAGTTGGAGTTGAATTATCTGGAGCACTGTCTCCTTCCTTTATTGTTCCCAAAGATCTGGGCAGAACAGAGAGTGAAATCTCTCCAGGACATTACATCAGTTCCCCCTTTTCCCCTTGGCATGAAAGTGCTTCCGCTCATAGCCCTCCCTGACTTCCTAAGGCTTGCCCCAGCCACACGCCCACACCCTGGCCTTGAAGCTGGGACATCAAAGAGAGCCTGCAGGTACCCAGATCATTGACCAACGCCTGAGTCAGTTTTGTAATTTAAAAGATGGGAAATGGATCCCAGAAATGGGATATTTTTCTAGTACATGGTCTACATGGTCCTTGAATCTCTTTAAACCTTAATAATCTTTTAAGAAAGACAGCTTTTAAGCAAAAAGAGACATTTAGGAAGAAACAATGAAACTGTCCCAAGTAGCTCCTTTCCAATGATCACACCCTGACAAATGAGAGGGAACTGTAATACGTGTTTGTCTTTATGGGTGGCAGAATTTAGATCCATATCAGCTACAAAAAGAATGTTTGCCTTGCCACTAAAAAGATCACAGATCACTTCTTCATAAGATTTTTAAATCTTAGTAAGGTGACACCACCGAGTCAGTGCCGTAGAAGTAAAACAGGCAACCGGTGCGTGCCATTCCAACCTATGACTAGACAAAATTGATCAGGACTTCAGAAAGAAATGTATAGGCAGACATGGCATCTCATGCCTATAGTCTTAGCACTTGGGAGGCCAAGGCAAGACAATTGCTTTGAGTTTAGACTGCTAAGCATGAGACCCGGTCCAAGAAAGAAAGAATGAAAGAAGGAAGGAAGGAAGGAAGGAAGGAAGGAAGGAAGGAAGGAAGGAAAGAGCGAACCACACTTTTATAACAGAAACTGCCAAACCCCTAGAGAAAAGTAGAGCGGATTCTTTAAGGAAGCACTGTGTGCCCAAACCACTGTCAAGACCTTTTTGCCACCAGACTGCTCCTCCATACCCCACTTGGCTCTTTTTCACCTCCCATGTATATCCATAAATACTTCTTCTGGGTAGGACTACAAAGATAAAGGCCACTTATAAAATTAGAACCACGGAACCCAGCGCTTCAGCTCAACCCCACCAGCTCCTCTGCCCATCCTTTCAGTGGTCTCCAGCTGGAAAAATGTCACAAAGCCTAAGAAAGGCCTCAAGATTGCAAGTGTTTGGGGGAATCACCTGCTCCCTCTCTAAAACAGGTAGTCATGACTGAACAACTGCATAAGGCATGTTGGCTGGCTTTGACTGCTCCTTCCAGGAAAGAAGCTTGGATGCAAAGTTTAGACTTGGGTGGTGGTTTTGGTTGGTTTTCTTGGTTGGTTGGTTGTTTTTGTTTTTCCAGAGTTTGGAGTTTTTCCATATGGCAAGACAGGATGGTGATAAGACCCAAGTCTAAACATGAAATCACTCTGTAATTTTTTATATGTGCACTACACATGTACCTTGAAGGAAATTTGTTAGAATATATTTCAGTTTTGTTGATATAACAAGTTTTACAATGTGGCATTTTCCTCTGGCAGCATTATGTAGACACACTCAGCAAGTTTCAGATTCTGGGGTGTTCTCAATAAAGAATTGTTACATTTATTCTGATCTTCCCTCCTGCCTCCCCCATACTGCCTTCAAGATTCATACCCCCACATACAACTCTGATTATTCAGACAAAGTCTTACTGTGTAACCTAGGCTGGCCTGAAACTCCTGGCAGTCCTCCTGCCTCGGCCTCCCGAATGCTAAGGTTATGGGCATATGTCACTACACCCAGCCCAAGACTCTCTTTTCTTACGACTTTCAGCAGTTTCGCTGTTAAGTGCCTAGGTGCAATTTCCATTCTGTATAACCTGCTTGGGTTTGCTGAACTTCTGGAATTTTCTAGTTTCTTGTTGACATTGTGGCTGTACTTTGGCCGACATTTCTTTTCTTTTCCCTCCCACTCATTCTTTCCTACACTCTAGGCATATTTGATGTTGTGATTTGTTTTGAATTTTATTTTCAAGTTTCTAGTCCTTTCCTCTCTCATCTCCAGTATGCTCTTAAGTCTGTCCAATCTATTCTTTTATTTCATATATTGTACTTTTGGGTTATAGATTTCTTCATTTTTGTTTTCTACATTTCTGTTTGGAAAGTTCCCGAATACCATTACTTGTGCCTATGATGTCCCTGAAATACTTACAGCTACCTTAAATTCCTTTAAAGTCTTTTTAGCTGACCCCATCAATGTCACAGAATCTGTTTCTGTTGGTGGTCTTTTAATAATAGGTCACATCTTCTGTGTCTAGAAACACTATTGATGTTGAACTTTACAGATTACACATTGTATAGACTTTGGATTGTGTTATATTCCTCTGAAGACTATTGACTCATTCTTACAAGCAGTTCGTTTATTAGCCAGTCCCTTCTAGCATGTAGAGGCGACTTTACACTTCATTGGGACAAATCTGTCTCAGTTTTGCCTTTAGCTCTAAGCAAGGTTCCTTTGTACTGTAATACAGGATTTACCACTCTAACAAATGGCCATGCTGGGGTATTGGACAGCCTGGGGTGTTGACGAGCCCTTTGACTCACTGAGACTCTAAACCCTGACCTGCTTCTCTTCTACAATGATCAGGAGCTAAGATGTGTGCTCATATCTCTCAGCCACACAACCACTGCTTTTGAGTCTCCCCTGTGTGTGTGTGTGGTTCAGAAGTCAGACAAGAGTGTGAGAGAACTTTAGCGTGCTGGTTTAGTAGTTCTCTCTGGTACTGTACCCTCGATGAAGCTTCCACAAGTTTCTGCCATTTTGCCATCGACTTGTGCCCCGGCACGGCTCTCTGTTCCTCATCAGACTGCCTTGTGCTGCACCAATGAGGGTACTCTTGGGGAAGAGCTGTCTAATGTCTTTCTCTATGACGGTCCCGTCTTTTAAAAATAAAATCCCTTGTGTTTCTGTTTATTTGGAGTCACTGTCCAATATTTTTACATGGCTTTTTTTTGGGTGTATTGTATCCAGTTTCTATAGGGTCTGCCAGTAGGAAGTGTGGTTTGAGTGAACCACTCTGCCATTACTGGAACTGCTCTTTCTCTTACTAGGTGAATGGAGGTAGGTTCTAAATCCTTTCCTATTCCTTTCATATCTGACCACATTGCCTGCACACCAGTCCTCAGCAAAATACTGAGATAACCTCTCGCTCTTTTTTTTTAAGTTAATTAGTACTCTATCATTTAGTGATCAGGATTATTAAACAGGTGTCCTGTGATACCCATCCCAGTGAGTAAGGGTTTTGAATTTATGGCATCAGATCATACAATAGTCATGAAACGAGTACTTTCCCTTTCTGTGAGTCTCGTATGCCGTATTCAATGTTTCTTTTGTTCTCTGCCTCATGTGATGAGGGAGATCTAGTAGAATTTTAAAAAGAAAAAAAAAATCTCCATTTTCATGCTAACCCAGGATAAACCTTAAGGGGATGCCCACCTCTTTTCTGACCCTGGTAGAGTCCCATTTCCCCATTTCATGTTCTCCACGTAGACAAAGGTGATGTCCTTGACGCCGTTTTGACACTTAGGATTATGGATACGTCTGTGACAACAATAGGAATCAGTAAAAGTGCTCATTTTCATGCTGAGACTGCCCCAGAAACACATGTGGCCAGAGTACCCCTCATGGAGAGAGATATGAACTCATATATTTCTATGGTCAGATACCTGGCCTGAGCATCAGCAGGGAGCCCAGATCACCTGGGAGTTGGTCCAGCATCAGCCCAGCCCATAGCTGCTTCCATTTTGGAGCTGTATACACTTCTGGTGTCGTCCTCAGCAGCGTGTAAATTCAAGTGTGATGGAGAGCATGTATTGTTGGGGTACCCCATACTTCCTACTTGCCTCTAATAACTCTGAGCCCATGTAAGATCTGCACACTCAGGGACAACCTTGTACAAGCTCTCTCAAGTACAAATCACCATTCTATAGAGACGGCCATTGCTGCTGCTGACAGCAGGTTTATGTTTCTGATTTTGTGCTCTGGGGTCTATGCAACACAAAGTGCTGTAATACATGCAGATTTTAGAATCTGATTCAAACCCTTTACCCGTTGGCCACATAGTGTGGACTAAGTAGTCTCTGATTCAGTTTTATCATCTGGGAAACAGGAATAACAGTGTATCTCCCTCATGAGAAGGCTCCAAGTTTGAAATACTAAGACCCAGTACCTAATATAGAATCGTCATTAATCATCATTGTTAACAGCAGTAACAACACCTGGAGATGGAGAAAATAAAAGCATAAGCTCACCAGAGCATCTGGGTGGAAACCCGTAAGAGCTCCTCCACCTCAAAAATCTGCACAGAGGAGTCAAGCGTGGACAAGCTGAAGGAAGGCATTGGGTTCCTTGTGTTTGTCAGGCACTGACACATGCTACATGGAGTGATGGTGGTGAGGATTCCTCTCTTGTCTGGGGTGCGAAAGTGATTTAAAGTATGTGCTCTGAAGTTTTGTTTGAGCAAAGGGAAAGACACGGGGATCTGGGTTGAGAGGGGCTCTATGGCGTCAGTACAGCTGCCTACAGAGCAATCATGAGGTCATCGGGATGCAGGCTCACGGGGGTCTGTGATTGTCTTTTCTTTTGTCCCATAGATAACTGTGTCCAGAGGACGCCCAGGACGCCTGCGGAGAGTGTATACCACAACCCTCCCACCATTGAACTCTTACATCGCCCTAGGTCACCCATCACCACAAACCACAGGCCTTCTCCCGACCCCGAGCAGCGGCCCCTGCAGTCCCCCCTGGACAACATGATCCGCCGCCTCTCACCAGCTGAGAGAGTCCAGGGGCCAAGGCTCCAGCAGGAAAACAACCACCAGGAGTCCTACCCCCTGTCAGTGTCTCCTGTGGAGAATAATCACTGCCCACCGTCCTCAGAGCCGAACCCGAAAACCTCCAGCCCATGGCAGGAGAGCACGCGAGTGATCCAGCTGATGCCCAGCCCCATCATGCACCCTTTGATCCTGAACCCCCGGCACTCGGTAGATTTCAAACAGTCCCGGCTCTCTGAAGATGGGTTGCATAGGGAAGGAAAGCCCATCAACCTGTCTCATCGGGAGGACCTGGCTTACATGAACCACATTATGGTCTCCGTGTCCCCACCTGAAGAGCACGCCATGCCCATTGGGAGAATAGCAGGTGAGTGAGCTCAGCCCCTCACAGCCCTGCACCACCACCCAACAGCAGCCGTGCAGCTAGCCTCACTGCACTCCCAGTGTTATGCCTGCAGAGGTTCGGGGAGGGCAAGTGGAAGCTTCTGCCTGCAGGAGACAGAGTCCCTAATGGCCTGGTTAATGAGCCACTGGGAGGGAGTAGTTAATGAGCCTCAGAAATGTTAAGGAATGAATGTCATCCTGTCTCCTTGTCCAGCTCACAAGGAGAGTCGCCTTGGAGTCACGGCTAAGGGAAAACATTTAAAAATCAAAGGCTTATGAGTGCTCTAATGGTTCCATCCTGAAGTTACCAGGTGCTAATTAATGACCAGACACAGCCTTAAAGAACCTTTGCCTCAGATTCATGCCTGTAATTCTGTCCTGTGGACAGTGACTCAGGATGCTTTCCCCTTGCGAAAGGAGGCAGAATTGGGGTCCAGGGTGTTAGTAAGTAGGTGTTGCTCCATCATTAAAACAGAGAAAACCCACTCCCAAATTATTCTCTCTGTTATGATGGCAATCCCAAATGCAATCCTCTAACAAGAAACCAAGGCTGGTGGATGAGAAACCACCAACTAGAGTTTTGCTAGCCTGCCCATAATTGACACAGAATTCTTCAGAAGGCCTGTCTATGCACTGCTCAGCAAAGCGAAGTCTTCTCCTAGAGGGCATCTCTCCATCCATTCCGTGAGACGTCCAGGGAGCACCTATGATTTGTAGATAAGTGCATCCGATGTGCTGTATGCGGTGCTGGTTTAACACACAGCATCTTCTCCCTTGTGGAATTGAGAATGTAGTGGGGGAAGCACGTGTGAACACCGTTAACATACAGGACCGAGTGCAGTGCACAGGCTCATTCAGTGCCTTCTCCATGGCAGAATAAGGAAGCGGTGAGGAAGCAAAGCAGAGGTTGTGTTTGGACTGGAGGAGCCAGCAGGCTTCCCAAGGGATGGAGGAAGTGTAAAACAAATGGCTATACTTCCCTTAGTGAGTGGAGTTAGGGCAGAGGGGAATACACGGCCCCTCTTGCCACTGCCCACCCACGAGGAGCAGTTCCCAACAAAAGGCCTACTTCACTCTGCCTTGCCATTAGTTTCTAGATTTCTGTCTGGCCCTAAGTACACCTCCATCATTGCCTCGGTTTTATTGCTGCAAATAATTTACATCAAAGAGGTTGAATTAAGAAAAAAATGGAGAGGCTGGGACAATAGCTCAGTCCATGAAGTGCTCTGTTTAGTCCGAGGACCTCTGGTGTTGTGGCATGCACTTGTAATCTCAATGTTAGTGGGACAGACACATATACATCCCTGGGCCTTGTTGGCCAACAGACCTTTGCCAGTTCCAGACCAATGAGAGACTGGCCTTGTCTCAAAAGTCAAGGAGCTCGCACCTGGGGAAAGACACCCAAGGTTGTTCTTTGACCTCCACATATACACACATGCTCAAGCATGTACACTCACACACATCTACGTACACATACATACAGAGCCTAAGAAAATGGGTACTGAAAGTACGGTGGCTCAGTGGTAACCAAGCACAAAGCCCTAAGATTTGACCATCAGAACTACAGCAACAACAGTAAAACTGCAACTATCTGTGACTTGCATGTTTTACACTAAGAAACTTGGGGTATGCTTGGGATTAACTCAAAACAGTCCTGGGCTATGCAATAGGATGGGCCTAGCCATGAGGTATTTGGTGATTATGTGGGTGAGTGCATGCACAGGGGGGTTCATTTCATTGTTCTACTTATAAATGAGATTTGCTTTAATAATGAGGAGACTGCAGGATGGGGGGCCAGGTGACAAAAAAGGGGGGAATCTTACAGAAATACGTGAATTTCCTCAGACTGCTGGAGGGAAAGGATGAGGTGAGAGCGGCTGAATGGCCTTAGTTGCATACCATCTTGGTTTGTTCCCTCCATGGCGTTTTCACACGCTTTTCCTTGTGTATAAATCCCAGAACAGCCCTCTGTGAATCCCTTTGATGTACGTGGGTTATTTATACAGGGGAAGCCACATGGGAGACCCAAAAGACACCGAGGTTCTTCCCAAGGTCAGATGAGGGCTGGCTGAGCTTGCTGTGCCTTGGCTGTTGTCTGCAGAGCTGCCCTCAAAGGGCATGTCTTCCTTGTCCACGTCTTCCGTGCCCACCTTCGTTTCACCACAGTCTTCTTGAGAATCTTAAAATAATCATATAAATCCAGAAAGACAACATACAAGAGAGAAAAGGAAAGGAGGAAAAGAGAGAGATGGGGATGAAGGAATTGTTTAGACGTCCCGAGCTGTCTTCCTCTTGTAAGCTGCGCCTCTGTTTTGTCAAGTCTGCCACTACTTTTAAAACCATGTACTCAAACATTAGCAGTGTGATGGGTATAAGCTCAACAGTTAAGATGCAACTGCAAATATGTATCACACCAAGTGGTTTTAGTAGGTCTCACAAACGCAGATGATCACATCTATCTTTCATTGGTGAGTCTTAGGTTTTATGTAGATGCTTAAACTCATATAGGTACAGGTCTGAAAATATAAGAAACGGTATAAGGTAACAACGGAACAGGAAGGGAGAAGGAGAAGAAAGGGAGGTAGGAGATATGGCAGACTGCACTCAAGTACATTATGACTTTCAGGGAAGTGGCCTTATCTAACTTGGTATAATGCAAATACAGGAAGCTTCATGGAACATCCAGTCAGTCAAGTGATGAACCTTGTATCCACAGATCTGTTGTCTTAAGCACACTTAGGAAGAGCTAGTATCTACTACACCTTGGCTCTGAAAAGGCAGAATGTTCTAGAAGATAATCCCAGGGCCAGATCTTCTGAGGGCAATGCATTCATTCCTACAGTGTGACTGAGTCCCATATAAATGTATATTAATGTTCTTATGAGCTTTGTAAATGTTGTAAAATCTCTAAATATATATATTACCTAATGTACACAAATTCCAGATGAGTCAGTTTAACTGGCAGTCATTGCTGTTCACAGGGGTGAAATGCCAGGGTCATGTTGGATGGTCGCTGAGGTCCCTTCCTGCTCTAACAGTGAGGTCAGGGGAGAGTATGCCCCTCCACAGAGGTGACTCACAGCCCCTTACAGAGAGGAACCCCTACCTCTCTCCCCAGTCCTCTCTCTTTCTGGGCTCCTAAGATCTTAGTAAAAGTGATTCTACTCATTGAAGGTCAAATTCTGTGAGTCATTGCCGTTTATACTGTAAGGTTCTGTCCAGTGAGTAGCCATTGACGCTTTTAAATCTCTGCAAAGCGGCAGTTAGATGAGAAAACTTAGTTTCTTGAAGCCCTTTAAATTGAGTGCAGTACCGGAAGAAATGAAAGTGCCGCCAAATGTCACACTGATGAGTAACTTAGCTGGAGGGTGTAGACAGAAACACTGCTTACCAATGGAGCAAAACACAGGCCTGGATTCTTACCATTCACATAGGATTGTTTTGGGTATGAGAGGACTTTAGGCTGACAGACAGACACCTAAGAGGTCTCTGGGCTGCCTTCTGGCAGAAAGGAAGAAGTTCACCAAGGTGTAAAACTCAGTCTTGGCCATGAAAGAGCTGCACATAGTTCATTACATAAGTAAAGCATGTGGCATACATTCACCTGTCTTATGACTTCTACAAAATTCCACGGGAGGTCAGGACTGCTTTCAGGTGAGCCTAAAAGAATGCTTAAAGGGCAGGATGTGGGGGAATCTGCCTTTAATCCCAGCACTTGGCAGGTAGATATCTGAGTTCAAGGCCAGCCTTGTTTATAATGAGACCTGGTCTCAAAATACAAAATTTTAGTAAGTAAAAAAAATTAATGCTTAGAATTTAGGGAGTAATGAAAAGGAGGCCAAATGCAGCCGCGAACACAAGATACAAAGACCCGAGTGTTCATTCTTGTTTCTAGTAGAGATGCTAGGCCCAAAGCTCATCTGTCCAAGTCAATTAAAAATGTATTTTTCATAAACTCTCCTTTTCCCATCTCTGGAAAACACTTGATGATTCATGCAAGTAAAAGAACACATAAGCTATAACAGTTTACCCTGGGTATCAACCATATGGGAAAACTAATAAGAAAATTCAGTAAGTGGTGGGCAGTTTAAATACAGATTAAAAACAAGGTGAGTCTATTTAAATATAACATGCTTTTATTTTTTTACTTTGCAAATTATAAGAGGTCTTGGAAAGTGTCCCCTGTGGATAAGCATCAGGTATTTGTGTGTGCGCCCTTTCTTAGGACTAGGTGAGTTCGCTAGAAGCAGCTTTCGTAAGCAAAGAGCCTGAGATTCAGATACTTCAACCATGTCCCTGTTTCACCCCAAATACTTCTACCCAGAGACTCCCCAACAAGGATTGGAAGCCTTGGCCAAATGACCTAATTTTGTAAATAAGTTTATTAGGGAAGGCCACACTTTTAATTAAATTTTTGTCTCTGTATTCTTTCAAACTATAACCCAAGCATGAATACAGCTGAGTCACTCCAGAAAGCCTATGGCTACAAAGTCTTGAATATTTACAACTGGCCTTGTACATAAAAAGTGGGGTGTACCGTGTTCCTCATTGCGGTTCCCAGCAACAGTCAGTGTTCTGTGAACGTCAGACATAAAGTAGGCTAAGGATGCAGGAAGTACAGTCTTTGCTAACAAGGAAGTGCGTGCACTTGGGATGATGAGGCATGCCTGAGGCACGTGACAATAACAGGAGAACAACGGATGATACAGTAAGTAGACAAGTCAGGACTGCAGGCTATGCTTGCAGGACAATACAGAACAGGTGCAACAGCATAGTAATATAAGTAAAATACAGTTTAGTAACATAGATTCTTTACACATTTGAATTTGTAGTCACATATGTTCATTTATTCAAAAACTATCATGTATTTACTGGGTGTGAGACTTTGTTCTAGGTGCAAGACACAGGATTGATCAATGCCTTGATCCTCGTGCCTAAGCCTCCTGAAAGTGGGCCTTACAGGTGGATACCATCACACTGAGCTAAGACAAATATTTATTTTATTTTAGTTTTAGTTAAGTCATTTTTATTTTCTCTTAAGTAAATTTTACATTTGTCCCATCCTTGACCTTAATCTAAATATCTGCCAAGGAAAGATTCATTGGTAATCTGGCATTTGTCTTCTAATCCACTGCCTGCCTGCCTGCCTGCCTGTTTGAGATAGGGTAGCCCAGGCTGGCCTTAACTCCTTCTCAGCCTCCTGAGTGCCAGGATTATAAGCTTGAATCACCACAGTTTCATAGTTCATTCTTAATTGATTTGTCTCCATCAAATCCCTGCCCTGAGGGCTCAGGGAACCCTGTGGAAGAAGAGGCAGAGTGTAAGAGCCAGAGGGGATAGAGGACACCAAGGAAACAAGGCCTTCAAAAGCCACACAGTGGATGCACATGTGATCTTACAGAGATGGGGGCAGCATGCATAGGGCCTGCATGGGTCTGCACCTCTGCATATGCTATGGCTTCCAGTTTACTGTTTTGTTTTGTTTTGTTTTGTTTTGTTTGTGCCTTCTCTTGAGTTCTTTCCTTCTGTCTGTCTATCTGTCTGTCTAGCTCTCTGTCTGTTTGTTTTGTCTAATTGCAATGTGTTAGTTTCTTGTTTATCTTACTGTATTTTATTACTATTCCATAGAAGCTTATTTGTTTTCTGAGAGATAGAAAGGCAGTGGATCTGGATGGGAGGGGATATGGGAAGAAACAGGAACAGAAGGAGGGGGGAAATGTGATCAGGATATATTGTGAGGAAAACAATCTACTTTCAATAGAAGGGGGAAGAAAGAAAATGGACCTCAGGACAGCGGTGGGAGGCTTGGCCTCAGAGACCCTGGGGCAGTAGAGCATTTGTGCTCTACTCCATCCTCCCACATCCTCCGTCCTCCACCTGCTCCACTTCCTTCCTCCCTACAGATTTGGAGTGAGAGAAACTTTAAGTAAGCCTTTTGGATCTTTCCTCCTTTTCTAAATGAGCTTCGGGAGTAGCCTTCAAGCCCAAAGAGGGATAAAATAAATAAAAGGCCATAAAAAATGAGGAGGCAAGTCATTCCTGACCCTTACTAATGAAAGGTGAGGGCCTCACGTGAAGTCAGAGGCCAGCCCCATGAGATGTCTTCGTCAGCTGAAAGGATTCCGTAATTGTTTTGCACTCGCTGAAAGAGCAGCTCTCTTGGTTGGGTCCAGTGCTGAGGGCCAGGGCATCCCCAGGAAAGCAAGGTGGGCCTTTGGGCTCCCCCAGACTCGGCCCTCAGCAGGATGGGATGCTGTTCTTGAGGACCAGAGGAAGGCTTCATACTCCAGGCTCAAGTGTCCTCCCTTATCTGTCACATGGGGGAATATTGCCCATCTCTGAGCATTTCTGATGCATCATAAAACAGCTCATGGGAGTGTATCACTCAAGGAGGTGAATGCCCACAGGTCAGCGGGTACAGCCGGCACAGGTGTCCATCCTGAGCCGGCGTGGACATTGACAGGCAGCCAGAGTCCACATCAAGTGATGCATCTGTGACCTCCCTCCCCTATGCTTTGCCCGGTGTCACTTTAAGAGGAGGTGGGTAAGACCTGATGAGCCCTGGGGAGGGAGAAACTGCCCACTCCATCTAGGATGTTCTGTTTCTGACTTAGCCACATTTTAGCTAAGGCATTGTTCTCTGTTTTCAGTGTGAAATCAAAGAGTTGTAAAGGAGAGGAGCACTCCAGGTGGTGGTTAAAAACACACACACACACACACACACACACACACACACACAGCTACAGCAGTGTTGCTGAGAGGAGTGGTGCATGGGGCTTGGGGAGATTGCAAATGTCCTCAGTTTACCTGCTACCCCACCCCCACATCTCTGCTGTTGCTGGATATAAATCCAGAGGCTGCAGCCACCTGTAGCAAAGCAGGGATGGGGCGCCTCTAGCCTCCTGCTGTAGCCTGTATCTCACCTGGGGTGTGAGCTTGAGTCCAGTGCCTCCCTTCTCCCTGCTGTAAAACTAATTTAAAAGCAGGAAGAGCCAGGCTGTCTGCAGCCACGTGAAGCCGGGAAGCATCAGTGGGCTTCCTGTTGTCTGTCCCCAGCATGCCACTATGCACCAGTGGTTTCTGTTTTCCTCCACCACAGCAAAACACAACAGTTGCCCATTGTAAACACATGTCTGCATATCAACACACAGTTAGTTGACAGTACTGGATCTACGGATTCTGTACTTGAGGGCAGTAGCTGACACAGCCTGGAGGGCGGGAAGAATACCTGGATGGCTGACAGTCCCCTTAATGCTGTGAACCTCTTCCTGTAAGCAGAGCACCCCAACTTCCACACTTGATAGTTGGGCCAAAGAATGCTTTGTCATGGGAACTTGTCCTGTACCGCCTTAGCCAAAAGCACCTCCATCCACCCTGTTGTAAAAACTGGAAGTGTCTTCAGACATTGTCAGACACCACCTTGGGGGGGAAAAGTCACCACTCAGCTCAGAACAGTGGCTATCACAAGTTAATGTAAACTTGAACCCATGGTACAAGCAGGGTCCATAGACTTAAAATTCTATTTGGACAAGTAAAACAACATAAAATAACTCTCTTAGGAACTTTCTGGAAGGAAAAATTTTCTTCTCCATTATTACACATTCCTTTTGTCTATAATTTGACCCACCTACTCAGATTTTTAAAGATTGGCTTTATCTAACAAGGATTTTATTTTATTTTTTAGAAGCCATATTGGTTATGTGTGAATTGCCCATCTTTTTATAGTCTCTGTTCTGTGAGTTTATACAATAAGCCTCTAGTAGGAGACAGACGTGGGAGTGAAAATATTTCTCCCTGACCACAGGAAGGGATATTTACAATGCTTCTTAGAGGCGGATAGCCCTGTACCTCACCCAGCAGGAAACAAGGAACTGTTCCTGCAGTTGGAAATGGATTATCTGAGATAATCTACACCATGAACTTCCTCTTACAGAAGAGATGATCCAAGTGGTGGGCTTTCCTTTAAAATACTCAAATGTCCTTATATGGAAAAAAAAAAAGACCCTTGTCTTATTTTTCTTTTCCCTTTGCTCTGATAAAATACTCTTGACAGAAGCAATTTGAAAGAGAAAGGGTTTTTCCTGGCTCACAGTTAAAGGTGCAGCCCATCTTGGTGGGGAAATCAAGGCAGCAGGAGCTTAAAGCAGCTGGTTGTGTCAGCTGAGAGGGATGAATGCATTTTGCTGCTCAGCTCTCTTCCTCCACATACACAGTCCAGGAGCCCATCTAGGGAATAGCACCACCCACGGTGGACACGTCTTCACATCTCAGTTAACTCAATCAAGACAATTCCCACGCACATTCCTAGAGCTCCATCTCCCAAGTGATTGTGTATTCCGTCAAGATGGCAGCTGGCACTCACCATCATCTCTTTAAGAGAAACAAACCTAAAATTAATAAATACCTTGGGTTTGAAAAAATAGTACATATTCACTTTCAGTTGTTTTGTAGAAGGATGGACTTCTGTTCATCAAATGTAGTGCATTTTATTTATTGTATTATACCATTTTTATTACTTATCAAAGAACATTGCACCTGTATAAACATGGAGTCAGACATTTCTAGAAAATTCCAGATGGTCTCTTAATAATAGTATCCAAAAGATCTAAAGAACAAAAGATTGTGCCTGTTACTTAATAGAAATATTGAAAAGAAAAATAACTCAGATGGCTTATACTTGAATGGTAAAGAAGAGGCAACATGGCTGTGTGGTCAGACAGTTATTTTTATCATCTGGGCATAATTTTTAAAGAAACAGAGAAATCAATAGTGTTATAAAAGCCACTTACACTCTGAGCTTGAAGCAACTGCTTTATGCCGTGAAATTCCCCTTGCTACTTCCGTTAGTGGCTGAGTAATTCAGTGTGTCTTGAATGTCAACGTTTTTATTACGCAGCTAATGTTGGCTTTGCTGGATTAAATGTCATTTAAAGTGATCGATTGGAAGCTTGTTTGGGGTTACTTTCAAATTTATGAAAGGGAGAAAAGAGTTGCAATATACAAATGCTTACAAGTACAGTCTGTTCTCCGGCAAGCCCTGCCCTGCATTTGCCATCCAGTGGGCACATCACGCAGTCACATTCTAGAAACCAGTCTGATGCCTCTGAAAAGACCAATGTGAAACCTCAGGGCTGAGTAATCCTTCAGCTAAAGAAATAATCCAAGGACACTGTATATTTGGGATGTGCCGTGATAGTAAAAGAGAGAAAGTGCAGTGGAAAATTCCCGTGCAGATGAGGATGGAGCTCTGGAGAGCTGTCCACTCTAAGTTTGAACTCTGCAAGAGGCCTGGAGCCCAGAGGACTGTGTTTGCCTAGTGTTAACCTCATGAAAGTGAGCACACTAGAGCTGGGTGTGAGGGTGCACACCTGTAATCCCATGCCTGGGTAAGTAAACGCAGGAGAATTCTGGGACCTCTCAGCCAGCCAGGCTAGCTTGATTTTTGGGCTTCAGGCTCAATGAGAGACCCTGTCTCAAAAAATACAGTGCGTAGTAGTTGAAGACTTGACTTCTGGCTTCCACATTCATGTGTACTTGCACTCATGGGTACACATGATTGTCACCACTCAGGCATGCAGAACTTGGGCTGTGTGTCCACCTTTGTTTCTCCTCACTGAGTGACATTTTATGTGGAAGCGTTTGGTTTGGGGAGATGCTTTCCAGTTGAATGAGACCATAGAAAACTCAAATGTGCTTGCCGTTTGATTGTGGCACCAAACCCGGACAAGGGAACCACAGCTCACTTCTTAGTCCATCCAAGCCGCTGAAACAAAATGCCACACGGTGACTTACAAACAGTCAAAACTAGCCAGATGTCACATCAGGATTAAAACAGGAAGATCACCTTAAGGTTGAGGCCAGCCTGTTCTACATCCTGAAGCGCTGTCTCCAGTAAAGCAGGAAGTAAAAGAGAAGAGTGAGGAAAGAAGAGAGGGAAGAGGAAGAGGACGCAGGCAGGAAGTGTCTCACTTCTGGAGGCTACAGGGTTGAAGGGCAGAGCACAGGTGGATTTGAGGTCTGCGATGGACGTGCATGGGCGTGCATGGGTGTGCATTCTCTTTCATATGTCGCATCTTCTTGCAGCGTCCTCACAGATAACTATGTAAGGGATGTCTTACAGATACGTTTATAAACAAAGGCACTATTTGAGGCTGGAAAGCCAGTTTACAACTTCTTGCAAAGACCCAAAGTTCAGTTCCCAGGACACATACGGCAGCTCACAGCTATCTGTAATTCTGGTTCTAGGAAATTCAATACCCTCCTCTGGCCCCCATGCATGCCTATCTCTGCTTACCTATTGGGCTGCGCTGGAGGGTGAACCAGGTACCTTTACAGCACACACCCAGAAGCCAAGGATTCACAGCCAAAAACCCGGGGCTGAGCACAGTGCAGGGCCACACTTAAACAATCTGATGAATGTTTGCTGCTTGACCACATAATCAGGTATCAGCTCTGCAAATGAGAAATGATTTTCTTGCACCAAGTTCCTTTCTGCCATGATTCCATTATGATAAACCAACTTGAAAGACCTCCAAAGGCTGATTTAATGAGAGCATCCGTATTTCTTTTTTAAATGCTAGCCACAGTTCCCACAGCTAATGTCACCAAGCCAGCTGGTTTTTAATTTCCATCATTTTTCGCTTATGGCTACTTTCTTTTCAGCCTCTGTCTTCCTCTATCCATTCAGCATCTTCCACCAAGTGTAGAGTAATCTCTAAACTTTTGACTTTTTATCACACTGTTCTCATTAGAACGACAAGGTTTTCTTTCTGGCCTCGGGAAATACGTCAGTTGCCACATAGACGTGGGGACCTGATAGTGACCCCCTAGCACTCATCTAAAGAACCAAATACAACAGTGTGTATCTGTAATCCCAGCTCTGGGGAGACAAAGGCAGGGATTCCTGGAGCTTGAGGACCAGCCTGTCTAGATTCCTCTTTAGTGAGAGACCGTATCTCGCACTAAATACATAGTAGGTGAAGGGGCTGGACGGATAGTTTCGTGTTTAAGTGCTCGCTCTGCAAACAAGGAGACCTGAGTTTGAAACCCTAGAACTCGTGTAAAAGTCAGGCAAAAAGCCATGTAAAATAGCAGCACATGGCCATCACCCCAGGACTTGGGGGGGGGTGTGGCGGGGGCTGCGGGGTGTAGATGGGCCCTTAGAGTTCTCTGGCCAGTCAGCTTAGCCAAAATGGTGAGTTACAGGCTCAGTGCAAGGCTCTGACAGTAAGGTGAAGGAGGATGGTCCAGGAAGACAGCCCTGTCTCCTCTAGCTTCCTAGTGTGTACAGATACAGATACGCCGCACACACTCACACAGAACAATTTCAAAACTACTAAGATGGAGGATGATTGAGGAAGACACTTGATGACAACCTCTGTCCTCAGGCGAGGGAGAGAGAGAGAGATTCTCTGTCCACCATTGTCCTTCTAGCCTTTTTGTAGCCTGTTGTCAAAGCCTGTTTATTCACTTTGCAAGTATAGCTTGGTGCCTCAGCCTTTAGATTGGCTGGTTCAGCTTCAAGTTTTGTCATGGCTTTGAACAAGTCTATTTCCTCCTCCTTGGTCCTCATAGAGGTGATGGCCTCCCTGGGTCAAAGGTCAACAGGAGCTCACAGGCTACCGCCTGGCCCATTTCATCTGCGAAAGAAAGGAAATGAGACAGTCAGTCAAAACCAGGCCCAAGCCGTGGTTGCGAACCCTTTTTCTCAATCTTGCGACCACCTCCGCCTTTGCCAAAACCGTTCTCAACGGCGCTCTCCCCCTCTCCTCTGTAGACTGTAGACTGCTTTGGGATTACGTCTATCAGCTGCTGTCTGACAGCCGGTATGAAAACTTCATCCGATGGGAGGACAAAGAATCCAAAATATTCCGGATAGTGGATCCCAACGGACTGGCTCGACTGTGGGGAAACCATAAGGTAAAAGGGCCAAATATTGGTCGGGAAAGCTGTTGCCAAAATACAGACTCCATCCTTGAGTTGGAGGATGATAGTCTTCTCTGCCTCCGAAGTCGGCCCATGATTATTTGGTTTTGTTCCTCACTGGGCAAACAATTAGGTAGTTGTGAAGGAAGGAAATAATTAAAGATGTCTTTTTTTTTTCCCCCCATGTGTTACCTCTAGCTGGGGCCCATTAACTCAGCAGAGCTCAAATTCAATAAACTGATTATAAACGTCTCCCCTGGCCACTCCCCTTGACCTGGGCCTGCCACCCCTGTTGTCCTTAGGTACTCAGGAATAGGGAAGTAGTGAGAGCTGTATGACTCACAAGGGACCTTTGGGAAGTGTGACTTATGTCCCCACCAGTTGGAAACTCCCCTTTTCACAAAAGTCCATTTCTGCGTGGAAAATAAGTTCTGATTATAAAACATCCCCTTTACGAGCAAGAAGTGCAAAGGGTCTGCCCCCACGGTTTTCCAAGTAGGAAGAGGAAGTAGGATTCGAAGCATAGTCCTTTATAGTGAGGAAGGCAGTTCAAATGTGCAGATATGAAAAGGAGGTAATTGTGACTCAGGCCAGTTGACGTATAAGTAGATCAAGGACCAAGCTGGGGACACTGAGGTGGCACAGCTGAGCTTCAAGCCTCCTAAGAAGGTGGCCTGAGCCCTTTTTCCAGCTGAGAAAGACCAGCCAAGGACCACAGACAAATATGTCAAGGCCCCCAAAACAGACATTTAAGTGCATGAGTCACTGAAGGGGCCTTCTGTGCACTACAGATCAACAATGACAGGGCAGAGGCGCATGTGGAAAAGTCACTGCAACCAGAAAAGAACTTTTGCGTGGACCAGACTGCGAGGGGTGGACCACCTGTCTCCCACCTGAGGAAGCCGGAGCGGCCTCAGCAGAAGGAACAAGGGCAGTTGTGTAGTGGGACGGGCTAGGTGAGTTAGCACTTCCAGACTTAACTAGGACAGCTCAGCTTAAGAGACCTTGGCCACCAAGGTGGCTGTGAGGGCAGACAGCCAAAGGAAGGGGCCCTTAGAAGGCAGCACACCAGCAGGTGCGTTCCCAGGCCAGTGAGGCCATGTGGAGCCACTCAACAGCCTTTATTTTAATAGCTGCCCGGTGCCTTTTCTGAGGTTCATTTCATTATATCTTTGTGCTTTTTTTTTTTTTCTCTCTCTCTCTCTCTCTCCCTTCCTCCTCTGAACAAGCAGAACAGAACAAACATGACCTATGAGAAAATGTCCAGAGCCCTGCGCCACTACTACAAACTAAACATAATCAGGAAGGAGCCCGGACAAAGGCTTTTGTTCAGGTAGCACTTCCTCTTTTTTCTTTCCTTCTTTTGGGAGGATACGGTTTTCTTTACGTAAGAGGGAGGAGGGAGACTGTCAGCAACTCTGCCACATGCCGATCTGAGACCCAGCGCCATTGCTGCAGATACTGTTGACTACTGGAGACCGGGCGCTGGTTTGTTGGGACTTGAGAAGAAAAGATCGTCCTTTGTACTTAAGTCTGTCCTGTATGAATGCCAAAGCTAAATGCAGTCTGACTCAGCTCCAAAATGACATCGTGACCAAATCACGTTATCTGACATTGAAGTCCGGTGGAGTTAAAAGGAGCAACCGGAATAACTATTGTCGATAGCAAAATGGAGGATTAAGCCGGGACTTCCAGGTCACCAAACCTGGAAGCTGCTTTGTCAAGCTTCGGGTCGTGACCCGTGGTGAGTCACAGTGTGGGTGGAATTGGTCAGCAGCAGCCACTTTTTTAATGAAATGGAGAATACAGTATGACGGAGGTGGAAATACTAAATTATAGCCCATCAAGTAAGAGTGGCCATTAATTCATAAAGATTTTGTTTCACATGTACATATTCATGCGTGTGCATGCATGCATGTGGAGGCCAGAGGTCAACCTCTGAGGTCATTTCTCAGGCCCTTTCCACCTTATTGGTTTTTTTTTTTTTTTTTTTTTTTTTTTTTGAGATGCAGTCACCCTGGCTTGGGGCGGGCTGAGGAGCTCCAGGGATCTGCCTGTCCCCATCTCCCAGCAACTGGGGTTACTAGGAACATGTGCCACTCTGTGTCCCCTTCTACGTGGGTGGGAACTGAACTGGCACTTGCATGGCAAGCACTTTACCAACTGAGCCCTTTTTCCATCTGAGAAAGACCAGCCAAGGGTCACAGGAAAATATGTCAAGGCCACGAAAACAGGCATTCAAGAGCATGAGTCACTGAGGGAAATCGTATGTCTTAAAAATGCATCACGGTTAAAGGAGTGTGAAAGAGACTAAAATAGGCAGCCCTCTGTCTTTGCAGATTCCCCATAGCTAATGGTTCCAGCTGTTCCAACTACCAGGGAGATTGTGATTCCCAAAGTAGAAAAGACGGAGGGATCTAAAGGGGTACTGAGGACAGCATAGATGGAGGCCTGCCACCGTTGGTCACTGATGTGACGGAAGGAAGTGGGATCGCAAGCAGGGCTTTAGGTTATAGGTTTTGACAAATAGGACAAAAAGAACAAGGGCTGGAGGGGGCTGGAGAGATGGCTCAGAGGTTAAGAGCACTGACTGCTCTTCCAAAGGTCATGAGTTCAATTCCCAGCAACCACATGGTGGCTCACAACCATCTCTAATGAGATCTGGTAACCTGTTCTGGCTTGCAGGCAGAATACTGTATACATAATAAATAAATATTAAAAAAAAAAAAAAGAACAAGGGCTGGAGATGTAGGTATAGAATCTGCTGTGCACAGGTGGGAAAATGTCTCTGTATGTGAGGAGCTGGCAAGGGTAATAGGGCCCATCAGGAGAGCCGAGAGCCAGACATCAGCGCTGAGATGGAGGGGCAGTGTACGAACAGGAACAACTGTGGCAGTCCGTAAAGGGAACAGCAAAGACTGTCAAAGAAGTGACAGTAGAATAAAATAAATACAGAATTGCTCTTCGCCTCCAGCTCTGCTCACACCTTTTCTTTGATCCTTCACTCCAAATGTTCAGCTTCCCCACCCATCCTTTTATCCTAGACGACTGGGTCCCACCACACTCAACTTCGTTTGTCACCTTAGTCTTAAATCTTGCTCTGAAAACCCTCCTAGAATTTCAAAGAGATGTTCGTGTGATGTGCCCCCTAAAATATCATCACATTGGTACTCCAGTCATGGTTCCTGTAAGGCAGGTCCTCATGGCTGAGAAGTTCTGTCCTCAGAACAGAAATGCCCTGTCCACATCAGTTGACCACCATTGTTCTAAGTAATCTTTTTTTAAAAGATTTATTTATTATTTGTATAGTATTCTGCCCACATGTGTGTCTGCCCACCACAAGAAGGCACCAGATCTCATTACAGGTAGTTGTAAACCACCACGTGGCTGCTAGGAATTGAACTTGGGATCTTTAGAAGAGCAGGCGGTGCTCTTAACCTCTGAGCCATCTCTCCGGCTGTTCTAAGTAATCTTGAAGCTGGAGTCATCTTTGATTCTTTCTGTATGCAAGTCAGTTATTGGTCTGCACCGTCTACTGGCTCTGCGGCACTGTTCCTGTCCAGCTTGTGTGTTGGGAGCCCGAAGCTTGGCAGCTGTATGTCCCAGAGTTTGTAGCCAGCCTGTCTCAGGTTGAAGTCTGTGACAAGCACATTCATGAGCTGTGTGATGGATAGGGATCAGCATTCTAGTTCCTCTGCCAGACATGCATATCCCCTTACTTTGTCACATATACAGGCCCTCAAGGCCACCTCAAACTGACTGTCCTTTGTAGGGCCCTCTATAGATGCTCCATCACACAGGGATATCCTCCCCTGCCATCTCCTGGGTTCCCTTTGTCCTCAAGCTCACCATGACTTTCATTTTTAATAGTATGTATGGAGCTGGCAAGATGGCTCAGCTGCTAAAAGTGACTACTGCTTTTGCAGAAGACCCGGGTTCAGTTCCCAGCACTGGCATGATGGCTCACAACAGCCTGTAACTCCAGTGCCAATGTACATGGCGCCCTCCTCTGGCCTCTTCAGGTTCCTACATGCACATGGCATCCATAAACTCATTCAGGACATATACATAAATGAAAAAAAATTAAAACATCTTTAGTAATTGTGAAAAGTATATTTTAATGATATATGTGAAGTTTTCCTTGCCACAACTAAGTCATAAGCTCCTAGGAGGTGAGGCCTCTGAATTTTTTAACTTTGTCTATACTTTAGGGAGGGTTTCAGTGTTTCACGACCTGGTATGGCCTGGTATGGACTTTGGAAAACTTACCATGTACAGCAGTCTGAAGGAAGGGACACAAAGTCTATCTATAAAGTTGGCCTGGGAGGATTTTTAGTGACTTTCGATGTTGAGGGAGAAGTTCTAGTGAGAAGATAAAAGTAGTAGACAGACAGCAACTGCTGTGATGTGCGCTGCTCCGGGAGCTGAAGAGCCATGAGCAGAGTGTCAGTAGACAGAGAACACCAGTGAGAGGCTTTGAAGAAGACGTCAGCCTTTTCTGAGGAAATGAGTGTTGGGAGCCAGACTGTACAAAATGGTGCCTTGTTGGTATAGGACTCGGGCATGCAATCAAGTGAAGCAGGGTGTGGTGGAGAGATTGCATGTGGACTCATGCCGCTAAGCGCCTCTTGATGATAAAGCAGGACACAGAAGGGAGAGTAGTGGAAGAAGTCCAGAAGGTTCCAGGTCAGAAAAGTGCCAACGATTTGCAAAAAAGGACATGAGCCATGCTTTCTTTAAAGACTATCAGAGGGGTGTGCTGGGTTCACAGAAGTGAACAGTGGGGCATAAGTATGTCTTCAGGAGTAATGGCAGGTGGGCCAGCGACTGCCTCACTGACGTAGTAGAATGGTGAGAGGAGAGGTGCGTTGGAAGGTGGTTTATCGCTGAGGGGTGGAGCACGGAGAAGGGGAAAGCGCAGATGCTGTGAGGGCTGAAGAAAGCCCCACCCTACCCCCACTGCACCCCCAGGGGCAGACAAGGCATTTGCAACCAAGCTTCTTCCCTGCCCCATGCAAACCAGAGCTTGACACTGGTGCCGTTCCAAGTGGCACATGGTGATCAGGGCTGTGAGGCTTGCTGTACACTGCAGCTGCAAAGGAAGGGGGACACGCTGAAGGAAGGTCACCTCTGACAGTAGGAGTAGATCAGCAGAAACAAAAGGATTCTTCCTTCTCTTCTAATTCCCAGAAGCCGCCTTCCCTAACCCGCCTGCTGATCAAAAGTATCCACTTTGATACGTCTAATGGTACCCTTTGAGCTAAATTCAAGTTCTGAACATGGTTCCCTGGGCTCTCAGACAGGAGCGGAAGTCCACGTAGGACTCTTGTAAAAAGTCTCTAACTGTCGAGGTTGAGAAGAAGGCTCCACAGGCAAGCGTGCTCGCTGCACAGGCATGAGAGCCTGAGTTCAGCTCTCCAACTCTCACATAAAAAGCCAAGTGAGGCTGTGCACGCACCTGTAACCCCAGCTCTGTGGCAAGCAGAGCATCACTGGGGCTTGCTGACCACCAGCCTAACTCTGGGTGCCATCTCCTGGGACTACACTAAGGCAGAAAGTGCTAGAATGGCATACTTGATGCCCTCTTAGTCCCCATGCACAAGTGCGTCCACATATGTGTACATACACCACACACACACACATACACACACACACACACACACACACACACACACACCTTTAAAACTAAGAAACACAGTTGAACAATACCCAGGTCCGTTTATACAACCCAGCAGTAAGACACCCCCTAACACCAAAAAACTTCCCTTGGTCGTATTGTCACTTTCCAGACAGGTGAAAAATGAACCTTTCCCTCATCTGCTCCAAGTCCAGTACGTTCCCAGCTTCTGTGTTTGTTGCTCTGAGGGTTGGAGTGGTGAGGAAGGACACCTTTGGGGCCACGGACTCTTTTGACTCTTTCATTTCCTGCTTCCAAGGTTCATGAAAACCCCAGATGAAATCATGAGTGGCCGGACAGACCGTCTAGAGCACCTCGAGTCTCAGGAGCTGGATGAGCAAACGTACCAAGAGGACGAATGCTGAGGGGACCTACCGTGGCCTCACCTGCCCACAGGGACCCACAAGAGGCATGATGGAGCAGGTGATCTAGGGCCAGCTGAGAAGGAAGAGACCCAAGAGTGGCAGGAACACTTCTCTTGCAGATGGAAAGGGACCCAGAGCACCTTAGACAAACCACCCAGCAATGGCGGGGCTGGAATTCTGGTGGAGGACACAAGCCTGAGACTCACACGTCACGTTTGCTTCTTCAGATCTCTTGTCTGTAACACCTCACCCTCACCCTGCACCTGTTGTTAGTTTCATGGTGTTTCTGGTTTTGTTTTGTTTTGTTTTTAAGAACATGCAGTTTGACTATTCATCGTTCATACAGGGGAAGACATCACATGTTGTTTTCCTATGGAAATATATCTATTATATATATATATATATATAATTTTTTTTTTTTTGCAAATCTCACCAAGTACAGCCAGCTCAGCTGGGTCAGGAAAGAGAAAACTTGCAGAAGGGATCAAGTTCCTTGTTTCCCTGCCACATGGGTCAGGTTTGTCATGTTGAAGTCAGGATGAGATGAGAAAGGAACAAAAAGAAATACTTTCAAAAAATTAAAGAGCGAGTCCTCCATCTCCCCCCCTACCCTCTTCTCTCACTTCTCCTTCCATCTTCTCTGCCTGCTGTTCTACTTCACTTGCCTTTGGCTAGCCTGACTTGCGCCTAAAGCAAACACTGACCTGGATGTCAGATCCCTTCGGCACGCATCTGAGGGGGGCAAGACACCTCACAAATGCTGCTGTGTTCCAGAAAGATCAGTGGGAGGGCAGGGTGTGAGGCCGGCCACATGGTTTGGAAGGCTGCAGCATCTTGGGATTGTTCTGAAAGTGCTGCAAAGTGGGAAACCAGGAGAAGGCCACAGAGGCCTAGGGACTGGAACTGGTCTGCAGTGAGGAACAAGTTGTCAAGTCTGTCCCAAGACATCTTGTCCTTGTGGGGTTGCCACTGACACCCATCCAAGTCCTAGCCTGTTTCTCCCTTTGTGGTTCTCACTGAACATAGAGCACACGTAAGGGAGGGTCCTGGAGTACAGTCTCCAGCACAGCCAGTATTTGCACAACGAGAACAGACAGCAAATTCCTCAGATTCATTCATTTTTTTCCTCCTGTTACTGCTGTATTTCAAGAGGACATATTTGTGGCTCTTTTTCACCTCAACATGAGGTCAGTAGTGTCTTCCATATGAGGGTAATGCTATGCCTTAAGACTTTTGATGGCAGACATTTTTTTTTTCTTTTTTGGTTTTTATTTTGTTTTGTTTTGTTTTTCAAGACAGGATTTCTCTGCGTATCCCTGGCTGTTCTGAAACTCATTCTGTAGGCCAGGCTAAAACTCATATCCACCTGCCTCTGCCTCTGCCTCAAGTGCTGGTGTGAAAGGTGTGTGTCACCACATCTGGCTTTTTTTCCTTTTCTAGCCATCTCAATAGATTCTTTGAAGTATGGTGTTCTTAAACCCAGATAATAATGAGGCCTGCCTTATGAAACCACTCTTTGTCCTTCCTGTCTCTTCCACACCCTCGAGTGAGCATCTCCTGGCCCTCTTGGATATGTCTGTGCCCGACCAGAAGAGGGACACAGGGGAAGGAAGCTGACAGACCAGAGCCACCCTCCAACCATTCCTGAGTGGGGCACGTAGATGCTAGGAGTGCCCAGGCATGTCCCTCTAGGCCTTACCCAGCAGACCTAAGCTCACAGACAGACAGACAGACAGACAGACAGACAGACAGACAGACTGTGGTTCACAGACACTGGAATTGAGTTGATCGGGCTCCTTTAGTCTTACTGTGACTTCCTCAAGCCTCCCCCATCTACCTTCAAGGAGATCAGCAGCCTTTTGGGTGAGGGCTTTGGTGTCAGTGTTCCTAGGTGGTGATGCGAGTCTAATGCTAAGGGCTTCTTGAAATCATGTCAGGGTTTTTTGTTTTGTTTTGTTTTTTTGTATTTTTGTTTGTTTTGGGTTTTGGGGTTTGAGGGTTTTTTTTTTTCCCTCTGAAACGACTGGTACCTTATCTCAAATGCGGAGATTGAGATGAAGCCGAATGCTTGTGTTGTATGAGCCACTGAGTTGAAGAGTAAGAGAGAAAGGGGCCTTTTGTTTTTGTTTTGACTGAGGTGATTTGTGTGAATATGAAATGAGAAACTAGGGTACTGGCCACTTTGCCCATGTGTAGAACTCAGTTTCTTAACTTCTCGAAGAATCTTCCAGATAAACTGTGGAAGGAAATTCCTGCGTTCCCTAAGGAGTCCTAAGTGACAGCTTCAGCCCTTATGTTAGAGATGCTCGTGACACTCCTGTCTTTAGTTCCCACCGGTATTTCCAGTAATGATCTTCTTTGATTCTCCTAACTGCAAGGGTCTTCCTTTGTGTTTTGGAGAGAAGACATGGCCAGTGTTGTCACCAGGAGTGCAGCGCTCTCAGGCCATAGACCCAAAGGGTTCAGATTCTGTCAATCACACCTTGCAGGAGAACACCACTACAAAAGATTTTTGCTGTTGTTTTTGCTTTTGTTTTTGTTTTTCCCATCCACCATGGTCTAGCTCAACATTAAATTCAAGAGGTAATGGAACCAAACTATAAGTTCATACGTCAGATGAATAGGTGGCCTTTCTCTGCAGCCATCATGGGTTGGGTCAGGAAAGGAATTTGCAAGAAAACACTGCTATGCCAAGGGTGGGCATTGTCACTTAGGTCCTGCGTCCTTGGCCAGGCTGTCTTCAGGTCTCCCTTGGCAGAAAACAGTGGTAGCTGGTTAGATGTTGAGAGTAAGTTCTCTCAGATCTTTTTGATCCAAAGCAACTTGGTGACAATTGAAAGCAGTGTCACTGATGTTCCATATTCTCGCTCTTTTTTTTTTTTTTAAAGAGGAGTATCCTTACAAGAAAAGAACAAAGCAGGCTGGTAGGTGGTTTTGTTTTTTTTCATTTCCCTAGTACATTCAGAAACCCCTGATCCAGTGTCTTTTTACACTAATACCTTGTCCAGAGAAGAGTGTCACTTTAACTGACATCTAGAGGGCGATGAGAGGACTCACTGGAAGGAGCGAGTGGCCACTACGTCTTCTCCCACTGTTCAGGATAGAGCCATAAACACACTCTGACACATTCACTGTTGTTGGCAGAAGACAGCCTGAGAGAGGACGTGTCACTTACCCTGGGAGCAGGCAGCATGACAGAAATAGGCTCAGTATCCAACCTGTCTGCACGCACTTACCCACGGGCAGGTATATAAGGACAGGTGTTTAGAATGCAGTTAGAAATTCTACTGGTTTAAACTTCCGGTTTGATCCACCCCCAGCAAAGACTCAAAGAGTGGCTTTCACTGCCCAGTCATCCGGTGCTAGTTAGGGCTGCTGTACGATCTCAGCCTGCTCCTCTTCTGAAGAGAAACCTAAATTGAAACCCAGTGGGGCGGGGCCACAGAGGACCACCCTGGAATCCTGCCAGTCATCAACAGGTCACGCAGGACTAAACCGGTTTGTTTGTTTGTTGTTTTTGGGGGGGGGTTGTTTTGGTTTTTTTGGCCCGATCTGCATCAACACTAAACAACTTCAAACTCCCTGACTCTTTCACCCTCTCAAGTGAACACTCCCCTGAAGATTTCTCTCTGCAACTGCACCCACCTGCAAGCCAGATGAATTTAGAATGAATTTTTGTTGTTGTTGTTTAGTTTCTAATCTCTTGTTTATGAGGTGTGGGGTTTATAAGGGACTGAATCAAATGAATGTAACAAAAAAGAAAAAAACAAACAAAAAAATGCCTTTTCTCAGGGCCAGTGAGTTGCAAATAATTTTTAAAGAAAAGCCTATAATTACATCATCTCAATAAATTTTTTATAAAAAAAAATTAAGTTCTAAGTCTCTGTTTTTAATACGAAATGGAGTCAGACACAGGCAAGGCCCTCTGATGATGTAAATCCTGTCTACTCAATTATGGAATAAAGTACAGTCCCACTTTCTCCTGGCAGGAAGCTGCCATTACTGAGCAGTCTGCAGGCAAGCTTGAGACAAGAGGCCCCAGGAAGGTCACAGCAGATCACTCCACTCTTGAGCCGCTGCCACAGGTGAGAAAAATCTGCCTAAAAGAACTCCAGTCAGATACGTCAACGCTGTACCAGGTCACTAAGGATTCGGGTGATCGCAGGGATTAGGTCATCCTGGTTGGATCAGCCCCTGCAAGGTAGTGAAGACATAAGCGTGACGGTAGCAGGCCGTGGCCAAACCTAGGACTTCAGTAGCCTGGACGGTTGCCACTCACTATGCACTCAGTGTCTCTGCCACACTGGTAGGGCTACAAATCAGAGGGCAATAGAAATTTCAAACTCCAACAGCGTAGCAAGTTGTGACAGTACACAACTGTAAACTCAGCACGGCATGGTGGAGGCAAGAGGATCCGGAGCTCAATGTTAACCTCAGCTAACAGCAAGTTTGAAGCCAGCCCAGGTTGCATGAGATCTTATCTCCGAAAATCAAACTAAAGATCAGACATAATAATCACCACAGCTATCTGCTCATCATCGGATGACAGTGCTCTGCCTCAGCTCAGCCCGTAGGGTTGGGACTCAGGAGTTTAAAACTGGTCCAGGATGTGTTAGGTCGCTTCTCTCTTCACTTTGTCCCGATATCCCTGGGCCGGATTGCTGAAACTGGGCCTTCTGCTCGACATCATCAGAGCACTCGATCAAGTAAAGTGTAGGAGGCAGTTTCTGGGAGCCACAGTGCCTTTGAAACGACGATCTCTGATCATTCTCAGTTTGAATCACCCAGGAATCCCTAGCAATGCAGATTGTCAATTGGGATCCCATGCATTGAACCTCAAAAGCCTCTGGGTAGCACCTCCGAATCTGTTCCCGCTTCATCTCCAGGTTATGCCATTGTGTGCTAAGGCTTAGCATGGCTCTCATTGATTTGTTCACCGTGCTACAAAGAAGCACTGCGCTACGTGCACATGGCGTCAGAGTAAGTGATGGTGGTTCATGTGCAAGGCATGGACTCACAGTCATGCCACATATCTAAACAGACGTGGACTGCAAAATGAGGCCAGGCAGACACACAATCATACCAGACCTCTTAATCAATCTACTACAAAGACAAGCAGTTTAAAGGGCAGGTCATCAGCTTGAGAAAATCGCACATCGATTTATCTACTTAGGCCCACTTGCACAGATGACAAAGAGTGCTGTCATCTGTGGACTGACCGTGGCCCTCTGTCCTAGGATTATGAGGCAGAGCCTGAGTGGGCATGTGGCTGGGTGTTTGCTGAGGCCTCGGAGAGCAGGAGCCTAGAGCAGAACTCACCAACCCGAAAGTACTTCTTAACCACTTGGGATCTCAAAAAAGCAGATCCCTATTTTGCTTAGTTTTTGTTCTGACATGACCTCATGTAGCCCAGGCTGGCCTCCAGATCCCTAAAGATGGCCTTGAACTCCTGCTTTACCTGCCGTGGGGTATACAGTATATAGAATCCAAGGCATGGAAGCAAACGCTCTAGCAATTGAGTTATATGTCCAGACTTCTGCTTACGTATGAACGTGTTAGGAGTCACGGTATCCTAGACCGAAGAGCTGCTTGCATAATGTATTCTCTGGGTGGGACTTTAGATTCTGCCCCCTGCCCCCTTCCATGCTGAAAGCCAAACCAGGGCCTTGCGCAAACCAAGCATGCTCTGCCACTGACTCCATCCTCAACATAAACCTGCGTTTCAGAGGAGATCTGTATCAGCAGTTCACAACTTTCCTAAGGCTGTGACCCCAGGGGGTTGTGACCCACCAGTTGAGAACCAATCCTCTTAGTGGTGCTGACATAGCTGCTCTTCAGAGCACACTCTTTGCTTGTTTTGACTTCCAAGACGGTTTTGCTGGGTAGCCTAGTTGTCCTGGAACTTGCTCTGTAGACCAGGCTGGCCTCAAACTCGAAGAGATCCATCTGCCTCTGCCTCCCTGAGTGCTGGATTAAAGGCGTGCACCACCGCTGCCCAACTTCAGAGCGCGCTCTTAAGTAACAAGCGCTCAGTGGTTTCGACTCAGGCCTGAGATTCTGACTCCACTGCTGGCCTCAAGAAGCCCCTCTCTTTGCGGTGATCCCGCCCTAAGAGCCCTTTCTGCAAGAAGTCTGCTTCTTTCCATGGGTAACACTGAGAGTAAATGGCATAGCAAAAAGCAGCTTTGCCAAATGAAGGGCAGCGCCACTTATGTACTGCACCTGGATCCAGCTTTTGATAACCAGATGCCTAACAACAGTCTCCCTGCCATGGAGGACACGAATTCCAGCACTGCTGGCTCCCTCTTTATTACTGCACAGACACAAAGCCTCTAGTGCTCTAAAAGACACAAGGGTTGACAGGCAGATCTTCCATATCGATGATCCATGATGTTGACATTCAGAGCTCACACCCTTGGCTCAGTGTCCATACTGTCAGTACTTACAGGGCTGGGGAGATGGCCCAAGGGGTACAGCCCTTGCCATGCGAGCATGTGGTACCAGAATTCAGCTCTCCAGAATTCCCATAGATGCCAGGGGGCAGAGGATAGAGGACCCCTGGGCAAGATGGCTACCTCTATTAGCTATCTCAACAAGCTCTGAGTCAAACTGAGAGATCATAATTTAATAAATTAGGTGGACAATAGTCAGGGAAGGCTCTGATGTCAACCTCTAGCCCCTCTATGTACATACACAAGTGCATGTGCCCCATGCTCATTTGAGCATATACACACACACAGCTGATGTACAGAAATGAAAAAGTAGGGTGTTTTGTTGTTTTTGTTGGTGGTGGTAGAATTTTTGTTGTTGTTGTTTGTTTGTTTTGTTTTTTGGGTTTTTGGGGTTTTTGTTTTGTTTTGTTTTTTTAAGAAGGCCCTTACACCTACCAGAGAAAAGACAATCTCCAGTAGGAACTACCTGACTTCTCAAACAAGACACTATTCTCTCTCCAAACATCCTTAATAATGTCCTCCAAGAATCTTCTGGGGCCTCAGTCAGAACTTTGGTCATGAGATTGTGTTCTAGTTTGATTTTCACTACTGAGAGATAAAATACCCTGACAAAAAGCAAGCTATGGGAGAACAGGTTTATTTTGGTTCACAATTCCGGGTCATAGTCAATTACTGAGGGCAGGTCAAGGCTCCTGGAACTCAAGGCAGCTAGTCACACACCACATCCAGAAGCAGAGAGAGAGTGAGCACATCAGCCCAGTGTACACAGTCCCCACTGAGATGCTGCCCAGGCGACTCTAGGTTGTTTCACATTAACGACTGCATCTAAGCATCCCAGGTACCATATCAGATAACATGTGATTCATGGGTCTCTTGCAAGAGCTAAGTGACCCTCACTTCTCAATTGGCAAGTGCATAAACAGAACACAGAATAACCACACAACAGAATACTACTTAGCAGTAAAAAAAAAAATGAACAAATTATCGACACATGCTGTAAGAGGAAAGAATCCCAAAGATGTCATGTTAGGTTCAAAGCAGTTAGGCAGGATGGAGGCGCTGTTGCATGGTTCCCTTCCTACTGAAATTCCAGTCAGGACAATCAGATATGTTTGCCTGAAGATAGAGATGGGGGTGAGGTGAAGTTTAAGCAGAGACACGAAGGAGATTTGGGATATAATTGAAATACTCTGAAACTGGATTGTAGTGGACATAAACATATTTTTGTTTTGGATCCCAAGTGTGGGATGTGAAACAGACTCATGTGAGGGTGTGCAGTATTTGTCTGCTGGAAACAGACTTGTGAGAGAACACGTGGTGTTTGTCCACTAGAAGAGGAACTGCCTCTTGCAGGGGCATGGTCTTTGCCAACTGATGAACATCCTAGTAAGGACTCTGAGAGGATATACATATACATATACATACATACATACATACATACATACATACATACATACATACATACATACACACATATGCCCCAAAACAAGAGGGTTTAGCTTTTTGGTCTTGGCATCATTTCCTATTTGGATGTTCATCACTCCACTTCGAGACACTCTTAGAATGAAACACTCTAGAGAACACTTAGGGGTTCTGGGTTCCAGCTGCTGCTCCGAATTCCCACTGCTGTGGTTGCAGTCACATTTGCTGAGTTGCTGGTTTGCTGTTTAATGGGTCTGCTGAAATCCTGACTATGATCAATCCAAGGAACTAAGTCTAAAAAGGTTTACTTCTCCTGTCCCCATTAACCTCTTTTCTCTCCTATCTAGTTTAGGTTGGTTGGAAGCATCCACCAAATAAAGTAGGTTTGTAAAAGTACAAAACCTACACTGGATCATTGGAACAGCTACAGAAACCTCAAGATTTGCTAAAATTCATCAAATTTGCTTTGAGGCAAGGCTCGGTAAGTCCAATGCTTGAGGACCTAAGTTCAGGTCTCCAGGATGCCTGCACGAAGCTTAGTGTGGTGAAACCTGCCTGTAACCCCAGCGCTGGGAAGCCAGCCTTATTGAAATGTGAGCTCTTAGGTTCAGTGAGAGAGCCTGTCTGGAGAAAATGAGGTAGAGAGCGATGGAGACATTTCATGTTGGCCTCTGGCCTCCATACAACATGCATGTGATCATGTTTCAGCCCTCTACACACATACACACATGTCACACACTTACATACAAATAAAATGATAACTGAGAAAGACACACAGCTTAGACCTGTAGTATTTAGCCCGTTGTGCACACAGACACACAGACAGATGGGGGGGGGGGCAGAGAGGAGGGATTATCCTTTAGCTGGGCGTAGTGGCACACAGTTCACTTGTGAGGCTGAGGGAGAATGAGCAAGCATTTGTGGCCAGTCTGTATGAAATGGAATAAGAGACAGTATCAGACAAACAAACAATATTAAAGTGACAGTGACTTGGATCAAGCAGCTCATGCTGCCTATGTGGTAGATAGATCTGTCTTCAAGAACATCACTTAGGACTGAAACAAAGAAACTCGGTAAAACACACCAACACCGTGCAGTGACATACGGCTGAAGAGCATATGACACAGCACAAATCACTCTCCACAGCACCAAACACCTCAGGGACTGTGACTTCCATTGGTTCAGGGCATCCAAATAAATGAAATCTCTCAATGCTGCCAGATATCGACACCCCAAAAAGGAATCCCAGAAGCTCACAGCCCTTGCTGGAGAGCCAGAGTCATTGTGACATAGCTCTAGGCTGCCGTGTAGGCAGTGGTACCTACGTGAACTAGTGGCTGTTACCAAGGAATGGGGGTTGCTGCAGGGCTTGGATTGTGAGTGCTAAGACAAACACAACAACATTAACATGCCATAACATAAGCCAATGTGTTTTCAGCTGTGCTGTGTGGCGTGAGGACTTCTCACAGTGGATGAAAGGCCCAGAGGAAATGGCCCAAGAACAAAGTAGGAGGCAGAAAAAGCCCATTCTGGAATAAAAGGCATGGCAGCTTAGTGCAGGCAGGTGACTTAGTGTGCCTGTGAGGCATCATTTGATTGTTTAATTCACACTGACTTAGCTGGAACAGGAAACAAGCACATTTCTATTCATAAAATATGCTGTTTCTATGTACAAACTAAGTTTGTCACCTTCATCAAACATACCTTTTCATTTTTTGTCCCTTCCCCCTCTCCTCTCTCTGTCTGTGGTGTGTGTGTGTGTGTGTGTGTGTGTGTGTGTGTGTGTCTGTCTGTCTGTCTGTCTGTCTGTCTGTCTGTCTGTCTGTCTCTGTCTCTGTGTCTCTGTCTCTCTGTGTGTATGAATATGTCTCTGTTTCTCTGTCTCTCTTTGTGTCTCTCTCATCTCTCTCTCATTAGAATGTGAAACCTTCTGACTAAGCTAGGCTGGCTGGCCAGCCAATAACTTCTAGGGACCTGTCTTCCCAGCACTAAGGTCACCGCCACATGCCACTGTGCCTGATTCTTTTGTGGCTCTGAGGATTGAATTAGGGTCTCCTTGATTGCGTGGCAAGCACTCCAGAACTGAGCTAGGATTTCATGTAGATTTACCTTCCTCAAAGCACTTTGACACGACTCAGTATTCCTTTCCCTCTTTGCTGCCTGCTCACCCCTCTGCATAACCCACGCTGTCCTTCGAGTGCCCACCTTGTTGTTCTGACACTCTCCACTCAGGACTGAGCAAATTATTCAATGACAGTTGCTGAGACGTCTTGGACCTTAGTTTCTAAGCAACTACAAGGCTATTTTAGTGCCTTGAGACACATCTGACAACCAAAATCTTGTCCAAGAGAAGGTAGGAGATGTTTCAACACCGAGAGGTTGGGAAACCCCTCCTGCAGGAGACTCACCCCCATGAGCAGAAGGTCACAAGTTCTCCCCCCACTTCCTCCTGGTGAAAATCTGGGTCTGCCATTACATTAGTGTGGATCTGGGGTGTAAAATCAGGTCCTGGATGCAAAGCCACCAAGGGATTTGAAATCTGCTTTGGGCGATTCAGTTCGGAGCTCTTCCCCTTCGGTTCCCCGACGGCTTGACACTCTGGTTCCCTGTCTGAGGGAAACCTAAGTGAACATGGGACATTCCAGAGATGGCTGTGCCCTCTGGCCAAGGACTGTCTTTCTTCCATTTTTCTTTTTCTTTCTTCAAATGTGTTTGGATAAGGGAGAGGTGCACACATGTGTGGAGTGGCATGTGTGGCAAGCTCAGAGGACAATCTTCACCTTCCTTGTCATCTTGAGATAGATAGGTTATTTTGTTTGTCACTTTGTCCACCGGGCTAGTTAGCCCACCAGGTTTTACAGATTCTCCTGGTACTGCCACGGAAGAAAAGGGACAATGCCTAGCTTTATATGGGTTCTAGGGATCTGAGCACAGATACTCATATTTGCATGGCAAGCAGTGTACGCACTAAGCCTTCTATCCATTTAATGGAAAGTGTGGGTTTACATGTAATCATTTTTTAAATTAATTTACTCAGTTTACAACTCCATCACTTGTATCCTCCTGTTCCTCCCTCCCTCCCTCCCTCTCTCCCTCCCTCCCTCCCTCCCGCTTTCACCCTATTCCCCTCCCCTAGGTCTATGACTGAGAAGGACCTCCTCCCCCACTATATGGTCATGGGCTTATTCTTTCTTTGAGTGCCACTGGGCCTCTCCACCAAGGGGAGGTGGTCAAATATGGAGCACCAGAGTTCATGTCAGAGTCAGTGCCCGCTCTCCACACAACCATGGAGAATGTCCTATCCATTGACTAGATCAGAGTAGGGGTTCAATGTTTACTACTTGTACTGTCTTTGGTTAGTACAATAGTTTGAACAGACACCCCGGGGCCCCAATCTACCCATCACGATGTTCTTCTTGTAGGTTTCTAGGACCCTCTGTGTCCTTCTCTTTCCCCATCTCCTGTATTTAATCCTATATATAATCATTTTTAGACAAATGAATAAGTCTCCCTTGTTAGAAGATACTTCTACTCTGCTCTCAGGGTTGACCACTCTTTAAATAATTGCCTTGGTTCCAGCAGTGACATAGCATCTGGTCATGCACAAGAGAAATCTACCATCACTGACCACACAGCCTTTCCCATGACGGAGGAGAATTCAAACCTCATGCCTGGCAGAAGAAGTGACTACCTCAGGGACTTTTGGGGAGGGCCACCTGCCTGAGATAATCACTATTTGCCAGGAAAAACAAAAAAAAAGCAAGAAACAAACAGAAAAACCCACTTCATTTAGTTCTACATTAACCTACAAAGTCTTCTTCTGCTTCAGAGATGGAAGGCAGCTTTAGCCAGCAGTTCAGCAAGAATTTCACCAATATAAAATAATTACACAGTGTCACATTGCAGCTGCTCCTTTAGGCCCCTCAACACTTTATAATTTAGGGTGCCAGCCTTCGGATAGGCTCAGGCTTGCCAAAGCCCTTCCTTTCTCTACCCCGTATCCCAGATTATCTGGTTCTAGGATGACTTCTCAGCCCAAAGCACAGTTTGATTATGCCTAACCCCAAAAGCCTCAGGCCAGTCTCCTCAAATTATTTGGTAACATGACCAGTGTTTTCTGTTTTCTGAAGGAGCTTGAAATGTCTCCCTGGTAGCACCTGACCCCTGAGATGAAGCAGCAGTGTTCCACAAGGAAGCAGGTTTGGGATGCTGTGGTCACTTGCATTGTCAACTCAACAGGACCCAGAATCACCTTGGAGATGAGTCTTTGGGGACGTCTGTGAGAGATTTTCTCCATTCGGTTCCTTGAAGTGGGAAAACGCAACCCCAGTGTGGGCTGTGCCACTGTGGGCTGGTGTCCAAAAAGGAGAAAGTGAAAGGAGCTCAGGCTCCTGTGACTCCCTGCCTCCTGACTGTGGATGCAGTGGGTGCAGCTCCCTCAGCCACCAAGGGGTTCTTCACATGATCAGCGACACCCTGGAGCTCTGAGCCAGAATAAGCCCTCCTTTCCTTTAAATTGCTACTTGTCAAAGAAACAGGAAAGTGACTCACACACACAGATCACCTGGAGAAGGTTCTGGCTTCCAAAGCTTTGGAAGCGAGGCTGAGGATGGGCCACGGCTCTTCTGCGTCCAGAAGAACAGGAATGCCTTGTAGAACTGCTGGTCTCCTCTGAGTGGCAACACCTCCTCATAGCTCAGGCTGCTCTGCAAAGGAGAAGCACTCTACATATAAAGCACCTGACGCACATCAGGCGTGCAATGCACATGGTTCGGTATTATGCACCTAGGTGGCTCATGTCTCCTGAAAGTGGGTAGGTAGCTGGATAGATGACTGTCTGCCTAACACTCTTCTTTTCCCACCCATTGAATCTCTCACAGCTTCTCCAGTCGTCTTCCCTCCTCACTGCCTAAGAAAAAGAAATAAATAAACACTATCAGCATGGTGACGTTTCTATCTTTTTCCCAATGGCTGGCAATAGCTGACTTATTTCCCAGGCTACCACCATATACCACCATATATGTGATGAAGCTTTACATTTTTAAAGCCCCAGTTTAAAAAATAAAATCTTTAACCAACACCTTCAGAATGCTTTTTCATACTGTACTTGTGAATCCTAACAACTCTATGAAAATGTGTTCTTTCTCTTTTTAAAAAAGATTTATTTATTTAACTGCCAGGCAGTGGTGGCACACACCTTTAATCCCAGCACTTGGGAGGCAGAGGCAGGTGGATCACTGTGAATTCGAGGCCAGCCTGGTCTACAAAGTGAGTCTAGGACAGCCAAGGCTACATAGAGAAACCCTGTCTCAAAAAGCAAAAAACAAACAAACAAACAAAGATTTATTTATTATGTATACAGTGCTCTACCTGCATGTACACCTGCAGGCCAGAAGAGGGCACCAGATCTCATCATAGATGGTTGTGAGCCATCATGTGGTTGCTGGGAACTGAACTCAGGACCTTTGGGAAAGCAGGCAGTGCTCTTATCCTCTAAGCTATCTCTCCAGCCTTTGTTCTTTCTCCTTTTAAGAATAAGAAAAACCAAGCAAACAAAAAAACCCAAAACACCTGAAACTCAAAAGAGGGTCAGTGAGCCGGTCATGTTCATGTACACAAAATGCAGGAAAACTCAGAAATCAAGATCTTCCAATTGCTTTTTATCAGGTTCTGTCATAATAACTGGAAAAGAAAGTCCTTCAGAGCATGACAGCCTTTGCTACGATGTTTCTCGGTTAGCAGGGAAGGATCAGAGCTCTTGGGCAGTGAACACAGGGCAAGTCTGCATAGAGGGAGGACCCTCTGGACTATCCTGAGAGACACATGAAAGTGCAGTGTGTCTCCTAAAAAGGGAAGGGGAGGCGTGGCAACGCAGGCTGTTGTGGAATATAAATGTCAAAGAAAGAAGGCATATCTGGTAGGCAGATGATAGAAGCAAAAAGAAAGGGGCCCCTCAGATCAGCTTGCCTTGTTTCACATCTCTTCTTTGCTGTGTTGATTTTTTGTGAACCTTTGCCACTGTTTCCATGGCCTTTTATCTCTGCTCGCCCTCAAGAATGTAAGCCAACGGCTGGGAAGATGACTCACTGCTTGAAGAACTTGCCCACAAGCAAGAGGACTAGAGTTCAGATTCCTAGAGTTCACACATGAAGGCCAGGTGAGCATGACGGCCTCCTGGAATTCCAGCCGCAGAAGGTAAAGACAGGGGCTCCCCAGAGCAAGCTGGAGCTATGGCTAGTCACAGCAGTCAGCCCTCGCCCTAATGGACTCTGCTTCAAAGAATAAAGTAGAAAAATGAGTAAGGAAATTTTCTGATGTTAAACTTAGGTCCCCCCCACACACACATATTCGCACACATGTACACGTGTGTGCCAACACACGTGGAACAGCACACAGCTCTGAAGTTCCAGTTTCTCTGAGAGTAGCTGAGATGGATGTCAGGCCATTCAGGAATAGAAGCCATAGGTATTTACTTGAAGGACAGAGAAGGCACAGCCAGGTGTGTGGGCTGAGAATATGTTTAGATGTGTGGGAAGAGGAAGCAAGTGACGGCAATCAAAACCAGTGTGTCAGAGGGTGACAAAGGGATTGTGTGTGTGTGTGTGTGTGTGTGTGTGTGTGTGTGTGTGTGTAGAGACAGACAGACAGACAGATAGGCACGGAGATACAGAGACAGGGACAGGCACAGGGACAGAGACAGACACACTGGGGGGATGCACGCATGTGCTCCAGCAGCCATAGCTGAGGTACATGCATGCCCCTAAAGGGGACATAATAATTACAGAACCATAATGTAATAACCACACGGGCTCTTAGGTCATTTTCTGTAAATTGGAGCTCACAGGCATTGAGTAACTAATCCAAAGTCACACACTATTCAGTGGCATTGATAAGATCGTGGCTGAGTGTGCGGATGTATGTCTACCATCCCAGTAGGTAGGATGTGGAGGCAGGGACATCAAGAGTTCCAGGTCTTCTTTGGCTATTTAGCAAGTTCAAAGCCAGCCTAGGATACATGTGACATTACCTCAAAAAAGAGAAAGGAGGGGTGGGGGAAGGGAGAAGGAAAAGGAGGAGGAGGAGGAAGAGGAAGAGGAAGAGGAAGAGGAAGAGAAATATCCTGTAAGCACACATTCAAACATCAAAAATTATCACACTTAAGAAAACAAATTAGTGTTAAGAAACACAGAACCTGAAAAAAAAAAAAGAAAAAAAGAAAAAGAGATGCTGAAGGTGGAAAATAAGTAAGATGTTGTCCCAGGAAAAGACTGATTTTATGGACTGCTTAATTCCAGAGAGTTATAATGAAGTACGTGCTACAGATATATGATAGTATTTGAAGAAATGTAGAGAAGTGGTTTGTATGAAAGGAGGAGAGTTCGGATACCCACTGAAGTTTAAAAAGACAGGGAAGAGGAAGCCGACCTTCTCAGGGAAAAGCTCATAGAGTGGCTCCCTACAGAGCTGATTTATATAAGCACATAGTCTGGGGAGTCATGAGTCCCTGCGGACTATAAACCAGGCCTTTGTTTTCACTCTTGTTTCAGAAACTGTTAGAGAGGATAGTACCTAAAATTATAAAATTTGATCCACAATAAGATTAAAACAAAAGTTACAACAGGGCTATGTGGATGTCATAATACATACATGACCTATGACATCCGAGGCATAAGTGACACAGGGGGAGGTGGCAAACAGATTTGTACCGTTACCAGGTTCATATTTTTCTGTGTGAAGTAAAATATTAACTCTATGACTCTGAAAACTTGCGATTCCCACATTGTGATGCTTAAGTGAACACTTTAAAATGCAGTTGTCAGTTTGCAGAACCTAGTCAGAGAACAAGGAGCCATAGACACGGCCATTTCCCAAATTACCACCAGCGTATTTTAAAAGTAATGCAAGACAACTTCACTCAAGGACTTGTAAACTACTACACTCTTGTGAGGAAAGATAAAGGGAACATTTCAGGCTGAACCAAAGGAACTCTGGGAACAACATTCAGTTATGTGATCTCTCTAGCTTCAAGTATACTTAATATGATTAAGAGATAACCAACTATTAGTTTAACAAATATTTATTAAGTTCTTCACATGTGCCAAGCATTGAGCACTGGGTGAATGATGGAAACATAGCCTGTGCCTTCGTACTGATAAATTTATCAAGTCACTAAACTAGTTATAAATAGTGATGCAAGCATGTCCAGCATTGACATTGACACATGACAATATCATCTACAAAGTTTACACTTGCAAACCCCTCAATTGAGCTTTTCAAGAATCTCATAATGTTTTAAGTAAGTTTACAATTTTGCGTTGCTCATATTCATAGCTATCCCTAGCTGCATGCAGCTCCTGGGCCTCAGGTTGAACTTGCCTGATAGTGCATTAGTCAGCTTTTCATTGCTATGATAAGTCCCTAAGATAATCAATTTATAAAAAAAGAAGGCTCCCAGGCTCTAAGAATATCATGTGCTACATAGAAACACACACACACACTCTCTCTCAATCTCTCTCTTTCTCTCCCTCTCTCTCTCTCTCTCTCTCTCTCTCTCTCACACACACACACACACACACACACACACACACTCACTCACACACACACACACACAGAGAGAGAGAGAGAGAGAGAGAGAGAGAGAGAGAGAGAGAGTCAGGGGACATAAAGCAGTGTTGGGATGCCTTCCTAGCATGTGCAAGGCAAGACACTGGCTTCACTAACCTGCACTGCGTAGAGAGAAGGTGGTGTTTGGGTCACAGTTTAGGAGGTTTCAGACTGTGACTGATTAACCCTGTAGCGTTTGAGCTGCCGGTGACACTACCTCACGCAGGACAGAAGCAATGGGCTCCCACAATACCTCCTGCAGACCCCACCCCCCCCCCCCCCCCCCCCCCCCCCCCCCCCCCCCCCCCCCCCCCACCCCTGCAATAACCGATGACCGTATCTCTTGAAGGTTCTACAACATCCCCATAGCACCATGGGCAGAGGACCAAGCTTTTATCTTTCTGAGGGCCATATCCAAACATAGCCATTATGATGTAAAGACAGAAAACAAATGAGAGAGGCATCTTGGCTGTGAGAAGACTATTAGAGCGGCCTTCTGAAACAGGAGACCTTAAGAAGAGCTTGTTAGTGTAAAAGATTGGAGAGGTCAAGGGCACTGACGAAGGAGCTGGCAGGAGCCCAGAGATAAGTAAATAAGGATCCAATCTTGAGAGAACATACAATCTAATCTTATGTGAAATTGTCCAGAAAGTAAGTAGAAAACAAAATAATTTTTCTAACACATTTACAAGGCTAATATGACCTCAATACCAAAACCACAAGAGGGTGACTTCCAAGATGGGAGTATGGAGAGATCTCATTCATTAAACATGTACAACAGCCCCCTACAAAGCAGCAAGTAATGAGAATATTTATGTAGGCTCTGGGAGACAGGGAATATCCCAAAGCATCACTGAGTATCAGGCAAACGATTCCTTATTGTTTGCATCTGAAGGAGATGCAAACAAGCTTCTGACGAGCAGCAGTTACAACCATGGAAAAACAGTTTTCAGATTTGAAGCTTCAAGAGAGGGCTGGGCGTGGTGGCGCACGCCTTTAATCCCAGCACTCGGGAGGCAGAGGCAGGTGGATCGCTGTGAGTTCAAGGCCAGCCTGGTCTACAATGCGAGTCCAAGACAGCCAAGGCTACACAGAGAGAGCCTGTCTCAAAAAACCAGAGAGAGAGAGAGAGAGAGAGAGAGAGAGAGAGAGAGAGAGAGAGCTGGCTGCATGCAAATTGACAACTGGGTCAGTTTTGCTTTGGAACTCTGTCTGCTCCTTTTCTTGCCCTCTGCAGTTCACAATCTCACCTGGATGGTCTCTACAATTGTTTCTTCTGAGAGACGGCTCCAGCTATCTACTATCTGAGAGCCTTCTACACAAACAAGTGATGCTTCCTACTCCTTCAGCTCCTGAGATGAAATAATACCCTGTATATGTCTATTAAGGAAGGCATTAGAAGGTACCAAGATCCTGGTCCTTTTTCCGTTGATAGAATAACAGGTTTTGTTTATGTTCAAGGTTACTGGTCTTTCATGAGTATGGGGCCAGGAGTGGGAAATTGTGCTCCCATTGTAAAAATCTCAATGAGTCATATATCATATCATAAACCAACAAGATTTGGATATACTTTGATGGCAAGTATCAATCAAGGGCTTGATTTTATTTATTCTGAAATCAAGTTGGAATATCCTTTTATCACTCTTTTTAGTGTCCTATACATAATTACTTCTTTACAAATTTTAGCTCATGTCCAACAAAGCCAAAAAAAAATCTCATTAAGTCTTGGACCTGCTCTTAATGACTCAGTAAATATTTATTAGACCAGATAAACCAATGTAAGCAGCTTCCTCTTGGGGGACATCTCGTTAAGGTCATTTCCTGGCCTACCAGGTGAAATACCATTAAGTTCTTCTACGTAATCCACAACTGGCCCCTGTCACAGATAGAGTACGGTTTGCGCCCAGCAAGTGGAGGTTCAGTTCCTCAATGAGGCAGTGTCAGGAGGTGGAGCCTTTTGCTATGTTTGGATCACAGAGGTAGAGAGAGGGAATTAATCCTGTCTTGTAGTGATCAGTTTTCATTCTTGGGGGACTTGATTCATTAGCTAAAGGAGGCCATCATCCTGTAGTAAAGCCACCCCTCACGCCATTTCTGCTGAGTGTACCCTTTGCCCTTCGGCCCCTTACCTGCTGTGTTATGATACAACACAAAGACCTGGGAAGATGTAGCCACCAAGTCTTGACATTTTCAGCCTCCAAAACGATGAACTAAACAAACCTGTTTTCTTTATGAATTACTCCGTCTTGGGTATTCTGTGATAGCAGCAGAAAATGCACTAAGAAAACACCTAATATTTGACATCTTGGTTTTCTAAAACTCAGTGTTGAATAAGAGACATCTAAAATTAAAAACATATGCCTCCACCTACAAAGTTCAGATTTCTGACTATGAGTGGCACGTGCCGGCAATCTCAGCACTCAGGAGGCTGAGGCGGGGCAGCCATGAGCTTGAGGCCAGCCTGCAAAACAATACAAGACTCTGTTTTTCTTTGCTTTTCTTTTCTTCTTCTTCTTCTTTTTTTTTTTAAAGTGTGATTATCTATTTCGGCTTTTAAAAGTATGTTGATGCTTTGAAAGCTCTCCACACCTGCTTCTCTGCTCTCAGTGCCATGGTGAAGTAACAATAAGGCACTGAAGTGGGGTGTACTGTGCGGCTGAAGCATTCCACCTGGGAGTCCTTTGCCAAAGTGTGTGTGTGTGTGTGTGTGTGTGTGTGTGACTTCTGCAGGGAGCAACCGTGCCTTTCCTCTGGTTCTTCTTAGTGTCCTTGGCATTCTGTGAAAGTGTATCAACAGAGGTCGTTTTTAATCTCCCGTGCAGAAAGGACATTTCCAATCACCATTAGCCCCAAACCCCTAGTGGGAGAGACTGACTCGGTGACTACTTATTTCAGGACTGTACTGTCTTCCCAAGGTGATTTTTTGGGTTCTGACTAGTTGTTCCCCACTCCATCTCATTTTCTTAAGTCCAGGAAGGCTGGACTGTGCAGGCTTGCTGTCACTACGCTTCGTTGCTCTGAGAGATGCAGAACACGCTCAAAGAAGAAGGATCGTGAAGACCCAATTTACCTGGCTAGGCAGATGGCCTGGTGGATAAGTGATTGCTGCACAGGTATGAGAATCTTGCTCAAATCCCCAGTGCCTGTGAAAAAGCCAGGCGTGGTGGAACACCTCTGTAATTCCAGTGCTGAAGGGGCAGAGATAAGTGGATCCCAGGAGCTTGGTGACCAGCCAGACTAGCTAAAACAGCAAGTGAAGGACCCTATAAAACTAAAGTAGAGAACAAAAGAGGACCTCTGTCACACACACACACACACACACACACACACACACACACACAAACACTTGAGCTAGAGAACAGGCCTATATACTACACAGGTGCATGTATACATATATACCACATACCTACACACACCACAAACAAGAACAACAACTGCCAAGAGCCCCCCTGTTAAGGGAGCTCACTAGGCATCTGGGCTGTCTAGGAGGTCATATGGTATTTACAAGGTCTTGTACCATGATGCATCCCCAAAACTGCTTCCAACCTCTGACTACCCTGTCAACTGTGCTTTGTTGCAGCTCTCTATAATCTGGCATTAGAGCCAGGCATGGTGGCACATGCCTATAATCCTAGCACCCAGAGAGGCAGAGGCAGGTGATTCACTGTAAGTCCAAGGTCAGCTTGGTCCACAAAGCGAGTCTAGGAGAGCCAGGACTACATTCATGGCCAAACCCAGTCTACAAAGCAAGTCCAAAGCAGCCAAGATTATGCAGAAAAAACATCTGGCATTGTGTGAACTGTTACTTTTTGGGTATTGACCAGCTCTGATTGAGCAAACTTCCTATAGGATTTTGTTGAAGATGAACTGTTTGTTATTCAGATGAATCAATCCTTGATTATGAAATTCCTGATTTGATTCAAATAGTTTTAAAAGTTAAAGTTAGTTTATGGTTGTAATAAACACCTTTGTGGACCTCCAGATGCCTCACTAAGGAGAGCCTTGTAGCAGATTTGTGGCTTCACATAAACCTCCACTCCAGATGGCACCACGAATTCTGGTATTTCACCATAAATATAGGCAAGTTTGTTTAAACTTCACATAAACTCAAGGTAGAATAAAGCTACATAGAGATGTCTGAATTTACTCTGTTTCTTAGAATGAAAGACAGAAAAAAGTATTGTCCTGAACTCATTATGAACTAAGAGATAGCTGGATAATGTATAGTTAGGTCAGTCCTAATTGATAAGCCATATATTCTTGTAACTTTTAGTCCTTGTCACTCTGAACTCACTGTGAACTTATGTAATGGATACTTAGATAAGAAATGTTTAGATTTAAAACATGTAACCTGTTGTACTATGAGGTAATACCCTTTCCTCAGAAGTATAAGTATGGTCATCTACAATAAACGGTGCTGAAATTGAGAAGCTTAACCTCAGCTGAAGTTAAGATGCCTGACTTCATCCACCTTTTTCTCTTGATTGTACATGTGGAGATTGGGAAGCCTGACTTCAGTTGAAGTCGAGATGCTTAATTTTATCCACCTTGTCTCTTGAATGCAAGTGTGTGAGTGGTTTATTTTCTATCTCTTTCTTATTTCTTTCTTTTTTTTAGAAGTAAATTTCATTTTAAAATATATTTTATTAATTTATTCATATTACATCTCAATTGTGCTTATTTCTTATTTCCCTTATTTCCCAGTAGATTCACAAATAAATTAGCAGACTCAGAGCATCAGCCTTCTACCGCTAATAAGCCTAAGTTTACATTGGCTTACTGGAGATCTCCACAAAGAGGCCTATCTACAGATCAAAGAGCCTCCTTTTACGACCCCCATGCACATTGTAGCCAGAAACCACTTTTACAGCCTCAACCATAGGAAACTTGTGGTCAGTTTAAGTTCTCCTCTGCCTCTGCAGTAAAGTCAGTCCCTAGAGAAGAAACCTTGGGCTCCCTTTTCTAATTCCTCCTTTCAGTCCTGATCAGTTGCCTGAGCCATCACCTCTGGCCACCCAAGAGATAAATCGAACTGGAAGGGCATCCGCATCCAGCACCAGAGACCCTACCCTGGACCTCTTCAGAGCCGCAGCTGGGCATTAACGGACAACAACAAAAGAATTACGTATTTACAATGGCCAACATATTGAATCAATGAAGGTGTCTGTCACAGGGTGGAGAGTGCATAAAGAGTATACTACACAAGTACATGATGGAATAGGAAAGAAAATTTCCATTTGTTAAAATTTTAGAGATACAAAATGTACAGTTTTATAGTTGCTCCAATATGTCATATGAAAGGAGAATGAAATGCTGGTGTTGGTGGCAGTGTGAATGAGCTGTGGGACATTATAGTAAGAAAGTAAACCAGACTCAGAAAGTTAAGCGCTGCATGCGCTCACTCGATGTGGAAGCTTAAAGTACTAATTTCAGAACACAGAGGAGTAGAACAGAAGAGTGATGGGGAGGGATGATAGAAAGAAGTTGGACAGTAGGTACCAAAATACAGTGAGATACAGCAAATAGGTCTGAATATTCAATAGTACAGTAGGATGAATATAGCGTATTGTGGAGGAAGGCCATACTGTATTCTACCAGTGGGTACCCTTATTGAGCATTCATTAAAATTTTTTTAAAGTTATTTATTTTTTATTTCATGTGTATGTCTTGTCTGTATGTATGTGCACCATGTGTGTTCAGTGCCTGAAGAGGCCAGAAGAAGGTGCTAGAACCCCCTGCAAATGGAGTTGCAGGAGGCTGTGAGGGTCGTGTGGGCTGGGAGCCAAACTCTAGTCCTCTGGAGGAACAGACAATGCTCTTAACCTCTGAGCCATCTCTCCAGCCCCAATTTTTTTAAAAATTAAAAAAATAAAGCCAAGTTCCAGCAAATAGGTTCCATAATGCTGGTTTTTTTTTTTTTCAATCTCCAAATTTGCCCTATACATACTGTCTTGTTTCTCTTTAGACTGAATTACATATTGCTATCAGACAACGCCCTAGTTTGTTCAATTGCAGGTTATTTTGTTGACCCCAAAGTGTCTGAGGATCTGCATAAAGCCGCTGTTGGGCTCTGTAAGCAAGCTTTTGTGTGGCTATTTTCCTTTCTTTTGGGTAAATACTAAGGAGTTATCATTGCTAGATCATGTGTTTAGATATATTGTAGAGTCAGTAAACCATTTTCTAAAATGGCTATACTGCTTAGGATTTTCACAAGCAAAGAAGGAATGATCCTCTGGCTCCCATCGTTAGCAGCATTAGATATCATTTTTGATTTGGTGTTGATACTGTTTTTATTTCGATTTCTCTTGATGTCATATGGCATGGAGCCTCTTTGAATGTGTCTGTTAATTGTCTTCTCTAGAGAGATGTCCAAGTCACTGCTTATTTATGGTCATGTTTTTGTTTCCTTACTGTTGAGTTTTATAAGTCTTCTGTATGTCTTGGGTAACAGTCCTTTGCATGTCCTTTGCAAACATCTTCTGCCATTCTGGGTTTTGTCTTCTCACTCTATTGACAATGTCTTTCACAGAGTGGGACAAATTTAATTTTAATGAGGTCCAGGTCATCCGTCCTTCCTATATGGCTTGTGTCTTTTGTGTTAAAACTCTCAGGTCAGCTGGACTTCTTGTGTTAGAGATGTGTCACAGTATAAGACTGTCATTCATCTTGGAACAATTTTTGTTAATGGTGACAAGACTGTGACTATAGTTTATTTATTTGGGTTTTCCATGTGGACATTCCAGTTGCTCCAGAGTCAATTCCTAAAATAAGTAAAAACAAACAAACAAACAATATATATATATATATACACATATGTATATAATTTAATTTTAATTTTATGTCCTGTTCCAAAGATCAATTAATATTTTTCTAGACTCCCTATTGTGTTCCATTGATTTTTTTTCACCGCTCCTACACTGTCTTGAATACTGTAGCCTTATTGAAAGTCTTAAAGGCAGGTAGTGTCAGTCCTCCAACTTTGTTCTTGTCCTTCAGTATTATTGAGCTGGGTGACTTTGTCTTTGTTTCCAGAATATGTCTCACTCTATAGCCCAGGCTGGTCTCAAATCCATAATCCTCCTGCCCCAAGCACTGGGATTATAGACTTTGCTATTCAAACTTTTTGTTCATAAGCTTTGTTCTTAATTGTTTGAGTGGCTAAGCAGATATTTATATATTTTGATTTTTTTGATGACTTGGATTTTGTCCCCATGCAAGATAACCCCTGGTTGCCCATCCTTTGGTGATCCTTCTGCTTCTAAAACCTCTTCTCTCTCTCCCTCATCTTCAGCTCACTCACACCATTATCAAGTGAGAAGCAACAGAGATCCCCAATCAGTTTTAAGACCCATGATGTAAGGGTTCCTGAGAGAGATTCAGTATCCACCCCCACCTCACTCCTACCCCTGCCCCCTGGTTTTCTCATGCACAGAAACTCAGGATTCAGATGTGTGATCAGTGCACCCACAGAAGCTCTAATCCAGAGGTGAGGAACTGTCCTGATGAAACTGAACAGAGACAACAGTAAGAACCCAGAGAAACCAACTGGGTCGCTCTTCTTTCATTTCTTGTGGGGCAGGGGGAGCCTAAGAGCAGGGCCGTGGTGTTTCACGCCTTTAATCCCAGCACTCAGGAGGCAGAGGCATGCAGATCTCTGTGAGTTCTACAGAGTGTGTTCCAGGACAGCCAAACCTACTCAGAAAAACCCTGTCTCAATTAACAAACAAACAAAAGTTATCTAACAGATGTCACTACTAAAATCCACAAAGATGCGAAGCTATCATCAATACCTTCTCAAGACCCAACACAGTCACCTAGTCACCTGCAATTCACTTTTCCACTATGTGTCAACGTCTAAGGGCATTGGAAGGACTATAGCTTGGGAAAATTACACAGTTCGAGGATTAGAATCGATCTAAGGAGTGTTGATAAGACCTGTTTGCTTTGGGGTCACTGGTTTGCAGCTAAGCCTGGCTCTATGGGTCTGGTTTCTGGCTTATCATTTTACACCCTTCCCCCAGGACTAGGCTGGGGTGAGGGTGGGGGAACAGTTGAATCCACAAAGCAGGTATTGTCAAGTGTGGCATAGATGATTGTGAGGTTCATTTTCTCTCACACAAGGGAGAAACCAAAGCTGGCTCAAATAAGAAAGCAAAAGGAATCCTAGCCACCGTCACCTCACCTGGAGAGAGAATTCAGAGGAAGATCCGAATTTCCATTATGTGGTGTCTGGGGAATACTAGAACAGGCCTCTCATTGTTCCAACTCCTGCATATAACAGCCCCAACCCACAGCTTCCTTTGGTCTGTCCGCAATGGTCCAAAGTTGCTGGAAGAGGTCATTAGAGCACTCTGTAGCACCCTTGAACTCCCTGGCGAGCTGGTGCCACTGGAGGGTGGAGGATCTTTACTGTAACCCTCTGGGCTCCCTCCATGACATCTCTGTCAGTTGTGCACAACTACTCACTTATTCTTCAGTTCCTGACTGGAGTTTGTTTCAAGTCTATTGAAAGCTCTCTTCAGGAAGTAGAAACTGGCATTAAAAAACAAAAAACAAAAAACAAAAAACAAAAACATGTTACCTTCCCAGGTCAGAGCACAACCTACAGCAGGGGCAGGATAATACAAGTGTAGTTCCTTTGTTACTACGGTAACAACAGCAGCACACACAGATCGGCTATGACTATGCAGACCTAAAGCTGTCCACTGACCCTGGGCTTCATTAACCTTTCTCAGAAGCAAAACTCCCTTTACATATTTTCCCTTTTATATTACCTACCTTCTTCTTCTTCTTCTTCTTCTTCTTCTTCTTCTTCTTCTTCTTCTTCTTCTTCTTCTTCTTCTT
>OU015745.1:14396411-14407464 GCA_907169655.1 Acomys percivali | reverse complement strand
TGTGTGTGTGTGTGTGTGTGTGTGTGTGTGTGTGTGTGTGTGTGTGTTGCGGTGTGTGTACAGAGAGAGAGGCCAGAGAATCAATAATGGGTATCTTGCTCTGCCACTCTCCACTTTATCTTTGGAAGACAAGGTCTCTCACTGACCACAGAACATGACATTTTGGTTAGAATGGCTGGCCAGGGAGCCCCAGGGATCTGCCTGTCTCTCAGGAATGGCAGACACACACTGCCACACCCCATTTTTATATAACTTCTGGGATCCCAATTCCAGTCTTTATGTTTGTGCAGCAGGCACTTCACACACTGAGCCATTTCCCCCAGTGCCGACTCCTTCAATCTCCATTCCTTCCCCTCTCTCCCTAACTTTTCTTCATATCATACTCACCTTGGTTTAAAAAAAAAGAGGGGATACAAAAGCAGCCCTGGGGGCTGGGCAAAGCTGGGCAGGGCAGGTGGGAGGAGCATACTAACGAAACAAGCTGGCATGCTTCTTCTGCCTTTTCCTAGATACCATCTTCCTATTGTGGGGGGAAAAAAACCTACACAAGGTGAAAGTGACCATCTCATCTATTTCGGTGCTCCCAACTCAGTGGCTTCAAGGTCATTTCCATTGTCATAAACTTATGTGATCATTCATCTCTAGAATGTTCCATTCCAACCTGATCCTCCTGGCCCATGGGCACCATGGTTCCAGTTTCAGATCACAAAGTAGTTGGTATTGTTAAGTACTTCATTTACTGCACTCACTTGATGTTTGTCCTTTTGTGAGTGGGCTTTCACACTGTATAATAGCATCAAGGTTGTGCCCCAGGATTTCCTTCCATTGGAAGGGTAAATGTCCTATCTTATGTCTATGACACATTTTCTTAATGCACTTTTCTGTTAATGGTCACTTAGGTCTCAGCTACTAGATTTTTTCCAAAATGGAGTAGCCTTTTCCTTCCCCTCACCTCAGAGAATGCATGTCCCACCCCACCCACTCCTGAAACTCCTTTGCAGCCCACAGTCTCTACTTGGCTCACCTCCCCCACCAAACACACGGAATGATGGCCTGTCTTTCCATAATCCTCTAATGCTGAAGACCTCACACGTAGGTCTCCAAACAAGACTTCAGAGGTCTGGCCTAATGCCACCTACATACTTCGCACACAAGTTTAGAACATCTCTTCACACCTTGAATTCTTCATTCTTCCTGCCCATCCATTCTCAAGCTCCAAGAGGCTATAACCCTTCCCTGAACCGTACAAGAGACTTGGGGTTGATCTTTAGCAAAATAGAAACTTGCAGCCTCGGCTCCAAGAACCGGGCATGGCAAAGCATGAGGATAGGATTTAGAACTGACAACTAGGGAAGTAGAAAATCCATACGCATTGAAGTAGGAAGCAAACCCACCTGCTCCCTCCCCGCTGCTGCACACACCACCATGTTCAACTTTTACATGGATGTTGGGAATTGAGCTCAGGTCCTCGTGCTTGATGAGCAAGCACTTTACCACTTTGCCAACTGAGACCTCTCCTCCATTCTCCCAACACTCCCAACCCCAGGGCCTGAGACCTGGAGAGCTCAGGGAGAGCTTTTGTTTCACAGTCTATTGTTAACTGTTCTAAGAGTTCAAGCTCAGCCTGGTCTACATGGCAAGTTCTGAGACAGCCAGAGCTACACAGTGAGACCATGACACATGCACACACACACACACACACACACACACACACACACACACACACGAACACACAAACACACAAGTGTCACTGCCTGTTTATCTACTAAGCCTGAAGAAATACAGACTGATCCACTTCTGTTCTCATTCTCATCCTTCAAGTCCATTTATTATGAACACTTGCCAACCTGACATCTAGCACAATTCTTATTAATATATTGGTTGGCTGATGGTATGCGTGATCACAGACGTGTGCGTTCATGTACATGGAAGTCATAAGTCAAACCTCAGGTGTCATTCCTCGGGAGCTGTCTACCTTTATCTCTGAAACAGAATCTCTTGCTGGGGCTTGGGGCTTCCATCGTTTTTTATTTTTGTAGGCTGGTTGCATGGTGAGCTCCAGGGATTCTCCTATCTCTGCCCCTGCTCCCCTGCCCCAGCACTGGAATTACAATCACGCACCACCGCACTTGACTTTTTGCATGGGTCCTGGGCATTGAGTTCAGGTCCCTGTGCTTGCCGAGCAAGCACCTTAGCAACTGCACCATCTCCCCAGCTCCCCAGCACATTTCCTGCTGGCCCACCCTCTCCATCCTTGCTGTCACCATCCCCAGACCTGCCTCTAGCACCTCCTCCTGACTACACACACAGCTCCTTGTTTTCCTCCATCCATACTGGCCTCCCCAATGCACTCTCCTCAATGAAAAAGAGATAATCTTCTTCAAAGGTAAATCATGTCGTGAAAACCCCTGAAATTAATTTCATCCTCCTCAGACTGAAAGACTGACTGCCAGATCTAACCCCATCTTTCCTCAACCAAATCTGACCCTTGCTCCCTTCTTAGCTCAGTTTGACTTCTAGTGCTGGGATAAACATCCTGGCCAAAAGCAACTTGGGGAGGAAAGGGTTTATTTGCCTCACACTTCCTTGTCACTGAGGGGAGTCACTCAAGCTGCAGGAACCATGAAGGAAAGATATCTAATGACTTGTTCCCAGTGCTTTGTTCAACTGGAATTTTTACACCAACCTGCCCAGGGATAGCTCCCCACCCCCATGCCCCACCCCCAACACGTCAAATGATTGCCCACCGGCTGGTTTGATCGAAGCATTTTCTGAATTGAGGTTTCCTCGGTCCAGACCTGCTTAAGTTTGTGTTGCATTGACTAAAACTAACTGGCACATTCCTGACCAGACCTGGCCCTTGCTGCTCCCTCAGCCAATCTTCCTTGTTTTACTCTCTTCCTTCCTCATGAAGTTCCAGCTTTGTTATTTTTCTTCTTTCCTGTTCCAAAACAAAAATAAGAAGGCAAGCTCTCTGTTGCTTTAGGCTCTACCCATGCTAATCCACACACACTGGCAGGCTTTGTCCTGATTTTCCTCCAGCTGGCCCCTTCCTGCCTGCAGGTTTCACCATAGATACCACCTCCCCATGAACACCTTCCCCAGCCAACCCAGCAGAACTAAGCCCTCTCGTTCTTAAATCATGCTCCTTCGTGAGGCTGGCCATTGTTTACATTGCTTGATCTCATCACTGCTATAATTTTGCCACAAAGACAAGAAACTCACACCACTGCCTCTCGGATCTGGCTTCGTACCTGCTTGCGTGAATTCTATCCTAAAGGGAATATGCAAATATTGTCTGCATCTTCCTGGGCAGTTTTCCAGCTTGTTCTTCGGAGTAAGCACAACAGAGTCGGTTGAGGATTAGAGATGTGTGACAACAGTGGCTCCGTAATGTGGGACACAGCATCAGCAGCATGACAGGCTGCTAACACCTCTCTGTGATGGGCAGGAACAGCAATTCATCTACTCACATGGCAGGGAACACCCATGTAAGTGTGTGCACACACATGTGCCCGCACACACACACTCGCACACACACACACACATACACACAAAATCATGGCCCCAAATGTTCCTCAGATAATAAACAGAACCCCATCTTGATGGTCTTTGCCAAGTGTGAGCCAAATAACATCCATTTGAATTAAATTATTTAATTTGTACTTTCTAAGGTGTGTTACTATATGAATAGCTCAATTGCAAACTTTTACTTAAGAATGGTAGGAAAGCCAGGAGTGGGGTCACACACCTTTAATCCCAGCACTCGGGAGGCAGAGGCAGGCAGATCACTGTGAGTTCAGCCATCCTGGTCTACAAAAACGAGTCTAGGACAGCCAAGTCTACATAGAGAAACCCTGTCTCAAAAAACAAAAACAAAAAACCAAAAAACAGAAGAATGGTAGGCAAATATGATATGAGTGTTCTTATTTGTTTCTTTCTGCAGAACAGATGTAGAAATTATAAACCAAAAATAATAAAAATTATTACCAAGAAAGGGTAAACAATACTCTAGAAGAGATGATAAAAGCAACCGAATATTTTTAAAGTAACACCTAAAGTTAGGCTTACTTAGGAATGTGACAAGGATGTCCCTCTTTTATTCAGTCTTCAATAACTCTTTTTTTCTTTTGTTTAGTTTTTCAAGACAGGGTATCTCTGTATAGTCTTGGCTATCCTGGAGCTTGTTATTTAGACCAGGCTACCCTCAAACTCACAAAAATCTGCTTACTTCTGCCTCCCAAATGCTGGGATTAAAGGTATGCACCACTATACCTGGATTGTATTGGGAGTTTTAACTGGTGAAATAAACTCCTTGATAACACACTGGTGTCTATAGGAAGGAGAAATCTTTATAACTAAGTGATTCCTTGTTGTCCCTCTTTGGGACTCAGTGCCCCAAGAGGTTCTCCATGGTGATAGAGGATGGCATAGTGGAGGTACAGAATATGGAGATGGATGGAGTGGCCCTCGCCTGTGGCCTGGTCCCCAGCATCTTCTCACAGCCCCAAAGTCCTGGACAGACAAAGGTCTTCTGTTTCTCTGGGTTTAGGGGTCCATCACTACCTTAGCTGGGGTCACTTAGCTAGAGTTTTGACCATAATTTTGCAATTAAAAGTCAGGTTCATGGGGAAAAAGAAGAAGAATGAGAAGGAAGAGGAGGAGGAAGTAATGAAACTCTGTCCCAGGTATCTTTTAATTCAATCAAGGTGACACATAAGAGGAACCATCATAGGCCTTTTTACTTCCAGAAAAGCTTGTGAAGTTGAGAGATTGGGGCCTTCAGATCCATGTACAGTCACAGCTTGAAACCCAGGAATCCAACTTCTAGTAGGAGAATAGAAAGTCCTCAGAGCCTGCAAATTTCATGATTTGTTTGTTTTTAATAGCTGAGTAGTATTCCATTGTGTAAATGTACCACAATTTCTTTATCCATTCTTTGGTTGAGGGACATCTAGGTTGTTTCTAAATTCTTGATATTATGAATAAGGGTGCTACGAATGTAGTTCAGCAAATAGATAGAACTAGAAAAGATCATCCTGAGTGAGGTAACTCGGACCCAGAAAATACATACAATGGTACATTCTCATTTATAAGCAGATATTAGCCATATAATACAGGACAACCACACTAAAATCAGCAGACCTAAAGAAGCTAAATAATAAGGAGGACCCTAGGGAGGATGCTTAATTCTCATTCAGAAGGACAAATAGAATAGACACCGGAAGCAGTTGAAGAGAACGAATAAGACAGGAGCCTACCATAGAGGTCCACTGAAAGACTCCACCCAAGAAGTAATGCAAGCAGATGCTGAGACACACAGCCAAACTTTGGGGCAGAGCTCAGGGCATCTTATGGAAGTGTTAGGAGATAGAAGGAGCCAGAGAGGACTGGAGCTCTATTAACAGAGCCAACAAATCTGGGCCCAGGGTGGCCTGCAGAGACTGATGCACCAACCAAGGACCGTGCCTGGAGAAGACCTAGACCCTCTGCTCAGATAGAGTCAATAGGCAGCTCAGTATCCATGTGAGCACCATACTATGGGGAGCAAGGGCTGCCTCTGAGTTAGACTCTGATGCCCACTCATTGATCACTTCCCCCTGGTGGCGTGGCCTTGCCAGGCCACAGACGAAGAGGATGCAGGAAGTCCAGATGAGACTTGATAGGCTGGGGTCAGATGGTAGAGGAGGAGGGCCCCCTTTCTGAGGACTAGGGGAGGGAGGTTGCAGGGAAGAGGGAGGGGGGAGAAGGGGTGGGTCCAGGAGGAGACAATGGAAGGGGCTGCAATCAAGATGTAAAGTGCATAAATTAAAAACAAACAAACAAACAAACATCCTCAGGATGGGGAACCACAGTGGCATGAAGATCTAGAAACTGAGGAAGCCACTAGAAGCTAAAAATTGGATTGGGACAAGAAAACTAGATCCCGAAACTCATGAGAGAGTTACAGGAGGCAGTGAGGAGAGAGAGGAGGTGGAGCTGGGTGTCCAGAACCTCAACATAGGACCCTAAGGAAGATGCAAAAAAGCCATGACAACTGTAAATCTCAACCTCATACTCCAGCCCTTGGCTATGGGACAGTAATGTATTCATTTATGCAAATGATAAGCACCATGTCTGGTGAGCTCAGGCTGCTATGGCTTAGGAAAAGAAAGCTTTCCTCACAGGTCTGGAGACTGAAAGTCTGAAATTAGGGGTGCTGGTGTGTCTGGGTTCTATGGGGAGGGGGCTTTCTGTGGCTTACAGGAAATCATCTTCTCACTGTCCTCCCATGATAGAGAAGGAGAGAAAGTCCTTCTCTTAGAGGGACACAAATCCCATTATGACTTCATCATCTATAGCTGCCTCCTGAAGGCCCCATCCATTACATGGGAGTTAGAGCTTTAATGTATGAATTGGGAAGAGAGTCTCTGGCCTTCTCAACAAGAATGTGCCCAGCTTCCTTTGACTTCTGGGACACTATTCCATCCACAGCACTTCAGTGGTTTTGTGTGTTGGAGGAGGGAGGGGGCTTCTCTATTCTCATGTGGTTTATATTCCCATGGAAAGGAGATTTTAAAAAATTAAATATGCAATACGTTGGGGGAAATAAGTGCTATGAAAACAGATTGGAGTAAGAGGGTGAGGGAGAGACTGGACACTATAGCATGTAGAATAGACATGAAAATAATGGAACCAAGACATCAAGTGCCTAGTTAGAGCCTCTGGAAGCAGCTGTGGGGCCCAGGTTTTACCATGAAATGGGGAGAGAGAGAAGGAGGTGACAGTGTGTGTGGTCCAGAGGGTAATCATGAAGGGGAGTATAGACACTTGAGCTGTTATTCTGAGAGGCCTAGATGATGATAGAAGTGATGTGATGCAAACCGACTACTTTGCAACTTACCTAAAATAATATAATAGTAACAATAATAATGATGATGATGATGATATTAATAATAAATGATATGGCCCAGCAGCAGGCCAATGGAGAGAATGCTGCCTGAGTGGAACCCACAGTGTTACCTCAGGAGGAGGGGTAGGTAGCAAGGAGGTCCCAGAGTGTAGGGAGAGAACTTGAACAGGCTGGGCACAAAGATGTAAGAGCTCTGCAGGCACAGAGGGATGAAATGGGTGGGGTCAAGAGGCAGCCAAGGTTAATGGAGAACAAGACAGGAGACAAAAAACGAAGACAGAGGTGGCACCCCTGGTCTTGGAGACTCTGGTTAGAGGGAAGGAGAGAGCTGAAAGGGGAGGTTTTGAGGCAGCAGGACTATATAAACCTTGGGGGGTGGGTAAGGGTATTCAGGGTGAGTGTACATCATTGGCTAGAGTCTTGGTGCTGGGAATGTCTCATTTGCATGAAGAGGAATTCCAGGTGCTTGCTGGACATGACCTTACAAGGAGAAAGGAAGTTTAACCTGAAACCTGGCCACCGGGTTATATAGTTATCTCAAGGGTAGCAGCAGAAGTAGGGGTCATACAGACTACACACGCTAGGACCTGTAGGCGCAGACCAGTCTGAGGATGAGATTTTCAGGATTTGAACATGTCTCAACCTCACTCTTGCTCTGGACTGGCTCCCTCTACCCTACTCATTGGACTTTGAGGCCCCACAGTGGTATATGTCTATAACTCCAGAATTTAGGAGTTAGAGGCACAAGGATCAGGAGTTCAAGGTCATCCTGAAACTACATATGGAATTTGAAGCCAGCCTGGCATACAGGAAATCGTGTCTCAAAAACACACTGCTCAGTATGGTATCACACAACTTTAATCTCTACATTTGAGAGGCAGAGGCAGGTAGATCTAGGAGTTTAAGGCCAGCCTGGTCCGTGCAGCCAGTTTCAGATCAGCCAGAGACACACAGTAAGACCCTGTCTCCAAACAAACACAAGACAAAACAACAAGATGGGGCGGGGGGTGGGGGGAGGGAGGACACAGATGTTCTGATGTCATAGGTGATGATGGTTTTGACAATGTCAGAAAGACAGCTGGGAAATAACAGAGAGAGTGCTGAACACGGGAGTCAAGTGCACTAGTGCAACGGCTCCACTACTCTCTGACAGTAACCTGTAAACCCTTCTTGGATTTCCTTTGCTGCCTCTGTAACCGGAGCCAATGCTGCTTCTTCAGTGGAGAACCAAAGCAAACATTAAAGAAATGGGATAATGACAAGGAGTTATAACACCAACATTAGAATTAAAGATACATTAATCCAAACCCTATGAGAAAAATAGGGTACAGAAAAATGATAGAAAGGGAAATTTGTGGAATTGGAGGTCAAACCATATAAAAATTTGCAACAGAATTTTATGTAGTTCAACGTAGATCCACTGATCAAGGACTATCCAATGGCCTTAAATTATTAAATATCATTATATTTCTCTAGTTTGTCAACAGGAAAGAAATTTAAAAGATACTAGATGGTATTCATCTTAGCACCTTTGGGATTCACATGTCAACAGTCAATATTTACATGGTAGACAGCAATGGTGAATTCCTCCTGTTTGAATGCATGTCACAAGTTATAGAACCAGGACATACTTAAGAGATACCTATCAAGACTGTACTGATTCCTCCCTCCATGTATGTATACTCTTCATACTATGTAGCTGAATGTGGTGGTTTGAATGAAAATGGTCCCCCTGTAGACTCATACATTTGATTACTCTGTCCCCAGTTGGTCAAACAGTTTGAGAAGGATTAGGATGTGTGGTCTTCCTGGAAGAGGTATGTCATTGTGGGGTGGTCTTTGAGATTTCAAAAAGCCTATTTTATTGCCAGTGGCTCCCTCTGCCTCCTACTTGTGGATGAGGTGTGAACTCCCATATCTTGCTCAAGCTGCCTGCTGCTGTGCTCTCTGCCATGATAGTCACAAACTCACCCTCTGGAGCTCCAAATTTAACTCTTTTGTAAGTTGCCTTGTTCCTGGCATCTCATTACTACAAAAGAAAAGTATAGATAAACCTGGATTTCTGATCCTCCTCCTAAGTATTGGGATTACAGGCATTCACAGCCATTGTAGGATACAATAGACAAGCCTATAATCCAAGTGATTCAAGTCCACAGAGGGAGACAAAATGTTAACTGTATGCTGAGCATCCAACACATCTTTGAACTCACATTACACTGCTGTGTTTTCTGTCCTAAGAGAATGGAACTGAGGCTCAGAAATAGTAAAGCAACTAGCCTAAAGTCTCAAGGCTTCCTATGTATAGAGCCAAGATGTCAAACTTATTCATCTCTTCATGAAACACCCACAATAATATCCCCCTTCATGGTTCCTCTATGGGAGCAACTCTGACCACAGCTTGCCCCATCTTTTATAGTCCATTTAAATGAGGCTGTCAGAAATAAACTCAGGGCTATGTGCTGGGTGTGTCTAAGCCAAAAAGTAAGGAAGGGAGGGCAGATCTGCTCATGGGAGCAACTGTGACTTGAGCACCCTGTACACAGCGCCCAGGGCTGTTGCCTGAGCCCTCACCTCAGGCCATGCCATACATGTGACTGCCACTCAGGCAGAGCTGAGTATTCAGAAACTTATGACAGAAGAGAGGATGTGAAATCTGGAGCCTAGCTAGAGATCTCGCTTCACTGTCTGTGAGCTACTGCTGTATGTGACTATGCCAAGGCTCTCCCTCACAGGAAGGGTTGATATCACACATCCTTTTTCTTAAGGTGAGGAGCCACAGATAAAAGTGAGCGAGCATCAGACATCTTTCCAGACCACCTCCTTCTCTCCATCTTTGCTGGGGCCTGGGAAGAAGCAGCATACGCTGACCACATGTGCACTTTCAATGAACACAGAATGAAGAAAATAAGGGAAGAGGGCTGGAGAGATGGCTCTGTGATTAGGAACCTGGGCTGCTCTTCCAGAGGACCTGGGTTCGATTCCCAGCACCCACAGGCTGATTCACACCTTCCTGGAGCTGCAGTTCCAAGGGGTCTGTCTAATGCTTTCTTCTGGCTCCCTTGGACACTGCACACATGCAACACACATGCACACATGCAGACAAAATGTACCTATGAACATAAAATTGTACAAGCCCTTTAAAGAAAATAAAAGGAGAAATCTCTAGAATGTTCATTGGTGAGTCTGAAACATTTGACTCTTCTGGTTCTCTTGATCTGCGCGTGGGAGGGGCCTCCCCACCACTGACCGCCGCCAGCAGTGGTTCTCTTCCAATAGCCTGCATATCAGCCTGCATTACGATTCATAACATCAGCAAGCTTACAGTTATAAAGCAGCAATGAAATTATTTTTATGGTTGGAGGTCACCACAACATGAGGAACTGTGTTAAAGGGTCGCAGCATCAGCAAGGCTGAGAGCCAACTGGTCTATAGGCTGCACACTGGGTCAAAAGGCTGTACCCGGACTTCTGAGTTCCAATACTCTGCCACAGGCTCCATGTCACAGGATGACAATGCAACAGCTGTGTAACCATCTGAACATGCCTGGACATCTGGCTGGTGACCTTCCAAGCAATCCCCAGCTGAGCACTCGGACTTCCCTGTGGCCATGGGCCATGACTGTGTGCCTGGCTGCTGGCAGCCAGCTGCTGAGGTCCAGATGACACGGGGTGTGAAGAGCTGGGCTACCATCTCAGTTCTTTCAACAGCCGGATCACAAAGGACTGGTCAGATTTATTTGCCCCGCTCTAAACCCTTGCTTCGAAAGACACAGGAGAGCCCAAAAGGTCAAGTTGAGAGTGTTGTGTGATACCATGTTCACTGCGACTTCTGCCTTCCAGCTAGGTCACCTGCAGTTGTTTAAAGCACAGATGTCCAGGGGGCAGGCTTCCAGAAACATCTCCTTCCCCGGGAGTTCAAGAACATTTGCAACCAGTTCACCTACATCAGCACAGTGGCCCCGTATTATCACACTAGGGAGCCCCAAGGGATTCGTGTTATTCCTCCCCACTGTGTCTGTTGGGGGGGTGGGAAAGGGGACAGAGTATGAAAACAGAGGAGGGTCTGGACCCTTGACAGTGCATTCAAGTCACTGGTGTGGGGCGGGCGGTGTGTGTGTGTGTGTGTGTGTGTGTGTGTGTGTGTGTGTGTGTGTGTGTGTGT
>OU015745.1:14374330-14388721 GCA_907169655.1 Acomys percivali | reverse complement strand
ACACACACACACCATGGTTGTGGTAGTGGTAGAAGCTTCTATGACCCTGCATATTGTTCAAGTCTTTTAGGTCTGTTTTTTTGTTCCTTTAAACCTTGTCAACAGTATCCACAGCACCATGCCAGACACAACTGGCCTCTCATCCAGTTCTCAGTGGGGTCCTGGTTCTCATCTCAAACCCATGAGCCCGGCCTTCACTCTTTAGCAGTATTCTGGTCTTCTGAGCTCCAACAATTATCATCCAGTAAGTTCTGCTTGCAACATTTTAAGCTTTTTCTGTATCTGACTTTACCGGCTTCTTCCCATCAAACAGTTCAAGTTGAAAATGAAGTGTCGGAAAACGTATCTGGGTCCAAACGCACAGAGCCAGACAGGCCTGGGGCATGACAATCACAGAGCTGTGCTCCCGCATGAAACTGCATCGTCAGAGTTCCTGGTGCCTGGGGCATGACAATCACGGAGCTGTGCTCCCACATGAAACTGCATGGTCAGAGTTCCCGGTGCTAGGGAACAATCTTCTGTCATTGGTGCCACTTAAGCCAAGAGGGGCTAAAGCTTGGAGACTGGGTTCCAGCACTTGGGAGTCTCACCCAACCGCTGGATTTTACAAATGATAACAAAAGAGAAAGGATGCTTAGGGTGAGACTTGAATGCTCACTGCACGCAGGAACATCTAGAACTTTCCCTCCATTACTTCATGCAGACAGCATCGAAGCACTTCTAGTTTCAAAGGAGACAGGCCACTTCCTCTGGGAACAGGTGATGGGTGGGGAACCAGTAGGTTATAGAGCACAAATGTCCACATCCCTTCCCTCAAGCCCCTTCTGATTCTCCTCCATTCTGCTATTCCAGCACTCACTGCCTACTCCACCTGTGTGTTACGACCACCCGCAACCTTCTTTCTGAGAACAATCCCTCTAAATGGAAGAGCACTGTCTCTTTAGGCAGCCCTTCAAAGGCAGGGAATTCAGTAAATGTTGCTAAAGCAATGGTCAAGAAGCAATGCTGGCCAGACACAGTATGCACACTTGTCCTCCTAACACTTGGCAAGTACAGGCAGGAAGACCAGGAGTCTGAGATCAGCCAAGGCTGCCCAGTGAGTTCAAAGTCATCCTTGGCTACATCAAACCATGTCTCAGAAAAAGAAAAAGGAGGGGAAAAGGAGGGAGAGGAGAAAAGAGAAAGACAAAGAGACACACTTTCCTTCACTCTCTCCTTCCTCCCTCCTTCTTTTCCTTCCTTCCTTCCTGCCTTCCTTCCTTCCCTTCCTCCCACCCTCGCTCTCCATCCTTTCTTCTTTCTTCCCTTCTCTCTCTCCCTTCTTCCCTCTCTCCTTCCTTCCTCCCTCCTTTTGTTGTTTCTCTCAGTTTTACTTTCCTCTCCTCTCTGCCTACCGTCTTCCCTCCCTCTATAGCTCACCAAATCTTTGTTGAGCCATTCCTCTCTTATGAATCACAAAAGGCATATAAAAAGGTAAATCCTAGGCCATGCTTTTCTGATGTTCACTGCCAGAAGAGCAATTTTAAATCAGAGCTGAGTTCAAAATTGAACCAGGCTATGAGGTACCACTAGCTTCACAGAAGCCAAGAAACCTGAAAATACGATCACAGGCTCCCCAGATGGGGCTGAAGAAGATGATTCTAAGTAGAGGCGACTGTGTGGGTGGCAGCACAGGGGCCTGATGTAGAGTCCTGGGAGTCCCATCCCTCCACTGGGAGCTCTGAGTAGGAGGAACCTTCACCTCAGGAGGGAGTTCCTCTGTCACCAAAATACTTCCGAGATATGATTTTTTTTTTTTTTGCCGTGAATACTAAGCTGAAAAAAATAAGCCAGAAAAACCTATTTTGGATAAAAATAACCAAGTCCTCCCTTATACCACGTTCTCCAAATCTCACTTGGGTGCCTCTGCCTACACAGACTCCCATCCTTGTACTCATGACTGTGATGTCAGTAGGGAGGATCCAGACAGAAAAACAACAGCTTGGCTTCACTGCCCTTGCTTCTTTGACTCTGTTTAATTACTGCCTTTTTATTTTTTCTTGAAGGCTAGGCTCTTTTCCTTCCTTCCTTCCTTCCTTCCTTCCTTCCTTCCTTCCTTCCTTCCTTCTTTCCTTCCATCTTCCCTCCTTCCCTCCCTCCTTTCCCTCCTTTCTTTTTTCATTTGACCTTTTCTTCATTCCCTGTCTAGTTTCGTTTTGTTTTTGACAGGGTCTCATGTAGCCCATGATGATCTTGAACTTCTCATTCTCCATCCTCCACTTGCCGAGTGCAGGGATTGCAGCATGCACCGCCATCCCCGCTGTGTCTCCTTTACTCTGCGCTGCCTTTGAACTCTCTAAGAACCTGAGGATGGCTTTGAACTTCTAATCCTACTGCTTCTGAGGGTTGAGGTGACAAATGTGTGCTACTACACCCAGGTTATGCAGTGGTGGTGATGCAACTCAGGGCTTTGTGCCTGTTAGGCAAACTCTTTACCAACTAAGCTACATTCCTGCTTTGTCCGATCATTAAGACATATCCAAATGGAAGTACTGTGTTACTTATGGACGGGAAAACTGAAGATAGAGGTGCTGTGTGGTGGGCTTAAGCCACGCCCAAGGCAAGCCCACTCCACAGCTGTGATTTTCAGTGTGATCCCCAGACCGCCAACTTTAGTTCCTCCTGGGACGCATTCAGAGGACCACTGAGTCAGCAACTCTGAGATGGTAAGTCCAAGAAGATGTGTTCTGACAAGGTGTGGAAGTGCTTGTTAAAGACAGAGACCCATTTAAAGATTAGGCCCTTCAGTGTGGCACTATGACATAAGCCTGTAGTCACAGCGACAGATGAGGCGAAGGCCGAAGAGCACTTCAGCCTACAAGTTTGAGACAAGTCTGGCCAGCAGAGTGCGGCCTCTCTCAGAGGCTGTATCCTTTGCCTCTGGCTGTGCTGTAGTGTGTCTATACTCTTGTTCTCCAAATACAACAAAAGCACCATGAAGAACCATCCAGAAAACCAGATGGCTTTCAGTTTTCCCCAAAGGCATATCCAAGAGATTGAAGGTGACTGTTCGGCCTCTAAACTTAGCATCCATCAAGGTTCCTATCACATCAGTCAGTACACTTTTGGAGTAGCCATCTGCTCTGTCATCCAGTGAGGCATTCTGGACACAAGTCGTCATAGCATAGCTGTTGGATCCAGCTTGATAGGAAAGTCTCTTTGTTAGCCCAATCTCGTCCTCTTCTAGGCTAACAGCTTGTTCAAAGCAGTACCCTGGAGCTGCCCTGTGACTAAGGTCACTAGTCCCTGACTCAGTCCTTAGCCTGCATCAGAACTTCCAATAGGCACAGGAGACACATCATCTCTGTGAAAGGAAAAGTATTAGCTCGGGATCCCCAAGACCAAGTGCTCAGTACCGAGATTTATTTGTCCCAGAGGACAAAGGGCAGGGTGAACAGTGACAAAGACAGAAGGTAGAGAATAAGGGAGAAGAGCAAAGGGAAAAAGGAGAGGGGCGGGGGGGGGGATTTGTCCCAGAAGAGGAAAAAGGACCGCCTCCTGATAGCGAGGGGGCAACCGTGGACATAGGCAAATGGCGGTGTATAAAGGTAAAAAGGAATGCCCATGTTAGGATGAGGTGTTTAACTATAATTGGGCATGCTAATTAGGTGAGCCAAAGGGGGCACTTCATTTCTGGACTTTGATACTTTGATAGCTGGACCTTAGTAGTCAGCTAGGAGGAAGAAGAGGCCAAATATGGGGCTAGAGACCAAATAAGGTCTGTACCTTGGTGGCCAGCTTTAGGATGTAATCCAACACTTTTTAGGAAGACAGGGGGAATCGGGAAGAAAGGCAAGGCCTGCCAGAGCCGCATCGGCCATGTTCAAGCTTGCCAGAGTTCCTTCAGTCCATATTTAATATTAGCCCATTTCAAAATGAAAAGACCAAAGAGCAGCAAGATTAGGCTTCCTGCTAGCCGGCGTTTCGTTCCCATCACCTCTTAATTTTTCAGGCCAACATTCCCTCCTTATATGTTCACATGGAATTAACATATCATCTGTCAATTCCCACTTTCTAAGTCAGGTTGTTTTTTGTTTTGTTTTGGGTTTTTGTTTTTTGTTTTTTGGTTTTTTTTTTTTAATTTTACCATCTCTGCTCTGACCAGATACGTGGTACAACTTCAAGCTTTGCCGCCTGTGGTGTGGCTGCTTAACAAGCAACTCTTGGCCCACTTCAGAGCCAGGCTCCTTGAAGCCACCCCCACATTTAGCACCCTTAATATAGAGCTCGTCTGGCATGGAGCAGGGCCTAGAGAAGCTAGCTGTTTGTCAGGAAGGCTCCTGTTTCTTTGCTTGTGAATTCTAGCCTGATGGTGGCACCAATACTAAGTCTGGTGTTATAAACTGAAAAATGCAAAAAAAAAAAAAAAACCGGGACTTCAGAGTGAGAGCACACTTAGCATCTCAGACTTGACTCCAGGGTGCTAAGGATAAGATGTCTCTGATAAAGAGGTGGGGGAAGCCCCCGGCAGAGCTGATTCCTCTCAGAACTCTTGCAGGTTAGGCCAGCTCAACCTTCAAGAGAAACAGGAAGCTCTATCAACAAACAAAAGGGAAGAGGAAGCTTCTTGGTTCTCTGTTGTAAGCACCCTACAGAGATACACTTTCTCTGGGGAAAATTTTGCTGAAGGAAGTGTGAAGTGAACTCAAGAAAAGCAAATAAAATGAAAAAAAAAGAGAGAGAGAAGGAACAAGAGAGTTGATTTCGGCCATCTTGACAGGAATCTGATCTCTGTGTCACATGAATTGGCAGGAGCTTTGACATTGGCACTGCCCTCAGAGGGGAAGAAAAGAGGCTGGTAGGGATGCTTTGCAAAGTGGCAGAGCCATGGTCATAACAGTACAGACTAAGGCCTGCAGGAACACATGACAGGACTTCAGGCCAAGATGTAACATTCCCAGATCTCACTGGCCATAGCTTCATGTTCAAATGTGGTTCTCCTCTTCCCTGAGGCGCTGATGAGCACCAGCCCACTGAGGTAAGAGGAGCAGAAGGCAGGCACAGGGCTTGGAAGGACAGAGATCAAATACTCCAGGAACTAGTTCAGCACTACTCAGGAAGAACAAAGCCTATATAGCCCTTGGGGTGGGGCTTCCAGGATAGTTGTTCATAATTGGTTGAAACCAGGCACTTTAATAATGCTTGTTTTGCATTTGGCAGCCCGCTCCTTTCATATGAACGGGAACACAGTATCTAATTATCCTATAGGTATAAAGAGGGGAGATCTAACAGAGAGCTGGTTTAAGGGCCATATATTAAATGTGGCTAGGGGCATCTATGTCTGAAGACACTCTCCGATGGAGTCAGGCAGAGAGCCGGAGGCCCTGCTAGGGAGAGGGAGTACTGCACCTAACCGAGCTCAGAATGATCCGGACTGGGAAGACTGCAACCTCAAACAGAAGCAGGGTCTTTCCAACACCCAAGCATCTGGGAAGCGAGATAATCAAAGTATTTATCTTTTTAATCCCCACTGTATTTTCCAGTGCACACTAGAATCTTCTGAAGCTCTTTGCACACGTGCATTAGTCAGGTATCTATTGTGGTGTGACATGCCACAACCAAAAAAAGCTTGGAGAGGAGTTTGTTTCAGCTGACAACGTTCAGGTCACACTCTGTCACTGAGAGAAGTCAGGGCAGGAATTCGAGGCAGGAACCTGGAGGCAGGAACTGAAGTGGAAGCTATGGAGGAGTGCTGCCTATGGGCTTTCTCCCCATGATTTGGGCAGCCTGCTTTCTTATACGACCCAGGACCACCTGGCCAGGTGTCTTAGTTAGGGTTACATTTGTTATGATGACACATCATACCCAAAAGCATGATGGGGAAGAAAAGGTTGACTTGGCTTACATTTCCATAGCACTGCTCATCATCATCATAGAAGGAAGTCAGGGCAGGAACTCAAGCAGGGCAGGAACCTGCAGTCAGGAACTAATGGAAAGGCTATGAAAGGATGCTGCTTACTGGTTTGCTCCCCATGGCTTGCTCAGCCTGCTTCCTTATAGAAACTAGGACGACCTGCCCAGGGATGGCACCACCCACAATGCGATGGGCCCTCCCCCATCAATCTTTAATTAAGAAAATGCCCCACAGGCTTGCCTACATCGTACGCAGCTGTTTTCTTCATTGAGTTCCCTCCTCTCAGATGACTTTATCTTGTGCCAAGTTGACAATGGAAAAAAATCAGCCACTGCAACATACTACTTTATACTTGCCATGACCCGATAAGATAGCTACCGTCATTATCACAAGCTTTTGTAGGGCACACACAATTCACAAGGCTCAGAAGCAGAAGCTGAGCATCACCCTTCTGGTCCCAAACTTCCTAGCCTCGACCCCACACTGACTGCAAAGCCATTCATAAAATTAGTAACATACCTCTTCACTAAATTTTATCAATTCCTAGACTAGAAATAACGTGGATCGGAAAGAAACTTGGCTTGGAATCCTAACTTTACTCATGAAGAACAGGACCTTAGACATTGGCATGAAGCATAATTGGAGTGAGATAAACCTTTAGATAAGCTCATGTTCATTGATGTTTACCAGGCTTCAGGTGTGTATTCCTGTTCCCCCCACTGTGGAGAGGGAACCAACTCCACCAAGACTGCATCCAGCAGTTCTCCTAAAGGCCTCCTTAAAGATGCTGATGCAGGTCACTTTTTGAAAACCTGAAACATGTCTACTTCACTCAGACACTGGATTAAATGTGTGAAAATTTTATATCAGTTTTGAGCACATAAACATGAGGTCCACTTTGGGGCTGCTCTGCCTGTTGAGGTACACAGGCTCCCATCCTATATTACTAGAATCTGCCTCTCTGGTTCTGGCTCTTGATCGGTCCAAAGTGAAGAAAGAGACCAGAGGGAAGGTTCCTCCTCTCTGCCTCTGGGGGGGTCCACAGTGGCATCCTGGGAACCTGAAGGGTAGAAACACAAGCGTGTCGTCACACTGACATATCACTGTGCTCACCTCCTTTTTATTCCCCATGAATGCGTTGATGAAACTGCATGGGCTGCATCCATAACTTTGCCGGGCTCAATTCTTAGCTCTGCATCCTGCTCGATGCACAACTGAGGCTCAAAGTACAAAGAAAAGCTTTTTTATTTATTTTTATTTTTTTATTTTATTTTTTTTTTATTTTATTTTTTGAGGAGTCACACCTTTTCCCACAAGCCATTTTTCCCCCAGGAGGTTTTGTTGTTTTCCCAGCAGCAAGGTAAAGCAGGCCAAACTAACTGCTCTTAAATCAATGAACCCATTGTATGAGCTTCAGAGAGCGAAAGGGATTTCGTTGTGGCTACCCCTCACCCCTTCCTTCTCTCTTTCAGAGCTGGTTTGGAGCAGAAATTAAACCTGGCCATGGCCTATGAGAAGGACCTGTATAAGACAAACCTTTCTTTCTTGATTGAGCCTTAGGGCTTTGTGCAGATCCTAGGTTTATAGCTACAACCGTTACTAAGCATTCACTTACGCACGCGCGCTCTCTCCCAGCAGCCTCCTCTCCCTTCCCCCTCACACTGGTGCCAGGCCGAGCCCCTGACACTAGGACTCCCTTCCCCAAGGAGCTAAAACTGTCCTGTGCCCAGCACCCCTCCATTAATCCTGCCAGTAGAAACAAAGGCAAAGTTATTGAGGTGCTACTAATGCTTGCAAAGAGTGGGAGAATCGATGGTTCGCATCCAGTGTGGACAAAGCTACCATCAAACCGCTAGGGAGAGTAGCGAATTTATTTCACTGGGCTCCTCTGCTCGCAGATGATTTGGACAGATTCTATTCTCAGTTCTGAGCTAGTTTTTAACAGTGATGAGAGCCAAGACATTTCAACGGGTAAGAATAGTACTTTGAGAGAATTGACACTAGGACATGCAACCTAGAAATGCTGCTGGGACGTGTAACACACAACGGACAGGATCTGGACTCCGTGTTAGTTGGCTTGGAATGGATGGTGCCAGCAAAACACCGTGGAGCCGGGGCCTTAAAAATTGGCGTTTATTTTCTTGCGGCTCCGAAGGCTAGGAGTGTGAAATCAGGTTCCAGGGAGGTGGGTTCTGAAGAGAATTCTCATCCTGCAATCTCGTGTGGGAAGAGCGTAGAAAGAAAGGGGCCACTTTCTCTCATCTAGTCTCATAGGGCCTCACCCTAATGACTTCCCATCTCCAGATACAGCCACTCTGCAGGAGATTTTGGTCTCAGCGTATAAGTCTGGGGAGCAGGGTACAGTTCAGCTAGTGGCGGTTTTATCCTCACACTTTATACAACAACTAACGCAGTAAGTCAGAGGTTTAATGTTAACAGCACAGTCTATAAAACCTTTAGAAAAAATGTTGACTTAAACCTCCACTAAGAAGAAATGGCACCAACAGTGGCCTGGGAAGACAGCTCACTGTAAAAACCTACTGCTGTGCCAGTATGATGACCTGAGTTCAAGTCCCCAGCACCCACATTAAAGCCAGGCATGGCCAGGAGTACAACATACCCTAGCACTGTGGGCAGAGGCAGGAGGGTCTTTGCTGAGGTTTACCATTGCTAGCCTAGCTCTGGGTTTAGTGAGAGGTCCCATCTCAATGAGATAAGATGGAGAGCAATGAAGCAGGAGGCCTCTGGCCTCTGTGTTTGGACACACTCATGCACATAGGCCATACACACATTCAATAAGTAAATTAAATTGAAGAAATTATATCAAAGGCAAAAAAATGACAAAAGGAAAAATACAGACAACTTGATCCACATATAATTTGAAACTTTATTTTTTTAAAGTTGTTATTTTGGCATATAATAATTTTATAAAATGATGGCTTTCGTTATGACATTTCACACATGTATATAAGGTATTGTCACCTTATTCAGCCCTATTACCCTCTATGGTCCTCCTTCCATTCCTCCTGACCCCTTCCTCTTCCCAACTAGGCCCCCTCTCCACCCCTCCCCCGTGCATTCACTCGCAAGTGTGTGTGTGTGTGTGTGTGTGTGTGTGTGTGTGTGTGTGTGTTATCAGTTCTATTAGGGTTGTTCACATAAGCATGAGTGAGGAGCTATTGAAAGGATCATGGACAACTTACCAGTAGCTACAATACTGAAGACAACATCAATTTCCTCCCCAGAAACCACAAACTGTCTATAGATCCTCAGGGAGAGACGGGGGCCGCAGGTGCCCTGCCTTTCCATGATGGCATGTGGATGGCCCAGTCTAAACTTAAAAATGTCTGTGCTTCCATGGATACCATATCAAGAAATAGATAACTCACAGAGTAGGAGAAAACAGTGCAAATCATATGCCATAAGGGATTTAAATCTTGAATACCTAAGGAGTTCTTACAACTCAACAATAAGACACTAACCCAATTAAAAATATAGGCAAAATTTTTTGAAAAACTGTCTCCAAAGAAGGTTTAAAGAATGGCCACTAAACTCATGCAAATCTGTCCATTATCATCAGTAATCAAAAAGGTGTAGATTAGAAGTACAATTAAATGGCATTTCATACCCATTGGAAGAAGATAATCAGAAGGCTAGACCATAACAAGTGTTGGGGATGTGGGGAAACCAGAACCTTCACACATGGTCGATGGGATGGAAAATGCTTATAGCCATTTTGGAAAACAGTCTAGTGAGCCCTTAAAAGGCTAAGCCTTAAATTTAGACTATGAACCAAAAAAATTCTGAAAGCATGTGCCCACAAATAAAACCCCAAGCATACTGTTGTTATCAGAATTAGTTACAACCGATGATAGCTAAGGGGAACAACTCAAGTGTCTATTAAATGACAAAAAAAAAAGATCAGCATTATTGGTCAATCTATATGACAGAATATCATTTGGCTTTCAAATGGATTAAATAGTGACACACGCTACAAGGAGGATGGTCTTTAAAGTTAGTGTGTTAATTTGGAAAAGCCCAGGCACATTTTTAAAAGTTATCATTCCATTTGTATAATAAAGTCCAGAATATGTAAGTTATAGAGACAGAAAGTAGTGAGGTAGGCTGCTTTGAGTAGAGTGGAAAAATAGAGAGTGGCTGCTGATGGGGTCAGGGAGACTTTGGGGGACTGAGAGCATGTCCTGGGAATGATTGTTACAGTGGGCTCCCACTCTGGGACCACACTAGAACCACTGGAGTCTGTGTTTCTGTGTTGTTGTTTGGGTTTTGCCACACAAGAGGGTCCACCAACGTCTTACGACCAAGCTCCACACCGGCCATGGATCTGCCTTTTTAAATGAGTAAAGTGAATGGCTTGGGTTTTACATCCCACAACCCAGTTCTATGTAAGATGTTAGAATACAACTAAAAAATGAAAAATAAAGCATAATGCCTGGTATCAGAGAGACAAATAAAGAGAAAGGTTGGAATGGTTGGACTCAGTATGTGGGGTTTTCATTCATTCATTCTGTGAAACACTTCAGAATGTCTGAAAACCAGAAAAATAGAACAGGGGTAAATATTCTCAGAAACCAAACTAAGGGCCCAACTACATTAAAGTGAGCAAATCAGTCAGGTGTCCATTGTGATCTGAAGGTGTCAGGACATGGGAGCAGGGCAGTGTCACCCTCAGATTGACTCCTATGAGAAGGAAATGTAAGTTTCCCAGACCAGCCTTTCTTCCCTTCCCCAGAAGTGACCTCACTTCTGATAAGTCAGTGTAAAGCACATCAACTTTTTCCTCAGGTATAAAAACAGCAGGCTGGAGGTGATATTAAACACAGAGAGAAAGGTTAAGTCTCTTATGTTACCATCATGTCGTGGTAAGTTCTGCCTACTTAGTAGAGAGCTTCCTAAGGATGCTCTCCATACACTTCCAGTCACATGATACACACAATTTTCTGTCTTTTTTAGTGTCTTGTATCTACATTCAATGCTTTCCACTAGAACAGTCTCCACACTTGAGTGGAGAGTGGGATATGACTTTCTCATGTACTCTGGTGCCTCACATTTGACTATGTCCCCTGGAGGGGGAGACCTGGTGGCACTCAGAGGAATGACAGCAGGTCACCGAGAAGAGACTTGATACCCTATGAGCATATACAGGGGGAGGGATTCCCTCTCAGGAACAGTCATAGGGGAGGGGAATAAGGGGAAAATGGGAGGGAGGGAAGAATGAGAGGATACAAGGGATGGGATAACCATTGAGATGTAACAAGAATAAATTAATAAAATTTTAAAAAAAGAAAATAAAGATTATACCTAAAAAGAAAAATATAAAAAAATAAAAAATTTAAAAAAATAAAATTCTTATAAGCATTACTTCAAAATAAGGATCAAACTACATATAACTGTTAACCATTTTCTCATTACAGTGATTGTCTTTTAAAACTACATCTCAGCATGGTGGTGTACATCTATAATCCCAGCACTCATGATGGAGGCAGGAGGATCACAAATTTGAGACCAACCTAAGCTACATAGTGAGTTCCAGGCTATCATGGGACACACAGTGAACCCTCGTCTGGAAAAAAATACAAAGAAAAATTTAAGCAGATTCCTTTTTGGTCATATTCAAATTTTTTATAAACATAAGTAATGTATAGTACGAAACTATTATGATCTTCACAGTCCTGATCAAAAATATTATATTAACTTATAGGTTAATAGAAATATATGATATTCCCATCTGTCGACACAATATGAAGGCTCTTAAAAATAACTCCCATTCTTTTTCTAAGAGTGAATTCTTGGGAAAGATTCCCGTCACAGCATTATTTATGACAGTGAAACTTGAAGAAAAATACTCAACAAAAATGGAAAAGCTAAGTAGCTCATGATAGTTAATTTTCAGTAATCTGAGTTGTTTCAAAGAATATGAAATGGCAAAGACAAGTGATCAGTGATTTTTTGTTTTAGTTTTTGTTTTTAGACAGACTCTCATGCAACCCAGGCTGGTCTTGAATTCTCTGTGTTGCCGAGGATAACCCTGAACCTCTGATCTGCTTCCATCTCCTGAGTTCTGGATTGCAGTTGTACCTCATCAAGTCTAGCTTGTGCTGCTGGGGACTGAACCCTGGGCTTTGTGTGTGCCAGGCAAGTGCTCTGCGCTACACTCTTAGCTCAGCATGTTAAACACCAAATTCTTCAGAAACACCGATTAGCCTCATTCTGGGATCACAGGTAGGGTTATTCTCTAAGTATTTCCCATATGTTCCAAATCACCTATACAGACACCATAAGATTTTATGATCTTGTTGTTGTTGTTTTGTTTTTCAAAACAGGGTTTCTCTGTGTAGCCCTGACTGTCCTGGAGCTCCATCTATAGTCCAGGCTGGCCTCAAACTCAGAGATCAGCCTTCCTCTGCCTCCTGAGTGCTGGGATTAAAGGTGTGCACCATCCCTGCCTGGCTGATTTTATGATTTTTAAGTTCACATATTTAAATAATTAGCCCTAAAGTATATCCACTGCTAGTGAGTGTTGACAGGAAAGGCAAGAAAGGAGGAAGCTTGTGGTACAGCTGAGATCTGGGCACTGGGGAATGCAGATCCCTGATCTCCAGCTCAAGCTCAGAAAACCTGATCCTTCTAGGTCGGCTTCGTGGTGAGTCTTTAACTGTGCTCCACTCCCCTAATGTCACAGGGGTGATGCCACATGACCTTTGTGCACTGTATGTAGGTCTCTCCAAAGTGTCACCCATCCGTGGGCCTGGGCTGCAGTGACATTGGGCACAGCCACAATGGATGCCCAGGAGGCCAACATCCAAGTGAAGACCTACCGTCTTGCTAAGCACTGAGTGAGGTGAACCTGGGGCGAAGCTGGTAAGATGAGACCCCGCCCCCCCCCAGCTTCAAGGATCTTCGCAGATAGCAAAATTGTTTGGACAGAAAGCAAACTATCCCTCACCCTTGCTACCACCTCTGTGGCTTCCGCCACCGTTCTCGGCCATGACTTCTGACTTGCTCAGCCGCCGCCTGGGTTTACACCGAGCCGAGCTTAAATCCAAGGGAAGAAAGCCCAAAGAATAAGGAGGAGTGGACCAAAACTCAGAGTCTGGAGTAGTGTGCACCTGCTGGTCTGTGAGCCATTTAGGATGACTCAACCCCTGGTCAGGCAGTGACAACATTAGGAATTACTCTAGACAAAGAGCTATAATGTCAATAATGCAATCCTTAACTTGAGGAGCTCAAATGATGCTGGCACCTGTATATAGCCAGATGGAAAAAGCTATATTTGTCCTATATAAAAAAAAATAAGTGGCATTTGGCTCCCAAGGACGGGACGTCAAGTTGGTTAATCAAATCCTTTACCATCCCAGGTGATTAACATAATGTGCCTATTACTCTCTCATCCCCAAGAGCCCAGGAACCCCATCCTAACCAGCAAGGGCCCTTTGAAGTTCTGCTTTGCAGGATTAGTCCAGTGTGTTTATGCCCAATAATAACTATGTAATAAAACTGCTTTAAGATGTGGTGGCTTACTAAGTATTTGAAAAGTGCTAGGAAATTTAAAATTAAAGCTATACCAAAACTCCTTCCCACCCCAGTCAGAAAGGCTGTTGTCAGGACAACAAACGACAGCAGATGCTGGCGAAGATATGAGAAAGGGGCCCTTATGCACTCGTGGTGGGAGCGTAAATGAAATGAATATGGTGGTTCTCCCAAAACTTAAAAATTGATTCACCCTAAGTCTGGCCCTGACATTCCCTGGGTCTACCCAAAGGATTCTAAGTCAGCATATGACAGAGATGCCTACACATCCATGTTTATGGCCAGGATACAGAACCAACCTAACAGTCCACCAATAGATTAGTGGTGAGGTGGTTTGAAAAGGTACGGGCACCACAGACTCCTGTGTTTGAATGCTTGGCCCACAGGGAGTGACACTATTAGGAGGTGCTGCCTTGTTGGAGGAAGTGTGTCACTGTAAGGGCTGCCTTTGAGGTCTCATATATATGTATGAGGCACGAGTAGGAGAAGGAGAAGGAAAGACTCTAAACCAGTGGTCCTCAACCTGTTTGGGGTTGAACAGTGCTTTTACAGGGATTTCCTAAGACCATCGAAAGCCGCAGATATTATATTACAAGTCGTAACAGTAGCAAAATTACAGTTATAAAGTAGCAATGAAAATAACTTTATAGTTGGGATCACTGCAGCATGAGGAACTGGATTAAAGAGGTGCAGCACTAGGAAAGTTGAGGACCACTGGTCTAAAGGGAGAGGAGAAGGGGAGCAAGAGACAGACAAAATAAGTGGAATCCAAATTTGTGTGTGTGTGTATGTGTGTATGTGTGTGTGAGTGTGTGTGTATGTGTATACGAGTATATGTGTGTATGTGTATGTGTGTGTATGTATATGTGTGTATATGTGTGTATGTGTATACGAGTGTGCGTGTGTGTGTGTGTGTGTGTGTGTGTGTGTGTGTGTGTGTGTGTGTG
>OU015745.1:14355227-14374320 GCA_907169655.1 Acomys percivali | reverse complement strand
GTGTGTGTGTGTGTGTGTGTGTGTGTGTGTGTGTGTGTGTGTGTGTGATGAAAGCAGGAGGGGAACTATTTGAGGTGAAGAAAAAAGGAGCCATAGAAATCACAGGAGGAGGGATGGGAGAGGGCAAAGGATGGACAGCTATTGAACAAAGTACAATGAGATAGGATATGGAAGTCTCAAAATGGCATCATTATTTTGTACTAAGTGTATTAATGGGTTTGCCTTGATTTTTAAGATTATGCAATGTAGATAGAAATGGATCAGAATGCCATAGGGTACCCCATTAATATGTATAACTTTAGTGCTCAGGTGTATCTGTTAAAATGAACTGTAAAGCTTTGTGTGTGGGTAGGAACCTGGTGACTGAAAACAAAAGCTACCTGGCTGATGGCTGCTGATCCCAGGTGTGACTCAGCTCCAGCCAGCAGGGGCCTTCCAGCTCATTCTGGGCCCTGGATGCATGGATGACAACAGTCTGGAAGTCATGATATGTGCCTGAGACACAAAAAAAGCCAAAGTGGGATGCACAATCGTGTCACACCCATTAACATTCTCTTTGGCCAAACCTTAAGTGACGGGAAGCAGACTCTATCCACTACAAGGCCACAGCAAGCACCGGCTGGGGAGCTCTGCGAACTCTGGGAATGACTGAGACGTAACGTTGCTCCACCTCCACGCAGCAGCCGTTCCTCCTCTGCCGCCTCTCTTCTCTGGCTTCCGCAGCGACGGTCATGTTCCAGCTTTCCTTTCAGAAGGCACCGGCCACACTGACATGTGCCAGGATTTCTCCATTGATCCAAGGGCATCCAATTGGAAGACATAAGTGAGTGTGAAGCCCAGTGACAGAGTGCTTAACTAGTACACTTGAGGCTCTGGGTTTGAGCCCCAGAACAAGGACGATTGTGATAGCAATGAAAAGGAAACTTGAGTGCAAAGACCTTAGAGCAAAGCGGGAGTGGAAGGGCAGTGCATTTAGCAGTTTGACCTGGGAATGAAATTCAAATCATTACAACCAAAACATCCCAAGCAAAGAATGTCGTAAATCTTTTCTTTTTTTTTTCTCCTGTTATCACAGAGGCTTAGCATAGAAGAAAACAAAAAAAGCAGTCAATATGAGTAGAAAAATCCATCTGTCTGTCATAATTTTACTCAAATCTTAAGGGCTGTTCACATATTTTATTTTGTTTATTTGCTTTATACACATGGTCTCACTATGTAATCCAGGCTGGCTTCGAACTCACAATCCTCCTGCTTCAGCTCCCAACTCTGGCATTACAGGGCTGTGCCATGGGCCTTGCTCACAAACCTGGTTGGTTTGCATGTGTCTGTCTGGTTTGCTTTCCAATATGGGGCACAGAACTCAGAGCCCTGAGCATGCTAGGCAGGCACTCTACTGGGCCATGTCCCAGCCCCCATTTTTCTACTTATACTATCTAACACACTTTAAATACTATGTAAATAGTATTGAAGAAACAATGAAAAAAAAAAAACACATTTAAACACATCCTCCATTCACATCAATCCACTCCCTTCTTCGCTGTACCTTTCTCTCACGTGTTCGGTTGACCTTCCTACCTGATGTCCTAAAGCCACCTTTCCCCATCTTATGTGCCTCTTCCTAGTTTCCCAGCCTCTTCCAGAACTTTCTTCCACCTAAATACACAGCCAACATTTATAACCTGGGACCTGCATGTGAAGGGCTCTAGGCAGTATTTGTCTTTCTGAGTCTGGGTTGTGTTAATAAAATATGTTCCAGTTTTGTCCGTTTTCATGAAACTTCCGAAAGTTCATTTTTCTTTAGGGCTAAATAAGATTTCATAGTGTGTATGTACCACACTTTCCTTCTCCTTTCACCTGTTGATGGACACCGAGGCTGATTGCATTTCCCCACTTTGTGGAAAAACCAACAATAAATATGGATGTGCAAGTGTCTCTGTAGCAGGATGTAGAGTCTGTAATATACCCAGTAATGGAGCAGCTGGGTCATGTAGTAGCTTTGCTTTTAGGATTTTTTTTTTTTTTTGGAGAAACCTCCACACTGATCTCCATCATGGCCACACCAGTTTGAAGTCTTACCAAAAATGAGTTCTCCCCCCACCCCACATCTTCACCAGAACTTGTTGTTTTCCTGACAATAACAAATCTAATTGGGGTAAAAATAGACTCTAAAGCAGTTTTACTCTGATGACTAAGGATGATGAACACTTAAGATGGCCATTGGCCACTTGTATTTCTTCTTTTGAGAACTCTCTGCTTAGATTTCCTATATCTTTGTCACAGGTTGGGTGTTCTATATGCCCCAGGGAATCTGAGCAAGACCTAACCTGAAAACCTCCTCCCTGTGGTCCAGTTTCATACTACCAGGCAGCAGGTGCTGTGCAGGCTTCCAAAGGAGGGATGCAAACAATAGCTCCATCCATCCGTGCGTCCATCCATCCGTCTATGAACCATGACAACCACCAGTATTGTACAGCAGTGGCACTTGTATCTTGATGGTCACCAACAGCTCTCTAATTGGATTTAAGGTCCTCTCACGAGGAAGAAAATCATGCCTGGTTCTGCAAACCTAGACACCTGTCATGGATCTTAGAGATGAAGCTATTGCCACTATACTAAACTAGCATAGTTCCCAGCTATACTCTAAATAAATGTCCTTATATCTATAGATCAGTGTAACTCTCACCCCCTCATCAAAGAAGCTTGTCTTTGCAACAAACAGAGACAATTATAGAAACCACAATTGGTCAAAACAGATAAAAAGTGATCATAGGTGCCCAGTCCCATCTATAGCACAGCTCCTGCCCCTAAGGCTCAGGGACATCTAAGAAGTTGGGCCAGCAAGGTTTTAAGAACCTGAAAGCCAGAAAATCTGCTGTGAGATTGTCTTGTAGAAATGACAAGGAAGCTTCACCAGTGACATCCCAACAATATGGCTGCCTAACAGGACCTAAGCGAGGACAATATTAATGGGCATGCTAACACGGAGTGGGGAATCTCAAGGCCTCGGGGCCCCACATGAAGACTCAAGGCCCTGCCCCCACATGAAGAACCACAGGCAATAAGCAATACTGAGAGTACAAGATATAGTCTTTGCCGGGGAAGAGGTCCCTAATTGATTATCCAGCACCAAGTGATTGTTCCTGATATATATATATATATATATATATATATATATATATATACATACATATATATGGAACATACATATGTATGTACATGCATATGTACACATATATGTATATATATGAAATACTAAATGGATTCAGAAAGTTATATTATATATTTAGGTGAGCATGTGTGTTATAATAACAAAGAGACTATGAATTTAAGAGGGAGTGTAGAAGTATAGGAGGGGTTGGAGGGAGGAAAGGGAAGGATGACAATTATGTAATTATATTTTAACTTTAATTTTAATAAAATAAAATAGTTTTCCATATCTGTGGGCAATTATCTCTGGGCCTTCTATAGTGTCCCATTGGTCCACGTGTCTATTTTGTGACAGTATAATTCAGTCCCATTTTTGTTGCACAATTATGAAGCATTGAAAACCAAAGGTGACAAAATCAAACAATGGTGAGTGTTAAAGCCGTGGGACCAGACTGCCTTAATATCAGTGATCCTCACCTTCAACACTCAACTCCAAATTCTTAGTGAGCTCTCTCTCCTACAAACTTTGTTTTGTTGTTGTTTTGAGACGGGGGTCCCTCTACATAGCCCTGGCTGTCCTGAAACTCTCTATACAGACCAGGCTGGCCTTGAACTCACAGAGATCTGCCTGCCTCCGAAAGGCCTGTGCCATGACCCCTGGTTTGACTTTTAGATATCTGTAGCATACACATACACAGCATTTATTTGTGCAGGTATAGGGCCATTGATTACATGCTACGGGAGGCAGAGTGATGCTCCTTCTCAGCTAAGATACAATTGCATCATTTTGAATTATGCCTCATATTTCATCTATGAATTACCATAAATGTTTAAACCAATGCCCGCAGATGGAAGTTTAGGTTATTTCCAGTTTTTCAGAATTACTTTCTACGTGCACAGTCATTCACGTCACATCACATACAAACTAAAGCATTGTTTTTCATTTTCACATCGAAGAAATCCGAGCCGTGCCCTGTTGACAACAAACAGAACTGCTCTTCTGGTGGTAGAATGTGGGTAGCAAGGGAGGAAACCTTGTGGCTGGGAAGAGATTAGTCATTTTTGAAAGAGAATGTATGTATGCGCATGTTGACTGCAGTTGGTTTCGGCTCCCAGCTTAAGTTTTGAATCAACATTAGCCCTCCTAGATTCAGATGTTTGTCTCTGCCAACTGGGCTAGAGATAAAACTTGGCCAGGAGGCCTGGTGGCCCCTTGGCAATCCTGCCCTTGGAGCCACTTCTGGAAGGCAAAGGAACCTTGCGGATTCTCGTGCCAGTAGGATAGAAATGCCACCCAGCTCCTCAGCCCATCTCCATCACCACAGCAGGAGATGGTGGCCCAGGCATTGTTCCATTGGTCAGGCACAGCTCAAAGCCAGTCGCCATCTGGCTGATAGTAAACTAAGCCAGCATTCCAAGGGAAAGTTTGGAAGGAAATAAGCCAACCCAACTGCACCAGAAACTGAGTAATCCTTCCTTCTCCAATTCTCCTACATGAAAAGCATCAAAGTGACACAGCCTAAAGCAGGTGTTGGAAATGCTGCTGCTATCAACAGAGTCACTTACTTCCTTAATCCTTCCTGCAGCTAACTAAGATTGCCCAACCAAAGACTTCAGCCATATCCAGAAATGAAGAGGCTGAACTCTCCTGTCAAGGCCTCCTTAAAAGCAAGGCTGACACAGTAGACTTTTAGAATACTAATGCCTCTGAGGAAAATGAAGATTTTATCCAGTGTCAACACTCTTCTCAAGCCAACGGGAGGCTCAGAGAAGGTGACAACCCTCCTCATTGCTGACTGGCGTTGGTGGCAAAGCCTAAGTAAGACTCTTGGCCTCTAACCACTTTGTCCAGACTCCAAGATGGTTTCCTGAGTGCCCTGGGAATGTCATAATGATAAATTACTCTCTGCCTGTATGGTTCTGTGGTCCTTTGACAGCCTTGCCGCAGGCCTATGTACTTGGCAGGCCCTGTCAAAACTAAAGCCATGAACAGATGAAGCAGGCCACCTTGAAGCATTACCCAGGGTCAATCCTTACCAACCATTTAAGCTAAAAGAACAGATTATTTCTTACCTCTAAACTTCATAGGAATAGAATAGACACTGAGAGGCAGAAAGAACAAAAGAACAGATTCAATACGTATATTCTTCAGAAATTTTAGGCCATGCCAAAAAAAAAAATTTTTTTTTCTTTAAAAAAAAAACTTAGGGGCAAGGAATTGAAATACATGCAAGCTTATTTTTAGTGCCCTTTATAGATATAAAGTCATGCTGTTAGTTTAGGAACAAAAAATACATTATGTATATCTTGTTTCACTCATAAAATTACCATGTTTTGTATATTGATATATTTAGACATTGGGAGATCTGAAAAAAGAGTTTTTCTGATTTCTTTCCTGGTTATTTTCTTGGACAAGAGAGAATTTTCTTTTAAGAAACTCTTCACTGGGCAAACTTTTCAGTTTCTTTCTTTTTTTTTTTTTTTTTTTCAGAAAATTAGCAGATTTTAGAGAGACTTTACTTCCAAACTGATGGCAAGTCTTCAGATCTCAAGGCAGTGAGTGTGCCTGTGCTATGTGTTCCCTGACCAGAAGAGACTGGTTAGCACAGCCTCAGTGACTCATGGTGACTTCCAGTAGGATAGGTAAGGGTCTACTTCAGAAATCTCACAAGCTAAAACTCAGTCTTCCCTCCCAGCTAAATGGCTTCTGTTCTCTCCACTGCCTCCTTACACAAAGCAGGAACCAGAAGAGACCAAAAGTCATTTCTTCAGCACTACATGCCCCTTGCTTTCCTCACACCCAGTGTTCTAAGACATGGTTCTTACGCCTCAGAATATGCATTTACTTTTGTGTGGTGATCTGGTTCATACCCGGTTCTTCACACTGGAACCTTCCCTGCGGACTGTCCTGTCTCCAGCAGAAATGCACGTTCAGTCGCTGCTAAAACGGCTCTTACTAGTAAGACTTGCCTTCTGTGTGCTCAGCACGGGTTATGCTCCCCGGAAATTCCACCCGCTGGCTGGATTCTCCCTCTGCTCCTTCTAGATCCGTCACAAGATAAACCATCAGAGCTGTGAAATCTGGGTCACTATCATTCCTTTCTTCTAGACTAGCTAGTCTCAGTTTTTATGGTATGTAGGGATGGCGTGGGGGACGTGTTACGTGAGTGCACGTTTGTGCGCGTGCTTCTGTGCAGGCGGGCACATGTGTACTAGTGCACTTGTAGAGGCTGGAAGTCAACTTAGAACATCTTCTCAGTCACTCGCCGCCTCATCTTCTAAAGACAGAGAGTCTCTCCCTGAACCTGGAGCTCATGAAGTAGCGAGACTGGCTGGCCAGCAAGCACTTGGGATGTGCCTGCCCTTCCCCACTCTTGGGTTTGCAAGAATGCCCCTGTGCCTATTTTCTTGTGGGCGCTGGGATCTAAACGCAGGTCCCTGTGCTTATACAACAGACACTTAAGCAAACGAGCCATGGTTCCAGCCCCGGGTCGTCCTGCTTTATCCAAGCATATCACTGGCCCGCTTCTACAGACCCATCCGGTGGAGGGAACGGGAAACGGGAATGGAAGATTAAAGACACGCTATCTCCCCCATAATGGTTTCAGAGGTCAGAGACTGGAGGTCTGCAATGTTTATCAACAAGCCAACTGGTGAGCAAGCCCCAAAAGTCCTCTAAATATCTTGTCCCTTTCCTGTATGGCAGGGGTTCTCAACCTGTGGATCACGACCCCTTTAAGATCATCAGAAAACATAGATGTTTACGTTATGATTCATAACAGCAAAAGTATTCCACTTATGAATAATTTTATGGCTGGGGGTCACAACATGAGGAACTGGATTAAAGGGTCGCAGTTTTAGGAACGTCGAGAACCACTGTTCTATGGCAACAGAGGGCCGGGTGTGCGGTGATTGACTTTAATCCAGCACATGAGTAGCAGATCTCTACAAGTATGAGACTGACTTAGTCTACAGAGTAAGTCCAGGACAGGCAGGGCTGCCTAAATGTGTATAATCTATACCTGTTTCAGTCAGTGTGATAGCCTATGCTTGCTGTCTCAGCACTTGGGAGGATATGGTGGAAAGGCATGAGTTCAAGGCCACCCTAGTGAGCCTTACTCAAAGCAAAACAAGACAAAACCAGCCAAGTAAGCAAGCAAACAACCTGTCTTGTTGGTGAGGACAAGAAGCCAGCACTCTCAGGGGCCCACCAGAACAGGCATCACTAATAGAGCAGGCATTACTAATGGAGTAGGCATTACTAACGGGGCAGGCATTACTAACGGAGCAGGCATCACTAACAGAGCAGACATTGCTGAAAGAGTCCATCACTGCAGGGGAAACACACAGCAGGAACAGGGTGCAAAGAGATCACGTCTTCATCTCTTCAACACCAAACACAAAGCAAGAAGACCAAATTAGAAGTGAGGCAAGGCCATGGACCACCAAATACCTGAGCTAACGTGGGACATTCTCATTCAAAACGCCACCACATTTAGTGTGACCCCCGCTTTAAAATAATAAAATGCCCTTGGATAGCTTGCGGTGGGGAAAGGACAGAGACACAAAACAGGTGGTTATCATCTGTTTCCAGATGCTTATTTTTTTTTATGATTTTTTTATGAGAAAGATGTTTATTTTCCCATCCTCTTTCAAATATTCTGCCAATTTTACAGATTTCCTTTATTTTTTTAAATTATGTGTATGTGAGTGCAGGTGTCTTTGAGGTCAGAAGAAGGCTTTGGAGTCTCACAAAGCTCGACGTATAGGAAGTTGTGAGACCTGAGTGCTAGGAACCAAACCCAGGTCCTCTATAAAAAGCAGCTAGTGCTCTGGCTAGTGAGCCACCTCTCTAACTTCCACATTGCTAACGTAGAAATGCAGTTTTGTAAGAGCTTCTTAAGGCGAGGCACTTATTGCCTGTGGATCTTTTTTTCTCTAGATGCACAGACTCAAAATCCAGGTGAATGGATGGCTTCACCCTCTGCTTGGATAAATTATGGCCAATAAATGACTTCACACAGCCTGACTTTTTGACAGCTGCCTATCTTTCTTTACATTTTCATTTCTTTAAGATTCTTACAGCACGGCCGTCTTCCCCTAAGCCTATTGAGAGAGTGCATGTCTGTCTAAAGCAAGCCACGCCATAATGTTACCCAAAACTTCTAAGAAGGATTTTTAAATGTACAACATTTTATTTATTTTTAAGTCATATGTATATTTTTATTATTTATTTTTTCATAAATGAGTACTGCATTTACACCACCCCCTGCTTCTCCTCCCTCTAACTCTTACCAGGCCCCCTTCACTCCTTCTCAAATTCATGGCCTCTTATTCCATAATTACTATTGTGATGTATGTACACGTATAAATTTATAACTACAACCTGCTGGGTTCGTGCGGCTCATATGTACCTCCGTTTAGGGATGACTGCTTGGAATTGGCTTACCCCTCAAGGACTCCTCCTTGGAGTCCTCCTCCCTCTCAGCAGTCATTTATTGCCATTAATTGCCATTAATTACCCCTTAGCTCTCCATTTAGGGATGAGAAGAAGCCCCACTGGGCAGTTCAGACTTGGCAAGAGTCTGGGTGTGTCCCCAGAAGTGAATACAGGATGAAGACTTGAGATTCACTTGCTTTTGGTTGACTGTCCCATCCAAAATTCATGCTTGAAACATTCCCCGCCCCGCCCCCACTCGCGAAACAAGATCTCACTCTACAGCCCTGGCTGGCCTGGAACTGACTTTTGAATCCAAATGACTTCAAGTTCTTAATCCTCCTGGGTCAGCCTCCCCAGTGCTGGGGTTGTGAGTGTGTGTCATCACATTTGGCTGAGTTTGAAACGTAATCCTCAGTGGAGGAGCATTAAGAGATCAGACCTCAAATATCCTCTACTATCATGGCGTGATCTCCCTCCCTCTCCTCCTCCCCCTCCGTGCCTTCTCTCTCCTTCTCCCTCTCCCTCCCCCTCACCCCCCCTCCCTCCAAACAGAAGACTGCAATAGAAGTGAAGGAGACAATGACAGTTGAATTTAAATTCTACCAAGAAGCCCAGAGGCTACCAGACATAGATCCTTGTTCCCTGAGCCCACTTTCCTGTTGGGGATAACTTCAGAACACACACATAGGAAAGGATGTGCCTGGATCCCCCACAGATTCATTACGAGCCGGGGTTATTCCGACTTCTTGCCCCTCTCCTCAGGAGAGAGCTTTCTGGAGGCAACCCTGTGTCGAGGTTGAAGCCTGAGGAGGCATGTGGGCTTGGGATGTCCTGATCCCTCAGGCACACACCGGTATTTAGCATCCAAAGGATCCTTGCCTAACTGTGCACATCTGATGGCTCATCATCCCCACTTTTGCATGTGCCGGTCCCCAAGGCATTGGAATTCCCGACCTTCTCCTTCCTTCCAGTCTCTGATGAAGGCACAGGTGTCACAATATGTCTGATGATGGCTTCATCAACTGGGAGCCTGGCAGTGTTCACACTTCTTGGAGAATAGTAAGAAAACTTTAGGCCACTTGATTTGGTAAATTCTGATAAATCAGAGAGAGGTGGCTTTTGTTCCCTATTGCCGGGAAAGGAACAAATATAACATCATTATTCACCCATAAGGTATCGTGGTTTTAGAAGAGTTTTGATCACTATTGAAGACATATTTTTTCACATGAAGACTAGGCAGGCTTCAACCGGAGCTCCTCTTTATTAATTATCTCTTAATTAGGTTCTAATAGCCAAGTTCATCCTGTTACGGTGGCTAAGAGGCTACTCTCGCCAATGCACTGCTATCCTGGCACAGGCATGTGGCAGCTGCTGGCATCTCGGGAAGATCTATGAGATGGGGTGGCTTTTCATCTCTATCAGTTCTACAGTTGTTTGGTCCCACTGAGCTACAGTAGCAGCTTGTGCAAACAAAGAGAATAGAATTAGAGTAAGAGGGACCAAATGGATCCTGTAGGAACGGTGTCTTAGTTTTCTGATGGTATAACAGAAATAACACACACTAGGCAAATTATGAACAAAGAAGTTTATTTGGCTCCTGATTCTGGAGTGTGAGAGTCCAGAGTAGGGAGGCCTCGTCTGTGAGGGCTTTCATGCTGTCTGTTAATATGGTAGAAGGCATCACCTAACAAAAGAGTACGTGTGTGTGTGTGTGTGTGTGTGTGTGTGTGTGTGTAAGAGAGAGAGAGAGAGAGAGAGAGAGAGAGAGACAGACAGACAGACAGACAGACAGACAGACAGACAGGCAGACAGGCAGACAGGCAGACAGGCAGACAGGCAGACAGGCAGACAGACAGACAAACACAGGCAAAGAGACAGAGACAGAGAGACAGAGACAGAGATTGATTGTGGGCATTGGCTCATGCAATTACCAAGCTATCACATCACATCTGATGTCTGAAAGCTGTAGAGCCAGAAAAGTCAGTGGTGTAATTTAATCTGAGGCTGAAGAGTGGAGGGTGATCATTTAAATTCTAGACAATGAAGACTTGGATATTCAGAACTCCAGTGTTGAAAGAGAGAGGTCGGGGGAATGGGAAGATACAAGTGAGGGGATAACAATCTGGGTGTAATCTGAATAAATTATTTTTTAAAAGGAAAAGGAAGAACTCCAATGTCCAAAGGCAAGAGAAGATAAGTGTCCCAGTTCAAGACAGAGAAAGCTCAGTTGATAGACTGCTTTGTGGATCATGCACAAAGCACTGGGTTTCACCCTCAGTAGAGGTGTAGAGGGTATAGATGTGTGTATCTGTGGCCCCAGGAGGCGGAGGAAAGAGGATCAGAAATTCAAGGTCATCTGAGACATATATGAAACATCGTCTCAGATAAAAACAATGACAAAATAAGAACACAGTGGGTGTTCTAGCTTGCTTTCTGTTACTATGATAAACCCATCCCCCAAAAGCTACTTGGGAAGGAAAGGATTTATTTGACTTACAGACTGTAATCCATCATCGAGGGCAGCGACCACACACCCTCAAGGCAGGAACTTAGAGGCAGGAACTGAAACAGAGACCACAGAGGAATGCTACTTAGCTTACCAGCTTGCTTGCTGGCTCATGCTCAACTACAGTTCTTAAACAGCAGAGACCCATCTGCCCACCTAAGGTGGGTTGGACCTTTCTACATCAGTAAGCAATCAAAAGAAAATGACTCCACAGCCATGCCCACAGGGCAATCTGATAAAGGCAACCCTTTAATTATGGTTCCCTCTTGACAGGTATATCAGCATAGAATGACAAGCAAAAATGGCCACCACGGTGGCTATGCTTTTCCTTTGCCTTTGTTCTATGGATCCACTCAGAGTATTAGAGGATGCTTGCCAACACTCCATGCAGTGAAGGTGGGTCTTCTTTGCTCCAGTGCTAATCTAGTCCAGAAGCCCGGATCTGTGCGGTCATTATGACCCCACAGGGAGAGGCTCCTGAGCATGAAGCCAGGATTGAGTCACCATGGAGCAGGTAGATAGAAAGAGGCCAATGAGCCAGGTGTGGTGGCACGTGCCTTTAATCCCGGCACTTGGGAGGCAGAGGCAGGCTGATATCTGTGAATTCAAGGTCAACCTGATCTACAAAGTGAGTCCAGGACAGCCAAGGCTACACAGAGAAACTCTGCATCAAACAACAACAACAACAACAAATTTTTTTTCAAAAAAGGAAGAAAGAAAAGAAAAGAAACAGAGGCCAGTGGTAAAAGCAATAAGACAAGTGACCCCTCTTACCAGAACTAAGCTTCTGCTTAAGCTTTTGGGGTACAATTGTTTTTATCACATGCAGTAGAGTGTCCTGGCTAAGACCTGAAATGACAAACAGGTCTAAGAGAGCTCCGTACTCTTTCTCCACTTTCAATTCCTAGCGTGGTGTTTACAGTGTTCGTACCTGAGGATGTTACATTCTCATCTGGGGAGGGGCTTCTGGCACTCTCTTTAGGTCTTCTGTAGCAGGCATCCATCTTGGTGAGAAGCCAATGTGTTGCTGTCGCTTTAATTTTCTTCTAATTAGTAGGAATCATGATGCATCTCTCCATGGAGATTGAGGGAAAGCTTGCTCTTTCCAGCTGTGGAGGGACTCTCCTACAGAGCCCATGGCGACAACGGCATGTTATTGTTCAAGGGTCTATCCTCCCTAATCCTCCTGTGTGGTCTAATTAATTTGGCCACTCTAAGCAAGCCAATTTTAAAAAGATAAAATTATTGAAGGATGCAAACAAAGATAGAAGAGTTATCACTGTACTTTCTCAGCCTGAGCTGGGTATTCTCCCAGGTTGGTACAATGTGTGTCCCGCTACCACCCTGTTATCATGAGGGAGTGCATGGCAAAGTGTTCAAACCATGGGAGTACTGAAGTTAAATGTAGCTTTAAAACCTGTTTTCATCTTAAGCACTTCCTGTATACTGTGACCAGGACTTTTGCTATTTCAGCTGCAACATTAAAATTAGCTGCCTAATTAGCAGATAAACATGACAACTGACGAATGAGATCTCAGAAGACTTTAAAGCTTCTACGCTTACCGAATGGGATCAAAGTTTTTGCAAGCTAGATATAGCTGATAAATGATCAATATCTAAAATATGCAAAGAAAACAGAAAACCAAATAGCAAGAAATCAAGCAACCTAATCAATAAGTGGCCTAATGAAATGAACAGGAGGTTTTCAAACAATTGAAGGGCAAATGGACAATGAACAGGCACTGAGACCTAACCATGGGCAAATAGGAACCACAGTTGGTCTCTTCTCATTTCACGATCTACACACACACACACACACACACACACACACACACACACACACACGGAGATATGTGTCTGTTTTGACCTCATATAACAATGATGTGCAATGTTTGTCTGAGTTACTTCCCTTGGCATAACAATTTCCTGCTCCAGCCACTTTCCTGCAAATGCCATGATTTCATTTTTTTTTTTTTTATGGCTGAATAAGATTTCATTGTGACTCTATACCACATTTTAAAATCTGTTGGTGAGCATCTTGGCCAGATCTATTCTTAACTATTGTGAATAATGCAACAATAACTATGGATATGCAAAGATCTATATAGTGAGACTTAGATAAAGACCCCAAATAGCTAAAGTAATTCTAACCAAAACACCAGTACCAACGTATCACAATTTCTGACCTCAAATTATGCTACAGAGCCATAGGTACAAAGGCAGTGTGGTGCTAGCAGGAGAACAGACATATGTAGCCTTGGAACAGAATAGAGGGGCCAGAAATAAACCCACACAGCCACACTCACCTAATTTTTTACAGAAAAATGTAAAACTACATAGGAAGGAAGACAGCATTGTTTTTAAGAAGACGATTCAGGTCTGGCCATCCTCCTCTTAGGTTCTCATTGTGCCACTCTGTCTCCTAGGGTTGATTTGATGAAGTTGTAGCAATTCCAACCCAAGTGAGTTGCCCTCACCTTCCTCAGGTCTATAACACATCTCTCCTTGCCTGATCTGCCCATCATAGCTCAACTCTAACAAAGGTTCTCTGGTCAAAGCATATGCTAAGTTAAGGTCTTCATCCAACCTGTTTCCTAAATCTCTCCAACACCTCAAGATGCTTTATAAGGCTCTGATATGACAGATGAGAAAGTATAGCTTTCTGACTAAAGTTTTACATTTTACTTGTTAAAGAGCCATAGGTGGGGTGATGGGGTACACCCCTGTAATCCCAGCATTCTGAAAGCTGAGGCAGCAAAATCACAGGTTCAAAGCCAGGCTAGGCTACACAGCAAAAGCTTGTCTTAAAAAAAAAAAACTTACAAGTACAAGTACAAAAACTAAATTGACAAAATGTATATTAAAACCAATAAAAATGAGCAATAAAATCAATAGGTATCCTAACACTAAGAAGCAAATTATACAACCAGGGTGCTACTTGGTGGCAGCTAACATGTATGTGGCCCTGAGTTCACTCCCCAGAATCACACATGAAGCAAATTATAATAAAAAATAATTTGATCATGTCAAAGGCAATAAGGAATTTGTAAAGAGGAAGAGCAGAGATATAGTTCAATTAGATACAATGATATGTTGTTGGGTTATTTTATAATACAATTAATACATTCATCATAAGATACATTATAAGAGATTTTATTTTTTTGCTGATTTGACACCAAACAATGACATCAATTAAAAGAACATAAAATTTGTAATATACCATAAAAATTAGGACTTAAATGCCAGAGCTATGTAGCAAGACCTGTCTCAGAAGAAAAAGGGACAATTGCATTCAATGAGATTGCTAAATTAGAGTTTGTTAAAGTCCATCAACATTGTAACTAAGTTACAGTTGGTATCCAGAAGTTCAGATGTGCTATCACACAGTTGAGTGACCACAACAACAGTAATATAATGTACTGTGATGAAATTATAACAATGCTGTACTATAGATTTCCAAAAAATAGATAGAAGAAAGGAGTTTGGAAGTATTCATCATAAAAATGGTATGCTCGAGGAAGCAGGTTTAACCTGATTTATATATTATACAGTTTATGCAGGTATCAAAATGTAACCTTCATGAATACTGCAGTTTGAGGAGTTTTGTGTATCATCATCATCATCACCACCATCACCACCACCACCACCATCATCATCATTATTATTACTATTTTCTCAAGGCAGGGTTTCTCAGTGTAGCCTTGGCTGGCCTCGAACTCACAGAGATCTGTCTGCCTCGGCCTCCCTGAGTGCTGGGATTAAAGGTGTGTACATCCACTGCCTGGCCAGTTTGTGTCCTTTTAAAAATTTATCTTTAACTTTTAAGCATGTATATATGAGGGTGGCTATTTAAAAGAGAGTACAGGTGCCAGAAGGTGTCAGATCACCTGGAGCTGCAGTTACAGGCAGTTGTGAGCCACCTAACGTAGGTGCTGGGAACTGAACTCACATCTTAGGAAGGTGCCTCTCCACCCTACAATTTTGTTTTTGTATATCAGTTAAAGAATAAATTTAAGGCCAGAAAGATGGCAAAGCGGATAAATGTGCTTGTAGCTCACACCTGGAAACCTAAGTTTTATTTCACATCCAACATAAGAGAATGAACTGCACAAAGTCATCCTCTGACCTCCACACACAGGCCATGGCACAAGTGTGCAAGCAGACACACACACACATACACACATGCAGAGAGAGGGGGGGGGGGGGGGGGGGGGGGGGGGGAGGGAGCATATTTTCAAAAACAAATGAATTCAAAGAGCTAATTCAAAATTTCAGTAGCTAAAGTCATATAAAAAGAAGAGACACACCGAGAGGTGATAAATTCCTGGCTTAATTGATAATCTCACTGAGAAGCAGGTCAATACATGCACATTAAGAGGAGGGTTGGAATATGGCTCAGCTGCAAACAAAAATTGCCATGCAAGCGTGAGGAGCTGAGTGTACATCTACAGCATCCATGTCTGAAAGCCAGCTATGGCAGCACGGGTCTGCATAGGGATTTCTGGATCTCACCGCCCAGACTCCTAGCCAAATACATGAGTCCCAGGTTTGGTGAGAGACCCTGTCTCAAAAAAGTGGAAAGAAATTGAGGAAGATACACAGCATTGAGCTGTGGTGTCTACACATAAATGTGCATAACATGCACACACACACAAAAAAAATACACTTAAAAATTTTTAAATTTTGCTGCTTTGACATGAAATACTGTCATCAATGAAAATATAATAAAATTTATAAAATGCCAAGAAAATGAGGGCATAAATTCAATCAGTTAAAAAAAAGAAACTTGAGTAAATAGCTAAGATGATTATATATTTTAATAGGTAGTAAACTAAAATTCCATTACATTATTTCTGTTTTCATTCTAAGCATTCAGGTTCATACCTAATTTTGCACTCTTTTACTTAAAGAAGGCTCCCTACTTGTCAAAATTTCAGGTCAACAAACCATCAAAACACACACACACACACACACACCAAACCATCAAGGCTCACACGGTCTTAAGACAGAGGCTAGCACATCCCCAGAGCAGGATGATGAGAAACCTGTGTGGTTTTCCTCCTTAAAAGTTAATAGCATTTACTCACTAATGAGTATAAAGACCCATAAAAACACAGGGCACGCTGAGATTCTGGGAACTGTTGTGTTCACTAGATCCCCAGTGAACTCACCCTGAACTTGCTAAAGACAGGAGCTGGATCAAACCTAATTTATGAACCTCTTTTGAGCTATTGTGTTTTTTCCAAGTGTAAATATTCGGTTGGCATGGCATAAGTCAGTGGAGTAATACAGGGTTGTCTTTCCTCACCTGGCAAAACCACAGCTGGCTGACGGGGCTTACATATTTGAGTCCTGACAGTCTTCGCACACCAATTTCAAGGGTGCTTGAAATCTGGACCAGGTCCTCTTTCTAATGAAAGGCTCTTTGTTTCTTGAATAAACATTTGTTGGTCCGTAGACAAATAATTTCCATAGGATTTCCACTGAACGCTGTTGTTCTCTTTTATGTTGTTGTTGTTGTTGTTGTTGTTGTTGTTGTTGCTGTTGTTTGCTCATCCCTGGTCCTTATCTTCTCATGGTTAAGCTTCAGGGGCTATCTTTTATATTTAACCAAGTTTAAAAGGAAAAGAGTTCCAAAATTGGTAATTTTATAGTTATTTCATTGATGTTTTCCATAGCAATTCCATAGCATAGTGGAGAGTCTTACAACATGGCAGGCACTGACTTGAACTCAGGGAATACAGAAGTGGACATGGACAGAAGTGGATGTGGACAGAAGGGGATGTGGACAGAAGTGGATGTGGACAGAAGTGGATGTGGACAGAAGTGGACATGGACAGAAGTGGATGTGGACAGAAGTGGACATGGGCAGAAGTGGACATGGACAGAAGTGGACATGGACAGAAGTGGATGTGGACAGAGATGGACGTGGACAGAGATGGTCGTGGACAGAGATGGATGTGGGCAAAAGTGGACATGGACAGAGATGAGCATTGGATAGAGACGGATGTGGACAAAAATGGACATGGACAGAGATGGATGTGGACAAAAGTGGACATGGACAGAGATGAGCATGGACAGAGATGGATGTGGACAAAAGTGGACATGGACAGAGATGAGCATTATTGGATAGAGATGGATGTGGACAGAGATGGACATGGAGTTTGCATCCTGCTATGTAGAAGCTGCCAAAAGACCAAATCAAAATGGGTTTTCCTAAGCATGGAGTTCCTTGGTCATGACACGAACTCAGTGGATGCATCTTCCATCGGGGCTGCTCTACATAATAGGCTTTCGAGGGCCAAGGAATCTATGCAACAACGAAGCTCAAACAACTGTCTCTGACTCAAGAATCTCGTGTTGTCTACCAATCCCCACGTAAATGTCACAGGCTAAGGTGTCTGCCTCTATGTCATGTAAAGCCTTGCAGCTTTTTGTAGTTGTCAGCAGATCCCTGTAGCAGTCAGGACAAACTGGATCAAGCCGTTATAACAAATGGCTCCAGAGCTCAGTGACTTAGAACAGAGCACGATTCCCGCTCGTCCTCCATGTCCTCCACGGAGCCCATCTGCAGCACCATCCTCATCCTGAACACTGTCAGTGGCCAAAAGCAGAAGAGGATGTGTCAAAACACGCAGAGGCGCCAAAAATCTTCTGCCTGGAGGTGACAGACACTCCTTCTGCTTACTGTCATTGCTCACGTCTAAAGTTGGATCTTTTAGAAAGGACAAGGCTACTGAGAGGATATTGTTAATCACCTCTAGTGACCGCCGGTGCACATGATATTCGTGAACTGTACGGTATTTGCTTTTGCTTCTACAACTCTCTCTCTCTCTCTCTCTCTCTCTCTCTCTCTCTCTCTCTCTCTCCCACACACACTTCTTATAGCATGGACAGCCCCTACCTATGTCGAGGTGCATGTGTGTGCACTGTGTATCCACTGTACTGGGATCCCAAGCCAGGGCTTCAGCATGCTAGGCACGTGCCTACCCTTTTCCAATGCCTAGCTCAGACATGGCTTTCTTGAAGCTGACTTTGAATTCTTCTCAGTAGCCTACACCTTAGACTTTCATGGCACTGAGTATATAATTATAACAATCATACTTGTTTACTAATCTCTTACAAGTCAAGCTTCTCTCAGGGATGAAGCATAGAGTGGATGGCCCTTGGTTTTCTTTGCCTACTCCCATACAAATCTGGCCTCATTTTGTATTTTGACTCCAATGTTTTCAGCTTACGGCTGGAGAGATGATGGCTGGAGAGCTAAGAACACTGGATGTTCATCCGAAGGTCACAAATTCAATTCCCAGAATCCACATGGCAGTCTTTAGGTCCAATCCCAGGGGATTCAACACCCACTTCTAGTCTTCTTGGGCACTGCACATACATGGTGCACATGCATATATGTAGGCAAGATACCTATACCCATAAAACAAAACGAAAACTTTTAAATATTTCAGCTAAAATTAAAAGATCCCAACACAACCTTCAAAGCCCACATTGTCTGGGTAACTGGGCCTCAGTCTCCACTGGTTCCCTTTGCCGTTGAACCCCACTGGCTTCTGTGAGTTTCACAAATCCAGCACCCAACCGTCTATGACATGTCATCTTTCTGAATCTCCCCATCCCCGTCCCTCGTCTAATTAACCCTTCTTTGTCTTCCATATCTGTGCAAAAACAGCATCTTCTCAAGTAAGTCTTCTTACTGCCCATCTACAACATGCCTACAGCCTTGGTCAAATCCCTGACATACAGTGGGCTTCTTCAGCTGGTGTTTCACTCCACAGAACTAAAATTTTACTGTTATTTATATAACCATTATAATGTGTTTCACCTCACACTTGCTATCCTTGACCTTGAAGCTACACTCATGAAGCTATGAACTCTCCATTTTTGCCCACTGCTGGATGACTAGCGGTCACCCAGCAGAACTCAATAGACACAGGGGGAAGGAAGGAAGGAAGGAAGGAAGGAAGGAAGGAAGGAAGGAAGGAAGGAAG
>OU015745.1:14312513-14351773 GCA_907169655.1 Acomys percivali | reverse complement strand
AAGAAGAAGAAGAAGAAGAAGAAGAAGAAGAAGAAGAAGAAGAAGAAAAGAAGAGGAGGAGGAGGAGATGAGGGAAGACACTAGGCAGAGGTGACTGTCATGGCTCTACTAGAAGCTAAGTTTGTTAATAAGAACATAAAGGTATCTGGGTAAGGTGCATATGCTTGCGATCCCAACATTCAGAATGCTAAGGCAGGGAAAGCATGAGTTCAAATCCAGCCTAGGCTATACAAAGAGGTTCTGGCTTTGGAGGTGGCAGGGGGAGAGGAGAGAGGTGGGGAAGAAGGGGAAGAGACTAAGGACAGAGAGAGTACGAAGAAGGAAAAGAAGGGGGAAGGGAAGAATTAACAAGGAAGAGAAATGTGTATTACTATTACTTTTTTAAGAGTCCTACTTGAGGCTTTCTTACCTGAATACAGATAGTAGGATCTTATTTAAATGAGAAAAAAATGGATGCAGCAATGCTGCAGAAAGTGGCAGTTTCTTGTCAGTTGGCCTTAGGGATGCTGGGGTTGGCCTGCATGGGCTGAGCTGAGGAAGTGAGTGTCTTGAGTAGGAAGCAGCCCTGGAAATCTGAACAGGCTGGCAAAAGCAAAGAATTCAGCCTCCATCCTCATCATTGCCCCAAGGCACACATCGCCCCATGATGCTCTCAGGATGACTGTGCTGCCCACAGGACACTTGGACAGACTCCCCTGACCACCACGAGCTGCCTGCAGAAGCTCTCAGGCCTGCACAGCTTCAAGGACCCTCGTGAACCTCTCATAAACAAGTCAACTTATTTCCACATAGAGCCTCAAGCCCAGAGGCTTAGCACCAGCAGCCACCCCACCGCCTATGACAAACCTGAAGTCACCTTTGCCTTTTCCCTCACTTTATACCCTATTTCTAACAGATGGGTCATAGCTGCTAACACAGTTCCTCCGGAGACAGCAAAGCCTGTCCTGAGTCCTACCCACCTGTCTCACACCCTTCCTAACTTCACCTCCCTTTACCTCAGCCCCATCTATACCGAGTCACCTGGTTCATTCCTGATCTTGAAATCTCATCTGAAGTGTTTCCTCCTACACCAGCTCTTCTTGGGCTGGGCTTAGTGGCTCTACCTCTGTGCTTCCATAGCAACCTGTAATTACCAAAATCAGAGCATATAATTTTCTGCATGGTGGTGTATTTTGTGTGTTTAAAAAAAAAAAAAACTTATCAGTCCCTTCGTTTAAATGGGAGATTCTCTACACAGACTGTAAGCTGATGTGCTTAAGGCCCTTATAAAAAAATGCTGGGGCTGGGGCTCAATGGGTAAAAGCATGTTTGCTGCACAAGAGCTGAGGACCTACCTGAGTTCAGATCGTTGGAACCCACAAAGGAGTTGGGAACAACAGCCGCACCAAGGTTGATGCTGCAGGTGAGGGAGACAGATGTAGCCCTGGGGCCCACTGGACACCAGCCTAGCTGAAATGTGCTGAGCTCCAAGGTTCAGTGGAGAGCCTGCACCTGCTTCAAGGGAATAATGTGGAGATGCTCTCCTCTGGCTTCTGCACATACTCAAGCATGGGCACATACACCACATGTGAGCACACACGCATGCACTCTTGCACACTCACACACTCATGCACACCCAAGCACACACACACACACACACACACATGCACTCTGTCACACACACACACACACATCCACATGCACACACATGTGCAAATGCTTTTGCTGGTTTTTAAGGTCAACCAGGTCATGCATTCTTTTTCTAAGTTCCCAGCAATGGGCAGCCAGGTATGGGCACTACTGAGCAGACTGCAGTTCTTCAGAGATTCAGGGTCGTTTTGTGTCCTTTGGCACAGGAAACCTCTCAGTTTGCTTTGTTGTTTGCTTGACTTTGGTCTGTCAGGTAAAGATCTCTGTAGGGAGATCCTCAGGCCCCACGCTTGTGCAGCTAAAGTGCTCTTACCCACTGAATTACCGCCCCAGCGTTTTTATAAGGACCATAAACATGTCGGCATACAGTCTGTGTAGAGAATCTCCTATTTAACTGGAAAGACACTTAAATTGAGTACAGGCTTGACAAGCAACATGCACTAAAGAGGACCAAGACCTTCCTCTTGACTCTTAGCTGCTTCTAGCGCAAAGTCCCACCGCCACTGGTGCGAACAGCCCAGACCGTGTGACAACTACACGCAGCTCAGCTTTTTCAGGAACACATTGAAATCACTCATGCCTTCCCCCTCATGGAGAGAAGTGGACACATTCCCTTCGCAGAAATCTCTAGCTCTCGTGAGCTCTTCAAAGCAAGTGTGTGCATAGATAAACTGAGACTCCAAGAGACCACGAGTAGCTTGTCACCTCAAACCGTCCCCAGAACAAGCTAGAGCAGACATTAACAGGTGACTTGACTCACAGGAGCAGCTGGCCTCACACTGACCAACTGCTGACCCTGTGGTACCTACCCAGCAAGCCTATGGCATCACCGCCTCCTAGTGTTGACAGAGCCAAGGATTCATGAGGTCAGATGCAGAGGGTGAGAAAAGAAAGCACAATTTTGTAACCCAGTGATTTTTTTTTTTCCATAATGGCATCATGTCATTTCCTGCCAGAGGAAGGAGAAATTTTTCAGAGAGTCCAGCACCCTGATACATATGAGAAGACAGGGCTCTTTGCCAGGAAGGCAGAGTCTGAGGCACAGCAGGGTTCCCATAGAACCCTCAGGACTCCAAGGCAAAGGCTGGGCAGGGAGGTGAGGCCTGAAGCTGCAGCTATCTCCAGGCATGGGGTCCTGGCTGTGGGGCTCACCTACTGTAGATCAGAGACTCTTAGAACTCGGGGTGCTTATTATTGTTGCTGGAATTCTTGTTATCAGAGATTTACCTGGAAGCTACACTGAAAACCCCTCATTTCTAACACACATACAAAAACTCGGAAAACATCCAGTGGTGAACGTAACCGCTCAGTGCACCCGGAAGCCATGGCCCCAACTGTGGCTTGCCATGTCCAACATCAGCTTTAAGAGGCACTGAGCACCTTAGTGGGGTCAATAAGGCCTCAGGTGATTTCCTCTTTGCCAAGTGCAGGGTTAATAAGGTCTTGCCTGACTGCCTTTATTGCCATGGCCAGCAGGATTGTGTTTCAAGTGTCAGCTGGCCAGGTGGCCTCCTGCACACAGCCACCCCAGGCTGAGTCTGTGGTTCATGTGCCTGGGACGCAGGCATCCCGGCTCATTTCCTTCCTGCCTGTCCTCACATGCAACGGCTGCTGAGAAAGGGGAACCGAGTACCGTCCGTTTCACCCTTATCAATAGCCAACAAGGGTGCCTTCCCATCCAGAGCAGCAAGGTTGAGAACACCTTCTTGCTGCCCCTGCTTCACCCCAACAGTGAAGCGAACACACAAAAGGAAATGCACAGCCTATCAGCTCTGCAAGGGGGAAAAGAGGTGATGTGCCTTTAAGATGGAGGTGGTGGGCAGCCATCCATCTTCCCCAGACACAGACTTGCCTTGTTCTTCCATTTCTGGCTGAGTGATAAAAACGTTAAATGTCACTTCCTGTATCAGTGGTTAACCACTAGATGCTGGATCAGAGATTTACCAGAAGTGCTGAAGTTTAAAAAAAAAAAAAAAAAAACCTGCTGTTTTCAATAACCCTTCCTGGTCCCCTATGGGAACTGCGTAACCTTTGGAGGACAGCCATGAGGGGGATGAGGGGGCCGCTAGATGTGGCTCTAGAGAGACACTGAAGACTCGATTGGCCAAAGGCTTTCTTGTGCAGCAGGAACAGAGAGCTGAGCTTTATCAGGCCTGTGTCTCTCTCTCCCAATGAGTGGGTACAGGGGTCCGTGTAGGGGAAGCCCAAGGCACAGGAACAGGAATCACCCACGTACCTTCTCTGCCTGACTCGCTTTCAGGATACCCACAACCACTTAGTTTCAAGGATCTGAGGTTTTTACAGAGAAAAGGCAGCCTTCCCTGAAGCAATGTCCTTGGCTTCCTGCAGTGTGCCCTCCAGTGACAGGAAGTGGGGTGGGAGGGAACGTGCTCCCCCCCCTCACCACTGGGGGGAAATTCTACTTAGAAGTAGCTGTGGTCTGAGGGCTGGAGAGCCCAGAGTGATGCTTTGTTGTGTGTTCTTCATTCATTTCCTTCACTCAAGCAATTGTGTGCTCAGAGTAAAGCCGAGGCTCAGCTCTAAGACAGGCAGCTGGACCTGCGGCAGCCACCACATTGCCAAGACCATCGCTCCACCATGCAACTGCCCTGGGGTGACCTCCTGGGGGAACCAAAGGAGCTTTCCCTGGTCTCCTTCCTTCTGCCTTGAGGACCCCAAAGGCATCCCAGTAGTTGCACGTGAACTTAGAAGCGGCACTTTGATCCAGCAGTTGTTTCTTCCAATGGGCTAGCCATTTTCCTGCTGGGAGAACCCACCTGACTTAGGGTAGAGGGAATTTCTTTCTGCTCACACGTTCTGAGGTTTCAGTCTGTAGAGCTGGGCAGGCACAGAAGGAGGGCATGGTGGAACAGCTCAAGCTTTGCAGAGGAAACAGAGAAAAGGAACCCCTGAGCTAGCTGCTTGGCTCCGCTTCCCTCTGTGGTTCCATCAGCAGCTAGCCTACAGGATAGCGCTGCGCACACTCAGGGCAGGCCTTTCCCCCTTGGTTAAGCCTCTTCGGAAACACTCGCAGGCATCCCCACAGGCATATTTTAATAATTGCCTACATGCTTTTCAGTCAAGTTGACAATGGAGATTGACCATCTGAGGCATCTAGAATGTTCTGTGGGTACCAAGCACTGAGCACCTCACACTCATGCAGAGTAATTAACAACTCTGTTTTGGCTGGAAGTGATGACAATTGTGTTGATTAACCATGGTTTTGCATTAAAACAAAGCGATTTCCAGGAAAACTGAAATGAGTTAGCCTCATTCACAGATACAGTGGTGTGAGAAGATGCATAGACATTCTATTCCAAAATTGTGGCCAGAGGTGTAGGATAGACCCAGGCAGGCCAAAGTGAAGAGCCTGTGAAACCATGTGAGCATACGTTCAGGGGAATGAAGCTCACCACTGCATTCATCCTGGCCCTGCCTGGAAGTCCTCTGAGTCAAAAGCTATCAGGAGACCTGAAATCAATATCAGAACAGGAAAGGAAAAACATCCCACTACATCCCTCACAGATCTCTAAAGCTGTAGCTCATGATTTCCCTCCTTGCAATCTTAGACAATGACACTACCAGCCCCAGATGCCCAAAAAAGCAGAGAGGGCTGCCTCAGTGCTACCATCCTGACAAGCCATGGCTTTCCACCAGCTGTCCTCTGTCCTCTCCCACTGCTTCTATCTGGCTTTGGTTCCCACCATCCCTCAACCACCTCTACCCTCAAAGCCTCCTTCCTCCCAGCCTCCACCCTCTGCTCCCTATCATGCTGTAAAACAAATCCATAAGCATTTGTTTGACATCTAGGTCAGGAGGATGCCATAGACAGTGTGCCTGGCCTTCCCAGGGCATTGGGCATGTTACATGAATATCTGCCTGTTAGAGCAGGCCAGGACCATAGCTTACAGTCTAAGAGCGCCTTGACATCTCCAGGCAGAGCTGAGCTTCCTCTTGCATCCTGCTTCATCTTGCCCTCCACCCTTCATCTCAGTGCTGTGACTACAGTCTAGTCTCTTCTTTCATGCAACACTGAACTCCTAGTGTGTTTCTTCTCTTCTCTCCCTAGAGTCAATCCCAGACCTTTACAGGTAATAGCCATGGAATAAATATAGAAAATGAGTATGGAGATGAATGGGAAAATGTTGGGTGGATACTATAGTATTCCACTATTCTGTAGCCATTTGAACATACAAACTTCAAAGGCAAGGCTGGGGGTGTAGCACAATGGTGGAGCCCTTGTCTGACATGCGTGAGGCTCTGGGATTTGGTGGAGAGGGAAGGAGTGAGCTAGAGGTCTCACTCTACAACCCAGGCTGGGTTTGAACTCATAGCAATCTTCCTGCCTCAATCTCCCAAGTGCTAGGGTTACACACAACATCCAATTGGAGGCCCTGGGTTTGATCCTAGAAACTACAAAGGGGCTGGGGGTATTGCTTATAGTCAAAGTAACTGATAGATAGATAAACAGATAGATGATAGATAGGTAGAGAGATAGAGAGATAGATATATACATACATATATTCTCTAATAACCTGTAGCTGAGAACATAAAGTCTGCGTCATCTTGTTGGTCATCTGGATCGGCTTGAAGGATGGTCCCCAGGAGCTTACAAACTTTTATGTGCCTTTGTGGGGACATTTCCAGAGATGAATGGCATATAGGACAGCAAATGTGGAAGTAAGACCTGTTCTGAATGTTCTAGAATGCTAGGAATAATATTCCCAAATTATTTAGCTTACAAGACTGGTGGGCTCAAACAAGCAGTCAACAAACTCACACTTAGGAATGTGAGCCACAAAGGGGCTGCAGTGCTCTGTGCTATCGTAGAGGGAGGAGATCACCCATCAGGAATTAATACAAAACGCCCCTTCAGTTCTCCATCCCTGAGCCAGAGGACTATAGTTTCAAGCTTAAACAAAAAAACACTATACCAAGTTTGTCAATTAGAACTTCACACTGAGGCACTCTGTATGTGTGTGTATCTGCCTGCCTGCCTGCCTGCCAGCCTGTCTGTCTGTCTGTCTGTCTGTCTTTGTCTCTCTCTGTCTCTGTCTCTCTGACTCTCTCTGTCTCTTTCTGTTTGCCTCTCTCTGTCTCTCTGTCTCTCTGTCTCTCTGTCTCTCTCTGGGTGTGTATGTGTGGGTATGTGTGTGTGTTTGTGAGCGCACAGATGCACATGCATGCACACGCACCACGTGCACTGTTTCCATGTGCTATATATATATGTGTGTGTTCATGTGGAATGTGCATTTGTGTATGGTACATGTGCACATATTTGTTCATGTGGAGGTCAGAGGTCAAAGTCAGGTATCTTCCTCCATTGCTTTCCACTGTATTGTTTACATGACATCTGCCACTGAACCTGGAGCTCAGCAGTTGCCTTCTGGCTGCTCAGTAAGTCCCAGAAACCCCATGTCTCTGCCTCCCCAGCACGGGGATCACAGCAACCACACCTCAGCAAGCTCTTACATGGGTTCTGAGCTCCATTCTCGGGTTTTCGTGGTTTTAGGGCAACTTAAGGGATTGTAGGCAAGGTAGAGTGAAGGAGTAGAAGCATCTCAGAGCCTGGGGCTTTGCGGAGCATCTCAAGGGTCTCTGTGAGGTAAGGTCACTGAGAGGTGACCTGAGCCTTCGCTACAGCCCCAAAAGAAACTTGGGAAAAGCACTTCTCTGCTTAGGACCAGGAAGACAGATTGCCTCTCAATGTTGCTTTGATTCTCCTAGAAGTGAACTGTGTGTTTTACTCTCTCCATGGGGTTCTGGGGTGTGTTTTTAAACAGGTACGTTCCTGGTGCATGGTGCCATCTCTGTCCCAGACAGTAACTGAAGCCAAGATCGCACTAGATTGATGGGGTATAGTCACGATGATGAAAAATGGATCCTAACCATTGTCTAGATCTACCTTCCTTCCAGCCTGCCACATTCCCTACTGCTTCCATTCAAACCCCGGGCATCAACCCTTCCTTGGGCATCTAACTACCATCTCCTTAGACATCCCCAACACCACCACCACCAAGACAGCAAGGGGTAGGAAGAAGCTCTGAGAAACAGATGGAGAATTTACAAGGAGAAAAGACGATGACAGAGCAGTGGGAGGAGCCTCACAGGAAAATGTGAGATCCTGGCTGCAATGTGATAGCTGCAAAGACTTCGCCCCGGCATCTCTCACCTAGCCACATACCACCACTGTCCCAATCATTCAACAAAAGCCACCATAGACAACTGGGAAAGAACGCATGTCATAGTTGATCTCTGCTGCTATGATCCAACAGCCTTGCCAAAAGCAGCTTAGAGGAGAAAAAGCTTTATTGACACTTGCAGCTCACAGTCCATCATTGATGGAGGTCAGGGAAAAAACACAGAGCAAAACCCTGGAAATGCTGCTTGCTGGATCCAGCAGGCTCACGCCCAGCAAACTTTCTCACACAGCCAAGGACCACTGGCCAAGGGTATAGTGCTGCCCATAGTGGTCTGGGTCCTCCTACACCAACTAAGCTACCAAGACACTCCATATAGAAACTCCCACAGGCCAATGTGATCTAGACAAGTCCTCTCTGGGTAGCTCTAGGCTGTGTCAAGTTGATAGTTGAAGCTATCTAAGACAATCTATATGACCATTCTCTAAGAAAATTTCACAATTATCAAATTTTGAATTTCCCATCTCTTTCACAGGCCACAGAAATGCTATTCTTGTTTTAATCATTTTAAAACATGAGCACTGATACAAAAGCAGGCAGTGGGCTAGATTTAGCACACAAGCCACAGTGTGCCAATTTCTATCTGTCTACTCCAAGCCTTCCTAGTATGTCAGAAGTCTACTCTGAGATGAGGCACTGGCTGAGGACTCCTTGATGCGCTAGAGTTCATACACTAAGGTCCTGATATTGTGCTCTTTTATCTGCATGTACTATGCCAGCTGTCCCTATTTAAATCCCCCAGTCTCAGTGTGTCTGGACTGCAAGGACAACAGCCTGACACTTTTGGGCATGACACACTCCATCCCTGTGCTATCTCTAAACCAATCTATGGGATGACCTCCGGCAGTGCAATTACCTTGTCTAGACCCAGAACCTAGACTACCGTCACTGAGGCTGGCCTCAGCCATTGACCCCTCTTCTCATAGCTCAGTCCAGCTCTTTGCCTTCCCCTCTCTTTGAATGGCTAGATCCAGACAGGCCTGGTACTCCATCCAATTGGCACTGCCTGCTGCCAGCCAGCAACAGTCCCTTGGTGTAATTATCGCTGGTGCCACCAGAGCATAATGACTTCTGGGCAGGAAACTAGACATGGAAGCAGATGATGGGTCTATTTTCATACAGATGAAGGAGTGGGTGGAGGATGACTCATGTGCTGAGTTCTTTCTGAATAGCATATTTCCATCACTCTCTGGAAAGCAGCAGGTTTGCTTCCCCTGAGGTGTGGGTGTGGATGTTGTTTGGGGTTCCCTCTTTGAAAGGGGGGTTTAGTTTGATTTCTGTTGCTGTTTGGTTGGTCTTTAAAATATTTGTTTTGCTGTGTTGTGATGTGTTTTGATGAGAAGGTGCAAGAACTGGGGAGAGGAAATTCTGGAAGGAAGAAAAGAGCAAAAACCAGTACACAGTGCTTCCAGGGTTCCATCCATCATACAAAGGTCAAAATAGTTCAGCCAGAGTCAAGATACCCAGGATCTGCCAAGGCCAGATGTTTCAGTTGGAAAATTAGTGACAGCTTGACATCTAGGTTTTATATGGTTGCCATCCAATGACAAGGAAAAGGAAGGAAAAACCTTGGCAGGGAGTTCCAAGCCGACTCAAAGCACTGAGATTGTCTCTGCTGCCACATCAAAGAATGTGGCTGTTCTGGGGCAAAGCAGTTCCCTCCAGTCACACCAGGGTGATAGTAGCCAGGATTGAGGCAGAAGGAACCTGGCCCCTATCCATCCCAGAGCATCACTCAGTATTGGGTCTACTGGACCAACCCATGTCCTTACCCCCTCCTAAAGAAAGGCCAGGTAAGCTGAGAGTCAAGGTGTTACAGCAAAGAAGGTGACTATCGAGAAAGAGTGCTCAAAGAGAAAAAAATAGGCCTTAAATACTGTCTCTTGCCAGTCGGGGATGCATAAGAGATTTTACGGGGAGGGAGCGGCGGTCTGAGGAGGCAGCAGACAGATGGCAAGGGCTTTGTCACTTGGGATACATTTATCCCTTCTTTTGTCCTCTGGCCATGGACTTCTACCTCCTACAGCTAGTTCACCGAAGACCAAAAACAAGACGAGCAAATGTTCTGGGTCCTATGAATCTTAAGACTTAGGTTAACAGCCTCCACATTTTTTTAGCTGAACATCCTAGCAGAATCCATCACTCAGGAGGCAGAAACAGGAGGAGTGCAACACAAAGGCCAGCACCCCCCCCCCAGGAGCTTAGGAAGACCCAGTCTTTCATAACCAGAAAGGAGGAGTTTGAGGGATGGCTCGGCAGATGAAGAATTTGCCTAGCAAGCAGGAAGGCCAGGGTTCAGATCCCCAGACCCATGTAAATGCTGGAGTGCACATTGGCTGGTCCGTTATCCCAGGCTTAGAAGGTAGACATGAGGCTCCTGTACTGGCAAGCTCTGAGTCTGATTAAGAGACCTTGCCTCAAAGGATAAGGTGAAAAAACAATCCAGGAAGAGTCTCCATATTAACCTGTGATCTCCAGACAAACATGCGCACATGTATGCACATACCTAAACATGCATACGCACACACACCACATACATATACACATGAAAAGGAGACTTTCTTTTTTTAAGAGAGGAGCCCTTTGGTATGGAGAGATGGCTCAGCAGGTAACAGCACTCAGAAGACCCAGATTCAATTCCCAGCACCTTCCTGGTAGTTTACAACCATCTGTAATTCCAGTTCCAGGGAATCCAATACCTCCTTCTACCTTCACAGGCATTGCATGCACATGGTACATATATATACATGCAGGCAAAACACACATATACATAAAATAAAAAAAAAAAAGAAGATTCCCCTAAGAGGTTAAGGAGGGCTAACCCTACCAAGAATGGCTCTCCGAAGAGCTGCACTGTCACACTGGCTCTCTCAGGCTCTCTCTGGCTCTCTCTGGCTCTCTCAGGCTCTCTCTGGCTCTCTCTGGCTCTCTCTCGCCCAGGGTAGCTAGTACTCACAGAGGTAGTTGCTTTAAATTAGGGCATTGGGCCCCTGGATGTTGCTGGAAGTACTAGGGGATTCTGGGAGCTTGAAAAGAAGCTGCTCCAAGGACTTGTGTGAGTCCTGCACCTCCTTAGCTGAAAATGTAATGATGGAAGTTTATTGAGTAGCTGCCTCTAACCCACAGTCCTTAACCCAAAGACTCCAGTGTACACATGCTCCAGCCACAGCTGACTTCAAGATGCCAGTTGAACACTGCTGCTTCACAAAAACTGTAAATCATATGCAGTTCCAAAAGCCCAGTTCTAGTACACTACAACCCTGAGCCCTTTGTGCCTCATAGCAGGATGCGCAAGAATCAGCTCCCAGCATCCACATTTAAAAAAAAAAAAACTGGGTTTGGCTGTATAGGCCTGTAACACCAGCACTGGGGAGGTAGAGAATGTGGATGGACCCGAGAGCTCGCTGGCCATCCAGCCTAGCAGAACTGGTGAACTCCAGGTTAAGGGAGAGAGGTTAGGTGTCTCAAAAATTGTTCTGAATTTTGAAATGCGGGGATCAGTCAGTAATGGAAGCTCTTCGTGCTTCAAAGAGAGGGGCAATCTTCCAGTGGAACAATATGAGGTGTAAGTCAAGAATTTGACCCTACCAGCTCCAGTGGGACTGACTCTACACCTCCTCACAGGCTCTGTGACCACTCATTATGGCCCTGAGCTCTACTTTGACCCTTGTGGCTATTAGATGTGGCCATTTTCCCCGTAAGTTTTACACAGCTAAATGTTTTCTATGAACACAATAAATAAGATCTATTCACTTGTGGGGTGAATGAGGTGGAAAAGCAATTGAGAAAGACATTTACCAACCCCTGGCTTCCACATACATGCATACATACATATTTGCACGTGAATATACATAAACCCATATGCACACATAAAATGCAAAACCCTCAAAGTTGTGAAGGAACAAAATAAACCAGTAAACGGTGAAGTATTAAACTGTCCTCCATCTCCCTCCTCCCCTACTCCCTGAGGAGTCCCTGCCTCTGTCCATTTTTCTAGAGAAAGCCTTACTAAAAGTACTTAAGAAACAGCCACCTCGTAGGCAAGGGAGAGGTGCCTTCCTTCCCCCTACCCCTTCACCACCTATGACAGGCAGGAGAACTGTCCCTGAGGTCATGAGAACAGGAGAGCTGTCCCAGCCCCTCACTTGCTGCAGCAAGCAGGAGAGCAGTGCCTGAACCTCATCTGGACAGCACAATAGAACTGGTCCTCCTGGTGTGAGTACAATTGATCCAGCCCTGAGGGCTTGAAAGCAGGAGAGCTGCCCCTGCCCCTATTTGCAGCACTGGATGAACTATCTGGGGCAGCACTGGAGAATGTGTGCCCTGGTGGAGTGGGTGTGGGAAAGCTGGGGTTGGGGGGTGAGGGAATGACCTGCTCACTACCACCCAGGCCCAGATACAGGGCTTTAAGTTGGCCCATCCCAACATCTGCACATCGATGAACTGGTGGAGCGAGTGAAAGGGCTGGTCATACAGCTCCAACGCTGCAGCATCTCCGTGGCACAGGGAAACAACAGGATAAAGAGGAGTCCCAGTTCGGATCCAGGGCTGATAGTGTAGCCTAACCCAGAAGTCTCGAAACAGACCAATGGCTCAGTGCAATGAGTGCAGGTGAAGACGTGTGGACAAGAGGGTATACTGTGTGACACACTACAGCTTCCGCAATGAATTTTGTTTTTGGTTTTTTCCTTTTTTTTTTTGGAGGTGGGGCAGGTTACAAGGACAGAGGGCAGGTATAAAGGGACACAGACATGAGTGCAATTGGGGTACATGATGTGAAATTCGCAAAGACTCAATAAAAAGTTAAATAATCATTTAAAAAGAAGAAGAAGAAGAAGAAACAGCCACCCTTAGCCAGTCCTGAAAAGAAGCGCCTTGCCTTTGCACTGTGCTAAAAAGGAGAGTGACTGACGTCAAGGAATCTGTCCCTCTGAGGGCAGCAGTATTGTCCCTCTGATCACGCCCAGATGGAACCCAATAGGGATCAGCTCAGAAGGGGACAGTCCCCACAGGGACCATGCCTGCCTTGTAAAGTAAAGCAAGGCTGTGAGTAGGGACCCAAGGCTCACACGCAGCTCTCGACCTGAACCTGCAACATCTACAAACACAGGCACAAATGAGGGTCAGCCCCCTTTGCACCTACCCTGCCCTAGTTTTCAGAGCTGCCCATCTCTGAACTCAGACATCCAGCTGATCAATCAGTTTGAGCTTCAATCCCTCATTTGCATGGAGGACCTGACACCGGCCAATCAGTCCCAGGCACTCTTTGGGAGTCTGAATCCCTTATTTGCATGACAGAGCTGGGGTAATTGCTACTGCTGCTGCCTGCCCTGCCTGTCCTTGGTCAAAGCTTAGTCTCACATGCTCAAACTGATGGTCCCCCCCCCCCCCCGCCCCAAAGCCTGTATTCGTCCAGTTCTGGCTTTATTTCTACCGTCTCCAGATTCCAAAATCCAATTTTAGTAACAAGGTGAGCAAAAATAGCATCTTGCACCCCTCTCTGGCTTCTGCAGCCCTTCCCTTGCTTCCTGCTAATCCTTCCTAATAACCAGTCCAGCAGCTGGGGTGCTAAAGGAGAAGAAAACCTCTTGCCCCCAATTCCTTGCATGTCCCCATTGTCCGCCCCGTTGACTTGTTAAGAGAGTATCAATCTGTGGATCAGCCAGGGCCCCTTCCCTTGGGCAGTTTCACCTTGGCGGGCATTCTGGGAACAGAGCCAAGCAGCAATTCATCAAAGACTCCATTCTGGGCCTGGCTTTCCTACCCAACGGCTGACACACAGAAGAAGCCTTCTGCAAGCTCCTGTGTCCCTTCCTTTTCAGAACATGCTCACCTGGCTGAGATGCTCCGACAAGCCCTCTCAGTGCCTTGAGTCCCTTCTTGGGGAGATGGAAACCCTGGATTCTATTCTTTCCTGGGTCATGGATTCGACGTTCTTAGAAGCTGTGTTCCTCATCTGTGACACAAAAATACCTGGCCTTAAAAAAAAAATAACAGCATTCAGGGCTGCAGAAATAGCTTAGAGGTTAAGAGCACTATCTGCTCTTCCAAAAGTCCTGAGTTCAATTCCCAGCAACCACATGGTGTCTCACAATCATCTATAAAGGGACCTGGTGCCGTCTTCTGGCATGCAGACATACATGCAGTAAAAAAAAAAAAAAAAAACCAGAAAAAAAACACTGTGTATATAATAAATAAATCAATCTTTTAAAAAAATAATAGCATTCCATAGGATGATCTGGATTTGCACGGAACTTGAATGATTACAAAGAGCATACACTAGAAGTGTGGCTGGTAGATTTTAGGGATGTTATGAGCCAAGGGCTCAGAGAAGTTGGGAAATATTTCCTGGATTACTCGGCGGTAGGAGATAGCCCAGTCTCGCAAAGCTCTTTCCCCTGGTGTTCCTACACCATCCGAGTGAGGCTGCAGTCAGAATCTCAGCTTTCCTCCAGATAAAATGCAGCTTCATAGTTGACATTTTCATATCTTTGGCTCACCAGCTCAACCTTCAGACTCCTTCCAGGCTGCCTCCTGTTTTCAGTGGGTGGCTGGCTAACTGAGTATGTCCAACATGGGTCAGGAAACAAGGGCCACCCTAAGCAGTCAGTGAGTGGGTGCAGGGTCCCGTCTGTATGCGTTCTCACCTCTGCCCCGAATTTCCCATCTTGGACTTTTGGAACATAGCACACAGTGTTATCTTAATACGTTCCTGACCCCATGCAAAAGAAAACACATCAATCAAAGAAACTTGAACACTATTCACTCCCCATCTCCTACAATAAAGCCAATCCTGGAGCATATCCTTCTGCAAAATGGGAAAATGCGAAATGGATTTCTCTCCCTCTTTACACACAGCTAGCTCCCTCTCTCTCCCTCTCTCTCTCTCTCTCTCTCTCTCTCTCTCTCTCTCTCTCTCATGTTGCCTTTACTGTCTCGAGGTGGAATTGTTTTCACCCAAGTCTTTTCATTATTTTTATAGTCTGCCTTGTCTACTGTATGACCTGAGTTCATCCATGCCCTGCCCTCACACACACACAATAGGAAGTCAAGTTAAGGAGAAGAGACAGATAAGGAAACAAATGACTATATCATTCATAAAGCGCATTGTTATGACGATACGTACAAAACTCCCTGTGACTTCTGAGAACCGTCCATTGAAGCAGGCATTGTTATGCTCACATTGACATAGTAGACTCTAAGACTTTATAGACCCTTCTAGAAAACAGAAGAGCCTGACTTGGAATCCATGTCCATCTGATTCTAGAGGCAATGGGGTGACCAGGGCCCTCCCTGAAACAATCTGATAAGAATCTTTGGGGATGTTAGTTCAGCATCCATTGTCTTGAAGCCAGGACCTCAGAAACCAGCCAAAGTTGCTCTTGAGAGCCACAACCGTTTGCTGATGCAGCCTTCAATGGCACCCACTGGCTTTTGAAATGTGGCAGTCTTTTACTGTACCAATAAGCCATCAGAAGCCAGATTGCCAAGCCCATAGACTTTGGACAGGGTGAGGTGCCCCAAGTGATCACATTGAATTTCCAGCTTTGATCCAGACACTGTAGGGAACTGGACGTTGCCAGGGCTTCTCTAAAGCTGCCCCAGGGCTGGGAGTGATGCCATGTGGTGCTGTGTGAGGCCCGTGGGGGACCTGGTTTTGACCTGGTTGTGAATGAACGAAGTACAGAAGGGCAGACCTCCGTAGAAAGGAGTAGTAAGTTCAGACCATCAGAGAAATCTCTTTATCTGCCCAAAGGGGCCAAACCTTAAGGCTCTTGTTCATAAAGATGATGTTATGATTCAGTTAACAAGACTTGGTGTGGTATCAACCATCTTTGTAGAAACATAGTCATTTCCTGGGAAGTAACAACACTGAGCTGCTAGGAGAAAAGGCTGAGGCATTTCCCTAAGCTTTCTGTGTAGAACAAAGATGTGCAAAAAGTGAGGCTCAAAAGATCTGGGGAAAGCTCAAATGTTCATCAGTGTTTGCTAGAAAAAATACAGATACACTCACCCACGTACTGGCATAGTGTCTAATTTCTAAAGAGAAATCCTGCCCTTTGCAACAACGTGGACGAACCTGGAGGACAGTGCAAGAGAAATAAACCAGACCCAGAAACAGAACTTCTGCATGATCTTTCTCCAATGTGGCATCTAAAACAGTTCAACTTGCAGAAGCAGAGAAGGTAAGTGGTTCTCAGGGCCTGAGGGGAGGCAGAAATGAGGAGATGTTGCCCAAAGAGACAAAGTTCAATTATGCAAAATGAGTTAGTTCAGGAGATGTACATTATAGTACATTGACAAGTTAATATTGCCTTATATGGTTGAAATTTGCTTTAAAAACTAGAATTCTCAGTACAAAAAAAGAAAGAAAATGGCACCATATAATCTGAGTGAGAAATGTCCCCTACAGGCTCATATATTTGAACACTTAGTCCCCAGTTCATTACACTGTTTGGGGATGTTATGGAACCTTGATGAATGAGATATGTCAGTGCAGGTGGGTGTTGAGGGTTTATAACCTTGTCTAACTTCCTGTTCATAATCTGTCTTATTAGGGTTTTCATTGCCATGAAGAGACATGGCAACTCTTATAAAAGGCGACATTTAATTGTGGCTGGCTTATAGTTTCAGAGATTTAGTCATTATGGCAAGAAGTGTGGCAGCATCTAGGCCGACATGGGCACACACACACACAGTGACACACTTCCTTCAACAAGACCATACCTACTAATAGTGCCACTCCCTATGGGCCAAATATTCAAACACATGAGTCTATGAAGGCCATACCTATTTAAACCAGCACATGATCTCTGCTTTCTGCCTGTGGATAAAGATTGTGATGGCCCAGCTTCCTGCTCCTGTCATCTTGCCAAGTCTTGGACTCTCTCCCCAGGAACCATAAGCTAAAACAAACTCTTTCTTCTCTAACTTTCTTTGGGTCAAAGAATTTTATCGCACACAGAAGCAGGAAAAAAAAAAGCCCAATTACTGTGTGATCAGAGAGTATATTATGCATTTTTATTGAGGTGTTCACTTCTTAAGATTATGTGTCTGTGTCTCTTAGTAGGTCCACCACATTTCAGTGGATGGCTCCGCACTCATGAGTATACAGACTGCGTAAACTGGACTCGGTGGGCTATTTTTAAAATTACATAAAGTTGAGAGTGAGTAGAAAGGTAGAAGATAGATCTGGGTAGGAGTTGGGGAAAGAATGAACATGATCAAAATATATTGTAAAAAAAAAAACTCAAAGAATTGATAATTAATAAAATAGTACATTTTTAAAAGAAAAGTATGAAAAACTCTATGTCTTGCTGTTGTTACAAATTATGATGATGATGATGATGATGATGATGATGATGATGATGATGGGCTGGGGAGACGGCTCAGTGAGTTGGGGTGCTTGCCACTGATCCTGACAATCTGAGTCTGATCCTCAGAACCCACAGGATGGAAGGAGAGAACCAAATCACACAAGTTGCCCTCTGACCTCCACTCACACACCATGCACATGTGCCTGCATGCATTTACACCATTACGCAAAACAAATAAATAAAATCGTATTTTAAAAGAAGAAAGACAAAAGAAGGGAAGGAAAAGAAAGAAAAGAGAAGCCTGTACAACCTCCATAAGGAGTCTGGAAAAGAAACAGCATGTGTAAAAACATGCCTCATTCTCCCAAAAATTCAAGAAAGGGTGAGTAGAGTAAGAGGAGAAAGATATTCACATTCTTTAAAAAAAATAATAAACAAAAGATGGAAGAAAAATGTCCCAACAAACCAGTTAACCCAGATGGCAAGCGCACAGATCTGAAGGTGTTTGTTGGCACACAGGCCCACAGTTAGCTACCAAAATGGAAGCCGATCCAAGGGGCTGACACTGTTTACATACGGAAAAGGACAGCGGTTATGACATGAAACGGGAATGATGTTCCCACTCTTGTTTGTGAAGACAGCAGCCAAAAACCACCCCACAAACATTCTCATCTTTTTCTTTGGCAGAGGTAGAAAGCGGGGAGTGAGTTCCTGATTGGATAAGAAGTGACTAGAACAAAATAAGAGCGCTGAAGGGAGGCCAGGCCTCTGACCCTCCCTGGAGGACAATGGCTCACAGGTTAGAGGGTGGTAAAGGGCTGGGAACCATGGTCCAGAAGAGAATAGCAGCTGCTCTCAAGGATAAGCAATAAACAGAGCAATCTTTCTTTTTTTTTTTTTCTTCAGAAAATTCTTTTATTACGTGTGTGTGTGTGTGTGTGTGTGTGTGTGTGTGTCCCTGTCCACACATGTAGAGGTTAAAGAAGGACAACTTGTAGAAGTGTGTGTGTGTGTGTGTGAGAGAGAGAGAGAGAGAGAGAGAGAGAGAGAGAGAGAGAGAGAGAGAGAGAGAGACTCACTTGCCTCTACCTCCCAAGCGCTGGGATTAAATGTGTATGACACCGCAGCTGTATGCATTTATTTCTTTATGCAACCATCTCTAGAGACTTGTCTGGGGTTGGAGGGAGGAAGATGTCTCAGTGGCTAAATGCATTTACTATGCAAGCCCGCTGACCTGAATTCAAACCCTAGAATCCACATGTCTTATATCAGTTTCCTTTAAGTTAAAACATTTAAACTTGAAGGATGTTATAAAGAGAGCATGGCATTTTCCACCTCTACAAAAACTCCCAAAAACTCAGGAAGGGGCTGGAGAGATGGCTCAGAGGTTAAGAGCACTGACTACTCTTCTAGAGGTCCTGAGTTCAATTCCCAGTAACCACATGGTGGCTCACAACCATCTATAATGTGATCTGGTGCCCTCTTCTGGCTTGCAGATGCACATGCAGACAGAGCACTGTATATATAATAGTAAATAAATAAATAAATCTTTTTTAAAAAAAAACCTTAATACTTTCAGGAAGTCCCTGAAACCGACCAAATTCACTAGGGTTTTCCCTCTCTAAGTGTATATAAGAAGTGAGGACTGTTGAGAAATACTCTCAGACAAGCTAAGATGCCTGGGAGAAGCACTGTCCAACTTATAAGCTGCCTGCAAGTAGTACAATACAGATTTCCAGCTTTCACAGCCATCACCCTTTGCTGGGGTGGGCTTTTGGTGGCACAGCTGTCTTTGAGTCATTTCTGCTTCTTAATAGACTTTGAGCTGTGCTTCTGCAAGCAAGCCAATAAGCTCATTAGTTCGCTAAGCTAGACTTCAGTGATAGTCTTACCTTAGCCTCCCGTTGATTCCTCTATCAGGAGTGGGTAGACATTTGCTGATACCTCCCTGGGAACTGTGTCATACAACACCACGTGGCTCCACAAAGTTACCATCGGACTTCCACATGCCCACCGTGGCACGTGTATGCACACAAGCACAACAACAGCACGTCTTTAAAAAATTTTTTGTTGAAGAAAAAAATATAAAGAAATTGGATGCAAAAAAATTCTAGAGGATGCTAGAAATGTAAAGGGAAAAAAAGAGCAATGCTAAAATTAAGTGAGAAGAGTGGATAGATTTATATTGGCATGGTGAGATGGATAATAAAGGGACTTTTATGAAGTTGTTTCCAGGAGAAATATAGAAGGAGAAAGTTAGAGGGATGGTTCCAGCATGCCAAGAATAATAAAGAAATGCATGACTTATCAGCCAACTGCCCATAGCAAGAGAAAAGCATGTCCAAGCTGTGTGCGGAGACGTGCTGCAGGCTGACACCTGCATGCTTTGGCTCCTCCCCTGACCCCATGAGCACCTGCTCTAGATGGCTGTGAGGAGGAGGGTGACAAGGTGCAGGAAATGATACTTGTTTCTCCTTTGGTCCTATTAACAAGCATTTCCAAAGATAGCTATGTGAAAGTCCCATTGCCTATTGCTGAGAAAATGCACAAAGAAATAAGGAACTTTGACAAAAAACAGAAGCAGAAAGGCTAGGCTGGATACTGGACGTACAGAGCTTGCTGGATAAGAAAGCTACATCCAAAGCCATTAAAAGGGGGAAATAGGAAAATGTGATACAATTGGAGCCATGAAGGCAAATGAAAGATTTATGAATATTCCCATCTGATATGGTGATATGGGTCTGTAGTTCCAGGTACTTGGGAGGCTGAAGTAGGGAGTTTAAGCCAATCCTGGGTTGCAGAGCAAGTTCAAGGCTAGCTTAGGCAACTTAGCAATATCTTGTCTCAAAAGGAAAAATGTAAAAGGGACATGGGGTCAGCTATATGGGGTGGTCTAAAGGGAGTGGGCTAATGTTATATCTCACTGGTGGAATGCTCCCCTGTCATATGGGAGGTCCTGGGCTCAATGCCCAGTACCACCAACACACTCACGAACGCGCGCACGCGCACACACACACACACACACACACACACACACAGAGACAGACAAACAGACAGAGACAGAGACAGAGAGAGACAGAGAAACAGAGAGACAGAGACAGAATAAATGATTTCTTGGGCAGAAGTGAGGTAGAGAAGAGTCTATTCTGAGTGTCTTCCCAGGCTATGACGTGTCCCTGTGTCACCTGCATACTCTGAGCCTCATTTACCTCAACTGTAAAGTCGACAAATGCCTGTCTATGACAAGGTAACATCTGATTGTCACCATGACAGTGTAAGAGACATCAGGCTCACCCTTCTGACCTCAACAGTCAACTTAGCCAAAACATATATGTGACACACATGTTTTAGGTAGTCCATGACGGATGGATGGAGTCATGGCCTTCCCAAAAAGGGATTCCTGCAAGGAGAAGTCTTCATCTACTCTCTAACCATGCCAGGGCGAGGCAAAGCCCCCACTGGAGATGGAAGAAAGGAAAGCAAAGGTAAGAGTTGCTCTGAGGATCGGTGCTGTGGGGCAGGGTGCTAGCAAGAATGGAGCTGCACAGAGCAGACAAAGCTGCGCACACACAGGTAGAACTTCATGGGCCAGAAGAGAATGGATGCTAGGAGTTGCGTGATGAGCAGGAATTCCAGGGTCGCGCTGCAGGAGAGACATTAATGTTCTCAGTGGCCACAGTATTCACATTGATCCAGGAGGCCTCACCTGTAGAATTGGTTCACTTTAGCCTCTGAGAGGGGTTGTGCTGGGCACACCAAAACAGAGACAAAATCCAAGACTCTCTCACACCCAGGTGATCCACCAGTAAACTAACCACTTACCAAGAAAAATGAAAAATGTAATACTCTTTAAAAGAAGACAATAAAATCCATGGTAAAATAAAAGCACACAATTTAAAAAAAAAAAAAAAGATCACTGAACAACAAAGAAATAAAACAGTAAATAGAAGAGTCTTGAAGAGCAAGGCCAGGCAAGTGTATTGGTTGAAGGTCATGCCAACTTGTCTCAAGTAAGTGCGTAAAGAGAGGACACTGGTCAAATCATCAGACAAGGACTTTAAAGTGCCTACACGAAATGTGTTCATTACTTAGGTAAAATACAGACATGAGCCATTAATACATTAGAAATCTCATCAGAGAATCAAAACTATGGGGAAAAAACACATGGAAATTGTAGAATTCAAAAGTGTAAATAGCTGAATATCAGGATGAACTACTAAAAAATATGCCCACGCCCATGACATGGGGATTAAGAAACTGTAAAGTTAGGGTTTGGAGAAGTTTTCAGCAGTTAATAAACAAAAGATAACTAAGGCTGGGCTCTTGAGTGGTGTTTGTGAAGGGCCCAGGGATGGAGACACAGTAGCATCTGATCTGAACATATCAATTCAACCAGTGTTTACAAACACCACAGCAAATGACAGGGAGAAAGGAAAATGAGCATTTTGGTTCAGCTCAGCGTTTGCCTCGGACGCCAGGCTTTGTGTCAATATAAAAAACCACTAAGACTAGGGCTAGAGAAATGGCTCAGCAATAAAGAACACTGGCTACACCTGAAGGGGACAAGAACTCCACAACAGATCAACAGAGTCAATTAACCAGGGCCCAGGGCGTATGGAGAGTGAAGCACCAATCAAGGACCATGCATGGACTGGGCCTAGACCCTCTACACATAGGTAGCCTATGGGCAGCTTAGTCCTCATGTGGGTCCCTAGTAAGGGGATCAGGGGCTGTCTCTGACATGAACTCTGTTGCCTGCTTTTCAATCACGTCCCTCAGGTGGGAACTGACTTGCCCAGCCTCAGTGGAAGAGGATGTGTTCAGTCTTGATGTGACTTGGTGTGCCAGGATGGCTTGGTGATGGTAGTGGGGGGACTTCCCCTTTTCTGAGGAGTAGGGGAGGGAGGAGGGGGGAAGAAAGAGGGAGGGTGTGACCAGGAGTAGAGGAGGGAGGGAGCTCTGATTGGGATGTAAAGTAAATTTTAAAAAGAAGAAGAAAGAGGAGGAGGAGGAGGAGGAGGAGGAGACTGCCTACTTTTCCAGAGGATCAGGGTTTGAATCCCAGCACCCACATAGCATCTAACCATTTGCAACTCTAGTTCCAAGAAATCCAACAACTTCTTCTGACCTCTGTGGACACCAAGAATGCATACGGTGTACAGACATACATGCAGGTAAAACACACATACATGTAAAATAAAATAAAATACAAAAAAAAATGTATTAAGTCCAAACACACATCTTCAAAAAATAACCAGTTTCAACAGGGGAAAGAGACACAGAAAGCAATGAGAAAGGAGCGTGGCCTTTCTTCTTGTACCCATATAACTTTAAGCAAATCACTTCTCCTGTTACAGTTACCCACAACACAAGAACACAAGAACTAATGACAAGATCACTGTGATCAGTCTAGAAGTCATTTTAAAATCATTTACAACACAACCCTCTACCTGAGAACAAGACACATTAGAAGAAGGATCCAGAGGGTTCTAGAAACCTACAAGAAGAACATTATGATGGGCAGATCTGGGCCCAGGGTCCTGCTCAAACTATGGCACCAGCCAAGGACAATACATGCAGTAAACTTCGAACCCCTATCCAGATCTAACCAATGGACAGGACATTCTCCACAGTTGAGTGGAGAGTGGGGACTGACTTTCACACAAACTTGAGGGCCCCATATTTGACCACATCCCCTGGATGGGGAGGCCTAGTGGCACTCAGAGGAAGGATAGCAGGCTACCAAGAAGAGACTTGATACCCTATGAGCATATACAGGGGGAGGAGGTCCCCCTCAGTCACAGTCATAGGGGAGGGGAGAAAGGGGAAAATGGGAGGGAAGGAGGAATGGAAGGATACAAGGGATGGGATAACCATTGAGATGTAATATGAATAAATTAACAAAATATGTTTTAAAAAACAAAACAAAACAAAAGAAGGCACATTAGAATCCAGGTGTCGGGTGAGAGTGTTTCTAACGCTGTTCTGTCTCCCTCCCACTCAGGTTCTGATAACCCCCAATAAATGGGTCCCACCAGTCCAACGCCGTAACCCTGGACACAGGTGAAGAATCACCTTGTGTCATGAGAGACACAACTATGACATCTGGGATGTGAACTACGGGAGTACGTCTTGTGTGTGAATGGTACTTAGGAACAACGTTTGAGAATGGCTGTGTAAACGAGCAAGCATCCACTCACTGTGGGCAAAGGATCTATACAGCAGTATTGAATTAGTTCTACCTTCTGATAAAGACGTTGTCTCACCCTGTTTTCTATTTCTATAACAAAAATCCTCAGGCCGGGTTATTTATAAGTAATCATTTTATGTGGTGCATGATTGTGCAGCCTGGGAAGTCAAGGAGAGTGACACCACCTAGTAAGAGACTTCATGCTTCATTGTAATGCCAGAAAGACTGTCGTGTGGTAACTGTAGAGACCCTCTACTAGCTTGGATCTCCTTTTTCTTCTTATAAAATCACTAATTCTTATGACCTCACCTAACCCTAATTACCACTGAAGACCTACCTCAAAACACCATCAACACAAACCCATGTGTTCTAAATACATTAGTTTTTGGAGACATATTCAAGTCATATGATGCACATGTAAAATGTTAAAAGAATACGAAGAGAAGGCACTCACCCTGGGAGGTCCAGGGAGCTACATAGGCCATGGCTGTGCCCCAGCCCAGGAAGAGTGAGAAGGGCGTTGTCGGGGAATAGTATGGAGTGATCCTGCAACGGCAAGGTGCGTGCAGGCAGTGACAATCCAAGCATGAATGTGGTGGGGAATTATGTGTGTGGAGAGGGAGATGGGGACAGGTTCTTGAAAGACAAGCCACAACGTGTACATAATCCTGACAGTCGTGTGTGCCTGGAAAGAAAAAAAAAAATGTGTAAAAGAGAGGCCCAGATCTGCTCTCGCAGCCAAGTCCATCTCTCTGAAAGTGGTTCCCTAGCTGGTTTTAACAAGAGCCCACCTCCAGTATGAATTCTCCTTTGTCTTCTCATGTACCCTCTGGAGTCTGACACACTGAGTGCACACTCAGACTGCTGTGCAGAGGTGCAGTGGATAAACGTTCTTATCCAGAGTCCCACACAAGCTTAGCTGCACTCCTCCTAGACAGGATTTATCCTGTCACAAAGTATTAAGAACCCTGAGAAGTGGACCATTGAATGCTAAGGGAAGATATAAATGTCAATAACTACAATCCAGTGAAATGGAGGTGATAATTCAGGCGCATCCAACATGCTTCTGAGACAGGAAAAGCAGCAATTAGTTGTCAGAAGTGGGAGGGCGGCGAATCCCCAGTGGGGATAAACAAGGGTTCACAGCGAGACTACAGATATAATAAATGTGAGAAAGGGGGGATTGAGTTGGTGGAATGTTTAACAGTCATCCATCCACAAAGCCTTGGGCTTGATCCCCAAAACTGCATACAATGGAGGTGGCAACACTGTGAGCCCGCACTCAAGAGGTGGAGGTGAAAGGGTTAACTATTTAAAGTCATTCTCAGAGTTCGAGAGACCTGGGCTACATCAGAAGAACGGAAGAGCAGCCTAAGCTAGGCTTGTGATTTTTCAGCCCAAAATCACCTATCAGCCCTGTTTGAATGTGACAGGGTCTCGTTGTAGAGTCCAGACGAGGCTCATTTTCACCATGCTGCTGGTGAATCCTCCGTCTCTTGAGTGCTGGGATTTCAGGTGCACACAGCAAACAAGGGAACTTTTAAGGTTTCTAATGCCCAAACTACACTCTGAAACCATTAAACCAGGCTCTCCGGGAAGCCGGAGTCAGCATGGATTCATTCCCCCCTAGGGCTAAGTCCGGAGGCTGCGATATAGAAAGAAGGGTTTATAGCACCCACAGAGGACAGGCGCTTCGACATGGCCCGCAAGGCCCGAATGAACAAGCCCCGAAGAAAAAGCCCAGCCGAGCCACTGCCATCAGCTTTTTCCTACTGCGGACTCTCCTCATGGGCACTCTGCCCTCAGTAACTGATCATCAAAGTGTGCTCTCCAGGCCAGTAGCTAGCTCTGCATCAGAGACTTCGGGAGTCCGGCCCAGCCACTAATGCATACTCAGGGCTGGCTAGCACAGCAGCCGCCTGAGTCCCATCACTGGTGGTCATCCATGCGCAGTGGTCCCTGGCCTACAACCAAAGTGGCAGAGGGCCAACACTCAGCTGTTTCTTGTGGTACCACAAAAAGGCTCTGGGGATGGAAGCGTGGGGTGTGGGTTCTCTCCTTTTCAGAGAAAATTTGCCAAATAGACCAGAAGACTCAGGATGTGGACAAGCACGGAAGCGCCCACACAAGTTTCCTTTGGAGGGATGGATAAGACTAGGTGTTCCAGGGTCTTTCCCAAAGGCACTACTGGGTCATGCCCTGTCTAAGCCCTCCTTCAAAAGCTCCAGACTGTCCCTGGAAGGAGAAAAAAATAAAAATAAAAAATAAATTAAATAAGTACGGAAAAAAATATGCTTCCTGGGTAAAAACAGAAATTGCCTTTGACCAGACCAGTCAGGTGGGAACAGGATCCAGTGACCCCCGCTAACCGCAGAGCCCAAGTCCTTGGAGGAGTTTGAGCCTGGAAGGCCAGGCTTTCCGCTGCTCTACTCCTGGGTCTCCACTCACTAGCGGATTGTCTGCCACATAACTAGACAGCTCAGTTTGTTTGAGGGTTTTGCTGCCTCGTTTCATCTCTACTATTCTGCACTGAAGTTCAGCACTTGTGGAGCTTCCCCCCGCCCCAACTCCAGCCTCCGTCCACCTCCCGCTTTAGTTTTAAAAAATCCCCAAGGACTAGAAAAATTGACTTGACAGCGTGTGTACAGCGCCACCTGGCGACCACCATTGAACACTACAGTTTCCTTGTCCTGTGTTTAAGGCAGGCTCCAGACAGGTACAGCTAGATCCCTTCTCCCGTGTGCCCTACTGTCTCCTGAGAACTCAGCCACTTTGATACAGCGACTGGAAAATATCCTGTCTTTTCACAAGCACAAACACGTAATCAAGCCATAGATCTTTCTCTATAGTAACAAGTATGTAACAACTTCTGAACGCATGTTTCTCTAAACTGACAAATGGCAGCAGGAAAGAACTTTCTGACCTGTAAATCATGATCTATGGTCCCCCTCCCTCACTGTGAGTCCTGGGGTCCTCAGGCACAGGGTGCTGAGAGCGTCCTTGACACTCATCCTGGGTACCATAGCCATGAGCACAATGGTAGTGAGCAGCTGTGCTACCTAGCGGGACACACTGGGAAATCTGGGCAATGAACTCTAGCTTGGATGTCCGTGCCAACAAGTCAAGGTCACTGTGTGACCTTGGGTGAGTTACAAACTGGTGCCCCAGGTTTATTAACAACCTTCCTTTATTGTCCTTATAAAGTCCATGTTTATAAAGCATGCTGTCTGTCGGTATTCATGTCTGAAACAGTAACTTGTGAGCTTTGTTTCACAACCAGATTGACAAATGTCAGACAAGTCAGAAAGTCTTATGTCCAGAAAGAAAAAAAAAAAAGTCCTTCAGGAGTTAAAATGAAATTACAAGAGCATTAGATGAGGAAAAATGAAGAGAAGCTCTTTCCAGCAGAACAGCCCTAAAAGAATGCCCAAAATTCTCCACAGGGAAGGAAGTGACACAGAGCCATGGAAGATTGTGAGGCAAGAAATTTGGTATATGGGGAGCAAAACTGAGGGTGGGTGGGACAGAGGCACCTTCTTTGCTTGAGTTCCTAAACTGCTTAATAGTTAAAGGATGATTTATAACACTACCTTGATGCCATACTCAAAGTGTGTAAAGGAATCATTTAATAATTATGCTATAAGCAGAGGAAGCTAAATTATATGTCACTCAAACTGGCGAATAGTGACACCAGATGACCGTAGTATGAGGTGTATAGATATAGGTGATATGGATATAGAGATGGAGAGATAGAAATAGATATAGAGATATAGATAGATGATAGATATAGACAGATACAGATATATATGATATATAGATAGATATAGATAGTATAGATAGATATGCACAAAATGTAGAGCAACCACTAAAAGCTGTAAGAAGATAAATTTATAAACATAGATAAATCTAGATAAAAATCATTCAAATAACCCAATAGAGAACAGAAAAATCAAAACAGAAATAAAAAACCATAAAAGGACACTTATAAACCAAAGAAAGTGGTGTGTGGGTATGGGAAAATCATAAGGAAGCCCATTATTTTCTATGCTAACTAAAAATTAATTTTTTTAAAAAAAAAGAAGAAATCTGCAGAGTTCCATATAAGATATGTTAGAAGCTGCCTCTGTGTGATTCAGCAACAGAGAAACATCAGAAGAACACAGACACAAGGCCTGGGAGATGGCTCAGTCAGCGAGAAGACATGAGTGTGATCTCCAGAACGTGTATAAAAGGCAGAGCATCGCTGTGCACCTGTTATCCAGTCCTGGGGAGGCTGAAACAGGTCCCTGGGACTCACTGGCCTGACAGTCTACCCAGATCCATGAACTTCCTCTTTAGGGAGAGACATTGCCTCAAAAAATAAAGTGAAGAGTAATTAAGCAAGACCACAACAGAGCGGGGGAGAGAGAGACAGACAGACAGACAGACAGACAGACAGACAGACAGACAGACACAGACACAGAGGAAAAGAGGGAGGGAGAGAGGGGAGGAGGGAGGGAAGGAAAAGACAGAAAATAGTCCTTTATGCCAGCCAAAGAAGCAGATCTGCGCCTTGCTCAGCCATCATCAGAGAGGCTTCCTCCTGCAACAGATGGGAATAAATGTGGGGACTCACTGCCAGACAATGTGCAGAGAACAAAAGACCTTGGAACACTCAACACTAGGGGGGATGTCTCCATCAGATCCCTCCTCCCATGCTTGGACAGCTCTGTGAAAGAGGAGGGGGAAAGAGTGTAGGAAGCAGAGGGGATGGAGGACACATAAACTCACAGAGACTGGGCCTGCCTGGGTCTGCACTAGATGGGGTCAGAGCTGAAAGCAGAAGTGGACACAGGAGCCCTTACCTAACCCAGAAGCCACCTGCAATGGATAATCACTTGCAAATGCGAATTTGTTTTTCTCCAAGGAAGTCTTGCTGGGGAAACAAACTGCTCTTGGGGGTAGGTCATTCCCCCCAAGCACTAGATGTTCAGGGAAGGCCAGGGAAGGCAAGTCTGGTGGCATTTTTGGAGGTTCCTTGTCCATAAAGTCATACCAAGGCTTTTTCTTTCTGTCTTTTTTATTTTTATTTTTAATTCTCTCTCTCTCTCTTTCTCTCTCTCTCTCTCTCTCTCTCTCTCTCTCTCTCTCTCTCTCTCACTCTCTCTCTCTCTGCCATACAAGTCCTTAATGTATATGTTGTGGCTTCCAGTTTAGTGTTTTTATGGGGTCCTTGAGTGTAGGAACAAGTGGGTCTCTGCGTCTGTGCCTTTTCTTTGTCCTTCTGTTTGTTTGTTTTGTCCTATTTTGATGTGTTTGTTTTTGTTTCATCCTATTATATTTTGTTTTATTTTATTATTATCCCTTAGAGGTCTGTCTTTTTTTTTCTTTATGTTTGTTTTGTTGTGTTTTGATTTTCGAGACAGGGTTTCTCTGTGTTTCCCTGCTGTCCTGAATTTGTAGACCAGGCTGGCCTCGAACTCACAGAGATCTGCGTGCCTCTGCCTCCTCCAGTGCTGGAATTATAGGTGTGCACCACTGCTCTGCTGCCTGTCTGTTTTCTAATGAGAGACAGAAGGAATGTAGATCTGCATGAGGGGACTTGGGGAGGAGTGGAGGGAGGAGAAACTACAATCAGGATATATTGTATATAAAAAAAAAATTCTACTTTCCATAAGAGAGAAAGAGGAATGAGCAAGAGACTTGTACAGGACATTCAGAGAGGAAAACAAAATATTTTACAAAAGCCCTTAAACATATGAAATTCACTCATAATAAAAGAAATCAAATCAAATAAAAAAAAGAAATAGACCTAAAAACATCACAATCCATAAACAACTAAGCTTAATTCTAAAATTAAGCTATCTGTTCTTCAATCCCATGAGAGGCTTGAGAAGGAATAAAATTAATTATCTGAGTAAACAGGAAGTGCGAGTTAGCAGCTTCCAAAATGAGAAAATGACGGAGACAGTTCGCTGCCTAAACAGTCACCCAAAACTCTCTATAACGTTGGAGCATCATCTTCAGAAATGAGATATGATAGATATTGATTTACATTCAAGTTGTAGACTCACCAAGATAGGAAAGATGTTTTCACCAAGGCTGCCAAATACAAATAGGCAAAACACTATGAATGTAAAACATTTATATAATTCCTAATTGTTTTGTGATCCTTCTTGCTGTGTGTAGCTTATTGTATATATGTGTAATACTACAAATGTATATGTAAAAGTAAAAAATAAAATAAAATAAATAGACTTCATTCCCAAAAGAGGAAAGAACTTGGGAAATCCACAAAAGGAGTGATGGGACAGTGGGAAATGTGGAAAAACTGATCAGTGATGCACTGAGAAGTCAAACGGCTCCTGCTGCTCAGCTCCCCACCCAGGGGAAGAAGAAGCTGCATCCTTGTCCATGAGTAAGACAGGCTGCCCTGGAGAAAAGAGACAAGGAGTCCCTACCCACAGGACAAGCGCTCTGCCCTCACAAGAATCTAATCCAAGTGTGAGCTTGCTGAGACACTGATTTATCTAGCCAGATGGGTCATTAGTAGGAGGGAATGTGTCCAGGCACCATCTTGAGAGGGCGTCTATTGTTCAAAATGAAGCTACATTCACCCGAATTCCACCTGTCACAGGCTCAGGAGGGCTCAGTACAGCTGTGGGAAGCAGGGGAGCCAGGCACCTACAAGTCTAGAACATCGCGTGGAAGATGCTTCTCCCAGACAGTGAAGGAAGCATACAGGGAAAGGTAGAAAATGACCCTAGGTGCCCGGAGACCAACCTCACCAACTGAGGGTAACTCTGGAGTTTGATGTCCCGGAGCCTGAGGTCAGCAGTGCCTTAACCTCCAGAGCCAGGTATCTGTCATGAGGTCCTCTGCTGTCCTCTGCTGTGGAGTCTGGGAGTTCCAAAGCCTCGTTGCATTGTTCCTGCTGGGTGATCCAAGCTTCATAGATGGTGCTGTGGTCACTTTGCCCACTAACAGTCCTCCTGGGAGACACTCCCCTGCCACCCCAGGGTGTGTGAACTATGGAATATCAGGAGGGTGAGGGACTTTGCCCAGCTCACAGACTGCAAAGCTTAGTGTGGCCATTGGGTCCCCTGGTACACAAAGGGAAGCCACTATGAGTATCTATGAGGGGCCCCAGATACCTAATACAGGGCTATTCAACAGCCTAAACCTTAGAAAGGGCTAGAGTTCCACTGTCCCTGTCCCTTCCATCTAACCAGAACCTTCAATGTTCAAGGACCCACAAAGCAACTTCTCCATCACCTGTTGCCCTTCCTTCTTTCTCTTCTCCCTTTGGGGCTCCCTTTGTTTTCTTCTTACCACATGGCTAATACTATTTTTACTGTGTACTATTTCTTAGCTTTTGTGTTTAACTTTATCCCCCTTGTCTTAGGTACTTTTCTATTGCTGTGATGAGACACCACGGCCAAGGTATTTTATACAAGAAAGAGTTTATTGGGGGCTTACAGTTTCAGAAGGTGAGTCCATAACCACCATGGCAGGGAGCATGGCAGCAGGCAGGCAAAGACGGTGCTGGAGCAGTCGCTGAGAGTTCTCATCTGACCTGCAAACAAAAACCAGAGAGAACTAACTAGGAATGTCACAGGCAAGGCCACTCCCAGAGACATACCTGCTCCAACAAAGCCACACCTACTAATCCTTCCCAAACAGTTTTACCAACTAGAGACCAGGTATTCAAATCTATGAGTCTATGGGGACCATTCTCACTCAAACCATTTCAATCTTTTACACATTCATCTAATTTTGTTTACATATTTTTCATTATTGAGCAATTTTATTTTGGGATTCCCCTGTGCTTTAAATTAAAAAAAAAACAACAACAACTCTATTCTACTTTAATAATATTTTTATTTTATAGTATTTTAAAGCAATTGTGCTTTCATTTTTCAATCAATCTTCTTTTTACAATTTTTAATTTTGTTCACAAATTTTCTCATTATTGACAAGTCCTTTTTTTTTTCATTTTTTAAATTGTTTGTTCTCTCTTCCTCTTCATTTTTCCAGTCCTCTTCTTCTTTTCCCTATCCTTTATTTAACATTACTTCTCTATTTTTCCCTTCTCCATTATCTCATCCTTTCCATCTTAATCTAATATTTCTACATTTACTTTAAATGATCTTTAACATCACAAATTTGTTTTCTTTGTTTTCGCCTTGCTCTGCTTATAGTAACTGATGATTGATTCTAACTGATTATTTCTAGAACAATTTGGAGCTATTGCTGACATCACAGTTTGTTTTCCCCTCCCAAGTGGTGCTAGGGATTCATCCCTCAAGGGTGGCCTGATGTCTAAAATCAAATAAAGCTGGGAGAGATTTCCAAATCAAGAGATTTCACACTGCAACACAGACACATAAGAAACATAAAGGGCCTTTGAGGGAACAGGCTCCTCAACTACAGATTCAAGGGCATTGAAGTAGATAAAATGTCGGATGAACATAGTGCTTAGTGTTGTCATCTTGACAGAATCTAGACTCACTTGGGAGGAGGGCCTGAGGCAGGCTTCTGAGGGATTCGCTAGTATAAGGTTAGCCTCTCTATGTCTGTGAGGGAGAGTGTAGTCTAAGGTTAGCCTCTCTATGTCTGTGAGGGAGTGTGTAGTCTAAGGTTAGCCTCTCTATGTCTGTGAGGGAGTGTGTAGTCTAAGGTTAGCCTCTTCTGTATATCTGTGAGGGATTGTCAGGTCTAAGGTTAGCCTCTGTATGTCTTTATTACATCAGTTGATATGGAAAGATAATTCTTGGTTGTGAATAGGACAAACACTGGACTGCATAATGTGGGAAAGTAAACACAGCCTTGGCATATAGGCATTCATTCTTCTCTGTTTTCTGATTATGGATTCAATATGCCCAACTGCTTCAAGCACCCATTGCTTTGACTTCCCTTTTTTTATGGATGTCTTAAACTGTGAGCTAAAATAAGTGTTTTACCTTTTATCAACACACACCATCACAGCAACAGGAAAAGAACCAAGAAAAACATCTCAAAAGTTTATTAGCCAAATGACTAATGGTTTCAAAAAGGACACAATTTAAGCACATGGATGAAGTAAGTGCTGTTATTTGTTAGCCTTCCAGGAAACCCACAGCTCTGAGGCCTGGGAAGAGATCCCATCTCTGAGAGGAAGCAGTGTCCCAAGGGAAGTGTATCTGAGTCACAGCACCAGATGTTGTTGCTGGTTGGTCTTCCTGGTACTCAGATGGAAGAGTGTCCTGGGACTTGGAAGTCCAGGATCCACATAGCTCTGAGGTGGGACAGTGTTGCAACAGTATCCTGAGATACAGGAGCCCAGGAGCCATACCGCTCTGAGGTGAGACAGTGTCCCAGTGGAAGGGCATCTTGGGACTCAGAAGCCCAGGAACTACTCAGCTCTGAGAGGAGATCTCCCCTGCAGAGACATTGCAGCTCCCAGAGGATGGTTACCCCAAGCCCTGAGGAGCTTAGGAGCCTGAACTCCATTCCTTCTTCAATTGTTACAGCTCCAAGGGGAGGGTTACCCCTAACCCCCGATGAACTGAGGAGCTTAGGCGCCTGAGCCTTGTTTCTTCTCCAACTGTTGCGGCTCCTAAGGAAGCCCTACCCCAGCCCCTGGCGAGCTGATGAGCCTAGAAGCCTGAGCTCCATTCCTTCTCCAGTGCCTTCTCTTTTCTTCTTCCAATGAGAGAGTCATACCAAGCAGTAAATCTCTTAAAAAGAGATTTATTGGAGGGACAAACCCAGGCGTGGCTGCCTCTGCTCCATGAAGAAGGAAGCATGGAACTGGGCAGACACAGCCTTTATATAGAATTTCTTAGGGGGCGGAGTTTCCTAGGGAAGGGATTTCCAGAGTGAGGATTGGTAGGATTTCAAGTTCTGAGCTTGGGGAGCTCAGGGATTGGTGGGCTTTCCTATTCAAGGATTGGTCGGTTCTTCTGCTCAGGGATTGGGGGGGGGGTTTGGTGAGAAGCTTGGGGATTGGTCAGTTCTCCTGCTCAGGGACTGGTGGACTTTTGTCCAGACTTTTCATCTCAAATTAGCATAATCTGGCTTGAGTCTGACTGAGGGACTGGAGATGACAGTTACAGCGGTCATGGGAAGGATCTGGGCTGCTGGAGCTATCTCAGGCAGAGGTCTGGCCACTTTTTTTCTTGAGGGGGTTATAAAGTTTACATATAAAATTTACAGAGTCCAAGGCAAAGAAACCTTTCCCTGCAGCATGAATAGCCAACAGAAATTGAAGTGGAGGGGCTACCCTCATGGGCAGCTCCCGTGAAGGCAGTAGGCTGAAGCAGGAAAGGACACTCCCAGGTTGGCGGTAGGCATTCTGAGGAAGGAAAAGGTCACTATGTACAGCTCCCACTAAGAAGCTGACAGGAGACACCATTTTGTCTCCCCCTGTCTCCACAGCCCTGGGCAGGAAAAAGGGGTTGACAGCCCTGAGGTAAAAAAAGGAGGGGCTGGAAGTGTGCCACTTAAAGTTTTAGGGGCTAGACACAGCTCTTGGGTCAGGGGAGAAGGGGAACAGTGGGGCCTCCTATGCTTAGAGTGGCAGGCTGCCATGGCCCCTGAGGCGTGCCGCTATCTCCGCCAGGGAGATCCTACAGTAAGGAAGCCAGTACAGGACAAACAGAGGGAAGCTGACACCATAGAAAAGAAAGTTGTCAAAATGGATGAGAAATCAGCAGTGTAATGGAAAAAGCCAGCAAAATGGAAGAGCGATCCGATAACAGAATTCAAATTTTATATTAAAAAAATTTAATGTTTTCAAGTTGGAAATGAAAAATACAATGAATAAAATAAAAGGCATAAAGGTCATTATCACCAGTAGAGGTGGCAAAGCAAGAGGGTGACTGGTAGGAACGAAGTGCAAGGCTGGGATGGATTGCACTCAAGTGCAGATAAAGAAAACAGTAAATAAACATGACCACAGCGTCTAAGAGCTCTGGGGTACAATCAAGAGATTGATCGTGAGATCAGAATCCACAGGCTTAAAAAAAAAAAAAGACCTGAAATATTGGTAACTAAATAACATAGAGATTCTAATAAATGAAATTATAACAAAAATTCTTTATTCTCTGTATCTCGACCATTGTGTTTCTATATAAATCACCATCTACTGCAAAAAGAAGCTTCTCTGATGCTAATGGATGGGTAGGTAATAAGCCTTTAGGCATCTGTTTAGGTAAGTAACAGTAATAGGTTCCTTCCTAGGGCCTAGGGCCTCTAGCCACGGGTTCTTGGCCCTATACCTGTCCAAGGTATGGATTCAAAGTTATGGAGCAGGCCTTAAATTAGAAAGAGGTTGGTTATTCCTACGACACCTAAATCACTGAGCGCAGTGTTGACTGCCCTATCTAAAATGGGTGACAACAGCTCCCACCTTCTCTGTATCGGTGGAAGAAATGCAAGACAAAATGATGTAGCACTGCCTGGTTGTATAGTAGTCCCTCAAAAAGACTATACTATTTTGTAACATAACATGGGGGTGGGAGTGTGCTCAGACTCTCTGGAGACATTTAAAGGAATCCTAGCATTCCAATGCAGAACTCAGAAAATATTTCCCCATGGAAACGCTGTGTTCTACTGAACTCTCACAGTCCTGAAGATCTCTAACGGTTACACACTTGAGCTTAATCCTGCTAGTTAAATGGCCTCTCCCAGCCTAACTTGGCAAAGCTAAACCACCATGGAGAACATCGTCACAAGAGGAGAAAGTGAGTTCTAAACGGGTCTTTTAGAATGCAGTTTTAGAATACAACCCACTCTCGAACTTGGTGTTTCCTAGAACTTGGTGCTGTAAGAGACAAGAGAAAATTTACCAGGCTGTGATACAGTAGAGAAATCTCCAATCTCACTGAGCAAAATCCTCGGTGAAAGAGGCCAAGACACTCAGGCCAAGGGTGGGAAGAAAGGAATGTGATGGAGAGAGCTAACAGTGTGGACTCGCATGGAATGTTCTCTGGGAGGTCACCACTGGCAGCCTGGTACACGGAAGCTGGGAAGGAGCCTTCAAAAGAGCTTCAAGCCAAGGAAGCACCAGGTCCTAAGAGGAATGTCAAAGGGCTAAATAAAAGCAAAATGTTTAAACCAGAAATTTAAGAATTGGCCCCTGTGTCTGCAGAGTGGTTTTAATCATGGCTTCAGCCAAATGTTGAGCATAACTCTCCAGGGAGAAAGAATTCATTTGTGCTGAAGATGATCGGAATTATTTTCTTAATATTTCCTGAATGTATTAGGTGTTCTTCAGTCACACTGACAGGCTAGCTGAGATGACGGGTGAAGAAAAATTTGCCTCTGTTCATGGTTTCCAAGGTTTTAGGCCATGGTCACATGGCTCGGTGCTCCTAGACACAGTATCATGGTCGGGAGAATGTGTGACAAAGAAAGTTCACCTCATAGCAGACAAGAAGTTGAGAGGAGACACTAAGGAATGCCTTGAGGATCCACCCCCAGTGACCTTTATTCAGCAGGCCCAAATGCATAGAGGTTTTAGTATCTCCTAAAGTAGCATTGGGGGACCAAGTCCTCAACATGAGCCTTTGGGGTCTTCATATCCAAATAGCAGCACTAAGCAATCCAGCATAACAACACCTTGCACAGCATGTACATTGTATTTAGTGTCATATGTGATTTAAGGATACTTTAGTATACAGGAGGCTACGCACCTGTCATTTGCAACTACTTGCACATCTGAGGGTTTAGTTATCTAGGTAGATTCTGATGCCGGTTCCCTGCAGATACAATCCAGTAGCTGGATTGGAACTTTTAAAAGGCAATGAAATCACAGGAAACAAAATACAAAGACTATCTGCCTCAAAAAGAGAGATCTAGGGCTTTTTCTGTAAAAGTATTCAGTATGATTTTGAACAGCACCAATTAAACAAAGCTAAGTGGAGAGGTTTTCATGAGCCACTCCAGATATTTTTAGATGAAAGTCAAGACTTTGGGGTGTGTGATGGTAGGAATGAGAATGAGCCCCCCATAGACTCATATATTTGAGTACCTGTTCCCCAGTTGGTAGGACCGTTTGGGAAGGATTAGGAGGTGTGGCCTTGTTGGAGGAGTTGTTGCAGGGAGCAAGTTCTGGGGTTCCAAATGCCCAAACCCTTCCAGTTAGCTCTCAGCTCTCTCTCTCTCTCTCTCTCTCTCTCTCTCTCTCTCTCTCTCTCTCTCTCTCCTTCTCCCTCTCCCTCACTCTCTCTCTCTCCCTCTCCCTCCGTCTCCCTCTCTCTCTCTCTCTCTCTCTCTCTCTCTCTCTCTCTCTCTGTCTGTCTTATGATTGTGTCTCAAGATGTAAGCTGTCAGCTACTGCTCCAGGCCCATGCCTGCCTGCCTGCCTGCCTGTTGCCCTGCTCCCTACCATGATAGTCAAGTATTCTAACCCTCTGAAACTATGGCCCCAAATAAACTCTTTTATGAGTTGCCTTGGCCACAGTGTCTCATCACAGCAACAAAAAATTAAGACAGGGTGTGAATTTCAACATAAAGTTGTTTTTCTGGGCTTACCAAGGAGCGGTGAGCAGGAAAGGATGGGGAAGTGTGGTGGTGGGGGGGACAGTGCATGGCATAGAGGTCAAGGAGAGAGCAGCTGACTTTCATGGAGCCGTCTTTGTACACTGGAGTAGGGAGAAAATGAGACCCAGGTCTACCTGGACATGCCCGGTCCCTTCTCAGCCCCACTGGGTTGACACCCCAGCCATCTCATTCATCTGCCATGACTGTGACCACATGTAAGCACTAAAACATCACCAGAATCTTTCACGATGTTGAAACCCAGCCCATACACAAGAAGCCTCAAGGGCATGTCCTGGCTCCTCTCCGCTGCCTCCTGATGGCTGTCATCACGTCTTTCTTTGCTCACGAAGAGCCCCGTTCATTAAATGGCCGTCACTGTGAGGAAGTTCCTACCACACAGATCAGCTCTGGCTCTCATTCTGTCTTCAGCTCTGACCTTAACAGGTATCTTACCCAACTGGTGTCTTATCCCAGAAATTAATTTCTCCTAAAGCTTCTTTCTGGCAGGACCACAAGAGGTCACACATTGAGCATTCCTCTCATGATGGTCTGTGCCACCTCTGCTGAAAGGTGTGTGCGGAGAGGAGTCCTGAGGTGAGACATGTCTCTTTGCTCTTTAGGCAGACAGGGTGAAGGCAGAGGCACAGAAGGCCAATAAGAACTGAAGGATGCATTCCAAACCTATTATGGGACAGTATGTGGAAGAGTGAGCCAACGTGCCTTGAAGAGCCTGCCAACGCTTCTGAAGGAGGTGAGATTCAAACCTGAGTTGGAAAGACTTTCCCAGAAGTTGTGGAGAGAGAGGCAGGTCCTGAGTAGAAAGAGTGTGGGACACAGTATGAGGATCTGTGTTAGCTTTGCTTCCTCCTCCTCCTTCTCCTCCTCCTCCTCTTCCTTCTCCTCCCTCCTCCTCCCCCTCTTCTTCCTCCTCCTCCCTCTCCTCTTCGCCTTCTTCCCCCTCCTCCTCCTCTTCCTCTTCTTCCTCCTCCTCCTCTTCCTCCTCCTCCTTGGCTTGTGTTTCTTGGCTTGTTTTTAGTACCAGGACTTACAGGTATTGAACAAGCACTCCCTTCAGAGCTGTGTCTCCAGCCCCAGATTATTTTTTTAAAGAGGATCTTACTTATAAGCTTTAAACAAATACAGAAGCTCAGGCTAGTCTTGAATGTAGCCTCCTGAGCAGCTGGGATTTCAGGCCTGTGCCAGGAGGCCCAGATTCAAGTTTTGTGGTTTTTTCCATTGACAAGTAATAAGTGTATTTATTTGTGGGATACAATGCAATGATTTATTGTTGCTTCAGTTTTTTGAGGCAGGGTCTTGTTATGTGGCCCAGGTTGGCCTTGTGATCCACCTGCTCCCAAGTGCTGGGATTATAGACATGCCTCATCATGTCAGGCCAATGTAATGTTTTGATGTGCTTGTAATGTATATTGATTTGATTAAATCAGGCTAGTTAACAAATTAGTCACCTCCAATATTTTATTTTGTGTAGCAAAAATACTTAAAATCTATACTGTCATCTGTTTTGAAGTGTACAATGAGTTACAATGAGTTGTCAATCCATGCAGTAGTCACTTTCCAACTGAACAGTTGTGCCTTTAACCAAGTGTCCCTTCCTGCAGCCATTGTCTAACCACCAGTCAACTCCAAGCCTGTGGGAAGTGGGCTAAGTAGAGTATTTCTGTCCCTGTGCTGGCTTAGTTCACTTAACACAGTGCACACCAGGTTCATCCATGCTATCATGGTTCATGGGAATTCTCCCTTTTTAAGACCCCATGATGCATGTGTACCACAATTGCTCTGTCCATCTCACTGCCGATGGACAGTTAACATGATTCGTACTTCCCGGCTACTGTGAAATGTGTAGAAATGAGCATCAGAGTGCAGTATGTCCTGGGTGAAGCTGGTCATAGCAACAAGTATTTGGGCAGAGCTAGTAGAGCTAGCAAGGGGACCATGCAGCCACACTCTCCCTGTGACTCTGACACAGGATGGATCACCATTCCAACACATCTCTTGTGCCTCTGGCAACCTCCTTAGGCTGTGATGGCAGTTCTACATGAGGCTGGTGACGATGGCACCACAGTACCTCATCAGCACCACCACCATCTACAATGACAGCAGCCATCACTGTAAGCCAGACAGACGCCTTTGGGAGCACCTCACCTGGTCATATGTCCATCTATTGGATAAGCCTTTTCCGACAGACACAGCTTTTAGTGATCCTGTTTTACAGATGTAAGCCAGGACATCAGGAGAGGTGAAAGATGGAAGCAAAGATAGAAGAGGTTTGCTAATCAGAAGATGCAGGTTCAGTGAGAAGCTAAGAGAGTAGTTCCAGCTGTGTGTGGAAAGGGGAAAAGAAGACTGGGCAGTGTGTGTGTGTGTGTGTGTGTGTGTGTGTGTGTGTGTGTGTGTGTG
>OU015745.1:14272871-14291939 GCA_907169655.1 Acomys percivali | reverse complement strand
TGTGTGTGTGTGTGTGTGTGTGTGTGTGTGTGTGTGTGTGTGTGTGTTTAAGTTTCTGTGCACCACATATAAACAGTGGCCGCTAGGGGCCAGTAGAAAGCATCAGATCCCCTGGAACTGGAATTACAGATGGTTGCGAACTACCATGTGGAACCCAGGTCCTCTGTGAGAGCAGTAAGTACTTTTAAGAGATCTACAGAAGCTGGAGCACTGGGTCACGCCTTTAATCCCAGCACTTGGGAGGCAGAGGCAGGGGATCTTTGTGAATTCAAGGCCAGCCTGGTCTACAAAGTGAGTCTAGGACAGCCAAGGCTACACAGAGAAACCCTGTCTCAAACAGAGGCAGGGGGGGCTGGGAGGGTGGCCCGGCGGATATATATCTACATATCTGGTCACTGAATCCAGGAGCCTTTGATACGATTCAGGTTTTAAGCCATACTCTGGGGGTGGGGGTGGGATGCACATGACACCCCAATACAAGTGTGGAGGTCACAGAACAACTTTGGGGAGCTCTCTCTCCTTCCACTTTGGTTTGAGGCAAGATCCCTCTTGGAGTTCTGCCATGCTGCCTACTTCTGGCCGTTTGACCCATGATCCATTGTATTTGCTTGTTTTATGTCAACGTGACACAAACTAGAGTCATCAGAGAGGAGAGAGCCTCAGTTGAGAAAAATGCCTCCTTACGACTGGGCTGTCGGCAAGGCTGCAGGGCATTTTCTTAACTAGAGATTGATGAGGGAGAACACAGCTCATTGTGAGGGGGCCCACCCCTGGCCTGGAGGTCCTGAGTTCCGTAAGGAAAGCTGAACAAGCTATAAGGAACAAGCCAATAATCAGCACCCTCCATGGCCTCTGCATTAGCTTCTGCCTCCAGGTTCCTACCCTGCTTGCATTCCGGTCCTGACTTCTTGGATAATGAACAGCAATGTAGAACTATAAACAAAATAAACCCTTTCTTCCCCAACTTTTTGGCTATGGTGTTTCATCACAGCAGCAGTAACCCGAAGGCAGCCATCTTTTAAATGATTCTCCAATCTCTACCTCTTATCCTGCCGGAGCTTTTCTGTAGGCTCTGGGGGGATCTAAGGCACGTTGCTAAGCTTGTGTAGCTCGGGCTTTTGTGACAGGGCCCTAAGATGTACACACATTCTTCAGAGGTCATTTGGCTACTGGGTGGGTCCTGGGATGGGCGAAGGGGAGAAAATGATGTCATTATGGTCCATGTGAGAGGAGATGGTCATCTGAAGAGAGCAGAGGAGCTGGCGTGGCAGGGGACTGAAGAAGGGATGTGGGACAGAGATGAGAGACAGGCTGGGTGAGTGGGAGGAACTAGTGACCCCGTGACCTGTGAGAAGGCCTGTGTGGGAAAAAAAACTGGACAGATGGGCTTGACAGGCAAAGGAGGAACAGCGCTGAGAAATCAGGAAGAAGTGTGCCCTCCAGACAGCTTGCTGGCTTCTGCCGGGGGTCCTGGATCTCAGGCATAACAAGTGAGCAATTGGAGCAGCTCGGGAAAGACAGATTAGCCCGGAATGTGAAGAAGCTGAAAGGAAGGGAGTATGCTTTGTTAGAATCCCCCTTGGTACCGTGCTCCCTGAGAACTTATTCCCCACCCAATTATCAGAAGTTGCTTTGTGGGCACGGGAGGAATTGTATAAATATGACTGTATAGCAGGTGTTGGGTTTTACAAGTCTGCCTTTAGCTACTCTGGAAAAGCCACTTCTGCTCTTTAATCTTTCTTTGCTTGCCTTTTGGCCCAACCACCCTGTAGCTCCCAGCTGTCCTACACTAGAACTTGCCTTGCTAAGCCCCAGGCCCAGCCGCAAAGCCGCTCCTCAGAGGAGCCAGCTCAGGCCTCTTCTAAATAGAACAGGGATACTACACAAGAACAGGAAGCGCTCAGCCTGTTGAGAAACTGGAGCCCTGTACCTCCTTCAAACATCACAGCCAAAGTAGAGGAGCTAGGACAGTCTCAGTCTAGGCAAGAAGAGCCTTGTTTGTTATTTGCTTATGGCACTGGGAACCCAGGGCCTCGTGTGTGTTCTGCAAGTGTCCTGTCACTGAGTTACATAGCCTTGACACTTGAACCTCAGTCTATATGGAAAACAAGGACCAAAGAGATGAAGGTGCCTAATGATGATGTGAGTTTGAAGCTGTCTGTGCCGTGCCCTGCTGCTTCAACCCCTGTGTGCAGGTGTTATCCTGTCCCTCCCTGTAGGTTGGTCCTGGTATGGCAGGGTATAGTGGAAAGCAAAGGAGGGATGTGCCAGTGGATTCCATTAAGATCACTGTAGCTTGCTTATGAGTACAGTGTCCTCAGCTTTCTAGGAAAAAAAAAACACCAACAGGACCAGGACCAGCAAAGAAGGAAACATTGGCTAAGAGCCCCACTGAGGACAGAGGCAGGGAAAGTTACACAATCCCACACCACACAATAATATTTTGGTCAACAATGGCTGGAGTGAGAGATCTGGAATTTTGGTTGCTTTTGTTTGTTTGTTTGTTTTCAGGACAGGGTTTCTCTGTGTATCCTTGGTTGTCCTGGACTTGCTTTTGTAGACCAGGCTGGCCTCGAACTCACAGAGATCCGCCTGCCTCTGCTTCCCTGAGTGCTGGGGATTACAGGTGTACACCACCACGCCCCATTTTATTCTTTCAGTTTTAAAAATGTATTTATTCACTCTACATCCTTGTCGTGAGCCCATCTCTCCTCACCTCCCAGCTCTCTCCCTCTCTCCCACACCCCTATTCCTCAGAAGAGGGGAACCCACCTACCCATCTACCCCAAGTTGTATCAGGACTGAGTGTGAGAAGGGTCTCCTATGGCCTGGCAAGGCAGTCCTGCCAGGAAGAAGTAATTGAGAAGCATCCATGGCAGAGAGTCCACATCAGAGAAAGTCCTGCTCCCCTTACTAGGACACCCACATGAATCCTGAGCTGCCCATCAGCTACGTCTTTGTAGAGGACCTGGGTCCAGTCCATGCAAGGTCCTTGGTTGGTGCTTCAGTCACAGCAGGCCCCCTGGGCCCCGGTTAGTTGGCTTTGTTGGTCTTCTTGTGAGGCTCCTGTCACCTCCAGGTCCTTTTCTCCTTCCCCCGACTTTTCCACAAGACTCCCTTCAATTCGCCCAATGTTTGGATATGAGTCTCAACATCTGTTTTGAGGTGCTGCTAGGTGGGGGTTCTCAGAGGACACCTTTGCCTGACTCCTGTCTGCAAGCATAGCATAGTCCTGGTATGGCTAATAGTGTCAGGGGTTGGGTCTTTCCCGTGGGGTGGGACTCTAGCAGAGACTACTAGTAGCAAGGGCCATAGAGACTGAAGAAGACACCCTCTAACTAGACACATCTCCTAGAAGAGGGAGGGGACCTTCAGCCACCCTGCCTCCAAGATGTGCAGGGAGAAAGATAGAGCAGAGATTGAGGGAAGACCCAACCAACGCCTGGACCAAGCCAAGACCCACCCCATGAACGAGAATTTTGGTTTCTTTTAGAAAACACAGAAATATTACAAGTTTATGTTCTTAACCCCAGGTGTGAGGATATGGGGTGGCTTTGCAGCAGCTGACTATGAGTTGCCTCCTGGTTTTCCAGCTGCAGATAGTTTCTGTGATTGTGTGATGTTTGGAATTCTGGGAAATTTTCAGAGGGCACATAAATGTTAGAATCCCAGTAGGTGGGGGTCAATGGTTGTTGGTTGTTTAGGGAGCGTGGTTGGGTTTGTTAGTAGTCTGCTCAATAAAGAAACAGGTAGAAAAATTAGATTCAGATTCTCTCTCTATCTCTCTCTCTCTCTCTGTCTCTCTGTCTCTCTGTCTCTCTGTCTCTCTCTGTCTCTCTCTGTCTCTCTCTGTCTCTCTGTCTCTCTCTGTCTCTCTGTCTCTCTCTCTCTGTCTCTCTGTCTCTCTCTCTCTCTCTCTCTCTCTCTCTCTCTCTCTCTCTCTCTCTCTCCCCCTCTACCTCTATCCTTTCTCTCCTCTCGGAATGGGGTGGGTAGGTGGGGATAAGGGGTGGGAAAAAGAGCCCAAAAAGTAGTTTTTAAAAATCCAGCTTCAAATGACTGTCTTACTAACGATTTCATTGATCTGAAGAGACACCATGATCATGGCAACTTCTTTTTTTTTCTAAAACAAGGTTTCTCTGTGTAGCCACAGCTGTCCTGGACTCACTTTGTAGACCAGACTGGCATCAAACTCACAGAGATCTGCCTGCCTCTGCCTCCCCGAGTGCTGGGATCACAGGTGTGTGCCACCATGCCTTAAAATGGAAAATATTTAATTGGGGCTGTCTTACAGTTTCAGAATTTGAGTCCATTATCATCATGGCATGAAACATGGCAGTATGCAGGCTGACATGGTACTTGAGAAGGAGCTGAGAGTTCTACATCTTGATCCACAAGCCACAAAAGGAGACTGTGTGTCACACTAGGTGTAGCTTGGTCATTAGAAACCTCAAAGTCAGCCTCCAAAGTGACATAACTTCCTCTAACAAGGCTACACCTACTCCAGTAAGGCCACGCCACCTAATAGTGTCACTCCCTATGGCCAAGCATTGAAACACATGAGTCTATGGGGCCATACCTATTCAAACTACCACAGTAGCCAAATACAAGATCTAAGGATTGTCCCTTGAGATTATATCACCAAGTGATGTGATACCCCTCTTAGCTGCTGGCACAATGTTGCTTAATGGCATGTTTTCAAATATGTCCTCCTCATTGTTTGATGTGCATGTGACAGAAGAAGAATAGGATAGTAGCTGGCTTGAATTTGCAAACTCTCAGCTTCCTGAATGTGGAGCACAAGCTACCATGCCTGGGGTAGCTACCATTATATATATATATGTGTGTGTGTGTGTGTGTGTATGTGTGTGTGTGTGTGTGTGTGTATACATATATATATATATACATACACACATATGTTTGCATGCACACATACTATTTATTGTTATTTTTGTATAATGTGTATGTGTGTGCACATGCCACATGGGGAGGTCTGTAGAGTCAGTTTTCTCTGCATCCATGTGGGTTCTGGGGACCAAGCTCAGGTTGGGAGGCTTGGGCATCGAGCACTTTACTTGCTGAGCTATCTTTACCAGCCTGTGACCCCCATCTTTGAGCAAGATATTGCGCCAAGACTTCCCATGCGTTGTCTTCTCCATTCACAATACCCGTCCCCCCATGGCTGTTACAATTTCTTGTCAGTCTACAGAAATCACAAGGTCAGAGGCATAATGCAGTTTCCCCGGAGCAGAAAAGTAGACATTGGTGTGGGTAAGATTCAAACTCAAGATTATGAGACAAGAAACGCAAGCTGTTAGACAACATGCCCACGGCCGAATTTTGAATGAAATGAGAAGCGGGAGATCAGACTTTCACAAATCTGAGAGAAAAAGGGAAGGTACTCCTTAGGGTTCTACAAACTAGATGCTCAGCCAAGGCAAAGGTTTGCTTGCAGGAAACCAGAAAGGGTAATTCTATGACAACTTCAAGCAGGGACCAGGAGCAGAGTCCACTTCCTCTGTCTGTATAGTTATTTGGATGGAAATCAAGATGACAGAACCACTCCCACCCCTTTCCAGGGTTTAGGGGTCTTCTCCCAGCTGAACATGGAACAGCTCTCCTCTTCAGCCATTGGTGCCTTTCAAAGTTATAAAATTATGGATACTCTGAACCAGTGGCTGCTTGTCCAGAGAGCCAATTTCAGGAAATAGTGGACAAGCCAAGGCAGAAGGTACTTTCCAAAGGGAAAGCAGAAAAGGCTGAGGGCGCTCGTGTGTGAGCGCACACGCATGCACACACACACATACACACACAACACACATATACACACCACACACACATACACTCACACCACACACACACCACACACACACATACCATACACATACACACACCACACACACACATACCACACACACATACACACACATATAAATATATAAACACACATATATAAATATATAAATACACACACATATAAATACACATAAATATATATATATTTCTACCTTCTGAGTTGCCTCTCCTTTAATATTCTTCGCCCCCTCCACAGCCTTGGGTTTCTTTGAAAGGATCTGCAGAAGAAACAGAGACTGCTCGGCCTGGCAGTCTAAAGCCACCAGGGTGGCCACAGCTGCCTTTTCATTTATTTTCCCTAAATGTATCTGGCTTAGTGAGTTTGGGGCCAGTTTGGACTATTTGATACAAGCCCTGGCCACCAGATGCTTGTGTTGAACTCTCAGCAACCTTCAAGCATGTCCCCATAAGTCTGTTCTCCGACTTTTTTCATTTTTCCCCCCTTGCTCTCTCCTAACCTGTGAAGTAAATGCCCCCACACATAGGACATCTTTGTTTTGTTTTGTTTTTTGTCGTTCCAGACCCAACATGTGCAGCACCAGTGTATGTGACCTGGAAGACATCCCCCTGGAAGACGATGACCCAAACAGCATAGAATTCAAAATCCTGGCCTTCTACAGCAGACATCATGTCTTCAAGAGCACCCCAGCTGTCTTCTCCCCTAAGCTCTCCAGAACAAGAAGTTTGTCCCAGAAAGCACTGGGGACTTGGTCAACTGATTCGTGGACACAGGTGTCGTTGCCTTGTAAGAGCTCCCCCTCCAGTGAAAAGCCCTTAAGCCTTTTCAAAAAGAAGTCTTCTTGGAGGACCTTCTTCAGAGCAACTGAGGAGGAAGGCCCACTGAGCTCCCCAAAGGAGGCCCATGCTCAGGGCCTGGCGGGACCCTTTGTGGTAGAGCGTCAGGGTGCCTTCCATAACCAGCCCTGGACCAGGTCCCTTTCCAATGTGGAGCAGCGTCTGGAGAGCGAAGGTAGGCCTAGTAGGGAGGGGGTCTCACTTACACCCAGCTCCTTCCCTGTGTGCATGCTGAGGGGTCAGCCTCCCCCCACCCGCTGGAGATAAGCCTGGGCGGTCCACTGCACTAACCCCTCACCGAAACCACCTCCTTTTCCCAAGAAAGGGCGCAGGTGGGAGTGGATGGTGGCTGCAGAGGTGGCTGTAAGCCTGCTTCGAGAGAAGAGCATACGGGAAGGGCCCTTATCCAAGGCTGAGGCTTCGCCTTCTCCGAGGCCAGCTCACCTCAGGGGACTCTGGGTACTGCATATTGGGGAGACTACACCGTCCTCTACTTCTTATGGTTGATGGAAAAGTCAAGTAGAAGAGCCAGTTATCCTAACAGTCAGAAGATGGAGGCAGGGGTTTCAAGGGCTTGTGGCCAGCCTTGGCTGTATAGTGAGCTGGATCCTAGCCTGGGCTACATGAGATCCTGTCTCATGAAACAAACAAAAAGGGAGAAGGGGAAGGGAGAGAAGAGAGGAAGTGAGAAGGAGCATGAGAGGAGTGACAGATGAGGGAGGGAGGAGGGAGGGAGGAGGGAGGGAGGAGGGAGGGAAGGAGGGAGGCAGGCAAATAGATATAAGGAAATAGTCTTTCATATGGTGGCTCATACCTGCAGCCCTTAGGATTCAGAAGGAAAAGTATGGCTGGTTCCAGGCTAGCCTGGGCTACATAACAAGTTGGAGGCTAGCTTAGAGTTATACTGTAAGACTGTCTTGAAAAACAAAAAGAAACAAAATGCTTTTCAAAATGTAAATCACCGGGCTGGAGAGGTGGCTCAGCAGTTACAGCATTGGCTGCTCTTCCAGAGGTCCTGAGTTCAATTCCCAGCACCCCTGTGGTGCCTCACAGAAGTCTATAACTGCAGTCCCATGGGATCTGGTGCCCCTTTCTTCTGTGCAGATTACATGCAGACAAAACACCCATATACATAAAATACATAAATTAAATTTTTAAATGGAAAGGTTTTCATATATATATATATATATATATATATATATATATATTACCCTTTTAAAAAAAACTGATGAAGTCTTTCTTTGTTAAAAAAAAAAAAAATCTTATTGAACAAGGCACTGTCACTGAGAGCTCCACCCATAAACCTCAGCAGAAGCTTCTTGCATTGTCCCACCCACGTCTCCCTCAGCAGAACCCCTTCCTGGCAGGTTTGGTGAGCCAGGGAGACTTGTCCCTAATTTGTCAAGAGGTGGCAGTGCTGCCTCAGTTTTAAAGTGTTGCTATCATTCTAAGTTGGAGTTAGCCCTGCCTGTGGGTGGCTCCAAATCATTCTGGGACCAAGGGAACTTCTTCAGTTAGGCCATAAGGATCAGGCCCCAGAGGATATGCAGAGCCCATCACTCAAGAGGCAGGGAGACTTTCTGGAGAGGCATTGCTGCAGAAGGCACAGCCTGGACCACACAGAGACCATCTTCCCAGTTTTGTTTAACTCTGGGAGCAAGTTGAGGCATCTGCTCCCTAAACCTGAAGGTGGTGAGGCTGCAGCAGTGCCAGGAGAGAGGGGAGGGCTGTGTCCTTCTCCCTTGCCCTATCCTTTCCACACAGACATGGATCAGAGCTGGGAGCCTCCACAGGGAGGCAGGAAGTTTCCACAGCCTTCACTCCCTACTTCCTGGAGCAAATGACACAACAGAAGATTCCCTTGGCTTTCTCCCCTAAATTTTCAAAAGAAACCACTCACATTACCCTTTCTCATTTTTAGGGCAGATAAGTGAAGAAAATTAACTTTCAGGTGAGATTAAGAACAGAACTAAAAAAAAAAAGAATAGAAATAAATTCACCTAAAACACTGAGAAGAGTGGGTTTGTTACCCAAGCTGTATCTGAGGTGGAATAACCATAGATTATAATGTGCATAAGCATAATACATAATTTTATACATATCTAATTATATGATGTATATTCTGAAGAATATATATTCTGTGGTGGCTGTGGGGATTCTAGACAATGAATCTTCATTCTAAGCAGGAAGAAAAGAGAAAGGCAGAGATGGCTTTCTTTCTGGATTATTCACATCACTTTGTGTCTATATCTGTGTATTTATTTACTTACGTATTTGAGACAGGGCTTCGCTGTGTAGCCTAGGCTGACCTCTACCTCTTGACCACATCATGAAGTCTCGTGAGTGAATGAATGATCGTCTCAAAGCACAGTGCGTTTCGACTCAGCTGCTTCATTTGACACCAAACACAGAGCCACCTCAAGTTCCTACAGTAAAGTCAACCACATTCCTGCCTGCTCTACCCTGCTTTTCCCCAAGCAGACACAAAGCTGCATCGTCTCTGACTGGCTATAACGTTAAGGAGATCTATGCAATGTAAACCTTCCTGCCCTGAGTGGAAACGCATGATATGTCACTTCCTGGATTACAAATTCATGAAAATGAGTTTTACTTTATGCCCTTATTCCTCTGGAATAGAGCCTTACTTTATAGTCCATGCTATAAGGTAATGATCCTCTGCCTTGGCCTCCTAAGTGCGGAGACTGCAGATGTGGCTCACCATATCTGGCTGTGTCTATGCAACCTTGTTTACCTATAAGCATTACTTGCATGAGTTTTATTAAACATAAAGGGGGAAATGTGGCTATAAGAGCAAGAGTATCAAACTATTAACACTCTCTTGGGAACTGAGAGATCTCCTCTCCAAGGTATAAAGGGGGTCCCCAAACATAATTACACTTAAAAGAGTAAAAATAAGACACCATGAGCATTCTGTCAAGCAATTCTAAGCCCCCTCTCCCACTTTGTGTCCTTCCTTTGCAAAGGGAAAAAGATGGTGTGGGAGGACAGCTGTGCCCTGCTAGGGAATTGCTAGTCCCTTCTGAAGAATGCCCTGCCTCAAACCCAAGCCACTGGACAGAGTCCTCTCAGACTAGGCTGGCCTCTTCATCCAGGCACTGAAAGCTCCTTTTCTGGGGATACCCTCTGAGCAGTTCTTTCTTGTTTTAGCTGTGGACCCCAAAGTTGCTTGTATTGCTAACCGAGTGGCTGAAATAGTTTACTCCTGGCCACCACCAGAAGACAGCCATAGCCAGGGAGGAGGCTTCAAGCTCAAAGAGAGTATCCCAAAGATTCCACACTTCTGGTTTGAAGGTAGATCTTGTGATTCCAAGAAAGGTAAGCTGTCCTTGCTGAGTGTGTTGTGTGTGTGTGTGTGTGTCTGTTTGTGTGAAAGGGTGTGTTGGAGACCTTGAGCTCTGCCTTCAGACATCAGCCCACAACACAAGGATACCACGAGCATGTTGAACCAACATGGCAGCTCACTGCTAAGTCAGCAGAAAAGTCTTCCGAGGAGGAAGAGAAGGAAATGTCAGCTCTAATCATGTTAGTAACACGTGCATAGAGTTGGAGCATCCACTAACCCAGGAGTCCTGAGAAAACACCCTGCGTTGTCAGACACCTAGCATACTTTTTACCTCTCACCTGCCAAAAGCAATTTATGGGGAAAAAAATATTTATTGTGGCTTATGATTTCAGAGGTTGCTTGGCCTCATGCATTTAGGCAGAAGAACATGGCAGCAAGGTACAGCAGAGGGCAGTTGTTCATTCTGTAGTCAATCAGGAAGCAAAGAAAGCAGGAAGTGGCCCTGTGTGGTAGCCCACGCCTTTAATCCCAGCACTCGGAGGTAGAGGCAGGTGGATTGCTGTGAGCTCGAGGCCAGTCTGGTCTACAAAGTGAGTCCAGGATAGCCAAGACTACACAGAGAAACCCTGTTTCGAAAAACAAAACAACAAACAAACAAACAAACAAAAAAGCAGGAAGAGGCCAGTCATAATATATTCACAGGCCCACCCTCAGCGGTATCCAACATCCTCCAGCTAGGCCCCACCTCCTAAGACTTCTACAGCCTTCCTAAATAGTGCCAACAGTTGAGGACAGGCACTCAAAGCATGAACCTGTGTAGAGCAATTCATATTTGATTGAGCAACACCAGGTCTGATGCAAACGACACTGAAAAAAGTGAGAATTCGAGACCAGATTAGATCAGTCACTGCCTACACTATCGCAATGGCTAGGACCACTCAATTCTAGAACCCTTGTGGAAACCCTGAAGAGAGGAGGTTCTGCCTTCCTTCATCTCAGCTCTCTCCTCAGCCCGTAGAAGAGGGTATAAGGATGGTGACAAAGTGGCTTCTGGGTCTGTAGCATCACGAAGGACGAATTAAAAGTCCTTTGCACAAAGGCATCAGTGTATCTCGGACTCTGGGACAGGCTTGTGGCTTTTTCCATTGTCTGCTGTACATCTGAAACCTGAAACTGCCACAGGGGCTTTGAGAGCCCGGCAAACATGCTAAAAAGAAAAAGCAGGGCTTTTATTGCCATCTTAAGTGTGCCTGGGAGGGGGGAAAGTGATACCTTCAGGCAAGCTATAGGCAAGGCGCACCCCCCAACCCCCATTCTCCAACCCCTGCCACCCTGCCTCCCCCTTCCCCCCACCCCACCCGCTTGCAGGCGGGACCAGGACACCAGTACTGCGTCTCTCCCAGAGAGACAGAACAGGGGAAATGGCCAGGACTATGAACATTTGACGGCCTGTCTTCTCTCAAGGCTGTGAGTCCCAGGTTATCACTCTCCTCCCCTCCTCCCAACACTGTTTTGGGCCTTGCTACATTAATTCCCTGGCCTTTCTTGCCTCTAGCCAAGACAAACGTGTGGGTCCTGTCGCTTCAGAGACTGGGCCGTAAGTCAGAAGCTTGATTCCTTCAGTAACTGAGCATTCTCTGCTTGGAGTCTGTTCTGTAGTAATGATTTTGTGTTTACTAAGTAGCAAGTTGTGGGGGAAAAGCCATCACAGTATATACCACCAGTTGGCATTTTTTACTCCCAACTGCCATTTCAGCCTGGGGAACTCAGGAATCGGTTCATTTCCTTCTCAGGCAGCCCTCTTTGTTGTAGAGACACGGAGTACAGAGTGTAAATTTTAGTCACATAAAAATTAACCAAGTTTTAAAATAACATTAAAAACAAAACAACAAATACATAGGTAAATAAAATGAGTTGAAGAATGAGATTAGTCCCCAGTATGCTAGGAAAATTTGTACTCCACATTTGGGCTGCAAGTTTGGCTCTGTGCTTTCTGACAATGGTAGAAATAGGATCAGATGTGGAGTTTATGGGCCTGGGAAGTTAGTTTGTCTGGTAAAGTGTTCTTCTGTGGCCAGAGCCTGAGCTCGGATCCCCAGCTGTGCACAGGGGCATGTGCCTGTGTGCCCAGCACAAGGATGACACACACACACAGACAAGGAGTCCCTGGGGCCATCAATCCAGTCATCCCAGCTCAGCCCTAGTTCAGTAGAAGGTCCTGTCTCCAAAACTAAGGTGGAAAACGATGGAGAAAGACTTCGAGTCTTGACCCTGGTTCTCCACACGCACATGGGCACACACATCGACACACACACAAACGGGATTTATATTTAGCGTAAGTACCATCTGCTGAGTAATAGCCTGGAAACAAGGAGGAGGGTTGGGGATATGGTTCAGCAGTGGGGCATTTGCCTAGAAAGCTTAAGGCCCTGGTTTGACCCCCAGCAGCTACCGCTTAGTGGCAAAATATGAATCAGAGGGAACTCTCTCCTAACTATCTTCATGGACAGGATTATGTGTAGTGAGAATTCTGGAAGTTCGGTTTCTTTAAAAAAAAAAAAAAAAAACCCACAGAAATATAAGAATATGTTTTTGTTTTAATTCCAGGTATGGGGGATATGGGGTTGCTTCAGACTGTCCACAGCAGCTGGCTATGATTTGCCTCGTGTTCTAGCAGAGGCGTGATTTTTGCCAGCTGCAGATAGTTTCTGCAATTGTGTGACATTTGGAATTCTGGATATACAAATGCTAGAGCCCCGAGAGGCAGGGGTGGGTGATTGTTGGTCATTCTGTGGGGCCGTTTGTGGTTTGTTAGTAATTGTGCTCGAAGAAGAAACAAAAAGAAATTAGATTATAAAGGATTTTTCTCTCTCCTCTCTATTTTTCTTTCTCTCCTATCTAGTGATAGGGGGTAAAACCAGGGGGATAAAGGGTGGGGAAAAGAAGAACCCACAAAGTAGCAGAAGACAAGCTGCAGATGCCTTCAACAGTATTCCTGTAGTAAATATAGTGCTAAGTTTCTCAATGAGAATTGGGAGGGATGGGAGGGACTAAGCAAAGAACAGAAGGGATGGGACATGGAAGGCTTGAGTGGTGAGATTTATCTACTAAGGATCTGAACGCTTTCTTTTCTCTTCGTTTCTAACCAAGACACAAGCATTGCCTCTGGAAAGAAGCGATTTTTTTTTAAAAATTATTATTTTTTAAAAATTATTATTAAAAAAATTATATTTTTTAAAAATTATTATTAAAAATTATTATTTTAAAAATTATTATAATAAAAATTATTATATAAAAATAATTAAAAATTATTATATTATATTAAAAATTAAAAATTATTTACCTATGTATTTGTTGTTTTGTTTTTAATGTTATTTTAAAACTTGGTTAATTTTTATGTGACTAAAATTTACACTCTGTACTCCGTGTCTCTACAACAAAGAGGGCTGCCTGAGAAGGAAATGAACCGAATCCTGAGTTCCCCAGGCTGAAATGGCAGTTGGGAGTAAAAAATGCCAACTGGTGGTATATACTGTGATGGCTTTTCCCCCACAACTTGCTACTTAGTAAACACAAAATCATTACTACAGAACAGACTCCATATGCCTATCTTGAAAGGAATAACTGGAATTTTTATCTCCCCCAGCAGATGGAGAAGACCAAATAATCAGCAAAATTGTTGAGCTGCTGAAATTCTCAGGGGACCAGTTGGAAAGAGAGGTACAAAGCTCTTTGAGTTAGCCTGAGTCCTGTCTGTGCCTATGCGCTAGGGCAGGACAACGGAATTGAGAGTCAGGCTCTGGACCCCGTCCTCTCCAGGGTCCTGGCTTCCACTCAGTCCTAAGTCTATTTCCCTTGGAGTCTGCATCTTCATTCTGGCAGTGTCTCAAAAATGAATCACTCTGGAAAACATAAGTAAATCTTCTGGAGCCTCCTTGGAATTTCTGGAAACTCGAAATGCAAGCGTGCTATTGTAAGAAAAGGCACTGGAAGATGAAAATTTGCTACAGGAGTTTCTCAACCTCCTTCCCGATGTAGCTAAACCTCAGGGGAGTCTGGATGTTTGCAATTGCAATTCCAGCAGCCTGTAAGCGAGTCCCACAGCGCTCAGAGGCTGGGATCCTCTCTGAAATCCCCCCCCCCAACCCCGTACGGTTGCTGGACTGTGCCAGCTTACCGTTTCTCTTAGCAATTCACCCAGGGAGGCAGTCTAGTGTGACTTAGGCAACCCACAGACGTGGAAAAGTGGAGACCCACCCTTCTCATTAGTGAGAGCTGTCCTCGGGTGACACTGAACAACAAGCCCGTAGTGCAGGCAGAAGGCATCTTCTTCTGTGTCTTATGACCATAAACTATCATCTATCTCTGGGGCCTGCCAATCGGCGTCTGGCTTACAGAGTCTTCTTTTGTGGTCAAGACCTGCTGGGAAGAAGTCAGGTCCAGAGACAATGTGTGTGGGCTTCTGCAGAAGGGAAAAAGCAGAATAAAATGGCTTTACTTAGCATGATCCCAGTTCTCCCAACAGCCTTGCAGGACATGTGCAGGGGATTATGGAAAAAAAGGGGGGACAAAGGGCCTAAGGAAGGTGTAGTGTGACAAGTTGGGGTACTGGGCTAAAGAGAAGAAAGCAGAGTATGTGAGCTTTGGGATCACTGGCAGAGGTGGGGTGGGCCTCATCGGAAACCAGAGAGCTATAGCATCATTCATACAGAGCCCAAGCAACAGTCCGCGGCCCCTTAGCATAAGGCTGAACTCTCTGGCACTTGTGGCCAACCATCAGGTCAAGGGTTACCTTGTAATGGAATGGCCTCATCAGAATTTACCATCAAATGCCCACAACCAGTGGGGGGAAAATTAGTGTATGGTGGTCCTAGGCATGGTAACACATATCTATAAGCCCACACATGGGAGTGTATGGTGGTCCTAGACATGGTAGCACATATCTATAAGCCCACACGTGGGAGTTCAAGATAATCTGAGCTGCAGAGTAAGATCCTGTCTCAAAAACAAGAGAAAAGCATGGCAACCCAAAGGAGATGAACAAGAGATCTGGGTTGGAGGAAGGGGCTGGAGATGAAGTCAACTGGGTAGAATAACAGGAAAGGAACTGGATTTCTTTTTTTTTTTTTTTTGGTACCTTTATTTATTTCACGTGGAGGCGGAGCAAGATGTTCATACATATGTGCCATGGAACACACATGGAGATCAGAAACCTGAAGGACTCTGTATTCTCCTTTCACCATAGATCGTGAGGAGTCAAGCTTGGGCTTGGCAGCAAGTACTCACTGACCCATCTCACCAACCTCTACTGACATACACACACACACACACACACACACACACACACACACACACACACACACACACACCTCACACACACTTATAGTGAACAGATCCATGTGGGGAGTCTTCCCTAGCCCCATTATGCCCTCAGATCTCTTCCTGCATGTCCAACATTGTACTACCATTATGCTAGTTTAGAGATGAAATAAATAGATATGAAAAATGAGTAAGGTCTGCAAGATTGCACCCGGAGGATAAGGCAGAGTGTACACTCTAAGGCCTTTCTAAATCTCCAACCTCATCAAAGCACACAGCACTATCACACCATTCCCACTGGACTGTGGGCCCCATGAGTAAGAACCTGAGTCTTAATCATCCATGACACCTGCCCATCCTTGGTGCTTGGGAAGTACCTGAGCATTGAATAAAAATTTCAGTTTTATCCTTATTTGTACCAATGAAAGGGTAGGAACCTGGCTTCACTTGGCTCCGTGGAGTGCTGTGCCATGGTTGACACTGCAATCCAGGGTCTTTCTACTGGTGCTTTGGAGCTCAAGAGCGGCCTTTCACATGCCTCCTGGTTTTATCTCCTTTCATACACAGATAAAGAAAGATAAGGCTTTGATGAGCAGCTTCCAGGATGGGCTGTCCTACTCATTGTTCAAGACTATCACGGACATGTTCCTGAGGAATGTGGACACCAGAGGAGAATCAGAGGTCAAAGCTCAGGGCTTCAAGGCTGCCCTTGCAATAGACGCCATAGCCAAGCTCACAGCCATCGACAACCACCCAATGAATAGGATGCTGGGCTTTGGGACCAAGTATCTAAAAGAGTGCTTCTCCCCCTGGGTCCAGCAGAACGGTGGATGGGTAAGTGCAGCCCATTAAGCAAATGAGTCCTTTCAGCTGTACTTGAGAAGCCCTGGCAGGAAGAGTGTGAGCTTGGGACCACCCTGGACCACACAGTGAGACTTTAACACGCATACACACACACACACACACACACACACACACACACACACACCCACACACACGCATGCGCACACCTCCTCTAATAAGGGATAGGTGATACGATGTTATAAGACAGAAGGAGCACATCTGTGAGGCAGTCCTCAAGGGGTTAGAACTCTTGAGTGACAAGAGACAAATCCCATCAGCTGGAACATATTTTTTAGCAGTGATCTTCTTCATCCACAAATATTTACTGAGCTCCCAGAGGGTATGTTGGGGGAAGGGGGCAAAGGGCCAGAGGAGGCAGGAAATAAGGAGCTGGTGAGACAAAATGTTTCAGTGGATGCCATTTCTTTTTTTTTTTTTTTTTTTCTTTCTTCACAAATTCTGTGCAACACAGTGCTGCTGGCCAGATGGGGGCACACACTTGCTCATACCCCTTGATGCTACAGGACACAGGTTGATCTCCACACAAGGATTTGGGCTCACTGTATTCTGTCACTGCGGCTTAGACCTCAACAGGGACATAATGATACAAGCTGAAAGAAATGAACATTTGGGCTTGCATCTATTCTTGATGAGCTGACAGCAATCACAACAGCTTCCTTTCCTCTGCGCCTCAGTCTCAGCCCTTCCTCCATCTTTGATCTCTGTTCTCTGAGATTGCCCCACAAACTGCCATGGTCAAGACCGACGGAAGGCCAACTAGGAAAAGATAGTCTCTCCAGAACTTTCATTCCAGACTAGCCAAGGTTAGTCTTAGGAGGAAGGGTCCTCACGCATTGTCCCTGGGCTGCTTCCCACAAGAATCCTCGAGGAGCCAGCAGGATGCTTGAGTTGACCTTAGTTGACCAGCACGTCACAGGCTGGTCTGGGTCTCACAGGGAAGTGTGGCATACATTTCCCACTGAGCGGAAAGGCCTGCACTGTCCTCAATGGCATCCCACTCAGCCCAGCCCTCTACTTCTTTCTGTTTTCTGTAAAAGGAACTTTGATTCTCCTGGATCAGTTGTTGTCTGGGAGGCTCACTACCTCCTGCCGGCCTCCACACAATCTAACCTGGGCCTGGAATGTTTTCAGCCTTCTGAGACTTACTGCTGAATAACCTCACCCTTTCTTGTTCTTTCTGAGCTCTGGGCTGCCTGGTTCAACTCAGCTGTTCTGGCTCAAACTTCTCTCCCAGCTGACTTATTTAACCTGCCTTTTCCCTTGGCCTCAGAATTGCTCTGCTTGGCCTCAAATTAACTCAGCAATCTGCTCTAATCATTTGGCTTCTCATTTTCTGGCTTGTTCTATCTTCATCCTGGTTTTAAAAACAAACAAACAACTGCCCCATTTCTCTGTAAAACTGCCTCTTAAGTAGCTTCCCTTTCCTCCCTCTTCATCTGAGAGTTGGGAGTATCCTATTCTGTCAAATCTTCTCTGATTCATCACTTTTTCTGCCACTTAATTAGACATCACTTTCAAACATGGTGCTTCCTTCTACAAACTAGCTTTACCTTCATTTAGGATTAAAGGCATGTACCACCATGCCTGGACCTAAGCTTTTCTTTACCTGATACTTGCTCTATACCAGGCTGGCCTCTGTCTCCTGGATTAAAGGTGTGTTTGTATTCCAACCAACTCACACAGACCTAAAAGGTCTTTGGATGTGCTCTCTTGCCAGCTGGATCACATAGACCTAGAAGGTCTTTGGATGTGATCTCTTGCCAGAACAGCCGTGTTCTGAATTAACATTCCTCTACAGTTTCCCACTTTTACAGCAGGCATTGAGAACTGTGAAGTATTCTAACCGCTCCCAAATTTCAAGTTGCCTGACCAATTCTGAAAGGGGGTTAAATCCTTCAACACTATTTCAGTTCCCCTTTTCTTCTCCTCAAGACCCCATCCTTCTTTCCCTGAGCACCGTGAAGGGGTGAGGTATGAGAAGAGGAGCGGCCAGGGATGCTGCTCTGTGGTACAGTGTGTGTCTGGCTTGTAGGAGGCCCTGGTATGGGGAGTGGGGGGGGGCAGATAAGATAGGAGGGGGAAACAAGGATAGGGAACGGAGAGGAAAACAGAGAATGGGGGAGAGGAGAAAGAAATAGGGAGGGGGCCGGGCGTGGTGGCGCACGCCTTTAATCCCAGCACTCGGGAGGCAGAGGCAGGCGGATCGCTGTGAGTTCGAGGCCGGCCTGGTCTACAAAGTGAGTCCAGGACAGCCAAGGCTACGCAGAGAAACCCTGTCTTGAAAAACCAAAAATAAATAAATAAATAAATAAATAAATAAATAAAAGAAATAGGGAGGGAGGATAGAAGGAAGATATGGAGGAAGGAAAGAAACAAGGAAAGCAAAATAAACTCAAACAAATGGATAAAGAGCATACATTAGGAAGCGAGGCAGACACACAGAATGGGGGAAATTTTTCCAGGTCATACATTAAAATAACGATTTACATCAAGAAGATGTTATGAGCTCTTATACTCCCGTGATATAAGAGAGAAGTAATTTAATTTTTTTTAAATGGGCAATAGATTTGTACACTGTTTCTCTTGGGAGGCTTTATAAATAGTTCAATAAGCAACAACAACAACAACAACAACAACAACACTTGCATATAAATAAAAAAGCTGGAGAGCTCGGACCCTCTGGGATGCTTGAGGCAAGGACCATCTGTGAGGCTGGGGGAACTGGAACCCCCTCTTTATATCACGGGGTAGACTGTGGAACCATGCAGCCCCTTGGAGAACAATCTGGCAGTTCTCACAAAAGTTAGCAAAATGTTCAGTAGAGGCGCCAGGAGCTGGGTGTGTAGCCACCGTGTAACCCAGTAGTAGAGTGCATACTTAGCAGGCAAAGCAGTAGATTTGATCCCCAGTACCATACACACACACACACA
>OU015745.1:14171359-14267130 GCA_907169655.1 Acomys percivali | reverse complement strand
TCAGGTTTCTGCTTCTACCATGGGTTCTAGGGATCCAAGTCAGGTGGTCAGGCTTGGGCAGCAGCATTTTTACTGGCTGAACCATCTTGCTAGCCTCTGAAAAGAGACTTTTAACTTTAATTTTATTTTTGCAAGTATATGTGTGTTGTATATGCATGGGAGGGGGAACATGTGTGGCTACACACACAAATGCAAGCGTGTGTGTAGAGGCCTGAGGTTGACATGTCTTCCATCTTATTTACTGAGACAGGGTCTCACAGTTAAACCCATAACCCATCAGTACAGTTAGTGTGGCTAGCAACCCTGATGTGAGAATTCCCCCATCTGCCTTCTGAGCACTGGAATGACAGGGGAGTCACCAAGCACACTCAACACTTATGTGGGTTCTGAGGGTCCAAACTCTGGTCCTCAAGCTCATGTGATGTTCAACTCTGCAAGGCTTCAGGGATTGACCTAACCAGGGCGGCGAGGGAAGGAAGAAAGGACAGACACAAGTACAGAAAAGCTGGGATTGGGTGCCCTAGGTCACTGTGATGGAGGCCACCACCACGTGCAGCCCAGAATTTATCATGTTTGTTTTATTCATGGAAATCAAGGAAGTGGGTTTGTGGCACACAGCTGAACAAGGAGGCAGCGTTAGCTAATTAATGGTGGTAGGAGTTCTTTATAGGCAAGCAGTCCCAGGCTGCAGTCACCCTGGAGGAGGAAGCTGTGGGTGACAGTTTCTACAAACACTGTCAACATTCACAGTGTGACCACTCCCTTGAGCCTCACCCGGGAAGGTTTTGGCACTCATAGAGGTCCTGAGGCATTGGGTCCTTGACATGGCTGTACTCATGTCAACAACACATTCACATATGACTTCCACTCTCAATGGTGTGACCAAGTGCTTCACCCATATCGAGTCATCTCTCAGCTCTTGAACAGATATTTTTAAACTGATGTTTGCAGCAATATTACCCCACAACAGCTAAAAAAGCCAAAAAACACCCCGATGGCCCTCCAAGAAATGGCTGGGTAAACAAAAGTTTGGTACATAAAATATTTAGCTTTAAAAAGAAAAAAAAAAATCAAACTAACATCTTACAACACAGATAAACCTTGAAGGCATTACACTAAGTGGCATGGGTGAGTCACAAAGAGGCAGATATCCTATCATCTGTACATCGTATCGAAGACAAGGAAGTTGAATGGAAGCTTCCAGGCACTGCAGGAAGAAGGCAGTAAATACAGAGTTGTTTTTAATTAGTAGGTTTTTTTTAAAAAGTTATTTGTGCTGTCATTTGTTATTGTTTGTTTGGTGTTTGTTTGTTTGTTTGTTTTTTGGTGATAGGGTCTCTCACTACAAGCCCAGGCTGACCTAGAACTCACTACGCAGTTCAGCCCTGATCCTGTGTCTTATACTCCTGAGTATTGGCCTTATAGGTAAGCAAACCTAGCACAGCAGCTCAGTTTTATAAGATGAATAAAGCTATAGAAATGGATGGTGTGATAATTCAAACATTATGAATGTGTTTAATGCCACGGAAATGTATCTTTAGAATTGGCTATAAGGGCTTTTATTGCTGTCATCACTGAGACAGGGCTTCGCACAGCTCAGGCTGGCCTCCTACACAGCAAAGGATGACCTTGACCTCTTGATCTTATTGCTTCCAACTCCCACGTGCTGGGACTACAGGTGTGTGCCACTATGCCTTTCTGGCGGTCATTTTTTTCTGTGTCTATGTTAACTTTAAAGGTCAGGAGAGACCAAGGGGTAAGAGAGAGGAAGGGTCTCAAGAGCATACGCAAGGTGGAACTTGCCTCAAGGTAGGCTGCAGTGTGCACCTGTGGGGGCAGCTGGTAAGACCGTGGGGGACATACAACTGAATATTCATGGCTAAGACTAAATGCTGGACATGATGGGACACACTTGTAGCCACACTCAGGAAGCGGGAGCAGGAAGACTGAGTTCCAGGGCAGCCTGGACTGTGCAGTGGGTTACAGCCTGAATTACAAAAGGGAGGAAGAGAAGGCGGCACAGGGAGGAGGATGGAAAAGAGGAAGTAAGGGGGGAGCAGAAATGGTAGACACCATGACATCTGCTTTAGAGAACTAGCCAACTATCTCCACTAGAGGGAAGATACAGGCAGGTAAGAGCAAAGTCCCGTTATCCCCAACACTCAGAATAAGGCAGGCAACTCTCTGTGTTTGAGGCCAAGCCTGGTCTACATAGCAAGCTCCAAGCCAGCCAAGGCTACAATAGTGAGACCTTGTCTGAAAACAAATCCACACATAAAAGGAAGGCTGAAAGTGAAAGGATAGAAAATCATATATATATATATCTCAGTAATAAGGAAGCTGTGTACTGGATACACTACTGCCAGACAAGGAGACTTCAAAGACTTGAGGGATAGAAAAGCATTGCCCAATGCTAATGGGTGGACAGTTAAGAGACTGTAACAAAGATGCTATGTGTTGGCAAAAACTAACAGATAAAACACGCAGAGCCACAGGTGGTGTGAGAATTTTGGTGTCTTAAAAACCTCAGTTATGGGGGGGCCTGGCGAGCAGGGAAGGGTAGGGCAAGGCAAGGGAGGGCGTGGGCAGCAGGGGAGGGCGCAGGTGGCCTGGCAGCCCCCTCCATACCCTTCTCCCGGTGGACCTCGACAGAGACCTCACCTCCGCTCTCCTACTTGTGGCTAAGAACTTGGAGCAAGATGGACTTGCTGGTGGCAGTATGGAATAATGAGGGTTCGCACACAAACAGTTAGTTACTTGATGCCAACAGTCCCAAGACAAGTGTTCCATCTTTGGCCCTGCTGTGTCATAATGGACTTTTTAATGGGGCCCATCTCTCCATTGCTTAAAATGAGGCACTTTTTTTTTCCATCTGTGGAAATCTGCCTGTAATTCATTTTCCTCACTGCAGTATTGAGAATTATACCAAGTTGAAAAGATATGAATGAATATCCTTAAAAAAAAAAAAGAAAAAGGAAGACCTTACATGCTTCTCTTTATTCAGTGTCTGCTCTATGAGACAGCCAGACTTAAAATATTTTGACAACAAAGATGATGATTCTGATCCCGAGACACCAAATGACTTGCCCAAATTTACAGATGGAACCAAGGGCAGAAACAGGAATCAGAACTACCTGGTTCCCAGCCCTGTGCTGAGGATTTTAGACCACACTGTCTTCTCCACAGAAAAGTCAGCTGATGTTGAAACCCGTGATGAAGGCTGTGACTCACCAGAGGCGGTGCCTCAGCATACTTCAGAGGAGAGCCCTATTGAGGTTCACTCCTCCGGAGATGTCCCAAGTGCTGTGGAAGTTCACGCGATTTCTGAGGATTATGATCTAGAGACAGAGAACAATTCCTCCAAGAGCCTCCGAGACCAGACTAATGAAGAACCACCAGCTAAACTCTGTAAAATACTTGACAAGAGCCAAGCTTTGAACGTGACTGCGCAATAGCAGTGGCCCTTACTGAGAGCCAACAGCAGTGGCCTCTACAAGTGTGAACTTCGTGAATTCAACAGTAAGTATTTTTCTGACCTAAAGCAACATGTGATCCTGAAACACAAGTGCACCGACTCGAATGTGTGTCGGGTGTGTAAGGAAAGCTTCTCCACCAACATGCTGCTCATTGAGCACGCCAAACTTCATGAAGAAGACGCCTACATCTCTAAGTACTGTGACTACAAGACAGTGACCTTTGAGAACCTCAACTCAGCCAGCACATCGCAGACACCCACTTCAGTGACCACCTTTACTGGTGTGAGCAATGTGATGTGCAGTTCCCTTCTAGCAGTGAGCTCTATCTGCACTTCCAGGAGCACAGCCGTGATGAGCAGTCCCTGTGCTAGTTCTGTGAGCATGAGAATGGGGACCCCAAAGACCTGCACAGCCATGTGATCAATGAGCATGCTCGCAGGCTGATAGAGCTAAGTGACAAGTGCAGCGGTGGTAGGCGTGGGCAGGGCAGCCTTTTAAGCAAAATCACTTTTGACAAATGCAAAAAATTCTTTGTGTGTCAAGTATGTGGCTTCCAGAGCAGAATGCACACGAATGCAGACACGTTGCTATCGAGCACACTAAGATATTCCCTCATGTTTGTGATGACTGTGGGAAGGGCTTCTCTAGCATGCTGGAGTATTGCAAGCACCTAAATTCACACTTATCTGAAGGGATTTACTTATGCCAATATTGTGAATATTCAACAGGACAAATTGAAGACCTTAAAATTTATCTAGATTTCAAGAATTCAGCTGACTTGCCTCATAAACGTAGTGACTGCTTGATGAGGTTCGGGAATGAAACAGTCACCTCCCAGTCTACAAAACCACCTGACTTACCGTTCCATAATGTTTATGTAAAATTAATTATTTTTTAATGTAAAAAAAAAAAACAAACTCAGTTATGTAAACATGTTTTTGTTTTAATCCCAGGCATGAGATATGGGGCTGCTTCTGATTGTCCACCGCAGCAGACGTGTGCTCTGGGAGAGATGCAATGTTTGCCAGCTGCAGATAGTTGAATTCTGAGGACTCTTGAGTGGGTATAAATGCCAGAGCCCAGAGAGGGACAGGGGTGCTCTGAAGGAGTTGTGGCTGTTCCTCCTGCTGGCCAATAGAAAAGATACAAGAAGTTGGAGATAGCCTTACAAAGAAGATTGGACATGCCCCAAGGAACTCAATGTCCCTAATCAGCAGGAAACAGTAAAAAAAAAAAAGATCTCAATGCTCCCTCTTCCCACTAACCTTCTGTCTCTCTTACCTGTTGTTGGAGTGTTGGGAGGGATCGGGGTGGAAATGGGTGGTAGATATAAGAAGAACCCAAATAAGCTGGGCGCAGTGGCACACGCTTGTAATCCAAACACTGCTGAAGGCAGAGGCAAGAGGACCTCTGTGAGTTCGAGGCCAGCCTGTGAGTCTAGGGCAGCCAAGGCTACTTGGAAAAAACAAACAACAGCAGCAAAACCAAAAAAAACAAAAATGAAAATAAAATAGCTAAAAAAAATAAAATAAAATAAGCCAACACACAAGGATGTTGGAGAGTCCAGTTTTTGTTTTGTTTTGCTTTTTGTAATAGTAAATAGACTATCCATCATGATACTGAAAAGACAAAGACATAAGCAACCCCACTGACTTTTAGAGTGCCAGGCTCACCAACAGCGGAGTACACATTCTCAAGAGCTCCAGAACATCCACTGCTGCTATCACAGTCTGGTCCATAAAAGAAGCCTCTAAAAACTTAAGTTAAATCTGACCTTTGTGGAACTGGATTTTAAAATAACAAAATATTGGAAAATACTACAAAATACTTAGAAATTAAGCATGCTTTTATGTGATTCATTATTCAAAGGATTAAACAAACTCAGTTATAAACTGGACAATAATGAAAACAGAACCATGCATGCCAACATGGGCCTGATACAACACACTTTTAACCAGTACTCAGGAGGCAGACATAGGTGGATCTCTGAATTCAAGGTCAGCCTGGTCTATGAGCCCAGGTCTCAAAACAACAAAGAACAAGCCTCCTCCCTCCCCCTCAAAAAAAAAAATCAAAATGAAGAAAATCCTAAAAATAAAGTGTGTCAAATATGGCTTAACAACTGTGGTGGTTTTAATGAGAAGGACTGCCATAGGCTCAGTTGAATACTTGGTCCCCAGTTGGTGGAACTTTTTGGGAAGGATTAAGTGTGACCTTATTGGAGGAGGTGTATCACTGGGAACAGGCTATGAGATTTCAAAAGACCAAGCCATCCCCAGCATGTTCTGTCTTGTGCGTGTGGATCAAGATGTTAAGTCCTCAGCCCCTGCTCCAACACCAAACCTAGCTACCTGATGCCATGTGCCCCATCATGATGACCACAGACTCACCCTCTAGAACTGTCAGCCTCTAATAAACTCCACAGCAATAGAAAAGTGAGTACAACAACCCATCCCAACACTACAGAGCAGAACCTAGGACCCCATCTTTCTCTGCATTGGCAAGCTGTTTTTGATGGAAATTTTGCACTGCAGGTGTTTATCTTCCAACAGCCATTTCCTATCAAGTCTGGCCATCATTCAGTTGATTACTTTTGAATGTGGTAAAGAAAGAACTCATTATAATACCTGGTGCACAGTAAATGCTGGCCAGATTTTATTAACCTTTTTACGAAGGAAGACGGACTTCCTACTTTGACTAAATGTGAATTTGCAGAAGCAAGTCTCTAGTAGAAAAAAAATTCCAGGATGATGGCAATGTGCAGATTGCATGTTGGTTTAAGTAACAGTGTGTTCTGGCCACAATAATTCATCATGGGTTAAATTTATAGGAACAAAATAAGCTGCACATCCATGGCAATGCACTCAAAGGAAAAGTACTGTATAAATGTTACCAAAAGCCTCTTGGGCAAAAGGAGGCACCAGATACATATGGCTTTTCACCATCCTTGAGACCATGCAGAGTTCAAGTAAAGCTGTGGGTCTTCCCTCCCTGTAACTGCAAATGGCATGACCCTTAGGGTTGTCTTTCCTCCTTAGAAGGGAAACTTGGAAACGACAAGATTCTCTCAAGATGTACTCAAGAGCACCTGGTAAGAACTTACATTAGACTTTGGCATCTACTTCAACTGCTGTTTTGCACCTAACAGTGAAGCGAGGCTCAGTGGGACCTGTATTGAAGCGCTCATTGGTTCAGTTCCACAGATCTCCCATGGCAGCATCACATGGGCTCCACACCAAGAAAACCGAGAGAAAGGGCATGGAACACAGCCATCAACAAGAACATGGCAGCACTGAGGAAGCCTGTGGTTCTCCCTCTCTCTAGGCTCAGGTATTTCACCCTACGCCAGCCAACTGCCTTTCTCAATTCTTCATGCAAACCTCAAAGCTGCATTTGCTGTGTTTGAAATACAGCGATGTTAATCACACGAAATGCAGTCATTTTCATTATTTCTTGTTGTAAAAAAAAAAAAAGACACTTTCAAAATTTCCACTGATTTTCCATTGTTTTATTATAAAAATCAACATTTCATTTGTTACAATTCAGCTTATTGTAATAATCAAAAGGAGGGTTTATACAAGGTATCTTTATACAGTTTATAATTAAAGCACTTATTTTACAAAAAGGGGCAAGTGAATAAGTGGACAAGGGCTGACCAAATGTTGGCCATTATAATATAAATACATCCTTGCAAAGCACCATCGTACCAAAGTCGATGTACAAAAAACACCAGCTGACTTTAAGACAATGACAAAGATTAAAGCTTAAGAAAAAAGTTTAGACTCATAAAGACAAACATCCGAAAGCAGCAGCAGATCCTTCACTTGGAACAAGGCCAGTCCGGTTCAGCCTCTTGTATCCTCTTTCTCTAGCTACCCCATCACCAGACACTGTTTCTCTTAATACTCATACTCAGGCATCGCTGTAGATACATATCTACATGGGTGTGTAGCTATACCACCCCCTCAATCCCCTAAACCTTCCTATATTTGATGGAAAAAACAAAGCCCAAAATGGACAGTTAAACAAAAGCACGTTGTCTATAACTCTTTGGTATTGACTTTGGGAAAACTCTAAGTAATGATGGAAAAATGAAATGATTAGTGTGTGTTGGGCCCACACTGCTTCTGAGTATAATAAATCAGTCTGTAATTGCAAAAATTCACTAGGAATAAAACTAAGAATGGTTTATAAATGCCTTGTAAAAATGATAAAAACAAAAATGACATTTTCCTTCTGCTGAAGGAGCCTGAGGGCAGAGTTGGGAACTTGATTCTAAGTTGTTAGGATCCCCACCCATGCACCTGTCTCCCCTCTACTCAGGTGTAAGCTGAGCTCAGTGAGTGGTGGGCGCAGTCAGAGACCATGGACCCACAATGCATAGCACTTAAGTCACAAATGTGTACTTTTGTATTTGAGGCCCAAAGTCCTTGTCTTAAAAGCCTGAGGGTTTCAAAAGCCAAATCTTGCCACTATTACAAAGCAATGGCATGCAAGTCCCAAAATCACACCACTTGACATGGTCTGCTTTAGCCTCAGATAAGGAAACCCCAGGAAATTAAAAGAGATCTGACATTTTAACTAATGCTTGATGGTAAACTTGTTTAGACTCAGTCCATACACACACTTGTTTACGGCCCTGCTAAATACTGCCAACCAACTGATACCACACTCCTACCTGTAGTCTAATTCTGAGTAAGAAATCAGTTTGTAATTCATTCTATAAAGTCATGAGGGCTACAGTAAGCACTGCATGGCCACTAAAAGTAGGACATATTGGGGCTGAACAAAACAAGACTTTTGTTTCTGAACTTTGCAGGGAAGTAGGCTTTTCTTGCAGAAATTCCTTGTCAAGAAACACAGTTCAGTTAACTGGTGAGGTAGCACAGTTATGAACTTGAAACAGTGTTCAGCTGGTGGGCCTTTACAGTAAGACAAAAAGATGCTCCTCCCCGAAACTAACTGCCACCTAAAATAGATGGCTATTTTTATAACAGTATTCACTACCAAAAGGATTGCAAAACGTAAAAACAAGGAAAAATATTAATAATGTTCTACCCACCAACTTTAGTTTAAACCTTTCCTGTGACTGTCATTTATATGACCTAAGCAAGAACTCTTAGGCCTTGGTTAGAATCTCCGGCTCCAAAGGAGTTGAGTCTGTGTCTTAGTTATAATTACGAAAGCAAGCTAGCCCAAAGCTCCCCTCATACACTCTTTGTCAGTAATAATCAATACCCATGTAACTATGGAACCTAATCAAATTTTATTCACTTCTTAAATAATGAATCCAGACACAACCCAATTTAAAACTAACACCCCTTTCCCCAATTTGTGTTCTCAAAATGTATTTTTTCCTCTTTTCTATGTTCAATAATTACAACACAATTTACTTCAACTTAACTGTCCATATAACTTTGAGTATCTTTATCTCCTTCCCAAGCTTAACAGCCCTCACTAGAAAATATTCTCTACCCCTCGGCTGCCCCAGAAAGAGGATACTGAGGTTAATCTGAACTGCCTTCCAATCATTTCAACAAATTGGCACACAAATCAGCATTTTGCAAGAAGAGGCCATTACCATCACAGCACAAGCACTTGACGAAGCTGAAACAAGGCGGCACCTTCCTAGCTCACTAGCTCACTGGAGTGCAAGTCTCTACATGGGAAGACACCAGATAAGATGCACGCTAAACATGTAAACATATAGAACTCTCCAATTTTAACTGATACCCAGATATTGCTAACCTTTCCATCTTCACTCAAGCATCAAAGGGCCCCTGTATGTCACTGAAGGCAAGTTCAGTGTCCCTTCTGTCTTAGACTCGGAGCACTTTGTTTCACTAACAGGAAGAGTTAACGCTTGTCTGACTGAAATGCATGGCACTGTCGGATTGCCATTTACTTATATGCAAGGTAAGTGCCCCGACTCTGACTAAGCTGTCCCCAACAACCCAAGCATTATTCTGAAAGGATGATTTTTCTCTTTAAAAATGCATTTATGTGTTATTATAAGTCAAACTCTGCCAAAATTCTGGAATCGTTTCTTTCATTGTTTCCCCTCAGGCTCTAGAATCCAGTGAAGTAAAGACCTCACTTCAAAACACAATTTAAAAAGTACATCCAATAAGTAATCAACAATTGCTAAGGTAAAAGTACACCAGTTTAAAAACAGTTCAACTTCAGCCGCGAGTGGTGGCATACACCTGTAATCCCAGCACTCAGGGAGGCAGAGGCAGGCGGATCTCTGTGAGTTCCAGGCTAGCCTGGTCTACAACGGGAGTCCAGGCTAGCCAAGGCTACACAGAGAAAACAAAAACAAAACAAACACACACACACACACACACAAAACAGTTGAACTTTAGCAGAGGAGCTAGACACGTGTAAAAAGCACAGTGGCAGCAGAGCAGTGTTAGGGTCATGCCATAGGCCAGCCCTGAGAGTGACAGATGTAGCAGCCTGGTACATGACAGCAGGTAAGTCATGTGATAGAAGAGCTGTTCATTAGTCTCCACTGCTCACGGTCCTGCAGCTGAGAAGTGCACAGTGAGTCTTCTCATTTAATCCTCACTGTCAAATGTGTGCAGTTATCTAAGTCCATAGTAAGCTAATAGAGAACACATACATAAACACAGGAGGTGACTCTAAGGACCGACTGTGGATCTCGTGAAAACAAACACATTCACAGTGCAAAACAAGAAGAAACCTCACATCAAACTTGGAGGCACGCCTGCGGACGGCACTCTGAGAAAAGCTGGTCCACACAAAGCAAAAATGTCACAACACTTAATACAGAGGAACCCTACTAACAACAACAACAACAACAACAAAAATAAAACAACCTTCTTTTTAAATAGACTGTTTCTAACCAGAGCACATTTAAATGTTTTACTCGAAAAATATACATAAAATGATTTTACACTGTGATATTGTACGCTGCAAGGATAAACTAATTTACAAGAATATAACAGTTAATTTGTGATTTTTTAAGCATTGTTTATATGTGTTGTAAAAAGACACTTTAATGAGCATTAAAACAATCATGGAAGACCAATAATATGGCTAACTTTTGATTATGCAAAAACAGCCAACAACTTAAAAGCTCAGCCAAATGGAGAACAAACACAGTAGGTACATTGAAACCAATCCCTTGTTTAATAAGTTCCATTTAATCAATTTCTCAGATTAAGAAGCTTAAATAAATCATGGCTCTTGGCAAAACGGCCTACAAGTTGCTGGGGAGGCAACAGAGTAAAAGCAGCTAGTGTTGACATAAACTGTGACAGGCATGGGTTCTCAGCAGCTCCACAGCGCCCTGAAATAGACACTCCATCTCCTACAGCAACACTCAAAAATGGATTTTACAAGTATCTATTTTCCTCTTGAAGATTGTTGGATTCCTAGAGAAAGCAAAGCCCTTTGTTCAAAGTTAGTATTTTGATTTTTCCTTTCATTGTTTCTTAACTTGTTGGCCCTCAAACGTTAGCTAACCTGAAGGCGATTTGGCTACTTCCAAGTTTGCCACTCTAAGATGAGATTACTTTCTTCTTTTTATTTTTTGGTATCATTAAAACCCAGACATTCCTGGTCAGTGATGCCTTTATTTTCCTGTTTCCTTTGTACTCAGTCACTTCACTGGGCTTAAGGCATGCTTTGTGTATTTAGTTTGCAAAAATAAAACTTTTAGTACAAATTTATTTTTATACAAACTTTTATGGCACAAGCAGCAAATCTGCTGTTTTAAGAAAATATATAAATATCCTTTTCTTCTGTACAAATATCTCCAGTACCCACCACTTTATAATGTTAACTGTACAGGGTCTGCCATGCGCTTCTCTAGAGCTCCCTCCCCCCCTCCAGATCTCAACCAGATGTGTATTTACATTTCCCGGTGGAGGCAGTCAGAGGAGGAGGGCCCCTCCTCAGGAGGAGTCTGTGCAGGGGGAGGGCGGCGGTGGGTAGAGGTGGTGGGAGTAACTTCTCTCAGTGTACGGAGAAGGGGGGCAGCTTTCATAGTTCTCCTCTGCTGACAAGTACTGGCTTCGGGGCGTGGGCGGTGGGGGCACAGGTTCTGAGTCATAGTTCAAGTCACTGGTGTAGCCCTTGGCTGTTGCCACTGAGGTCATTCTCCGGCTAGGAGCATAGTCACTGTCACAGACATCAGTGCTGCAGGGTGTAGTAGGCGGTGCAAAGTGTCGGTAGCTATACGGCCTGTAGCTAGTAGAGGAAAACAATAAAGGAAGTGTAGTTAGTTTTATTGAAGAGTATTTTGTATCAGAAATCAGAGAAACAGATGTAAATTCAGTCTGAAAGCTCTGAGCTGTTGCAGTTGAAATCTGTATGGACGGCAGTCGTTGCCAGGCAGGTGCAATGAGGCTGGGGTTCACTACCCAGCACTCTACAACTAAAAAGCCACTGCTTTTAATTGGCACAGATGAAGAGGCAATGGCACATTAGAAGACCCATGCAGTTTCTAGAGGCAAGTAAGAAGAGATGGAGTTGGAGAAAAGAGGAACTCACCTGAGCCCCAACTGTGCTCTGTTATCTTGAGGTAAATTTAAATGTGTGTGCTCTACATGGCCCTGGGTTTGACCCCCGTATCATATTAAAAAAGAAAAGGAAAGAACAAAAACCAAACCAACTCAAAAGCTGTACTTATCGATGCACTTTAGAAAACTGCCTATTTTTCTCTCTGTACTGGGGACTGAACCCAGGGCCTTGCCCACCAGAGCAAATGGTCTACTGCTCACCAACAGCCTTGCCCAACTCTGCTACACACCACACACTCAGATCTCAGCAGCTCTTGCAGGGTCAGTGTGTGCAAATGGGCCTTCATAGCCTACTCTCTCAACATTCCTTAGTCATTTCATAACTTACCTGGTAGGTAGGTTAATGATGTCTGAAGACTTCATTTCTTCTCAAAATAAAATATTACACAATCCAGGCTAAACTTCCCGTCAGGACAGATCTATCCTGTTACTGGTATGTGCAAAGGGAAACCACTCTGACTTGGAAGTAGCAGCTTTGATTTCTGTGCTCACTCAGGTATGCTGTCCTAAATACGGTTTCAACTGAGTATCGAAATGGTAAATTTTAAATACCCAGAGGATCAGTGAACTTTCTAAAGGGAGTAGGAGTCGAATACATGGTTACTCTTGTTGATAGTAAATTTGTAGCAGTTACCTAAGGACAGTTATCTGAGGAGGTACACACTCATGATGGTAGGAGCTAGAACACTGGATGTCCATGTGCGACTTCTTAGGACTTTCATTCTAAGTATGGCCAAGCTTATCTTATTTCATATTTATCCTAAAGATTCATGCATGAACTGTCTCTAAAATACAGTGACTGCAAGATAAGGGACAAGAGCAAGAGCAGCTGATGCAGGACTCATAACCCTCCTGGTGACACTGTGCCCACACTTTCTGCTGTCACACAGCCTTGCCCCACAGCCCCACTGAGCAAGTTCTGGGGCTTCTACCACCCGTGCCGACAGGATATTATTAGAGCATTTTTGCTTTTTTGTTTCATCTTTCTGTCCAAGTGAGTGTCAAAGCTAGGGGAGATTTCCTAGATTAAAATTTGAAAGGCTAAAGACTTCTAGTCTCATAAAAGAAAAAAAGAAAAGAAAAGAAAGAGAAGAGAAGAAAAGAGGAGGAAGAGAAAAGAAAAAAGAAAAGTTGTTTACCAAAATTCTGTAAATCTCAGTTTGGGCAAAATCACGGCAAATGATGGAAAGTCTGACACAGATTACAGGCCTAATTTAGACATGGGGAATTATTTAAAAACTGATTCAATGCAGTCATACACTTTGCTCAACTTTTTATTTAACTTGAATTAAATACTTTTTTAAATGAAATTTTAGATCCTGGTTCAATTTTCAGGCCTCTGCTTTTGTTTTGGCACTTTAGAACAAAACTCTGGTATGCAAAGAAATCTTACAATCATCCATGCAAGCCATCACATTGGAGCCGACTCTGTCCCCTCTTAAGTGATTTTGGTAGGTAGCTTCCTTTTTATTTCCTCCTCTGCAAAGTCATACCAGGTCAGAGTGACCGAAAGAAAGCACCATCCGGACAGTAACAGATATAGTGCGCAGGTTTCAGCCACAGAATACAGACTTCCTGCTGGCATGTGAACAGGATGGAGAGTGAGGAACACATGACACTAACAGACCTGCTCAACACAGGGCATCACCTCCTGTTGTGACTTACAAATATGCTCCATTCATTTTAGTGAAACCTGCTTATTCCATGCAGCTAACTACATGAAACATTGTTCATTCCAAGTCACACTGACATGTGAAAATGTGGGTCAAAAGTCTTCCGATTTCTTTCAATGTGTGATGCACGGTTCTACTGTCTGTGAGTTCTCACAACTCTCTGATCTGTCTTACCCAGTTCTGAGATGCATTACTCTAAAAGGCAGCTTGTGGACCTCTCCTGTAAAATACAAAATGCCCTGAAAAAGAAAGATCTGTGGGTGGGCAATGTCAAGTCTTGCCAAGAATCCTATTCTTCCCTTGTTAATCATGCTTTATTCATTTGAGGCTTAGCACGTTCACAAATGGAACATGGACAAGTGTGTCTTCTCACCTGTAGGACCTGTGTGTAGAAGGACTGTTAGAAGAATAACCAAATTCCATGGTATAGTGAGACCGCTCTGTGGCGGGTGATGGTGGTGGGTTCAAAATCTAAAAGGAAAACAATTAAAATAGTAAATTAAGAATAATTTCCCATAGATATAGACTTAGAACACCTTTATCTTCTATCTCCACCTTTGTGTCTATTCCTTTCCACCACAGTATTAGCATATTTTTCTCTCCAAAACAACTACCTAAACAGAACTTCAAAACTGGTTCCCCTTCCCTAGGCCACATTTCTTCATCCTGCCAAATGTTGAGGAAAAAAACACGTCACCTCCACCACTGGTTTGACACAGATAGTTTCTAAGTTTTTAAATACAACTTTTTTATTAATTTAAGAGGAGCTCTAAGTGTGCTTCCCTTAATTTTACTTTATACATGCAGGTATAAGAGTACATGTGCACGCATGCATCGGCAGGCTAGAGGACAACCCTTCATCCTCAGGAAAACTATCTACCTCCTTGAAGACAGGCTCTCTCATTAGCCTCTCACTATCTAGTCTAGACTGGCTGACCAGTGAACTCCAGGTTCCTGTTCTTCCCTCTGCAGTCCTGGGACCATGATGCAGGCCCAGCTTTTAACCTGGCACTGGGGATGGAACTCAGGTCCTCTTGCCTGTGAGAGAAGCATTTCATGGACTAAACTATCTCCCCAGCCACATGCTTCTTTTCTTGTAAGTCTGTTTGGTGCTATAGTAGTTTAACTTTTACCTGAATTGTGAAACTATTATCTAATGTTTCAACTATGTTTATCACTCCACAGTAAACTTAAAAGATTTGCAAGCACAGAACAGTGGTGATAAATTCTCCATTGAATCCTGTGTACTTAAGGCCTACATTAAAAACTACTTTTACATTACCATCCCTGAGTACCCACATCGAAGTGGGTGCTCCATGTTTAACAGTGAAAGAAGGCTGCTTACTGCAGGGAAGTAAGTGCCTTTGGTGCTTGAAGAGCTGCTTGATGATGCTCCCGTGACATGGGCTCGGTCATAGGGGGGTCCACTGCTTCCCCCCATGATACTGAGCGAACTGATCATTGATTTGCCTCGAGACATTCCTGAAGGAGAGAAAAATGAAAGATGAGTATCATCTATAAAAATACATGAAATAACGAATCAATATTGAAGTTACAAACAGACTGACTAGAGCAGCTTGTGCCCTCTTTTCCGAACAATAGCTGTAGAGAGTACGGAAAAAGGAAACAAAATGTTGAAACGAATGGTATCACTGAGAACTATCCTCAAATACGGCCAAGCAGCTGCCACCTGATCCTGTCCAGGGAAACAGGCTTTCAAAGTTACAAGTTTTTGTAAGGAAAGGACTGTGGAGACGAAGACTGTAAACCAGAGTAGATTAAACCAACCCGTGAGTGCCAAAGAAAGCAAAGCCTCTTTATGAGACAAATACAACACAGAGAAGGTACTTCTCTTCCTACAGGACTCAAAACTACTAATGCTAAAGAAAAATTCTATTTGTTTCAAGTAGGTCCCCATTTCTACGTACTGGAAATGGGTTTGGCAACAAGGAAGCATCATTCAATCAGCTTAAATAGTAGGACTTTTTTTGAGAGTCATAACCATAGTAAATTCCTATTTTCAGAGATCTCTGGCTAGGCATCTCCTCCATAGTCATTAAAAGGCAAGACTCCTTTCACTAAAGGCACCACAAATTACCAGAGAAAGCTTTACTGCCCAAGAGTATATGACCTCCTCAAGGGTGGAATGTTGGCATTTGGTGACTTTGCACCATTGTCACTGTTGCGCCAGAAGACGGCAAAGGGCAATGCGTTCCCTACGTGTCAACCAGCTACTTCCAAATCCTTGTTTGTGGAAAGCAAGCCGATCTGTCTTCCTTTATTCCTGGACTCCATAGCCTCAGGGTCCCACAATGGTAGAATTAAAAGTGTGGGTGTTCCCCAAAGCACTAGCTGGCATGCTTTCAGTAGTAACCCCACAATACAGTCAGAGGCCTGAAGCTGGCAGATGAATTCAGAACTAAGTTTTTCTGTATAGAGAGATGGTGTAAAAGTGTAAGGGGGGCGAGGGGGAAAGCCCTCATGAGTTCTTAAACCTAAGGTAATCAAGTTTGTAATCCTAGGTATATCCTTTTTCCATAATGAAAATTCAGTAATTTTCTTAGCACTTAAGACCAGACAAGAACAGATTCTAAAAAACCAGTCTTCACTCACCGGGAAGAGAACCCGACAGAGAGCTTGGGTGAGGAACATAACCGAGGGGCACAGACGCTGGGCCGTGAACCACATAGTCATTAGTCATGGTCTCCCCATCTCCCTTCATACGAGGACACAGCATCCTCTGGCAGATAAAGTAAATGGTTCCAGACACAAAAATGGTGATAATTACTCCAATAACTGAACCAACTGTGTTGGTGGCCTGTGGTGCTGGTTCCTCAGTTGGATCTAAAACAGAGAATATTGTGGTTAGCTAATGGAAAAACATCTGCATATTCAAAATAGCAATAAAAGAATGCAAAAATAAAAATGTTGATAAACTATACATATAGTTTATATATAAACACATATACATATATATCATAAAAATATGAATTAAATGGCATCATTAATTTAAATAAACGTAAAGAAGCGGCCATTAAATGAAGACAAGACAGTGGACCAGGAAGTGTCACTGCAAACTTTTAGTCAAAAGGGACAGACCTAGAGATGCCACCAAATGCTTTTAGTGGAATGGTGAAGAAGCCAAAAACAGGCTGGAACTAGAGTTTAGATTTGAATAGTACTACTTAGGTTTAGTGAAGGAAATCTGTACTGTCCTCAGGCCCTGGCTGCTTGAGAGCAAGAATACACACAGGTCTTTAATTACTAGAGGACTCACAAAGGAAGACCAGAGCACTGCAGGACGGTCCTGTCTGGGACACCGCCTTCCTGGGTCTCTGGCTACTTGAGTCTTTAAGAAGCAGAAGGCATGAGTGGGAAGAACAAGAACAAGTGGGTTATCAAGTTTAGCACCCACTATGTTATTCAGAAGGAAAAACTTACCATTCTGACTAGTTAACCTATGGAATAATCGTATAATGAAGACTCTTGAAACACCTCCTGCTTCTTGAATATTCAACTCTCCCACCCATGTAGCTAAACTCATCTCTAATAGAAAAATGATTGACAGCAGCAGCACTAAGTAGCCTTGCCGCCCTGAGTTCCAAATTCAGTCTGTGGAATCTGTGGCATACACAACCTTAGTTCTTGTCAGCTACCACCACTTTTGTATTCTGTTCTAGTGTCTTGGTATTCCTTCCCAACGCCAAGATTCAAGAATCAATAATCCTCTCTTGATGTTCCTGCCCCAAACTACTGGTCTCTGGGTCACACTGCTGGTGTCAGGCTTGCTCCCTCAGCACTGCAGGGAAATGTTGCTGGCAAAGGCCAGAGCTCTGCTATTTGCCATATTCAAGAGACTCTTTAACTTATATACTTTTCTACATGCCCCATGGAACAGGCTCCTGTTTTCTTTTAAGCAGTATCTGCTTACTGTGGAAGACACCATTCTCCTAGTTTTAGTATTTGTTTGCTTGTTTGTTGAAACACAGTCTCACCTAGCACAGGCTGGCTTCAATCCTGCTATGTAGCTGGAGCTGAAGTGCTGATCTTCCCCACCACCCCAAGGCTGGGGTCACAAGTGTATAAAACCATGCCCCGTCCTATTTACTAGTTCTGATTACTCCTGCTGTCAATGAACTGAGCATGCTTCCCTGAGTCATTTCTATCTGTCACCACCTCTACTCTCTGGAGATCTCATCCATTACTATAGCTTTAATTACCATTAATAATCTAAAGAGTGCCAAACACCTTCCTGAGCCACGGACCCATCAATCAACTTCCTAATGGTAGTAGTGGGAGAGCCCATAGTCACCTTTATTTTAACATATCCCAAACTGATGTCAGCATTATCACCACCTCTCCCAGATCCAGGGGTGTAACAGATAATAAATGGGGCACACCAGTTAAGAACCATAAAGACTGGCATGGCTGTGGCAAGCTTTAAAGTGCATGCTTGTGAAAACCATTTAAGTTTAAAAGAAAGATAGCAAAACCCACCACATTAACTGAACTTTACACTCACACCAGGATATGGTACAGTACCTCCACGCTTAGTTCCTACTGCATATCTTGGTTAATTATTCCAGTCACTCTGGGTCAACTTAAAATTGCCAATTATATCTAACTAGTCCTTCTGTCTCTGAAATAAGTGAAACTTCACCTTACTTTCCCAACCATTCTGTCCCCCTTGATTTAGAACATCTTTTGTCAGAAGCACAAAAGCCTTCTGAGCTTTTCAATTACCAACTAAAAGTTCTTAGCAGATGGCAGAACAACTTAATGGGCTGTGACCAGCATTTTAAACAAAGGAAACAGAAAACATCAAGATGCAGTCTACCTCATGTACGTAAACGCTGCTGGGTGTGCTGCTGGGTGACACCTGTTTCTCTGCACATGCACCTAATCTTTATACTTCTCTGGATGTGGTCCAAAGGAAACAAACAGCCTAACAGATGTCCCTGCATACAATCCTATCACCCCCAACATGTTTTAGAGCTTTTGTTTTCATGTTCCCACCTTAGCCTTTTCTTTAAAATGTCAGTGATTTTGCACTGTGAATGGAGTACCACCCTAAAGATACAGCTAATGTGGCAGTCCCACTTACAGACAGCGGGTCCAGAATACCTTTCTGGCTCTACACATAATGCAGGATCTCTACTAATCTGTAGAATGTACTTTCATCCGTTGACATCTGATATTAAGTATCATTTTCCCAGGCAGCTTCCTTGGTCTGCTCCATCTTCACTCCTAAGAAGTTGGTTGACTCCTCCTCTGAGCTACGGCTCATGTGGCTGCTCCAGCACTTGAGATGTTCACATCTCATTACCAACACTAGCTACCATGAATCAGGTAACACCTTCCCTGGGCTAAGTGATTCATACTCTCAAGCAGTTCAATCTTCTTACAATCACACTAAATATCAGAATCATTTTAAAGGTGAGTAAACTAATGTTTAACACGAATAAATATTTTTCTGGTGAAAGAATGATCTGTGGTTCAAGCCGCACTCTGTAATCCTGAGATCTCTATTCTTATCTCTGTTTGAACTGCAGAGGGGTGTACGAGCTCTGGTGTACAGCCATCCTTGACACATAACACAGGGGAGTAAGTGCTTGCTGAAGGAATGAAAAGATTCTGAACACTCAAAACTTTAAAAAATCCCTATCAGAGTTTTGTGATGGCAAACCTATGTATGTGAAATTCTACTTAGAATCATGCTTCCTGAGTTGGGATACTATATATGTTATAGCATTGGCCAAGCGTTATAAACACTGAAAACCACAGGCTGCCCAGTCAATGGTCACTAAGTCTCTGGGTATACAGTGGCCTAAACATGTTCAGGCTGCATTTGTAAAAGCTCTGAAAGCCAGGACTTGTGGGATATGCCAGTAATTCAAGCACCCAGGGGAGCTGACAGAAAAAGATCAGATGGTTCGAGGCCGCTCCTGCACTGATGAGTTCAAGGCTAGCCTGAGGAATGGATGAGAGGCTAGCCTGGAGGGGAGGAAGGAAGAGGAGAGACAGACAAGCAGGCACAGAGGAAATGAGGGAGAGATGGCAGGAGAGGAAGAAGAAAGCATTTAAATTCTAAACCCTGAGAAACTGGTAGAAACACTTCAAGAAAACAGTTAAAACGCAGACTAATGTTCAGAATGAAGCTCAGATCAAGAGTTAATTTCCATGTATCTAAATTACCTGAGAATTCTGTGATTTTGGCTGTGGCAAGGTCATGCTTATTTTCTCCTGCTGTGTTACTAACTATCTCTGAGCACAAGGAAACTATTGCCCTTAAGCAATTATTAAAAGCAGAAGATGTTTCTGGCATAAATATCTAGTATATGTTTGTTCCACATAAGGAAACCAAGATTGTAAGTAAAATACAATGGGAAAGATATTTTTCCAACTCTCCTTCGAGAACAATTTACACGGCTTCCTTCCTACTTACAACAGTCCAGTTCATCAGATTTGTCACTGCAGTCCACATTGTGGTCACATTTCTTGTGCTTTCCAACACACTGACCATTGGCACAGCGGAACTGATCAATTAAGCAAAGCACTAGAAAAAAGGCACAGTTTTATTTTTATCATCATGCAAAAATAAATCCTATAAAGAGTCAAATGCTTTCAAAGTACAATCTAAAACACATCACGCTCAGACACAAGGTCAATACCAATCTCTAAGGATTCTCATTGGTGAAAAAGAGAAACTCTGCTTTGTTCTTAAATTTTAATTTTTGGTGCTACTTCTCAACTTTCAGAGTTTATTGGTATGGTTTAGATGGTCTGAGTATATTTGTTCCCCGAAAGTTTCATATGACGGAGTTCTGGTCCTTAGTGTGATATGGGATACAGTGGAAATAGAAGGAGCCTAGTAGGAGGTAACTGGACCTCATCCTCAGAATTTGTTAGGGCACTCTCAATGTGCCATGTGAAAAAACCACTACTGCTATAAAAGAGCAGCTCCGAGAAAAGGGGAGGCTCCCTTTTCTGAGGACTGGGGAGGGGGAGGGGAAAGCGGAGGAAAGGGGGAGGCTGGGAGGAGACAAGGGAGGGAGCTACAATCAGGATGTAAAGTGAATAAATTAAATTTTTTAAAAAAAGCAACCCTGGGCTGGAGAGAGTTCCAGGCACCATGCACACAGGTACACAGACAAACATGCAGGTAAAACACCCACACATTTTAAAAGGAAGGCCAAGGCTGCCCCTCCTCTCACTCTGGCTTCCTGTTGAGATATGCCCTTACCTTCCTAAAGGTTCCCACCATTACACGCTGCTGTCTGTTGTGAGGTTTTCCTTCACTGGAGTCTAACTACAGCCAGACCATGCCCCTGACACTTCAGAACTGTGAGCTAAATAACCTGCCCACTGTGCTGGTCTGAATGAGCAATGTTTCATTACAACTCACACATTTAAACACTGGGGCCCCATTTGGTAGAGCTGTTTTGGGAGATTATGGAGAGTTGCAGTTTTGCTGGTAGAAGTCACTAGGGAAGGACTTCCAGGGTTTGCAGTCTCACCCCACTTGCAGTTCACTCCCTCTTCTTAGTATCCTGAGGTAGATGTGAGCTCTCGGATTCCCTCCCTGCCTTTACAGACTCTCCCTCTGGAACCTTAACCTTACACTCTTTCTTCATTAAGTTGCCCTGGTCAGGGTGTTTCATCACAGCCACAAAAGCTGAAATGCCACCAGGGCGTTCCAATAAAGTAGCAAAAGGAACATACTAATTTGCAGAGACCGTACACATATAAAATGGTTCAAGTAATTAGCAACATGCATAATGCTCATGACATAGTCAAATATAAAACCCAAATCTATAGAGCCTTTTCCCCAAATATGAAACAAAACAAACCCACTGAATTAAATAATGTGATGCAATGAAGAACTTTTGATACCTTCACAGTTTTTCTCGTCTGATTTATCCTGACAGTTCGCATCACCATTGCATCGAAGGGCACCATCAATGCACTGCCCACTGGCACACTGGAACTGAGACTCTGAGCATACAGGACAATTGAGCTCATCACTGTGGTCTTCACATTCAGTAAACCCATCACACCGCCAGGCCACAGGGATACAGTCAATGTCCCCGGTGAAACAAGTGAACTGCTGAGGAGAACATGTTGGAGGTTCTTCACATGATCAAGGGGAGAAAGTGACAAAAATAACAGCAGTCACACAGAGATAAGAACAATTAAGGTCAAGTAAGCACATTAAAAATAAACATTTTATAGTAAGTAAAAAGATTTGTAACCTACTTCATCTAGTCTCAGGCATCCAGATATAGTAACCAGTAAAACACTGACAAATACTGTCTTATAATTACAGTTCGAAAAGAACTTAAATTTTCGCAACCCACTCCAATCTCACACGCCACCCAGGAATAATCACTATGACTGCCAACTTCCAAGTATTTTAGAGTTACCTTAGAGTGAACATTTTTCCTAGCCCCGAGGTTCTTAAAACACTGCTCACAAGCCCCTCAGGATCCCTACTTCTTCTCACTGGGTCCACTATGTGAGTGTCAGAACATAGCCCAAAATGGAGTCCTGGGAGGGGAATTCTGAGTGCTTCTGAGAAAACTCCAAGAAAATAACACAAGAATCTTGTGACCTCAGTTTCTTCAAAATCATACAATAGTTCTTGATGTGTTTTCGTGCCCCTTCCAGGTATAGTGAATAAAAGTGAGTGTACTTTATTCACTACCATCAGCTGTTGTTATTTGTTTGTATGCCTCTATGGGAAAGCATGTTTCTGCCACGTGCAGCTTGCTCACCTTGCACGGCCTGGTCCGTGTGCCTGTACACTTTATCCATGGGACTCCTCTTAACTGGCAGAGTATAAACTGTCTGATGCTCTCAATAAAGTTGGCTACTGCATGGGACATTAGTCAGCCTCCGTTATCCTTTATCCTCTCAGGCCCTACCACTAGTTAGAGCAGTGAAGAGGTGAGAAGTGTTTTTTACAATAATTCTAAAGCGGCATTTCATTTTCACATCTGCACAGATCCCACAGAAGAACAACTCATGGGTAAAGCCACAGGCACCTTAGTAGACTCAATGTAGTTGAGGACAGTAGTCGGAGTCCCTGTGTGCCGTACAACCATGAACCACAGCTTTAAAGAACACAACAGGCCAGGTTCACCTAGGAATGCTTATGGTGGAAACTGGTCAATAGCATAGCCCTGTAATCTCAGGGAAGGAATTAGGAGTTAAAAATCACCCTTGGCCACATATCAGGTTTGAGAACAGCCTGGGCTACACGAGATCCTATCTTTAAAGAGAGAGAGAGAAAAAAAATCATGATTAAATCAGTAAGAAAAATGTTAATTGTTTAAAAAAAAAAATCAAGTCTTGAGCTCTTCATATTGTCTGATATGATGAGGTATACATTACGCTTACAAGGCACATCTAAATAGGCAAGCACCTACTTACATTGTAAACTAAATAAAAATGGAGTATTATTTTAATCTAAAAAAATTACCTACAGGCAAATTATAGTTACTTATACTCAGGGATTCAGGAATTAAACAACCTGAATAAGCCTATTACTTAACAAAAATAAATAAACAAATAAAAGGCTGATTTGATAGCTAATTATAAAACTGGAACTTGGGCTCAGAAATTCAAATTCTAGAAAATGAATCTGCTCAATTCTGCAACTCTGACAGATGAGCAGCACCCACATTCTTCCCACAAGACACTGTCAACATTACTAGACATGAACTTTTGACATTGCACACTGAAACCAGTCACAATCTGAAGATCTAAAAATTCCTTTTTTAATATATACTTTTACTTCCTACATATGAGTGGGTATCTGTATGCATGTATGTACACAATATACATGCCTGGTACCCAAGAAAGCATTAGCTCCCCAGGAACTGAAGTTACAGATGGTTGTGGGCTGCCATGTGGGTGCTAGAAACCAAACCTGGCTTTTCTACAGGAGCAGCAAGTACCCGGAACCATCTTTCTCTAGACTTCTGAATGAAATTCTAATACTTCCAGAAGACCACGTTCTGAAACTATATGCCGTATACAATCTACAGAAAACAAACAATGGGTACTGCTGGGTGTGGTGCTGGCCATGAACGTTTCTAGCAACTGGGAGACTGAAGATCTCAAGTTTGAGAGTCAGATGGGGTAAATGAGAAATGATGTCTCAAACAATAAAAACAACAAAAATCAACATCAGGAGAAGGGGTAGGGTAGGGGCTGGGGCAAGATTTCATTCTGTAGCCCCAGCTTGCCTCAAACTCACAGTAATTCTTTTCTTTTCTCTCATTCTTTCCTTTACCTACCTTTCCCCTCCTTCTTGTGAGTGGCATATGTACACATGTGTGTACGGGTACAGGAGGTTGATGGCTGTCCTGCTCTACTGCTCTCTACTTAAGACACTAAACTGGTGGCCAGCAAGCCCCAGTGCTGCTCCTAACTCGTCCCAGCCCTAGGGTCACAAGTACACACAGCCATGCGAGACTTCTATCAATTCTAACGTGGGTGCTTGGCCCTGTGACGAGAATCCTCATGCTTGTGCAGCAAATGTTCTTCTCTACTGAGCCATCACAGAGCACCTCGCCCTCATGTGTGCATCCAAACCCCACTCCTTCCTTCCTTCCTTCCTTCCTTCCTTCCTTCCCTCAAGAGTCAAGGTCTCATCATGTGTTCCTGCTGAACTCCTGGGCTCAAATTCACAACCATCCAAGTAACTTAATCTGGTACTACAGGTGCATGTCATCACATGCAGCAACATTAGTGACAAGTGTGTGCGCATATGTATGTGTATACATACATCTTTGGTAGTACTAGGAATAGAACACAAGGATTTTGCATATACCAGGTGAGCATCTATCACTGAGCTATATCCCTAGCGCAACACAAATATTTTAATATAATAAAGAAAGGTAAGTTAATGTTACAACCAAACCTATAAGAGACTACTACTTGTAAAGTAAGTAAATTAATTAATGGGAAAAACATTTTAAAAAATTAACTATTGCTTCTAAAGATTTAGTGTATGATCCAAATTATTTGGAAAGGCTATCATTTTTATTGGTGCCTGCTCATGTTCACATCTGTACAGGCAGACCAATGGTCATTTCACTCTGCTCTCTGAGGCAGCACTTATTACAGAAGCCAGAGCCTATCACTTCAGCCAGCCAGACTGCCAATCAGTGGCAGGGCACGCTTCTTCTGACTCCTAGGGTTACAAAAGTGCACATCCACCGTGGGGACGCGAACTCCTGGAAAAGCTACCATTACAGTCCATTTTCTAACTACATATCTATGTGAGGCCAAGTTTTCTTCATACACTCTATAACCAAAACTATGTATTATAGAAGAACAATGCAGAAATCATGAAAATCCAGCAGAACATTAAAAGAATTTACAAAAACACACAAATTTACAAAGATGTAAAAATATAAAAACTCTTCACAGTGAAGTTTTTCTTGACATAACTCATTTCTGAACATGGTCAGTGTTTAGGGTTGTTACTGTTATCATGGTTTCCTTGCTTTACAGATGACAAACATGAGTCAGAGAGGCTAAGTGATGCTCAGACACATGAGGGATGGTGATCCTCCAGAGGACAAGAGAGAAGAACTAGAGACTGCCTTAAAGCCTCCATTACTGTATCACCCTGTGTTTGTTGTGTGAGCAAAGTCTTGTCAAACAGACCAGGCTGGTTCTGAGTTAGAGAAAAGCCTGCCTCTTCCTGCCTTGGAATGCTGGGTTGGCAGGTTTGTAATCCTGTAATACATTATTATTATTATTTAATATGTGTATCACACTATACTTAATAGATCATACTTTAATTAAAACACGTGCTAGTAAATTCTCTAAGGAACACATGAGTTTATCATATGCTGATCAGAAATGCTCTATCTTTAAAATAGACTAGTGCAGATTATAACTGAGCAATTTATATGGTAAATCTGAAGGATTGTTTTCTTAGAGTTTATTATATTTTCAAAAATTATACTAGGTTATGTGGAAAATTTAAAAGCATGAAACATGACCTATGTTCTTTAAAAAAATGAATTTGGTTAACATAGGCATAGGTGGTTAAGAATAAAATAACTGACAGCACAGTCCACAGTGGAATGTGCAACTGGCAGCAAGGACTGCAATCTCAAGAAAGGGTTCCAAAGCAGCCGTTAAAGGTCTCTCGGGGCACAGGGACCCCAAGTGTACTTACAAATAAGTAAGAAGACACTGCACAAGCAGAGAAACACATTTTGTAATGGCATAAGCACACAAAAGCAGAACGAAAAAGATCTCGCTAGAGTGGGTATCGACAACACAAGATGATAGGTAACAAGAGCTCAAATGCAGTCATGTTTCTAACGCTGGGCAGACAAGTTTATATTCTACACTTATTTATATTGTGGAATTAATGTAAGTTACAAACACTGTATATAACATGCACAGAGGTTTCATTAAAAATTTAAAACCAATAGTTCCTTGCAGCACAATAACCATAGTGTTACATAATTAGCTGTGACTCAGTAATAAAAATGTGCTGATACCTTTGATACACTACTGGGTCTCAAAACTACATTACATAAGAGAATTATATAAGAGAATCCAAACGCCAAAAGATTGCATGTCACGATCCCCACTGATAATGTGCAAGAACTAACTGTGTGGGGAGTGTGACCAGTAGGCGCTTCTGCCAGAGAACCAGCTGGTAAGAACACAGGGACTTCTCCTTCCCTATTTCCCTCCCCTTTCCTTTTCCTTCTCTCTCTTGCAGTGGAAGACTCAGACAAGTCCCACTAAGGAGCCCCGGCCAGATTCTAATTCACTCTGTGGCCCAGCGCTGGGAGCACGGCATGCACCACTGTACAGAGTAACATCTGGCTTTGTGACTGCTCTGGCTTTTCTTTCCCAGCTTCCTGTTCTTTAAGGGTCTCATTGTCCAGCTGACCTTGAACTGTCTCCATCTCCCAAGCACACCACCTTTAAGAGTATTTTCTTAAGAGTAAATTCTGCATCTTAAGTTGGGTGACCGTTGACACAGTTCTATCCATTTTCTAAAACTTGCTATTTATTTTATATACAAATTTTAAAAATTCACTTTATAAACAAAAAAGCTATCTCCTTTAAAAAAGACATCTTCTAACTGAAAAATGGGATCCTGGCTCAGTTTTATCTGTTATTAACAAAGTGAGAAACTTCTTCAGGACTTGCTTTTTTAAAGCAGGTGTAGTGTTCTATACAGAAACACAATTTCTTTTAATTGTGATAAAATATATGTAAAAAAATGGTTTTTTAAACCAATTTAACCATTTAAGGGTATGTAGTTCAACAGCATTAAATATGTTTACATTATGGTACAAGGCTTGATTGCGTTGTACTTGTTATAATCATTTTTCTCTTTTTAGATAAAGTCACCCTAAGATGTCCAAGCTGGTCTCAGGCTTGCAAATCTGCCAGCCCAAGCTTCTCTGTAGGGATTACAAGCATATACCTCCAATTGGAGCAATGCTCGCCCCCCACCCCCAATCCTTTCCCTTTATTTCAAGTTCTAGGGCGTAAGTTTTCTGTGCACATTGTGTCTTTGAAGAGGAGCACTCTAGTACCCAACAACACTAAGGGGGCTGCAAGAGGAGAGCCAGGAGAATTACTTGAGTTCCACAGGAGACTAGCCTGGACAACGTAGTGAGGCCCCAAAACCCCGAAGGATTTTAACACCCAACAGTCCCACAATCTGGTGACACGAGGCCTTAACATGCTTAGCATGTAAGATCCAAATGAAGAGCCTGTGGTGAGTCTTTACTACAAAGAAACATAAAAACAAATAAATAAAAAATAGCACCTTTTTTCTGCTTAAGCCAAATACATTTTATGTCAGCTTGATAATCATATTATTTATTAAGTATATAACTTGGACTGGAGATAAAGCTGTTGGTGGCACACATTACTAATATCCACAACATTATTAGGTTCTACCTCTGGTGCTGGTACTAAAATATAAATAAACTATTTAAAGTCAGTTGCTATATTTAACAAATTTTCAAATAATAAATATAAACAAATGGCTATCTTTATAGTTAACACCATGGCCACATTGTTTTCCTTCAATTAAAATTAACTGAATTATCTCCATGAAAAGGACTTCTTAATTAAGAGTATAAACAATATTACGGTGTTTACTATTGCCACACTATTATTAAACAAAAGAATAATCCAATCTGTTATGCCTCACCAGTGATAACAAAGTTCGCACTACATTACTATACACTGGGGAGATGACACAGTAGGTGCAAGTGAGAGGACCCACACAGGCTGGGCATGGTAATGTGCACTTGTAATCCTAGCCCTCCTGTGGCAAAACAGAAAGCCGAGAATCCCCAGAAGGACCAGCTCGCCAGTCTGGAATGCCATGATGAACACACTGTCGCAAGGTGGACGATTAGAACAAATACCTGACGTTGTCGTCTGACTCCCCACACGCACCTGCACTTACGCATGGGAACTTCCATGTGAGTGTGCACCCTGGACTCATGCAGACCTACAACCATGGGGTTTTGTTGTTTTCTTTCTTTCATTGTTGGGTTTTATTTTTTCTCTTTTTTAAAAGAACAGGAGAATCCTAATGGATTTGAAGAAAAGAATATTCTTTTCACTGGATATCCTGCACACAATGACACAGTAGCAGAATCCAGAATTGAGTGGGTGAAGACTAGAGTGAATTTACCTTAGTGTTCCCTCGGGGAAGGGAATGTTACTGTATTATTAGGAAATATGACTCGTAATATGTATGTAATGAAATACTATTTGACTTTGTTGTTGTGGTTTTGTTTTGTTTCTTTTTTTTTTTTTCAAGACAGAGTTTCTGTGTAACAGCTCTTGCTGTCCTAGAGCTCACTCTGTAGACCAGGCTGACGTCGAACTCACAGAGATCTGCCTGCCTCTGCCTCCCAAGTGCTGGGATTAAAGGTGTGCACCACCATTGTCCAGCCTATTTGACTTTTAAAAAGGGAACTACTATCATCTGCTACAAAGAAGTGAGCCTAAAGAATGTGTGTTAAATGAAATAGGAAGGCACAAAATGGTAAACATCACATAATCACACATGTATGTGGAATGTATAGAACCCAAACACACAGAAACAGATTTGTTAAAATGGTGGTCACTGGAGGCTGTCGTAGTAGGAATAGGTCTGGGGATAGAGGGAGAGAAGGTAAGCCTGGTAGATGTACAAATAAATAGAACATAAATGACCAATTAAACCAGAAGACACAGCAACTTCACTGACTAGCAACAGATAGTTAGATAGCTAGATGAAGATGTGGATTTCTGGTTTGTACAAGAAAGATTTTAACGCCCTTACCTCCACAGGACAGCTCATCCTGAAGCAGAACTAAGTGCATGGGGCAAGAGCATCTTGTAGTACCATCTCCTTTTACAAGGCAAATATGTGAACAGCCACCATTATCCTGGGCACAAGGGTGCTGTCCTGGAAAAGAGTGTAATTATCAAAGTCAATGATTTGCTAGGCAGTGGTGGCACATGGCTTTAAGCCTAGCACTTGGGAGGCAGAAGCAGGCTGATATATGAGGCCAGCCCAGTCTACAGAGTAAGGCCAGGACATTCAGGGCTACACAGAAAAACTCTGTCTTGAACCACCTCCCTCCAAAAATTCAATGATTTACGAACCACAAACAATATCAAATATAAAGTAAGTTCTGATTTTATTTCTCTATAGTATATAATTTCGGACTCTATCCCTATATAACCTACAACAAACTACCTATATATGAGCACTGCAAGGAGGAAGGGTGATGAGTCTTCTTTGTTCACGCTAGTCTTAAACTCTTAAGTTCAAGTGATCTTCCTGTCTCAGCCTACAAAACTACTGCGATGACAGGCATGTACAGCATCTAGCATGTTATATCCCTGTGCATGTAACATTTTAAATTACTGTAAGTAAACAAAGGCTGGGAAAAATTGTTCTGCATGAGACTGCTTGCCATGACTTCAATCCCCAGCACCACACAAACAACAAACCAAAACAAGATAATGGAGATAAAATATTTAACTGGGCGTGATGGGGCACACCTGTATTGCAGTGTGTAGGAAGCAGAGGCAAAAAGGCTCACCACAACTTAAGGCCAGAACTGGTTGCACAGCAAGTTCCAGGCTAGCCAGGACCACACAATAGGACCTGGTTTCAAAAAACCAAATAAATAAGAAATGATTTATAATTAGAGAAATTGCTAGGGAGATTACTGGTACTTGTGTAGTTTTATTTTTGAAATGAGAATTCTCTTCTAAAGATTTTTATTCAGAAATTCTACTTTCCTAAAAGATAAAATTATTTTACTTTTTAAAAGTATATTCTAATAAAGAATTTGTAGATTAAAATTAGCAGAAGAGAAAACTATGGTCACACGGAACTGAGACAGACAAAATTACTTGCTTGTTCAATTGCAAAGGTAACATGAAGACTTGCAAAGATCTGATTTTCTCTTATCTGGGTAAAGCTAGAAGGGCATGCCATTAGGCAGCTGTTGAGTGTCTATTTCACAACTTGTACTTATGAAGTCACTGCTCTGAATTTTCTATCTGACTTGTATTACAATCTGACTTTTACTATTACAGTATCAATATCATTATACAATGTAGCCATCAATTATAATATAGGTGCTACATCAATCCCTGTTGATACTGAGATTGTCAGCTATCTACACAGGAGTAGATGTCCCAAATAGGCATTACTTATAACATTTGAATATGTATCAACAGAGGTGGTCCTTAGTCTTTCCAGTTACAATACTATTCATTTATCAACTGAGTCTGAAGACCATGGTCTTTGGATGCTAAGCAAGTACTTTACCACTGAGCTTCATCCCAGGTCTTGGGAGATAGTCCAAGCTGGTTTCAAAACTCACAATCATCCTGCCTCCACCCCCAGGGACTAAGATTACAGGAGTGTACTACTTCACTTTAAAACATCACACTGTTTTATGTTATTAGAAATTTCAACAAAGTGTTTTTTCTAAATATAAAAACATAATAAAGAAGAAAAATGTTGTCAAAGGGCCACAAAAGAGTGTCCTGTTTCTTCCAGCACACAGTGCTCCATGATACTGTCCACCTCACTTACTATATTCCTGAAGGTTCAGCTCCTTTACTGCGTGAATGTCACTCAGCTGAGCAATTCGAGCCTGGACCTTGGTTCTTCCTTCTCGACCAGTCATGTCAATTTTTTCAATCATTTGCTGCTGCTTATCAATCCAATAGAGCCAGTTTTCAAACACAGTCAAACCCACAGGCTGCAAGATATTAGAGTCCTCGAGCACTATCCTGTTGGCACCTTGGAAAAGGAAAATATTCAACAGCAATGATTTGTGTGGCCAAATCTTACTTTTGACAGTCATTCCATGAATACCAGGTAGATTCTAAAAGTATGGGAAGCACAAGCTCTTTCACCATAAGACTTCAATGTACCAGAAAATGGTACTAAACTAGACGTGCAACTCAGAGTTAATTCCCAATATATGAGGAGTTTTCTAGTTATGAAATGTTGCAAAGAACTTGGGGCAGCAGGTTTCAACTTGGTTTTAGCATAATCCATTTCTGAGTTAAAATTTATGAAAAAAAAAAAAGCCAGGTGGTGGTGGCACACACCTGTAATCCCAGCACTTGGGAGGCAGAGGCAGGTAGATAGATTTGAGTTCAAGGCCAGCCTGGTCTACAAAGCGAGTCCAGGACAGAGAAGGTTACACATAGAAACCCTGTCTCAAAAAAGCAAAAAATAAAAATAAATAAATTTTATGAAAAAAAACTGGCACAATAAACAAATCAAAACAATGCTTGTCTAGAAGAAGCGGTGATGGTAAACCCAGAGTTCCATGCTTAGCTTACCCTACTCTCACCCCCCTTGCTTAAAACACCTGAGACATCTATCAAAAACAATTCCATCCTCACTCTGGCCTCTCAGAACACATACAGCCAGTCATGGATTAACCCTGTACTATCCTGGGCCCAACGTTAAGACGAGTGATACAAATGAGGACAAACTAATTTCTGGATGGTATAGTAATGCTGCGGCACATATAAGCAATTTGTGGCACCTCTAGAATTTGGTGTCATCCATGCTCTCAGGGATCTGAGTGAGAACATATCGTCTGAGGAAAAGGGAGGACCATGTACAAGTAAGCAACATCAAAAGTAGTAACTCAGACCCATGTGTGTAAGAATTTCTTATGGTGTGCACAGGGGCACATCTGTGTGGTATGAAGGACTGAAGCCAAGGCCGTGCTGGTGCTAGTTAAGTGTCCCAGCACGGAGGTATATCCCCAGCCAAGAATCACACGTATGATAAAAGTTTGATCTCACAGGCTAGAGAGATGGCTCAGTGGTTAAGAGCACTGGCTGCTTTTCCAGAGGGCGGAGATATGATTCCCAGCACCCACATTTCAGCACATCCATCTGTAACTCTAGCCCAGGGGATCGCATGCCTCATTTAGCCTCCACAGGTCCCAGGTATACATATGGTCCACAAACATGCATTCAGGCAAAACAGTTTTTAAAAAAAACTTATATCTCAAAACAGTGGAAAAGACAAGTTGCCTAGTCAGTGGTGTTGACTAAGTAGGTTTCGTGTCTTATCAGCACAAGGAGGCTCCTACGAATGTGCAAACAAAGCACAAGACGACTACAAAACAAAAACTCCCCTAAACAAGGTCAAGACTGATCCTAAACAGGCAAATTCTCCTTTACTGTAAATGTAACTTAACAGTGAATTCACATTCCAAATCCACAAAAAAAAAAATTGTAGAAACTGAAAATAGAAATAGCAGATGGGTAGAGACAGGCAGGGACACCTCAAGTTTGCAGCCAGTGTGGGCAACTCAGCAAGACATTCGGGGTGGGAGGTACCAGGAATAGCAAGAAGCAGGCAAGTACAAACTATCAAACAATATGTAAGAAATTTTGTTCACTTTCAGTAAATAAGGTAAAAAAAAATTGCTAATGTGCTATAAACTCCTGGACTGGCTAAAACCTCCAACATTGCCAGGTACTGGAGAGACAGTCTTTATATACTGTTGACAGAGTCTGTAGACTAATAGGAACACTTGGTGTGTGTGTGTGTGTGTGTGTGTGTGTGTGTGTGTGTGTGTGTGTTGTGTGTGTGTGTGTGTGTGTGTGTGTGTGTGTGTCTTGTGTGTGTCCCCTTTAAATTCTGATAATTATTGGCAGAGTGTCCCCTTAAAGGTTCTACTGTTTCTATTTACCCCAAAGGCATGAGATTGTTCTGGATTTGTTGTGCTGGGGATGGGACTCAGCATAGCACATGTTGGTAAGTGCTGTACCACTGAGCTCCATCTCCACCCTTAGTAAAGTGCACTGTTTCTTCCATCCTGGCAAGTACTGGTACCATAAACCTTAACATACCTTTGCCACTTTGACAAAAATAAACAGTATAGTTCACTTTTAATTTTCTGCTCACTACTGAGGCCATACAGAAACTGGCTATCAAGAATTATGATAGAAGAGGTAATTATGATTACGAACAGGGGGCCACAGCGAAGTAAAGGGTAACCAACTTGAGCCAAGTTTGGAGCACAGCCAGGCTTTCCCTTGACTGAGACTGCTCTGAAGACTGAACAAGAAACACGAGGACCCACACTTCAGAACAATTTCTGCATATGTACAGTTGTGTTTGTGAAGAGTTACACATGCAAACTTCCATACAGAAAAATGAGCAGAGAGATTCATAGGCTAGAGTTCAGAGGGGATAAGAAAGCCAAAGTAGAGTAGAAGAAATAGAAAAGACATACATATTTTTAGATCAATAAAACTAGTGAGAAAATAGGAAACAAAGAGAATAATCCAAGATCTTCCCAACACAATGATGCATAATATATTTAATGGTAAAATTATAATCATGTACAAAAATAACACAAGAAAAATACAAATTCACAGTAGTGAAATCATCTTAAAATTCAAATCAAAACACAGAGACAGTTTTGGGTACCTGAGAGATCACTGCTTTCAATTCGCCGGAGATCTGAGTCAGCCCAGAAGAGCTTGCCCAGCTTGCTGTCAAGAGCCAAAGCAATTGGTTTACTTAAGCCACTGAAGAAAAGGACCTCTCGTTCTGTTCCATCCAATGCAGCCCGTTCAATTTTAGGAGATCTTTCCTGAAGATTGGTAAAATACATATACCTAAAGGTAACAGAAGAAAATAAAAAAATTACTGAAGAATCAGAAAAACTGTGAATACTCTTGAGATAAACGCAAGAAGTACATAGCTCAGTGAGAGAACACTTTTGGTCACCAGAAACACAAACACAAATGTTAAAAGTTAAATGGACGTAAAATACTTTTAAGTCTATTAAAAAGTTTTCAGCTATATGCAAAGAACAAAAGTTATGTATATAATGGAGAAAATCTGATATTTCAGTGCACATATGTAGTTCATAATTAGGTTAGATATACCTCATAAATATACATCTCCTAAAGGATGTACATAATACACTGAACACACTCACATTCTTTCCTCTAGCTTTCTGGAGGTGCATTATGTAGAAGTCGCTCTCAGCAGTCAGCCTACTGTTGTGTTCATAACCACCATCGATTAAGCTTTCTCCAGGGGCCCCTGCCCAACCCAGTCTTTTTTTTTTTTTTTTTAAAGTCAAGGAATGTATTACTTTTAATAATAGTAAAAAGGATACCAAGAAGTTTTCAGAAAGTTAAATTTCATAGATTAAAACTTAATGACCAGAGAGACATAGGTACAAAATTTTAAGTTATTTCTCTAAGTAACCATTTTAATAGCTAAAAATGAGACATAAAAATCATTTATAGGTTTCAACCTTTTCTATAGCTCTAGAAGTAAGCCATTCCTGCTGATGTCCTCGTCATCTACGCAGATGCAATTGAACATTGAGCTTTTATCAAATGCAAAGCTCAGCTAAATGAAGAAGACATATCAGTCACTTCCATGGAGCCGAGGGTCTAGCAGTAGCTACGTAACTGAAGGCAGTCAGGCAAAGGCACACTGGAAAGGAATAAGTACGACTAAAGAGACAGTGAGCACTGGGAACCCGGAAGTGGGGATCACATCCGTCTGGGAGCAGAGGAATCAAGGAAAGCTACACAGGAGCTGTGGCAGTGAAGTGTGGTCCTGGAGGTGTGGGTGGGATTTAGAACTACACCAATGAGAGAACTCTGGGCAGTAAAATCAGAGAAGGCAGTAAGAAAATGCAGGCACAAGTGGATGGAAACACTGAGTGGACTTGTTTGCTGGTGTAAGGAACATTGAGAGGTGAAGGAGTGAAGAGGCCATCAGAGGCAAAGGTCTCTAACTGTGTCTGTTGTAACATACCCTTTCTCGGGGTTTACCACAAGGGCTCGAGGTCTGTCTTGCTCGCCTTTTAGGACTACTCCAATTGATCGCCCATCTAATCTTGTCACATCAATGACATTGGTAGCTTCACAGGTCCAGTAGATGTAACGGCTATAAATATCAATGCTGAGGTCATAGGGCTGTATTTCGAGGTTCTGATTTGGAGCTGAGCTTACAACTACGGTAAAACCCTAAAGAAAGGAAAAAAACACACAATTTAGATTCCACACCAAACAACCACAAGGCAATGACCATAATTCTTAATTTGAGTGGTCACACCTCAGAAGAGTACCCAGTATTCAAGGACATTTCTTAAAGAAAGGGTTTTTATGAGTGATGCACTTGCTTGTTAACATGCATTTCAAACATCCCCTAGGGTGGCTTTAGCCTGGAGCAAAAGAGGGTTCTGAGGGCAACACAGATAGTCCAGGAATCTGATAATGCCTTGATTGGACAAAGTAACAGCTTTCTCCCGTAACTATAAACAACTGTGGCTCCAATCACAACCTGGAAATACATCTCTATCAGTGGTTCTCAACTGAGGGTAATACTGTACCACAGGCATTGGGAATGTCCACAAATATTTTTTTTTCCACAAATATTTTGATATGAAGATGTGGATATATTACTGGCGACTACTGGGTGAAGACTAGAAATGCCGCGAAACATCCTTCCATCCATGGAACCCGCCCCCCCCCCCCACTGGTCTATAACTTGTGAGTGTCCACTTTTTAGCTTCCTGCATGTTGGGACTACTAGCCTATACCGAGATGCTTGACTACAAAATTATTATTAATAATAATTTATTTACTAACATAATAACAATTTTTTCTTCCAAAGCCAACCAAATACATTTTATTTCATTTATTAGGATTCAGAGTTAACATACCTTTTATACCTTATTTATTTGTCATATCTTTGGCTGTATTATTTCTACCTACCAGTTAGTTACTGGCCATTAGTACTGGTCTATGTAGTACAAAGTATGGCCACATTATTAAATGATCTCTTGACATGCCTATATATGCCACCTTCCTTGCTATTTACTATAGGGTAAGACAAGGCAAAATTGAGTAATCCAATTTCCCTAAATTTTAACACATTTAATGATGCAATTTAACATCTTTGACATAGGAAGACAATCAATAGCTATTGTAATCCTAAGCTTAAACTGACTGACCCCAGAAAGAGAAGAAGTATAAAAAAAATACTGAAATTCATGACTGGTACACAGGCACAGGTGAGGCTGATAATATCCTGACTCTCACCCTGCAGCCCCCAAATAGTTACCAAAAACTACTGAATCACATTGTTGATATTTTTAACTTTACTAAGATTATTATGTTTCTTCCTCAATGATTCTTTTAAATAAAAGGTAATTAATAATATAACTATTACCTATAAAATCTCTACCTTTAACAGATAGGAGCTTTATGCCTTGCAGACTGTTCAACCAAAAAAGTTCCTAAGACTCTTACTGAGTGACAGAGCTGGGATCAGAACTAAAATCTATATGATTTCAAAACTTGTAGTACTACATACAACAGGATAATGAAAAGATGATATGAACAGATGTGACCGGTGGTGGAAATGACCTCTTTTCCCTGATGAAATCCCCCACCCAATGCCATCATGAAATAATAATGTATATAGAGTACAGTTACTTTGAGAACTAACAACAACAACAACAAAGGTACTGGCCCTAGATTTCCATGTTTTCTGTAGGAAGATGAGGCACTATGGGGGGTTCTAGTCAGCAATGGACTCTGAATTAAGTCTGAGTTACCTGGCCGCCATCTTCTTGAGCCTTTCGGATCATGTTTTGTCGAGAGTCAATCCAGTAGAGCTGCTTATCCAAAGGGTCATAGTCAATGGCGCGGACGTTCCGAAGGCTGTGGATAGGAAGGATGATGTCAGGACTCTGTTGTTCATCAATCACCATGCGGTTGATGGCACTCTTCTGACTGAAGAGCAGGAAAGTGGTAGGAGCTTAAAAAAGAAAAGAACAAATCTCAAACAGTGAGGGACTCAGGTCTACATCACCCTGAGATCTGGTAAGGATACTACACATATCTCCAACAGAAGGACACATTACAGCTGTGAGGAGAACCCGCTGGCACACTTCCAGAAACTTCCTTCAGAGTGAGAATAACCAGCACTCGGGTCATCAAGCCAGTTGTAAAGTGTTTCCATCCACTTGTGCCTGCATTTTCTTACTGCCTTCTCTGATTTTACTGCCCAGAGTTCTCTCAGTGGTGTAGTTCTAAATCCCACCCACACCTCCAGGACCACACTTCACTGCCACAGCTCCTGTGTAGCTTTCCTTGATTCCTCTGCTCCCAGACGGATGTGATCCCCACTTCCGGGTTCCTAGTGCTCACTGTCTCTTTAGTCGTACTTATTCCTTTCCAGTGTGCCTTTGCCTGACTGCCTTCAGTTACGTAGCTACTGCTAGACCCTCGGCTCCATGGAAGTGACTGATATGTCTTCTTCATTTAGTTGAGCTTTGCACTTGATAAAAACTCAATGTTCAATTGCATCTGCGTAGATGACGAGGACATCAGCAGGAATGGCTTACTTCTAGAGCTATAGAAAGGGATGAAACCTATAAATGATTTTTATGTCTCATTTTTAGCTATTAAAATGGTTACTTAGAGAAATAACTTAAAATTTTGTACCTACATCTCTCTGGCTATTAATTTTTAACCATCTAGCCTGTATACTGGAGGTCTTATTTTTAATGAATTGTTTGATAAAGTCATAAAAAGTTATAGATTTTATTTGCTTTGCAGGGAGAGGAAGGAAATAAAGGTGATCAAAAAAGCTAACAATTGATGCTTCGTTGGAATATAGCTCAGTGAGAGAGGACTTCCCTAGCCTGCACAAGGACCTGGGTTCAAGTCCCAGCATACAGTTAAAACACAAAACACTTCAACACTTATCATCTATAATCTTGGAAACAAGTACTAAGGTCAGGTGCCTCATGTGGCTCATGCCTCTAATCCCAGTACTCTAGAAACTAAGGCAGAAGAGTCACTGCAAATGTGAGGCTGTCTAAATACCAAGGGGCTGGAAAAAATGGCTTAGTGGTTAAGAATGCCTGCTGCTCTTGCAGAAAATACAAGTTCAATTCCCAGCACTCACATGGCAGGTCACAAGTATCTATAACCCCAATCCTAAGGGACTTAACATTCTTTTACAGTCTCCACGGGCAACAGGCACATACATGGCACACATACATAAATGTAGGCAAACATTCATAGACATAAAGAAAACTTTTTTTTTAAAAACCTCACAAACACTGTATCTTCACTAAAAATGTTCTGTTGAAATGGTCAGATGATACCCTAATTTATAAAATGAGGAAGTGTATCCAAGACAACAGTTCCCTATCCCAGGGATGGGCACCTCATTATTCTGTAGACACCCTTAGTTCAGGAAAACATCTGAGAAGTAGAGGCATGAGGCTACAGAGTGATTTTATGTCTGGCCTGGGTTATACGATGAAAATCTATCTTCAAAACAAACAAATGAACAAATGGCATTTCAGAGTATTACCAACAACAGGAAAAACATAAAAGTATTTTTAAAATTCTAATTAAAATGTAGCTTCCCCCCCCCCCCCCCGTTCCTGCTCATTGATAGTTTGTCAGAACCAAACCTTTTATTTGGTGCATTTTCCCCTGTATATATACATCTATCATAAAACTTAAGGAGTGGGAGAGATGGATCACTGGCTAAGAGCTCTTGCTGCAGTACCAGGTTTGATTGCTAGCACCCACATGGTGATGACTTGCAGCCCTCTATAACTCCAGTTCCAGGGGATCCAATGCCCCTTTCTGACCTACATGAGCACCAGACACAACTGTGATGGACATACTTTCATGCAAGCAAACAGAGCAATAAGAAAAAATTATAATAATATACTGAAATATAACTGCCGCCAACACTACTATATGCTGTGGGGAAACTAATAAGGAGAATCAACATCACCTGAATACAAGCACCAAGGAAACCATGACAGCTGATTGGATAATAGAGATGGCTACTACCAGGGGGCTAACAGAAGGGAAGCACATACAGAGAGTCATAGTGCTGGTCAAACAAACAGTTCATATCCTGGGGAGGGCTAAAACAGGTTGTTCTGTGCTACTCAGGACCACATACAATTTAAAACTTACAAATTATCTCTGGAGCTTTCCATCTATTATTTCCAGATGCAGGCTGACTACAGGTAATCAAAACCACAGAAAATTAGGGCAGGGGGAGGTTGCTATACTTTATATACATAAATTTGATAATGATACTTTTATTTTTCTTAGTGCTTAGCCACTATCTAAACCCAGCAGAAACATGTCCTTCTCAAGGATGTAAGCACAGAAGGCCCCACCAGACACCTTGTCTGACCCCCTCGTTTTCACAGCTCTTACTTGCGGATTGGGGCTATTTCACATTCACACTCAAAATTGCACAAAGGAGCTCACTGGCATTGACCAAAAAGTCTGACACGGGCAATACTGCATTTCTGTTTAAGGTCTTCATTAGCTAAACATCCACACCCAGCTTCAGGAAATAGTCAGACTACTAGAAGTCTCCATCACACACTGACCTAACAACTTTAAGCAATTTTAGTAGAGTTCACTTCTAAGAACACACTGCACATGCAGTAGCTGCAAAGTCGTTTCCCCAAAAAGGACTACTTTTTGGCAGTACTACTTTCTTTTCTTCCTTTTTTTTTTTTTTAAAGTACTGCTTTCTTAAACACCATTTTATTAAGGTTCAGTGAGACTTAGCAGAAAGACCTCAGAATTGTAGTTCTCAATTTTTCCTGTCAAGGAAACAACCAAATATTTGCCTGGTTCCTAAAAAATTTGCTGAGTTCTCTTCCAACTCAGATTCAAGCAGCACACATGATTCCACAGTCAGTACAGATCTTAGTCTAGACAAAGCCAGAGGCCAGGTGGTGTATGCCTGAAGTCCTAGACACTCAGGAGTGTGACATGAACTGCTTGAGCCCAAGAACTCAAGACCAGCCTGGACTATAGTGTACTCTCCATCTCAAAATAAACAAAACAGAACCAAATTTGTCTCCAAAGATATTAATGGGGCCCGCAAGGTGGCTCAACAAGGTAGAGGCACCTGCCACTTAGCTTGGTGGTGCCAGATCCATCTCCAGGACCTACCTGGTTAAAGGAGAGGCAAATCCTTCAAGTTGCTCTCCATGTGTGTGTCACAGAATAAGTGTGCAATATGTGCATATGTACACATACAATAAATTGAAGTATAATTAAAATTTTAATTGAAAAAAAAAAACCAATTAACCATATGTGTTGGTGCACACCTATAATCCAAGCACTCAAGAGAGGCAGAAGCAGGTGGATCTCAGTGAGTTCAAGGTCAGCTTGGTCTATAAAGTGAGTCTACGACAGCTAGGGCTACATACAGAAACCCTGTCTTGAAAATAATAACAACAACAACAATAATAATTTTATATTATTTTATAATATATTATACATTTAAATATATAATAGTTTATAGTATTTTCTAATATAAAATAATAATATTATTATATTATATTATTATCACTACTATAATAAATGGTGGAATATTTCTCAGAGGAAGCTGATAATTTGAGTTCCTTACAGTCCATGCTTAAAGTAATACAACATACACCATTTAAAAAGTCTAAATCTATTCTCTAATCCTCAAGCACATTCTCACATCTCTTACTGAAAGATCTTAAATAAACAAAAAACAAAAGCCTAAGCATGGCAGTACATTCCTATAATCTCAGCACCTGAGAAGCTAAAGCAAGAGGATTGGGAGACATTAAGGGCCAACTCTTGGCTAGATGATGAGCTTTAAGCCAGCCTAGGCAACAGGAAACCCTGTGTCAAGATAAAATAAATTAAAGTCACTGGGTTCTCCCAGCCTTGCATTCCCACAATGAGAACAACACGGAGGAGCTGTTTTCAGATAGCACCAGTGCTCACCTGTACATTAAGGGAAGGTGTTGCTCTTGGGTAAGAACAGAATGATCTTCATGGCCAAGTCTACACATATGACTGTGTCATCCATGGTACCAAAAGCAATGAGTAGGGGCAGATACACAACCTTCACTTTATAAACCAAGCTATGTATCTGGGGGACTCAATCTGTCCAGAGGGAACATCAATTTCCCAATTTACACAAGGTACGTAAGGCAACTTCAGTACCAAAGACGGAACTGCAAAACCTGGCTTCCTGTTTCATCCCACAATGTCCTCATTCACTCATCTAACACTCTGACCTCACGGGAACCTATCAAGTCAGATGCGCACCTCCTCATATAGCTCATCTCCTTACCTCCTTCAAGTCTTGACATAAATGTCACCTTAGTATGAACTTTCCTGATGACCCTATTAACATTACAATCTCTGCCTCCACACTTCTTCCTCTTAATACTTCTGTATGACACATCATCATCATCATCATCATCATCATATGGCCTTCATAGTGTTCATTTTCACAGTGCCAGTGAAATGTGAAGTCAGTGAAGGTCAGCATTTGTGTCTATTTCATTCATTTTCCTACTGGCTACATAAGGCCTAGCATGTAGTACATGTTTAATAAATATTGAATGGAAAAATTGAAAGATCATGTAAATAAACAAGCACTCTGAACAACAAAGATGGCCTTGATTTTGTAAGTAACAATAAAATTAGAAGGAAAAGAAATAGGTATTTATTGAAAAATTCTAACACATCGAACATCATATATGATGCCATTTAATCCCTATATTATCCACATGTCACACATGACACAGTATGCCATTTAATCCTTATATTATCAACATGTGACAATGACACAGTAGGCCATTTAATCCCTACATTACCAACATATCACACAGAGTGCCATTTAATCCTTCTACTATCAACATGACATACATCACACAGAATGCCACTTAATCCCTATGTTTCAATACACCACATGTCACACAGAATGCCATTTAATACCTATATTCCAACATGTCACATATTACAAGGTCCCTATTTTATCACTTTATGGGTAAGGAAACTGCAACTCAGAAAAGCTACAGTTTTCTCAAGATCACAAAAGCTATTAAGTGGAAGGCCAAACATTCTTCCAGAACCGACCTATTTCTTCACTCCTTTATTTAATGATAATTCTTTTTTTTTTTTTTTTTTTGGTTTTTCGAGACAGGGTCTCTCTGTGCAGCCTTGGCTGTCCTGGACTCACTTTGTAGACCAGGCTGGCCTCGAACTCACAGCGATCCACCTGCCTCTGCCTCCCAAGTGCTGGGATTAAAGGCATGCGCCACCACCGCCCGGCCTTAATGATAATTCTTGAGTGCCCACCAGGTACCTCACTTACATCAGTGAAGAGAACAGGAGCAAAGCTGCTGCTTTGTGGAATACGAGGAAGAAATAAGGTAACAAAAGATGTTACAGAATGTGTAAGTTATATTATTCATACACAACAAAGAGATCTAAGTGCTATTGGATAGGAAGCAGTGGGACCCTGGCAGTGATGCTGGTAGACGGTTTCCCATAGTCAGTGTGCAGAATTGCTATGCAGGTCACAATTAAGCAAAGACTTAGACATGAAGAACAGCCATGCAATGTTTTGCATGAACATTCCAAGCAAATGAAATAAGCAGCTCAACAGTCCTGAAATGAGACTGATTTGCATATTTGAAACCAGCAATGAGCTCAATGTGTCTGTAACAGAGAAGGCAAATTAAAGACTAGTAGAAACTGAGGTTAGAGAAAGCAACTGGGGTGTTTGGAATAAAGACACAGTTATAAAGTGAGAGATACTGCTCATGTTGGGCCTTGAAGGCCTTGAAGAGCCAGGATTTTTACTTTGCATGAGATAGGAAGCACTGTCACATTTGATCCCATAGACAAGCTGGCCTAAGTTGGCTTTTAAAATCAGTCAAGACGTAAATTAAACAATGTTGGAACACTTTTGAAAGCAAGAACTTACACGTTAAGCTCTTCATAATACATGGAATCTAATGCAACTCCATGTGAATATTAAATAGTGCTAATAAAAAAATACAAAAAGCCTTGAAGCATTGCTGACTGTATCAGACAAGTCAAACAGACAGTAGGAGCGTTCAGCACCGATTCCTCAGGGTGTTCAGTCCCCAACCGACCGAGTAACAGGGCGTAGCAGCCACATGCACAAGTGTCTCAGGAAGTCTTGCCGTGTTCTTTATGTCCCCATTCTCTAGCAGTTCTCCCTCCATCTTCTCCTTCCACCCCAAGCTCAAGTTTTTTGAAGGAGATAGTCTTGTATGTCACTGCTCCCGCTTCTTCTTTCTCTGACTCTTTGCTCAAGTCTACTTCAAGCTGTCTTTCACCATCACTTCTCTGACATTACTGTCGTCATGGTTACTAAGACCCACCTTTGGCCACCATGGATGGAAACTAGCCAAAGGATGGGTACTATTTTTTTTAGATTTATTTACTTATTACTACGTACACATTGTTCTGCATGAGGGCCAGAAGAGGGCATCAGATCTCATTATAGATGGTTGTGAGACACCATGGGGTTGCTGGGAATTGAACTCAGGACGTCTGGAAGAACAGTTAGTGCTCCAATCCTCTGAGGCATCTCTCCAGCCCTACTATTTTTAAGATCTCACCTAAATTCTCAGCAGCCATCAACAACTCTTAGCTATTCTCTTTGGTACCTCAAAGCTCTCTGCTTTTATTACTTCTGGCTGTGCCAACTCTCAGTACCCTCTACAAAGTTGTGCTCCTGAACCAATTATTTTGGCTGACAGGTCTCTTCTTTATTCTCCATAAGGAATTACAAACTATGGCCCATAAACCAAACCTGGTCTGTTGCCCTTTCTGTGATACTGTCTGTGGCTGCTTTATTGCTACAGTGGACAGAGCTGGGCACACCTGAGTAGGTATGACAGAGCCTACACACCCGCATGCCTAACCTTTGCTTTGTGATCCTTCACAGAACAAGCCCGCTGGGCCCTGCACTCCTTTCACTTCCCTCTGTAGCGCATCAACTCTGATATCCAACTTGGAAACCTTTCTGGCTTTGCTGCATCTCTCTTTTTCCCTATACTAAACTCACTTCCAACATTTCTTCTCTCTAACTCCACAGCACACCCAGAGTCCACGAGCGTCTCTCCATCACCACTATATTGCAGTCCAAGTTTTCCCCAGAGCCATATCACTTTTCACCCACTGACTTAATGCATCTTATTTAATTCTTACAGGGATTCTATAGTTGTTAGACACATTTTTAAAATGAGAAAAATTAATGGTTAAAAACTGTTTGCACAAATAAAAAATCAATAATGTGGGAATCTCTAGAGTATAGTCTTAGTTATATTTTGTGTTCTCTGTCCATATTTCAGAAAAAAATTCTTTCTTATATGATTTCAGATACATTTTTTCAGATATCAGCATAACTTCAGTAATTATATCTAAAAATCTTACACTAAGCAGTTACTTTCTTCCAAACAGACAGTCTCCTATCTCCCAAGACTCTTCCTGAGCTGATGTTTATGTATCTCTTGACCATTTACAAATTTTCTTATCTAACCCTCAAGACACAGGCCTCCATATATACTTAAGTCATATACCAGGTTTTCCAAAGCCAACAGTGTTGTAACATGCTTTGTTGTTAGCACTATGTGTTCATTTTTAATGTGAAATTTTTGTCAATTTTAACAAAGATACTGTAGGGTGTGGTGGTTTGAAAAGGAATGGCCCTCAAAAGCTTATGGGTTTGAATGCTTGGGACTGTCCCCATTAGGACATGTGGCCGTTATGAAAGTAGGTGTGGCCTTGTTGGAGGAAGTGTGTCACTGGGTGTAGGCTCCGAGGTTTCAAATGTTCAAGATGGGCCCAGTGTGTCTCTCTTCCTGCTGCCTGTGGATCTGGATGTAGACCTGTCAGCTCCATCTCGAGCACTGTGTCTGCCTGAAGGCTTCCATGCTTCCCGCCACAATGAGACCTGTAAGTCAGCCCCAATTCAATGCTTTCCTTTATAAGAGGTGCCGTGGTCATGGTGTCTCTTCACAGCAATGAAACGCTGACTAAGGCATAGGGACATCCTTCTCTCTCATCACTTCAAACCCTGGACGCATGACTAGGTGAGAAGATCTGGAATTAAGCAGTGACTACACACAGGCACTGTCCCCACCTGTCTACTACTGCTTCACCCTGGGTTAAATGTCTTTATGTGAATTTCTCTATGGCTTTATCCACGATTAAAATGCTTATGTTTGTCTTGTTTTATGTACTTTTTTGTATTAATTTTTTCTTTGTTCTACTGTGTATATTGCTCTTCCTTCATGAATAAATAAGCATTACGTATGAACACGTGTTTCTTTGATACTACACATTTTTCATTAAATAGTTAACTTCAAAAGTAAAAGACAACTCTTCTATGAAATTAAGTTGCTATCATGAATTAAGTGACAAAACTTGTATGTCTCCCCTAGTCTTATATTTTTATTATGTAACTTTTTACTCTTAAAAAAAAAAAAAATTGAAGCATTCTCAAAATGGTGCTTTCTCTTCTAATTTTAGCTGCCTCTGGGGAATACTGGAACTTACCACTACAGGTCCTGTTGTCAGCATTCAAGGAGTAGTGGGCAGGGCATCCACACACAAAACCTCCCACTGGCACAGCCAAGCAGAGGTGGGAGCAGTGCCCGTTGCTGGAGGCACATTCATTCCACCCTGCCTGCCGAGAAGAGTGAAAGACAAGGATGTCCATCACATAATCCAAATGGCCCTGGATGATGGTGCGGTTTTGGCCACTGGTTTTGTTGGCACGTTCAATGCTGCGCCGGCTCCAGTCTGTCCAGTAGATGTAATCTTGGTACTGAGTTAAGCCAAAAGGATGAGGCAAGTCATCGGCTATAACTTCACGGTTGAGTCCTATTTTGGGAAAGTCGGAAGACAAGGGAGAGGCACGAGTATGTGAGGAACGAGTGTCTTTTTTGGGAGGAAAGGTAACATATGAAACATTATATTTGTAACCAATTTAAAATAAAACAATTCACTTAAAAGCAATTCTAAAACCAGATAAGGCCTCTGAAATTAGTCCATATGTAGTGTGACCCCATGTCTCAAACTCATATATCCCTTTATAAATCACTAAGTTTCTTTTAAACTCCTGTGGTCTATTTTGATTTTGGTTTTATTTCCTCTACATGAAGACTTACAGCTCAGTATTCCATTCTCCCTTCCACAAAAATGATGGGGGGAAATACATGCACACATCAGGAGTACCTTTGCATAAATATCAGTACAGATCCAACAGTAATAAAGCTCTGCATAATAAATAAATAAATCTAAGTCACTGGGTGACTACTATTATAATAAAAAAGACACAATTATAGAACAGCTGCTGACATGAAGTATCAGCAACAGCATCTAAACAGTGAGTGGCAGCCACTGGCTTCACAGAGATGAGCCACTTAAGAGAAAGTAATGAGCTTACCAAGCATATTTGAAGATTCTATTAAATTAGTGTCCAGGTCTGTCCAGTAAAGCCGCCTTTTAGCATAATCGATAGTTAGGCCGTTGGCTCGCCCCACATTTGGAACTAAGGTAGTACGTTCACTTCCATCCATAGCAGCTCTGTCAATCTTAGGCTTCCCTCCCCATTCGGTCCAGTACATAAATCTGGGTTCAAAACCATGGAAAATTTAACAACCCACATTTGATTTTCTGGAGAAAAGGGGTCATATTCATGTATAGTAACTGAATAAACTTGAAGAAAATATATAGTAAATCAAGTAAATGGATAAAACAAAGTCATGGCTACAATTCTTCGAAGTATTTAGTCATCTCCAACTAGCTATATTTCTCGCATTCCAACAAAGATGTGAGTCATGTAGCTCTCCTTAGTCTTCCCAATCAATTTGTTCTACCCAGACCTAGGAACTGGAAACCAACGATTTCTTTATTGCAGCATTAACATTTATAAAACTAGTATATAGAGAAGGATTAACTATCTTGTCTAAGAATTTGGCTCACTTTACTACAATAGCTTTCTGTCTTTCTGAATGTGAGCAACTTAAACATTTTAAACTTTGGATTTACCTTCCAACTTGTATAATTAACTTTCTTCAAAAACAAGCTTCAAGAGTACAATGATATAAAAATAAACAGTGGCCTTTGAAAGGCTCACGTCCAGGGCACAGCCAGAAAATGTAATTGGCCATATAAGAAAACATACTACACAAACAAGCACAATGTACGATCCTAGTCTGTTGGCTGGGCAGATAAACGCAAGCACTAACATTCTTATGATATTTCAAAATTCTGGTTTACTTACCCATCCTCCCTGGGGGTTCACTTTAGTCTGAGTGCTCCCTACGGCTTGTTAAATGTGGAAGGCCAAATAGCAAAGAAGTATGAAAGCCCCATCTCATGTTTCCAAGTCAGCTAACCAGTTTGGCTAGAACTAGAACCTTACTCTCCACCAAATGCTTTGCAATCTAACTGCTTAGCTGTTCATGCTCCCTTAGCACTGGGCCTGGGCAAACAGCTCCATATGATGGCTCTCAAGAAATGCTTAAGGGCAGACATTCACTCAACAGCTTGTCAACTGGTGGTTTACTTGGTAGCAAATCATTTGCTATGAGCATGCTTTCTGAAAATCAGAGTTGTCCTAAGCTTTGTTTGCATTTGTTCTTGCCAGTTGAGAGCCATACACACACCACTGCAATACAAAGAAATACAACCGTGATAGAGATTTTACACTTACCAGTGGCAAGCTATACTAGAGTCCTCAGTTCTAAGTACGGAATTTATCGACGGGCAACTAGTGCTTAAAGCAAAGACCACCATAAGCCCACTACAACTTCTGCTAGGCAGAGGAGCTGTCCTGCACGTGGGCTCCCAACCAGATGAACAAAGGCCAAGCAAAGAACTTCATGTGAGAATTTCACTAGAAACTATTTTCTTCAGATGTCTCAGCTACTCCATGAAGCATACTGACTCCTGTAATAAGGCCCACCTAACTCTGAAAAACTTGTGCTGTAAAGAACAGGCTACTCTATTACATAATACAAACGGTTTCCTAAATTTACAATTATGACTACGTACTAACTGCCCACTTTAAATTAATGGGTATCCTAAAAGGCAACTTTTTGGGGCAAGGCCTTGGGTTTGATTACCAACAACATACATATACACACAGACACACAAAGATAAAATGAAAATGGCACTTTCTAAAATACATAGCAAACCACTCCCCTACTTGCGGGGGATACATTCTAATACAACACTCTCATACTGTATATTTGAAACTACAATAGAACAAACCCTATATAGGTTTATATATAAACATGGCCCCAAAAGATTAACTACTAATAAAAAACAGAAAAAAAATACATAACATTATAAAAGCAATTTAAAACTTATAATCAGCTCATTTCTTGAATGCTTTATCTAATATTTCTAGACCATTGGTAACTAGAATTGTGGAAAGCAAAACCAGAGATTAGGAGTGAGAGACCCACATTAGTTGTTTTTCATTATACAACACCACTTTCATGGGTTTCCAATAAAGGTCTGGAATCTACATACAGGAGGGATCTGTGGGGCCGGAGTTTGCTACTTTGAGGGTCTTCTTCCTTCCACCTTCGCCTCCTAACACTAGATAAGGGAGAAGGATAGAGAGGAAAGAAATCCCTGAATAAAGTCAGGGGCTCGAAAGGGGGTGTTGTTATTGTTAGACTACTTCCTGCTGATTAGGGTGTCAAGTTCCTTGAGGCAAGTTTGATCTTCACCATCAGAATATCTAATTTCTTCTTATTCTTGTTTCTTCTTTGTGTATGACTACTTAACAAACTGTGACCAGTAGTGACCAACAGCAACCAAAACAACCCATGACACCTCTCGGGAATCCTAGCGTTTATACACCTCTGAAAACTCCCCAGAATTACAAATGCCACACAATCACAGAAACTATCTGCAGCTAACAAACATCACACTGCAACCAGAGCATGAAGCTAATCACAGTCAGCTGCTGCAAAGCAGCCCCACATCCCACACCTGGGATTAAAACGAAAACATATTCTTATAATACTTCTGTGTTTTGTAAGGAAACCAAAGCTCAAAATTCTCACTACAGATTTGAGAAAGAGAGCAAGCAAATGTAGGATGATGATAAATATTATTTACTCAGTATATCGATACTGGTCAATAAATATTTTATTATGAAATCTATTTCATTTTCTTCACTCAATGTTAAAATGGCAAAGAAAATTTCAGGAATGAATTATTATTAAGTGGCAAAATAAATATGAATAGGCTGGGTTATTTGGGGTTTTGTTTGTATATTTATTTTTGAGACAGGTTGTCAATCTGTAGCTGGCCTGGAACTCATGATGTAGCTAAGGCTGGTCATGAGCTTCCAGCGATGCTTCTGCTTCAGCACGCCAGGTGCTGGTCCTGCAGCCAGGAGCCACTATGCTCAGCAATTACTAGTTTTAAAATAAATCTTTCCTATTGTTTAGTTGGCAGATTATTAATAAACACTAAGATGTCAAGGATATAATCCACAGCCACTGTGTGATGATGCTGTAAAGGATATATACATAAAGCTACTTACCCTTCAGCAGGATCCAATGCGAGAGCTCGGGGGCTGTCAAGGTCTTTCCATACCAAAACCTGTCGGTGCTGCCCATCCAACTTTGATACCTCGATGCGATTCGTTCCTGTGTCTGCCCAATACAAGTTCTTCCCAAGCCAGTCCACTGCCATGCCTTCTGGATAATCTAAGCCAAACTCCACAACATGTTCCAGCGCGCTGCCATTCATAAAAGCTCTGCTAATAGTCTGCAAAAATTAAAATTTCAATTAACACATATGGCTTAAAGTTAAAACATTATCCAGAAGTCTGTATCAAAAATGCAGAAGTGACAATTTTTAATAAATTTAACTATATTTTAGCCATTTCAAGGGGAATCTTCTGTTAACAGTGAAGAATCAAAGTTATTTTCCTATATCCTTTTTAAGACAGGGTCTCTCATTGAACCAGAAGCTCACTGTCTGAGCTATACTGGCAAGCTAGAGAGCTCTTGGGATTTGCCTATTCTACTCCTCAACACTGGGATACACATAGCCATGCGAGGTTTTTACACAGGTGCCATGGATCTGTACTCAGCCATCATGTTTACAGGGCACACGTTTACCCATGGAGCCATGTCCCCAGAATGAGTTCTCTTTGGAGATTTCTAGGTAATTAAGTGAACAAGAGGGGACCAGAATGCTATAAGTTTACTAAAGACACCTGAAAGTATTCTAGGTCACTGTGTCAATTCAGTTCTCAGCCACCTCTAAGCTTATAAAACAAACAGAGCCAATTTCCAAATCATCATTACAGTTTTGAGCCCCATAAAAATTAAAAGCTAATAACAGATGTTACCACCTGACAAGTTCTAGGCCACGTGGTATCTGCAGACAGTGTCACTTAATACAAGAGTCCGGCAAGACTACCCAGCTAAAAACAAGGTTTACTTACTTCTTTCCCCATTCAACTAGTAGATTTTCTTAAACACCACTAGAATCCAACTGTCTGGCTCCAACATCTCATGTTCTTTACAAATTACAAGTGTTGTACCAACATTATCTAAAATAAAGTCACAATCTAGAAGAAAGAAAGACTATCCTCCAGATTTTATAGTCAGGAGTTTGTTCTCACAGTGAGCTTCTCAATATTAACTTAGGAAAAAGAAGACACGGCACCATAATTCACGACCAGTACTTCCTCCCACAGTTAGACTGCGTAAGCTGCTGGTGTGAAGCGTGGCACAGCCCCAGCCTGAGCACTGCACACTTCTTGCTAACCTTTAGTGATATGTCAGTCCAGTAAATTCTGTTGTCTGTGACATCAAAATCCAAAGCAGAAGCTTCTTTGACACCAGTGAGTGGAATAGCCACGTTATTATTGTTTGTTTCCAAGGAGATGCGTCTGATATCTGCTCTCCGGGAAAACAGAAGGAAAGCCTCAGGAACGATGCAGGTCTTCATGTCGCTGATGAGTTCAAAGCCAATGGGACAGGCACATCGAAGTCCTTGAGGCCTATAGAGGCAAAGATGGCTACATCCTCCGTTCTCCTCAGCACAGGGGTTGGAACCTAAAAGAAAGTATGTTACAAAGGCACAGAAAGACAAACACACTGACACATCAACACATACTCACTTTTAAAGTAGGACACATTTGGTTCATAAAAACATGAATGTGTTGGTCCTGACCTAGTTTCAGCCCTATTTTTTTACAAACAAGCAGTATCAGGATTATCCATGAGTAAAAGAATGAACAACTTTTTTATACCCACAGTAAGCTGTAAAATAAAGTGCATTATTCACACAGCAGGCTGAGTTCCTTTGGTGAGAATGGCTGCCTATGGGTCTACACATAAAAGATGACACCGTGAAATCAGAATAGTAAGTAGGTAAAGAGGATTTTAAATTGTTTCAAACGTCAACAATTCACCTTTACACACTGCTGCCTCTCTTCACCTTTTCTAGATCTAGTTTCCACTTCTAAGAGATTCTGGAACGACTCACCAATGACTCTGTGTACACTCGTGGCCTTCAGTCCCATGAGGTCAGGCAGCTGGTCTATGATGACCTCCCTTTCTGCACTTCGTTTGTGGACTCGTTCAATGCTCCGCCTCTGCCAGTCAGTCCAGTAAACATAGTCACCCAACAAGGTAAACCCAAATATGTGAGGAATTTTGTCTTCCACCAATACTCGTCTCCCAGTGCCATCAGTATTCATAACCTTCAAGTTTAAGTTGGAAGAGAAGGAGGAGGACTAGGTCAGTACTTATCCTTTGAATGTGTGTAAAATGGAAACTCCTGTCACCTACTACATCGCAATCCAAGTCTTCAAAAGTGCTGCTAAGACAGTGTGTCACAAAACACAGTGCTTAATGAGGATGATCTCAAAACATTCATCTTATGTTCACATTTGACCTCCTTTTCTCTAATTTCTTATTATTCTTCCTTTAAAGGCTTTCTGGTAAGCTTAGATTTAGCAAGAAAAATCTTCTATTAAATGACCCAAAATTAAACATAAATTATCATTAACTTAGCATGTTTTTCTCAGATTATAAAGTATATACTGAACTATTTTGTTTCACATTTTATTTCATCCTTTAGAGTCTGGCTTTTTTCTAAGGAAACTAAGATTCATTAAAGTCACACTGCATGTAAACAAAGTTGATGCTTTTAATTTTGTTATCTAAGTAACAACCTTCACCAAAAATTTAACAAATGTAAGATCAAATGTCTCAGTAAATCACTCTTCTGAGGTACTTATTAGAAAAATACTCTACCCGGAGCCTGCAATACCCTATGTGCAGATACATTTCAAGAATCAAGGCTACACCCACTCTTCCCAATTACCCAACAGCAGTATCAGTAAATCCAGCCACATATTTGTAGCAACCTGTACTAACCTTGTTTTGAGATGGAGAAGGCTTTCTAATGTCAACTCCATAAGATTATTGCTATAGTCTTAAGTGCCTTAAAAGGCATCAGATACAATCTTATATGCAAATATTAATTTTTTAATTCATAAACTCAGTACAAAATATTCCAAGGAATAAAGATATAGCTCAGTTGGTGGAGTGCCTGTCTAGCACACAGGAAGCCCAATCAGGAGTTCAATCACCAGCACTTAAAAGGGGAGCAGGGGCATAGTGGTGTGCATATGCCTGTAAGATTAACACTTCAGAAGTAGAGACAGGAAGATCAGAAATTCAAAGGCACCCTCAGTCTCCATAAAAACCTGGAGGCCAGCACAGGATACCTAAGATAGAGAAGGTAAGGTATTCCAAGTAAGTCAGTACTGTGGGGGTCTAGACGGCAACCAGGTGTTATCTTTTCTATCTTCTCTAAAAGTTCATACATGTTTGCTGAACTTCCATCAAAGAAACCTAGCATTTGGAAACTGACCAAATAATACTGTGTTATCACTTATAGTTTCAATAATATTTCATGTTTATCTAATTAAAGAGATTATATTGATGCTTATCTCTATCAGATATAATGGTACTATTAGACAATTTTATATAACAGCTAATGTTTTATGAAGATCAAAAACTAAACCCTTTTCCATGTCCTTTAAGAAACACCTATTGAAGTTAACATCTAAACTGGAAAAAAAAAAAAGCTTAGACTTTTTTGAATATTCACATTTTCTTTCTTTGATAAAATTTATGTATGTGACATTCTTAAATTATTTTTTAAATATATGTGTCTGTGTACGGGTGTGAAAATGAGCATGTATGTATGAGCACATGCATACAGGTGGCCATGGAGACATAAGAGGAGTAGGCCGCTCCGGAACTGGAATTACTGGTAGCTGTAAGTTGTCCAATGTGAAGGAACCAAACTCTGATTCTCTACAAGAACAAGTACTTTTAACTACGGAGACACCTTCTTATTTTAGGTAAAATATCAAAATTGTATGTGACAATAAAAGGGTAAGCAGTGAAAAGCAATCAGTTATTTCTTTCTGTGTCTAACCTGAATGTGTGCTCTAGCAGGAGCCTCAAATTCCTTCTAAAGTCACTATTCAAGCACGTAGCCAACAGTTCAATAAACAGTGAGTGGCTTTTAAACTGGGGACACGACGAAATGAATACTTCTATCACAAATGAGGCAAAGCAAGAGAAACTGCTGTTTGTATGCCTGGCTTGTAAAAACAAGTTATACTCTTTTAACTTTAATACTTAAAGTGTTACTTTTAAACTCTTGGTTCCTCCTACTATAAAATATGTGTTGTTCAGCAGAAAAGAAAAGGGGGGAGGGGGAGAAGCCTGCCTACTTGAGAGGACTAGAGGGCATAAAGGCATACAGAAGGCACAGGAATAATGTGTAGGAATCATATAACAACTGTGGTTAAAGGGGAGAAAATCACCGTGGCAGCTATCATCGTGTGTATAAAACCTTGTCCTCCTCTCTCCAGCTCTTACGGTTTACCCTGGCTCTTAGAAGCACAGTCTGTACTACTCAGAGGGCTTGAATTCCACATTTTATTTACTTTTAGAATTCTTCTTCTGAGATAGGATCTCACAGTATGGCTCAGAATGGCCACAAACTCAAGATTCTCCTGCTTCAAGCCCCCTCTGGATGACAGCAGTGTGGCACTATTTCCAGCTTAAATACACTTTTAGACTATCAGTGACCATAATCCTAAAATGGGATTGTGAGAATCATTAGAAATCACCAGTGTAGAGTTCTCAGCCCGACTTCCTAACAGCAGCCAAGAGAGGGCATCTATACAGTGTTCTCTTCTCACTCCTGCAGTGTCACTACTTGAACCACGAAACTTACATCCTGGAAAGACCATGGCAGGACACAATAAGCCATGAGAACGGATATATTCTCCATCCCTTTCTAAGGTCAGAGACAGAGAAAGAACTCTTGGCCATATTCTATCACTACTCACAATTTTGGGGTGAAGAATTTCCCTTTACTAGATATCCAAACTGAAAAAGTGTCTTAGGCAGGGAAACCTTTCTTAAAGCTCTGTATTATGTCTTCATCTTGTTAAGATTTGTTTTTTATTATTTTTAATTATGTGTAGGTGTTGTGCCTGCATGTGGATTTGTGTGCACTAGAACAGGTGCTCAAGAGGAACAAACGTGTCAGATCCCCTGGAGGTGGTGTTACAGATGACTGCCAACTTGCTGGTGTAGGTGCTGAGAAATCAAACTGGGTCTTTTCAAAGAGAAGCAAATATACTTAACGGCTAGCCACCTATCTAGCCCCATTATGTCCCCATCTTAATTAAAGCGATCACTTGACTCTTAGTCCACCCCACACTGGAGTTGGAATCCAGGGCTTCATGTATCCTAGGCAAACACTCTGCACCATCACACATTTCAAGAATTTCCTCCTAGTGCTTCCCGAGAGTTTCCCTTGTGCTTTAACACAACATCTCAGGAAGAGTGTACAAAAATTGAATGATTCTGCACATCCACTTTTAATCTTCTGTTCTTGTTTTATTGCCATATTATTGGCATATGATTTGTGACCACAGCCTCTTCCTCTTATCACTAATTCCTTTAACATGCTGTAAATAGATTCCAAACTGTAACTCAGATGAAGTAACTACTAAAAATGACCTCTAGCTCCTGTCTTGCTTTTCTGAGTTCCTAAGCTCTTTGTACTTTTTTTAATGTTCAATGTTCTTAAACACCCACTGAAACTCCACCAAGCTTGCTCAGTAAAATCTGATTCTATTTCTTTTTTATTCTGAGGTTGTTTCTCATTTCAGTTTATTTCACTGGTTCCTCCCCATCCAATCCCTGGCTGCATATTTTTCAAAAGTAATACATTTCAAAAATCCTTTTGAGTCACCCCAATTTCTGACGTTAACTTTATGTAGAAAACTGACTTAGGAAGACATCTCTGACACCAACCTCTGATTTCCATGTGCACGCATGGGGGTGCAGGGGGGGGGGAATGAGGAAGGGAGTTGGGGAAGAAGGAGAATATCTGTGAGTCTAGTCTACGATCTCATTAGGATCTTATAAAGTATATCTGTTTGGTCAGAGGCTCCTGTTAAAATAGCCAAGGGTTTGAAACCCTCCGGTGTTCTGCCTCAGCCACCAGAGTGCTAGAATTATGGAAATATCTTAGGACACCTGGCTTTCTGATTAGTTTCTTTTTTAAAAATTTATTTATTTTATTTTATGTGTACAGGCATTTTGTCTGCATGCACAAATGTATGCACCACGTGCATGCCTGGTGCAATAGATCCCCTGGAACTGGAGTTACAGACAGTTATGAGCAGCCATGTGGGTGCTGGGAATTAAACCCATAACCTCTAGAGAAGCAGCCAGTGCTCTTAACTGCTGAGCCATCTGTCTGGACCGTCTGGTCAGTCTCTATGGCAGTATTTCCACCTGCCTCTTCAGGGAAATGCACTATCTCATCTAAAAGTCATATATATACATACAGATAAACTGTGCTCTTTATTAAGAGATAACCACCATCCTATCAGAGGGCACCCTACACAGAGTACTAAGTATTCTTTATTATCAAACTTTTTTTCTTTTCTTTCTTCCCCCATTCCCCAGAGATAGGGTTTCTCTATCCTTGGTTGTCCTAGAACTCACTTTTATAGACCAAGCTATCCTTGAACTCAAAGATCTGCCTGTCTCTGCCTCCCTTATCAAACTTGTTTTTTTATAAGACTATGGTATACTGAGGGCTGGAGAGATGGTTCAGCAGTTAAAATCACTGTCTGCTTTTCCAGAGGACCCAGGTTCAAATCCCAGCACCCATCTGGCAGCTCACAACTGTCAGTAACTCCAAGATCTAACACTTTGACATAGACATTTATGCAGGCAAAAAACACCAATACACATGAAATAAAGGTTTAAAAAGAAAAGATTATGGTATATTAAAACAACTCTGGTTTAGCTTGGCTTTATGACTGGCTTTATTTTATGTGTACGGGCATTTTGTCTGCATGCACAAATGTATGCAGGGTTTCTCTATGTAGCCTTGGCTGTCCAGGACTCACTTTGTAGACCAGGCTAGCCTCGAACTCAAGTGATCTGCCTGCCTCTGCTTCCCTGAATGGTGGGATTAAAGGCCTGTGCCAACATGTCCAACTATTTTATTATTATCTTAAATAAATTATCTCAGATTATACTACATTTCATAAATTACACTAATTTGCTGACTACATTCAAAGTTATCCATCCTATTAAAATGAATTTATTGGTCTAAAAGGTACAAATGAGCTGACTAACAGCGAAGGAATGCCATAACATAAAATTTATATTTCTACTTCAAAAAAATTAAAGGATCTTCCGAGTTCTTTCCTTTGAGCTCCATTGCCCTGTATCATTTTACTTGTTTACTTGAATAAATGAACAGTTTAAATACAAAATTGCCACGGGCTGTAGTGACAACTCAGTCACCATAGTTAGGCTGTGGTGCCTGAGCAGGAGGACCTGACTTTGCTCCCCATAGAAAGCTCAGTACAATGGCACTTGCTCACAATCCCAGTGCTGGAAGGTGGGGACAGGAAGATTCCTGGAGCTTTCTAGCCAGCTAGCAGCCTACTGAGTGAGCTCCCAAGGCTCCCTGTCTCAAAACCCATGACAGGCAACACCTGAAAAATACACCTGAAGTTAACTTCTGGCCTCTAAAGGCACTCACATATACCAGCAGCACTACATATAAAATATAAACAAAAATGAATGATTGGGACTAGAGAGATAGCTGTGGATAAGAGCACTGGATGCTCTTCCAGTGGACCCAGGTTCTATCCCAGGCACCAATATGGCAGCTCACAAGCCTTTATAACTCCAATTCCAGGGAATCTGTGCACTCTTATGGTCTCTGCAGGCCCCAGGCATACACATGATGCACATACTTACATGCAGGCAAAATATTCATACACATAAAATAAAAATAATACATTTTTAAAAATGGATGATTAGGTACGGATTTGGATAATAGGCTAAGAATAAAATAAAACAGAATCACAAATAAAAATTAACAGAAGCCACAACTCAAAATGACTTTTTTAGCTCAAATAATTCTGCATCTTCCATTTAATAGCTACCCTTCCTCAATTCTTATGATTTTTTTTTTTTTAATCTCAAGTGATCAGCAAATAATAGTGACAGAAACAGTTAAACTGGGTTCAGAATCTTTTCCAACACTGGATAGTAAGTGAACTACCTACTAACATTGATTATTCAAAAACTAATCAAAATAATGTTCAATCTGTCAAGAGTCAAATGTACAGTAGGTGTAAATAAATGTTAGTTTTTACGGGCTAAAATTTATTTTACTGAAATGTTTCAATACCTAAGTATAAACAGATACATTTAATTATTAAAATGTAATGCTATAAAATATAAAGAAGTACATAAGTATAAAAGAGTATGTGGAAATAAAGAACTGAAATAACCATACAGTTAAAGGATAAAAGGCCATGATGTCCTGACATCCAGTAAATAGCTGTACAATGGCATCTTTGTTCCTATTTCCTAACTTCAGCTGTGTTTGCTTTTGCTACTTAGACATTAACAACTAAGTTAGTAAACAAAGGGAATAGGCTGACAATTTGGTGGGGTCTACTGTGGCTTTTCTTTTTTTGTTTTTGTTTTTCTAGACATGGCTTCTCTGTGTAGCCTTGGCTATCCTGGACTAGCTTGTAGACCAGGCTAGCCTTAAACTCACAGCGATCCACTTGCTTCTGCCTCCCAAGTATGTGTGTCACTCTGCCTGGCTCCTACTGTGACTTTCCTACCCATCTCATCCTAAGTCAAACAGTAATGCAGCTAGGTCACTCAGATCACCACCAATGACATGATGGCTTCTAAGGTAAGTGAGAGCACAGCTAGTCAGGAAGGTGGACTGAGGAGAACAGTAGCTGAAATTCATCTTGAAGAATTAGAATTATGACAAAGAGATAAGGTATTTCTAGAAAAAAGAATTAGCAGGTTGAAGTCACAAGGTCAAGGATGCACTTAGTACATCTCCTAAAGGATTCCAACAGAGACACTCGGACTGAAGCAGAAGGCCTCACTTAGGAAACAGCACCAGACTTCACTGGACATGTACTAAGTGCAGGGATAAGAGCAACTACAGGACAATACTTTAAAAGTCTTCAAGGAGAATGATGCAACAAAACTATTTCAGGAGAACTTAGGTGGTCACTGTTTACTCCATGTTAAACCTACTAAAATGCGTTCCATTTCTGTGACACTGGTAATAAAAATTTAAATTTTAAAAAATCTCCTATTTAAATGCCTTTGGGCCAGCTGCCACTTGTAATTATTTTACTTTTTTGATATTTAGAAAACTTAACACGGGGGTTGGAGAGATGGTTCAGAGGTTAAGAGCACTGGGTGTTCTTCCAAAGGTCCTGAGTTCAATTCCTTGCAACCACATGGTGGCTCATAACCATCTATAATGAGATCTGGTGCCTTCTTCTGGCCTGCTGGCTCACATGCAGGCAGAATACTGTATAAATAATAAATAAATCTTTAAAACAACAACAACAACAATTTAACACAACGTACTTCACATGGCATCTCTATTTCATTGCCAGATCATACTTTTTCCTCCCAAGAAACAACAATACCAAACCAAAACAAACTAATAGCAACAATAACAAAACCAGCATTTCCCCTACAAAGGGAGGCAAAGAACAGCAATCTCCCAGCATTATCTCTGGTTAGATTTCTTTCCACTAGCTAACCTAGCAAGAAAATATGGCAAGCCTTCAATGCTTTCTGGATATCAGAAATGCAGGCAGTGGGGTCCTAAACAAAACAGAGCAGGTCTATGTCCAACATACTCTAAGTACCGGCAAGGGTCTCAGAAAGAAGAAACGCCAGGAAAGCACATTTGCGGGGAGGGTGTTTGTTATATATATTTTTAAAGCAACATCTCGCAAAACAGTAACAATAAATAAAGTCTTAAGAAGATCTTTAGAAACATAAGTTCTTGAGAAGCTGAAGCTAGCTCTGATAGCACACTCTTTCTAGCCACCACCCCCTGCCCACTAAAGGCTGTGGTCACCTACACAAGAGCAAGCTAAAAAGGTCAAACACCTCCAGCAGGCAGCACTATGAGGATTCAGCAGGACTCCAAAAAAAAAAAAGGAAAAAAAAAAAAAAAAAAAAAAGAAAGGCATGAAAGTAAGGCACTCACTGAGGTATGTATAGGGGGGTTGGGAGGGGAAAGTTTGGTGTGGATATGTATATACGCATACATGTATATATGTATAAAATTACCAAAGAATAAGAAAAAGATACTCTTTCTGTTTTAAGACTAAAAGGCTTTTTTGGGGGTAGGGGAAGGAACGAACCATACAAGACATAACAAGTCATGTTTACTTCAGTTTAGTCAATGTAATTAAGATGTGCCAAATATTTTAACATAATTGTGCTCACATTTTCCCTCTTAATTCTTTAGCCTCTCTGTTCTCATGTTATAATTTTTACAACAGAATTGAGTCTAAAGCAATGCTGTCCAAGAGAAATAAAATACAATTGACAAGCATGAGCCAAATGAATGGCAATTTCAACTTCTCTAATTTTTTTATTTGATATTCTGAGACAATCTGTCACTATGTAACCCAACCAGCCCTGGCCTCAAACTCCGAATCTTCCTACCTCAAAGATTTTAAATGTATGCCAGCCATCCTGCCCATCTTTCAATTCTAAACTTTCTGGTAACCACATTTTAAAAAGTAAAATGGAGCAGATGCAAAATTATATTCTTAGTCTAACAGTCACAAGTCCTCTCAATGTAATAAATATTAAGTTTATTAAATAGGTTTTAAGGATTTTTGTTTTCATTCCAGGTCTCTTACTCTGTATTTCACACAGGTCAGCTCAGAGAAGCCATAGTGTAAGTGCTAATTCCTCACATCTGGCTAGTGGCCACATGCTGGATTATTCAGGATTCAAATTTCAATGAGGTAGTCACTACACAGCATACAATGAATTTATTCTTCTCCATTTCAAATTTATAACCCTGCCCTCTTCTGTGCCTATTATCTTCAGTCTGGGGTTGAGGGTTCGATTAAAAAAAAAAATACACTTTAAAATCTTTTTACTTACATCACATTTACAAGTCTACATTTCACAACAGGACCTGGTGTGTGTAAGAGTAACACAAAGGCCTAACTGTTCTGCTTCTTCTCATCTCAAAACAGCTTTAACAGTACAATAACGTTGGTAAGAGAACCCTTCCCTTAAGCTGTGCAGCCTTCTGGATAAGCAGTACGGACATCTGGGTGGTTCATGATTATCTTACTCTGCTTTTTATAGGCCTGAAATTTTCCATAATGAGAAAAATGAAGGGATGGAGATAAGGAATAGTCTAAGGGCACCTGAATAATAACAATAATGATAATTGCTATGAGGAATAAATGTGCTTATCACTTTTGTTGTTAATATGATGCAGAAAGCAATTAAAAGGATCCTCTGAAGAGATTAAAGGATCACCAGCTTAAGTGAAGTCTAACTGGAAAAGCTAAAATCTACAGAATGGTCTACTTCCCTTTGTGTAAGGGTCCGATGACTACTGAAATTCATTTCTCTCTGCAGAGGTGACATTCCTCTTAAGAAACACTGCTCCCGACCAGCCATGCTGCCCTTGTGGTGGGTAGGAGCTGCATGGAAGAGGGGCAGGCTGCACGGGACCAAGCTGCTTGGTCTCCAGGAAAATCACTATGCAGTTCTCAAGGCCAATGAACAACAGTTTCGGACAGATTACTAAATTTTAAACTTTTACATTTAAAATAAAGCAAATCATGGTAAAAGCTCATTTGTAACTAAATCCTGAACCGATGAAAAAAATTTAGGTGATTCCAAAAGATAACCTTTATACTTTAAAAACTAAGCAGTCATTAATTATATCAGGCAACTCCTGAGAGTGCTTCACTGTATTACCTCACACCAGTTTAATTAGCTAAACTGAAATTAGACCGCTGTCATTTCTAAAATCTAACTCCAAATCTAAACTAGAGTCTGCAGTGGCTCAGCAGCTACCACCGCACTGTGGTGTGGGGCTTAGCATTGAGGCAGTTCCAACCCCTGTTAGCCACACTGAGAGTACAGGCAGTAACAGGCAAATAGATGTGAGCTAACTATAACAAAATGTGCACTAAGTAATGGCAGACTTCTTACAGACATCACATCCAACTTTTCAGCAGCTTCATCAGCTAATTACATGTCAAGACAGACTTACCCATGAAATCTTGGAGTGCTGCCCGTCAACTACCAAAACTGCTTCTATGCAACTTCACCTGACCAGACATGTTGAAGCAACACGTGACAACAGAACAGCTGGAATGGCGATGCTACAAAGCTCCACACCATGTATTTAAATTATGCTCTCAATCAGTGGTTCTCAACATGTGGGTCATGACCCTTTTGGAGTGGCATATCAGATATATATCCTGCATTTCAGCTGTTTACCTATGATTCGTAGTAGTAGCAAAATTATGGTTATGAAGTAACAATACAATAATTTTATGGTTGGAGCCACAACATGAAGACCTATATTAAAGGGCCGCAGCATTAGGAAGGTTGAGAACCACTACTCTAAATTAATAATTGCACTTTAAATACTACAGTCAATATAGAAAGAAAGCACACCATCAAGGCATATGAATTCAGAAAGGTGTATCAGATTTTAGAGAAGTGTATCTTATCTTTGATACAACTTCCTAAGATACAAAAATGTAACTGCAGTAAAATGTCACTATCAAAAGTAGAATAAGCTGGACTCTATTAGTTTAAAAGAATTAATATATTTGGCAAGCATCAAACAATAGCTTAAAACATTTATTTAACTTAGCAGTTGTCTTAGTAATGGGGTAGACTGTATGTAGGAGCTGAAACTCTGTCCTCTGGGCACTGACGTGGCCACTGCAGTCTTGAAATCAGAGCAGCTGTGACTACCCACAGACCATCCGCATTAACACTGCCTTATAGAATGGGGTGGGGCTCACCAGGCAGTTAATGAAAAACTCATGAGTTAATAAGGCACTCTAGGAAGTAGGGTACATGAGGCCCCCTGCCTCACCCCAAGAATATGTAAGCAGTTAGTAATCATTGAGGGGAGACTCTTCTTTGGTGGGGTAACCCCTCATGCATGCTTCTGTAACAGCCCAAGTTAAGCGCACAGGCTCACCAAGCTAGACTTACAGAAATCAGTTCCTCAGCCACCTGGAGTGAATCAACCTCTGGTCACCCGCCCCATGAGAAGTCACGGACAGCTTAGCAGAAAAGAGTCTTTCAGAAAATCTGAGTTAGCTGCAGCTCTCAACAAGTTGCTTTACCTTAATAGTGATTAATTGTGAAGCAAATAAAAACGAAAGGGAGGAAAAAAAAAAGCCAACTGCAATCCAAATTCCTTTTAGTAATTCTCCCAAGGCAAAGTAAATTACTCTTTCTTAACCTAAGAGACAGTTAAAATAATAAATATCAGAAATGTTATAGCTAAAAAGAATCTTAAATATTATTTGGTTCAAGTGGACATATTGGTCAAAATACAAACACTAAAGATTATGTAAATTATTTAAGTTCACTCACTTAAATATAAAATAAAAAATGAAGGTGAGGCCCCAGTATTGTAAAGTTTTCCAAAAAAGAAATTGAGTTTACCATTCTTCACTACTGAACACGGACATAAACTTGAAGATGCATACTCCACCTTATCAACAAAGTAAGACAGTAAAACCAGGGCCCTTTACCCTGAGATCAAAGCCCAAAGGAATAACATTAGGTGGTAGCCAACCGCTTCGGGCCTTGAACAGCGGCAAATACTATGCCACTGAGCTTTGCCCACAGCCAGTAATAAAGTACTTTAAAAAGAATAGACTGAAACAAACAAAAAAATCACTGTTAGTGGTCTTCTATTAAATACAAGATGTATAACCAAAACAGCAGATAATTTTTTTAAAAAATAGTTCAAGAACAAGCTCAAAACTAGGCGACTGAGGTGCTAAGTACCAACATGCATTAGGTTGTTCTGAAACTTTATAGATTAATCTATCCAAGGTCCTAATTGAAGTGAATCTACAGGGTGTGCTGTGGCCGTCAGGAGAGTGCAATCACACCTATCATCAAGGCTCTCTTGGTACATACTTGAGTGCCAGACTGAGTGCATAATGAGGCAGCAGCACACAAGTGGTTGATGGACTGCTCTGGCTTCTGTAGGCTGTATCACATTAAATCATGTCTCTATGACTGTATTGTATCAACAAACTTTCAATAGGAAACAATCAACAAACTTCTTAGGGCCCCCTTTGTACTCCTAAAAAACATAAAATGATAAAATGAAGCAAAACCATGCTTAAGACTCCAAAGACAGAATTTTTTCAATCCTTCTAAGATGTAGGGGGAAATATAAATTCACAAGCATAACACAAAGTGTGGCAAAGAGGTACAAGGGCAAAGATTCAGGAATCTAAGGGTACCATCTCAAACAGTTCTCAGACTGAATGCATAATCGATGTAAGGAACACTGAAAATGAATGTCATAAACAAGAGAAAATTCAAAAGGAAGCACTCACTGATATCTGACTTATAAAATAACAGCTTTATCTTAACAAAAGATAAGTATATTGTTATAATTTTTTAATCTTAGAAACCAACAACAAGGATGAGAGCATAGACAAGTCCATGAGTGTTCTGACAGACTTGCAAATTATGCAGCCTAAACATGTGAGACAAAGAAATTCCTTTAAAAAGAAATCTGAATACATGGAAAAGAAATTTCCTTATTAGGGTATTGATAAAGCAGAGGAAGCTGCCGTTAGAGGAGAATGCAGGCCAGCAATTGCAGGTTCAGAATATGAAAGAGAACATTCACCAGCTGCCAAGTTTTCAACACACTAGCTCAGTACTGAAGATTCTAATAATTTGTCTGTCTCCGCACCCCCTTCCCCCCGCAAAAAAAAAAACAAAAAAAAAAAAACCAGTGCCAGGTATAATCAGATCTGGATGACACAACCTACAGAAACTGCATTATCAAAGTAAAGCAACTTACAATAAGAGATTTCAAACAATTTACATGTGTTCAAGAAGACAAGAAAATCCTTTACTGTAACTACCAAGTACTGCAACACTGTCAGAAGAAGCTCAGAATCAAGGAGAGAGGACAAACAAAAAGCACAGAAAAAACAAGCTGTAAACTAGGCACAGCGGCGCATGCCTTTAATCCCAGCACTCAGGAGGCAGAGGCAGTTAGATCACTGTGAGTTCAAGGCCAGCCTGGTCAACAAAGTGACTCCAGGACAGTCAAAGCTAACACAGAGAGAACCTGTCTCAAAAAACAAAAAACAAAACCAAACAAACAAGCTATAAAGTAGTTTTAGTTATGATAACATTGTTTTGATAAAAGAATGATCAAAACTTAATTTCCTCCCCAGCTAGTTAAATGAATACACAACGAGAAAGCATCCTCAAGAAAACACAGCCTAACTGGACAGCATGATGGTTGGGAGAAGAAGGCAAGAAGATGGAACTAACGCCAGTGCAGGCAATGTAAAGACCCACTCTCAAAAACTAAAGTCAACAACAAACAAAAAAATCAAGCTCACAGTACTTTCTTAATTTTATATCATGGCAAGGAATGCTTTAAAGTATGGATGACATGTCTTTGCTATCAATAAGGTGCTAACCATGTTTGGAGCACTGTGACATCTGACAAAGATGTGAATGTTGTCAAAATAACAAGATTTTCCAATAACTGTAAGGTCATATAAAAGAGACATAAAGGTGCTTGACATCTCCCTTTCCAGAAAAATTGAAATTTCTTTCTCATAATACAAGAAGCCCTAACACTCTAGTATAAAGTGTAATGGCATAGGTCTGCCCACACAGCGACAGGAGCATTCCCAGGCAGGCGGACACAGCAGGACAAGCACCAGCTTGCACCTTTAACCACCACCCGCAGCCACAGCAGCCGCCGAGCTGAGGAAGCACTGCTCTCACCTACACATCTTTATGTGGAAGAAGCACGACGCCATTGCTTTTTTAGAGTGACATCATTAGTAACAGCTTTATCGTGCCTCTATTTGTAGAAGACGATTCTAAGTATCAAGGAAATCTAGTCTACCTTTCCATAACTCTGTTAAAAAAGAAGAATCTAGTCTGAAAGCTAGAGCTCCTGGTTCTTCTCCTTTGTTTCTCTGAATCCTTAATCAACTAAACACAACCAACATCTGCCGCTTCAACAGAAGAGAGAGAAGCGGCCCAAAGCCCTCACTCACTGAGGGAACAAAGGCCAGTGTGGACAAGTGTTGAAATGGTTGTGCCACAGAATAATTTAGCAGATAAGTATCTTTTTTTCTCAACTGTACTATATATACAATCCAAAGTAAACTCTAAGTCTTTAGAAACAAGCAGGGCTTCCACAGCCTAGAATTCCCATATAGTCCCCTACTCCTAGGCATGACACATCTGCGAAGTTTTTTTAGAAGACAAGGCTGAAAGTGATCTTCTCATCCCTACTAGGTCAGAGGATTACCCAGAAGCTGCTGCTGCATCACAAGAGTCTAACAATTAAATTTTAAAATTAACACACCTTTCCCAAAATCATAGAGTATAATATAATCTAGTAATCTAAAGTACAAGGATGGAAACACTGTGGACAAACACTTCCATCATCACTACTAGTGTAAGGATAAAAATGAATTCCTTTCCTCCTCAAATTATGTAAGATGATCTGGATGGAAGTGCTGTGCTTTTAAAACAACTCAGTCTGCCATCCATCGGCAACTTTACACATCAGTGTAAAAGGGGTTAATAAGCAAGGTATCAATCATCCTTGTTAGGTATAGACACACTTTAGTGTAAGGCAAGAAAATCACTGCAGCCCAGGACAACAGAGACTGGGCAACACAGCAAAGACCAAAGAAAGACAGGAGGAAAACAAGGAACAGAGGAAAGAAGGCAGTAGAGATAAACAGAGTAACTGCTGTGTTCTAGATGTGTCTGAAAGAAACAGGCAAGAGCATTGGCATCCAACTTGTGAAAGTACACCAAAATCTCCAGAGGAAAACTGGGGAAGGTTTCCTGAAAGTAAGTTTATCACTATCAAAGGGAGGTTAGATTTCATGCTGCGCGTGTGCGCACACACACGCACACACACACACACACACACACACACACAGCCTTGTGCATGTTAAGCAAGGAGACAAATAACAGCACAAGAAATAGAGAAGGGGAAAGAGAACAACTGTATCACTGTATACACAATAAAAACTTCAATCAATTATTATGTGCTCATTTTATGAATAAATCCACATTTCTCTATCTGAATCCCCCTCAACTATTTGTGGCTTTGACTAAATTTATGTGTTTAAAATAATATACCTGAAAGTAAGAAGCAATACCTTTTTTTCTCAAGCCAATCAACTGCTCACAATAAACTACAGACAAAACCAAATATAGAATTTTTTAAAATCTCTAGGTGAAAATAAACCAAGTATTTTTCCCCGTTGTGTAAAATTTAAGACTAGACACTTCTTCTATGAAACACAAGCATTTAGCTATTTTCCTCTATGCTCACATAGGGTCCTTGCTCGATCCACAGTGAAAGGGCTAGGGTTTGATGAGTGATGTCTACTTAAGCAAACAAAGCTAGCAACCTGCCAGAAACACGAATCTATCACCTCTGTCACATTAGCACTCCCCTCCAGCTGTTACAGATCCAAATACTAACTTCTACTGTGGTGGGGGTGGTGCACCAAAACTCTAATAACAGGGAGAAACATTACACAGTCCATACAAACCCTCTGCTAATGGAAACCAGCTGTAGTGGGGAAATGCAATTTTCAATATTTGGGACTGGTGAACTATTAAAGGGTTTCTTCAATTCCAAGTTTCCACTCTGGAAGGAAGGCTCTTTAATTCATTATTCCCTGAGTGTCCCCAGCACTTCTCAGAACTACCAAAGTCCAAACAGTGTGCCCATAAGGTATGTTTGTGCAGGGGCTGTCTATAAAGAAGTCTTTCCTTCAAAGTCATCACTTATATGAAGAAGAGTGTCCCCAAAATGACAGCCCAATCCACACTCAGCATCAAGGATGTGTCATTTACAAAATATTCTGATAAAATATTTACAACTGATTATTTTCACCGTAATTCTATTTCCCACAAACTTAATTCTATCACTTGGTAAATCTTTCCCACAGGATCTGGCTAACTACTTCTCCCATATAGTTTACAAATCAATTTAAAACTTGTTTTTAATCTGGTATAGTGGCACATGCCTCTAATCCCAGCACCAAGAAGCCAACACAAAAGAATCATGGGTTTGAGACTAGCCTGGTCTACACAGTGAAACCATGTGTCAATAAACAAATTTTTTGTTTTCATGTAACCAACTAGGTATTTAATATATTCCACTACAAAATTACACACACACACACACACACACACACACACAGACATATGCACGCGCATGCACACTCCCACACCAATGCTTTGTTTTCCTGACTTAGCACTGCCAGGCTTTACCGTATGGATTTCATATAATTTTGGCTTGCAGAAAACTGGCTCTAGAAAAATTCAGGCAGCAGCTTTACCTAAAATGAAGCAAATCATTCCAAAAGCTGTGACGTCCAGAAACAACAATATGCACATACACTAACAACTCAGAGACCCGCGGGTTGGGTGGAAGACAGCCCACTATCTAGAGATGAGAGCACTGAGGAAGGTTTCTGGAACTGATGTCCTGGAATCCCAGACAACTGTCGAGAGGCTATGTTAACCAAACTATTACTGACCATTATAAAATTGGTTTTCAATATTTTTTTAAAAGAAAGAAAGAAACCAACCTCAATCTTGTCTGTTTTGGCGTCTCCCCAGTATATTGTGCCTTCACCATAATCCAGGGCTAAGCCATTTGGCCAGCCAAGAGACGTGTTAACAAGAACTACTCGGTCAGAGCCATCCAGAGCAGCTCGTTCGATTTTTGGGATTTCTCCCCAGTCCGTCCAATACATATACCTACAGAAACACATAAAAATGAGCTGAAAGTAGGTAACAAAGTGAAACCCACTCCATATATTACATTACTATCAGTCAATGCCATGGAAGGAGGAAGAAAAAGAACACAGGACATAAGCCTTGGCAGAGAAGTTTCTAATGTTTATCACAGCAGTATATAAGTATACTTTCAGATCAAATTGCTCTCTGGAGTTGATGAAAAATATCTCCTCCAAAATGAGACTTCATTATTACTTTTTTTTTTTTCTAATACATTTCTCCTTCTTCCCATGAAGTACCATTTTTGCTTGATAGCTTGTCATCTCTGGTATAGAAAGTCAGTATAAAGTCAGATGACAAACTGAATTCCCCAAATAACTAATACTCCCTTAGCGCTAAGCAATCCCTGAGGCTCCTGGATGGCTCTACGGTACGGGTTAAACTTAGTCATAACATCTGTCACTGTATCAGCCCTCAAAATAAACTTTACAGTAAAAATAACTGTGGAAAGCACAAAAGAAAGCTGTTTCTTCCCTGGACTATATATGATGACAAAAAAAAAAAAAAAGTAGAATAAGGCTATTCCCGAGGTTTGGAAAGTGAGTCACTCACATACCAAGGAATATAAGGTAAGATAATTCTCACCATAAGTACTGAAATAAGGTAAAATGAAATCTGCTGGAGAAAGGGGGGAGGGTTGTTAAAATAATTTCTTTCCACATTTTTCATGACCATCTAAGTAAACAATCTAAGTAAAATCCACAGATTACACCCAAATCAACAAGTCTACCTTAATTCAGAAATACAAATTGCTCAAGATAATCAAGGAGCTTTTTTAAAAAGTGGCAATTCTTTGAGACCATATTCTAATAACTACATTCTATCTGATGCAGCTATTTACTGAAAAACAGCGAGCTGCTGCCTCTAAGTACTTGGAGGAAACAGATTACTAACATCAACACTTCTTACCCAACCATGGGATCTAACACAATAGCCCGGGGCTCCTCCAAGTCCTCTGAAATCAGGATCTTCCTCATGGTCCCATTGAGCCTTGTCACTTCTATCCGGTCAGTGCCAGTGTCTGTCCAGTACAGGTTTCTTGCAACCCAGTCTACAGCAATACCATCAGGATGGGCGATCTGGGCAGTGACTACAAACTGACTGCCAGAGCCATCTATGAAGGAGCGACGGATGGCCCGCACTTCATCATCAGTCCAGTAGATGTAGCCTTCTACAGGGTCGTAGTCTATGGCAATGGCATGACGGATGTCTTCTAGCTGCAGAACAATGTCTGTGAAGTCTGGTGTATCCAAAGAAATCCGCCTCAAGTCTGTCCTTCGAGCTAAAAGCAACAGTTCAGTGGCACCTAAAACAACAAAGCAAAGTCAAGCAATCATCTGAAAGCCACAGACAAAATTTAGTCACTATATATAAACAATGCAGCAGTCTTCAGGGATTAAAATCAACTGAGTTTAAAAGAACACCAACTCTCTTTAGAGTAAAACTAAAAAGTGATACTGTGGAACAGAAGAGCCAGTGCAAACTGGTCCACACTTGCTTTCATTTTCTTGATAGCCCCTGGGTTATAAAGGTATGTAGAAGTGATAACTTAACCACCTAGTACCTAAGTATTAATGGAGGAAGAAATTTGTAGAATACAGATCCTTTATTCAAGATACATACTTTAAAAGGTCTAGAAGAGGGGCTGGGAAAACAGTAAAGTGCTTGCCTTAGAAGCATGAAGACCTGAGCCTGAACCCCCTCAACCCATGTACAAAAAGCCAGTCATGGAGGCAATCTTAGCTAGGAGGCAGAGTCAGGCAGATCCCTGGGTAGCCTAGCCTAGTTGGTAAATTCTGTGCCAGAGACCTAGCTCCAAAAGAAAAAAAAGACCTGTTTCTAAGTGGATGGCACCTGGAAAGTAACACTTGAGTTGTTGAGTTTATTCTCAGGCCTCCATGTATACCCACACACACGAACAGATATATGTGTGCAAACTTTGTACATATACACATATGGGCGGGGACATAGAGGAAACCTAGGACAAGAATGTTTAAAACTGAATTTTGAAACAGAACAAAGTTACAGTATGTAAATTATCTCTCCATGACAGTCTTAAAAGAATACAGAGCAATACCTGACAAACCTGAAGAAAGGAAGGCTGTGGAGAAGGGACAGTAGCGCTGAAGCGAGGGAACCTAGGAAGTGTATCAGTAGTTAAGAGTACTTGAGTCAATAAAATTTAGTTCAACTAGGGATACAAACGGACAAAACACAGAGCCACTCTAAAAATAGACTCGGCTAAATGTGCAAAGGTTGCCATAAAAATTAAAGATAAATAGATATAAAATTCAGGAAGTTACTAAGTGTGAAAGTATTCAATAAGTATCAACTAGTTTATCATTAATAAAGACTGAAGGCTTGATACCCTATGAGCATATACAGGGGGAGGAGGTCACAGTCATAGGGGAGGGGAGTAGGGGGAAAGCGGGAGGGAGGGAGGAATGGGAGGATACAAGGGATGGATAACAATTGAGATGTAATATGAATAAATTAATATATATATAAAGAATGATTATAAATCAGATTTCTGAAATATTTTAACATGAATTAGGATCCAATGAAAGCATAACTGAAAATAAGGACATTAACTCAATCTTTTTGCTTATTTTTAATGTTCAAGTAAACCACCAGCAAAATTGTTACTAAGAGGATAATAAAAATAATATGTAAACTGTCAATATGAGCAAGGTAAAAACTTCCAGCTAAAATATGTGTCTAAAAAAGTGCTGGCATATAACTTTAGTATGAATTTGGAGTCATCGTTCCAAATGTGAGAAGAGTGACAAGTTTCAGCACTCGCTGTTGACCTGAGGGCTGATTATACAAATTCTGAACTGGAGGACACACAACCCAAACGTTGACTGCAAGGGGAGCAGGAATAATTCTGCTCAGCTCATTGGCCCTGCTAACTGCCAAAAGAGCCAGCTCAACTTTGCAGAGAATTCACAGAACTACTAGTCTGAGCAAGGTGATCAAAACAATATAGGCAACTTGGTGCTAAATATGCATCTGAAACTCAAAGCTGGTTAAACACACACATCTGTACCATCGTGAGGGAGAAGATAAACCTCCACTGCTGAAATAAATCCCCATTTTCAAAGTCAAGGTACATTTCTAAACAGAAAAGCAATGTTACAAAATCTCTTCTGTTTAAATTGAAACCAAATCACTGTTTACCATGGAAACCATCTGACAAGAGTCAGCCAGCTTCACCTTTGACTATGAGGATAATTTATCAACGCCAACTCGTAATAAACATCCACTAAATTGACTCAATTCCACCTTTGACTCGCTGGCCTCCTTGCCAGGAACTCTCTCACATGCTCTGGAATGAAGGCTTCTGCTTTTCAGAGGTAGATAAAGAAGCCACTGGATATGTTAACAATTTTCCTAACCAGGTTTTGCTGGTTGCCAGAGAATGGTTATCCATAGAGGTAAGAATGAAGAATAACATCCATATTAACAGACAGAAGAACAGCAAGACATGGTGACAGGCGTGGTAGCGCACGCCTGTAATCTCAGCACTCGGGAGGCAGAGGCAGGTGGATCGCTGTGAGTTTGAGGCCAGCCTTGTCTACAAAGCGAGTCTAGTGCAGCCAAGGCTACACGGAGAAACCCTGTCTCGGGGGGCGGGGGACAAAACAAAAGAGAAAAATAGACAGAAGAGCTGATGTTCTCCCAAACTACAAGCACTTGCACTGTCCTAGGCCAGCGCCCTCACCAACACACCCACTGTCTATAGGGAATTATGAGTGAGAAGAGCAAAGTGGACTAGTTGGGGAAAAAAAAAGTTACTTTAATAGTACAATGAGGAACTTTTTCTTAATATACATTTTTCTCATTAAATAAGTCAAAAATATCTTTTAATAGCTTAAAGAAAAATGTATCCATCCCATCTTTTTCTTTATTGATAAAAGTTTAATAACTAATTTTCCTTCAGCTTTTTATAAGTGTTAAAAGTTTTACCTGCCTATTATGAGACCATAATGCTCTTTTCCCACAATACTTAATTGTGATTTCAGTGGCTATTACATTTGGCAATGAAGAGAAAAAGTATTTGTTTTGTTTTGTTTTTCCAAAAACAGCACAGTTCTTAAATACTAAATAAATGAAATAACATAAAAATAAATGCCACAAAATAATATAAAATGAAATAGCATAAATAAAAAATAATATAAATAAATGCCACAAAATATAAAAATGAAATCACATTTAAAAAATGCTACAGAACATAAGCCATCCCTGCTAATAACCATCTGAGTGACTAGTCTCCCAAAGTGGTGCCAACTCCATAGTTTATAGGAGAAATATAAAGCTGTTCATAAAGAACCCAGCTGCTCTCAGAACCCCCTTCCCCGCCTGGGGTAATAACCACCTTACCATCTTTGCAGGTTTTTCCATTCTCCAGCAGCTTGACCCCAGTTGGGCAAGCACACTGATAAAAAGGCTTGACTGGAGACATCAAACATAAATGGGAACAACCACCATTACCAATTCCACATGGATTTGTAGCTGTCAAATATAAATCATACTGATTAATACCACTGATTAGGGATGACCTCACTCACTCCAGATACACAAAGGCTAACACCCATAACATGAGCAACTGTGATAAACCAATGACTACCAAATTTTATCCAGGTGCTTGACTACCAACCATCTGTAAGGACAGGAATTAATTAGTGAAACTTACTTAGCATTTTCTGTCCAGCATTTAGAGGCTGACTTGAAACTTCTGGAGTAACTAAGACAAGCAGAAGGTCCTTGTCCTAGTCTAGTTTATAAACTTATCAGTAGGCCAAAATAAGAAACTATAAAAACAAACAAACAAAAACAACAACAACAAAAGAAACTATGAAAATGGAAAGAAGACAAGAAAGCTAAATATTATATTGCACATTATTGACTATGAGAGGGTAGACAGCTAAGGAGGAAATTAACCATGGAGTTTAAAAATGCATGGGGCCTAGCAGGCATCCTAAAGACAGGAAAGGACACTCTAAACAGTCTGGGTGTGGATTTTTTTTTTAAGCCTTCGGAGTGAAGGCCTGTGAAGCAGTAAGGCGAACACTATGAAACAGACTAGTGAGAACATCAAACACGGGAACAGACTATGGCAGAGGCTATGAAAGCCAAGAAATGCAATGTTAGAAAACATCCCTTGGGATAGATACGATGAAAGAGAAAAGTCCAGCAGACTACAGGAGGGAAAACAAAACACAGGAAGGCAGTCCCTGAAGCATGTCTCAGGTACAGTGAGAAGGGAGTCAGTGCGAGCTACATGGAATTCTGTTTTTATTTTCCTTTTTTTTTTTTTTTTTTTGTTAGAGGCTGAGTTGAAACTTATTGGTTTGGGCGGTTGTCTAGAATGTACAAGGCCCAGGGTCAGCCTCTGGCACTGCGAAATAAAATTAAAAAGAAAGCAAGTAAGAACAAGAGATGGATGGAAAAAAGCAAACAAGTTTGTAAACACTGCAGAAATGAGTATGTTCAAATTATATTCGTTGAAAAAAATCAATATAACAGAGAGCAACATAAGATATAAACATAAAACAGATCATCGAAAATAATTTGGGGACTTTCTGATGACTGACCATGAGAACAGAAAGTTCACAAAGGACTAAATAAACATTTTATTTTTACATAGATTAACACGTCTATTTAAAATGCTTTTATGGGCTCACACTCATCAGATTCCAATGTAACACATTCAGTATTTGATTATCCACTCCCTCCCCCTCATGGAAAGAACTAACACCAAACAACCCAGAATCCAAGCAATCTTTCTTTTTGGCGATGGAAAACTATTTTAAATATCCTCAAGACACACGCCAGACATTTATTTATACACAAGCACCAAATATTTACCATTTTCATATTGTTTAAAACCCAAATCCATTCCTCTCTTATAAGGGGTCACTGTGAGCAGACACAGCCCCCACGCCTTTGTAAAGGGTAAACAAAAACAGAAGCAAAGGTAAAAAGAAAAGTAAATAAAAGAAGTGAAGGAAAGCATACAAACATCTAAACAGGCTGCTTATTCTGCACACTTAGGTACTAGACTCATGATAGAGGTTAACAGAGGTTTCCTGCTAAGTCAGTATTTTCTGAGTATACTCACACAAACACACTCAAACATAGTGAGAATAATATGAACAAGAAATGCATTTATGTATAAACTTAGCAAATGAGCTGTCTCAATTTTTAATTCATTTCTGTTCTCCACTTCTATTACCCCAGGCCCAAATAACAGACAAGGTATGACATGGTGAAAGGTATCCATCCACAAGGTTCTGAGTGGCGTTTAACCTGAACTCTGCTTGTGTGCTCTTCTCCTTCTACTCCTCCTGCAGCCTGTGGACATGCCCTTCCTCCTCCCGGGCCTCGCTAAGCCAGAAACCAGAGTGTTACAGAGCTGTTCCAAGCTGGAATTTAAAAATCCAGATCACTTACCATTTGGCTGCCTCTGTTGGCTGAAAGCATGTATGTCCATGGGAGAGAAGATGTTAGAATGGATTTCACGCAGATCCTCGCCAGTGTACTTGTTGCAAGCCAAAATAGAATGTGTATTCCAGTCAGTCCAGTACAATGTGTCCTCAAATAACGTCAAAGCGAAAGGATGTGGAAGGGAACCTTTAACCACGGCCTGCCTATTAACATAAAAAGAAAAACTCAAACGTCCAGCATTTTCTATTACACCATCATCACTTAATACTGAAAAGAGTTCACACCAACACATACACATACTAAGGAAAACATACCTGTTGGTTAAATTCATCTATGAAAATCTATTTAAATGGCAAATTCAAATCTTTTCAAGCTGTCAAAAAAGCCAAACCAAACATTCAGAATGGTCCCTGCCTTGGCAGCAGGTGACGAACTATGTCACAAGACAGAAAAGCCCAAATTTTAACATGGCTGTCAGCCTCCCTTCTCAATAACTACCGCTGGCTCACATTTTCTATTCGGTCATGTAATTAGTATCATCAGGGAAAAGGAAGCAGTGAGCAGACTCCTAGGGGAGACGGTTGGCATCAGGAAGTAGACGTAAGGCCACAAGATCTCTGCCCCTTCTTGATGCGCAAGAACAAAGTCTGAACCTGTTTTTCAGTCTTATGATTTTAATAATTGCAACTGAAAACACATACATGATGCTAAAAGAGACAAGCCTCAATTGAGCTCCAGAAAATGATTACAGAAATGTTACACAAAATCTAAGATATTGTTTGTTTGTTTTTATTGTGCTATTATTAAACCTCTCAATTCAGGTATCTAAACAATGCACTGGCTCAATATGGTCCTGAGACAGAACTAGAATCTCTCAAACAAAGCACACTGCATAAGAAGAAACAGAGACTTCATCCTCAAGCCACGGCACTCTCCAGGGTCAGAGCTGTCCAGTGTTTAGTGTTCTAGACAAAATGAAAACCGTGGTTTCAGTCAAACAAACATTTAAGACAATAAATGCTTTGATATTTTCATAAACTCATGTTCTCCAATATCCAGCCTGGGAAAGGGGAGACAGACATGACATATATGCTACTAAAGAGAACAAAGTATCAAATATGTTAGAGTTTCAATTTTAGGCTCATAGGGTAACATCATGAACTCTAAAACCATTTGAAACCCACTCTCAAGGACAGTTGTTACCTAAGTGGAACCAGTGTCTGTTACACATGAACTAGTCCTGACCCAAAGTGCCATAAATTCAAGGCAGATTTATTTTAAAAATTTAGTAGAAGACGAAGATGACAAATTTATATTTTATAGCTTCATGCTGACTACATTATCAATTTTCTCCTTGATTTTCCTTAATTTTTTTCCTTCTCTTCCTCCCCCAAAAACAAAAACAAAAAAAAAAAAACAAAAAAAAAAAAAAAAGAGAAAAAAAATTTTTTCAAGTAACTGTGACTGTTCCCTTTTTAAAGAGTACATTAAACAATTTTATTAATAGGAGTGGTATCATAATTTAGATCCCATTTTAAATAAACCAGTGTATTTTGCATGTCTTCCAAAACTGATTATCATAAGACACAAACAATTCTAAGATGATACATATGAGAAATACAAATGAAAAACAAAGAATAGAAAATCCACGTCACTCTTCATGATAAAGTAGCACTTCATCAACATCCTAAAAATTTGCAAGTTCTATAACAAAACCTTAAAAAGGAGAGAAAAGCCTTTTAAATTCCTTTGTACCACCTTAAATACGAGGTTAAGATTTATTCTAATAAACTAAATATAAGAAAGTAAACAGATAAGGAAAGCAAAATCTGCCTAAAAACAATAAAAGCATACCAGGCACATATAAAACACTGAACAAACTGGCCTAGAGAACTAGCTCAGTGGGTAAGGGTTCTTGTTGCTCTTGCAGAGGAAAGAAGTTAGGTTCACAACCACCTACAACTCTAACTCCAGGGAGCCAATGCTGTCTTCTGACTTCTGTCGGCACCAGGTATGCACATGGGAAATAGACACATGCAGGCAAAACACTTACATAAAATATAAAATGAGGAATCTAATACAAAGTTTTTTAAAGATAAACAGAATAAGTCATATTATTAACCTATTTCAAAACTCATAATCTCTGAAAGAAACGAAGAGCAATAAAAATAGTAACTATGTTTACACAAAACCGCTATTCATGTTTTTCCTTTCTTCTAACCTCTTAAAAAACAAGGGTTGTTAAACTGAACAAGCCGAGAGGTAAAGACAGGCTGCTCACATTGTAGGCACGTGGACACCAACAGGTTAAAAGTAAGCCATGGCACACACTCACCGTGATAGAATTGGAGCAGTGCAAACAGAACACACTAAGCAGGAAAGATAAAGCACCATAAAGAAGTTTTGTGAAAAAAGGCCAAATTACAAGAACACATGGCTATAACCGTGTGCACAAAAACAGAACCTGAAACCTAATAAAATGAAAGGAAAATAGTCAAAGAGTGCTTGGCACTCCATTCTCTTAACTTACATCTATAGAACATTCCACCCAATAAGATACCCACTTTTCTCAAGTACACAAAGCATATCTGGAAGGATACGCAGTCTGCTATTTCTGCCTTTTGTTTTTCTTGAGTCCTTGAAACTGAATTCAGGGCCTTGCATATGTTAAGCAAGTGCTCTTCACCGCTGTGTTACATCTTAATTCCACACGGCAACACATTCAAGAGCTGAAATCTCAGGGGATGTGGCTCAGAAACAGAATGCTTATTAACACTCATAAGGGCCTGTATGCGATACACGCATGCATACTAACGCATGTTTTGCCCGGTGACATGACAGGTTTATAACACCAGGACTTCAGGGAAATAAGACTGTGAGGCCAGCGGGACAAGGTAGTGAGTCCTGCCTCATCAGCCAATAAACTCTAAAGTTATACAAAGTGTTTTTTCTGTCTAAAATAGGAATTCATCAAGCCAGGACTGGAGAGATGGCTCACTAGTTAGGAGCACTTACTGCTCTTACAAAGGACCTGGTTCATTTTCTACAACCCCATGCTGGCTCACAAGCACCCAGGTCCAGGGGATCAGATGCCCTCTTCTGACTTCCATAGGCACCATGCACACACAGGTACATATACACACATTTAGGCAAAACACTCACTCATAAAATAAATAAATCTTTTATTTTATAAAGGAAATAAAAATTGATGAGGAGCCAAGAAATTAAATTTCTTTCAAAAATTTTCACTTTCTAAATTCTTCATCATTTTCTTCTAAATAAGCAATGTGTCCCAGGACCATAGAAGCAAAGGCAGAAATATTACCTCAAATCTGAGGCCTCTCTCTGTAAGCAACCATAGATTAAGAAAGCAGTTCAAAATATGAAAAACAAACAAACAATAAGCAACCAATCAAATAAGAAATCACAAGATCAGTTAACTATTGAGCTAAATCAAAGCATAAATAAAATGCATAAAAATGTATGAGTATCTGCCAAAGCAGTTACATGAGGTAAATTTAGATTACAAATGCCTCTATTAGGAGACAAAGGGCAAATTAATCTCTTTGCAACCTTCCTCAACCTGAAGGAACTAGAAAAGGAAGAGCACACTAAGGTAAAAATAAATATGGGAAGACAACAAAAAATTAAGAAAGAAATTAAAAGAGAAAAGAAAAATCAGTAACACAAAAAGTTGGTTCTTTGAAAAGATTAACAAAACTGCAACCTGTTAGCCATACTGGCAAAGAGAGGGGGGAAAAAAGGAAGAAAGACATAAACCATGAAACTGAAAAACACCATAACTGAAAGGGAACATCATTATCATACTTATAGAAATTTTTAAAAATGTAATTACAAGGAACAACCATAAACAACTTTGTGTCAACAAATTAGTCAACTTATTAGACATGGAAACATTCCTAGAAAGAAACCAATTACTACAATAGATTCATGGAGGAAGACAACAGGGCTGCACAAACAAATCTGGCGGTAGAGTATCCCTAAGAAGAAATAGCCAGCCCAGACAGCATCACAGATTTAATCTACCACACATTTACAACACATAGATAAACAAAATATTTGGTAACACACTCTGTGAGAACGTAAAAGGAAAGGAGAAATTCCCCAACTCATTCTTAGAGCCTGGTTCTAAATTAGTAGCAAAACCACAAAGTCATCGGAGAAAAAAAAAAAAACCTATATATTAGGATCCTTCATGAATAAGGTCATAAAAATCCTCAACAGAACAACATCTAATAAGAATTATAAACCATCACTAAGTAGAATTTATCCTTGAAATACAAACTTGGTTCAATAATTAATGCAATTTATAATGTTTATATTTTAAAAACACAATTATTACTATAGATGTAAAATAAATAGGCAAGATCCATACTCATTCATGATTTAAAACGAAGGCAATAGACTAGGAATAAAAGAAAACTTCCTTAACCTGAAGAAAGCACTTTACAAAAAAAAAAAAAAAATCAAAGCTAACATTGTGCTAATCTAGCAATAAACACTGGTCCCGGAAGAACTGAGGGACGTCTTCTATTTTTCAAGGTATTACAGGGTGCAGCCAATGGAATCAAGCAGAAAAGGGCCCCACCCGGATGGCAAAGGGAAGCAGGGAACTGCACTAATCACAGGTGATGTGATTCTCTACATAAAATAAACTAAGATTTGATTTTTTTAAACCCAATCTTCTTAAACCAGGTGAATTCAACAAGACTTAAGACAAATGATTCAAAATAAAAAATAATTTGTATTTCTATGTATAAGGAATGAAAATTAAATGTTTTATTTTTGTTATTAAATTATGGCTAGGAATAAAGCCTCATATGTGTAAAGCACTTGGTTCAAGCCCCAGAACCATAAAAATAAACAAAAAATAAAATAAAAAGGGCTGTCAAGATGGCTCAGGGGGTAAAGGTACTTACGAGGCAACCCTAGCAACCTGAGTTTGGTCTCCTTAACTCACATAAAAGTGAATGAAAAGAACTGACTCCCAAAAGTTGTCCTCTGAGCTCCCCACACATATAAAATATAAATTCTAAAATTCCTTTAGAATAAACAATAACATAAGGGGTACAGATACATAGTTCAGGGATATAGCACTATCTATCATGCATGAGGTCCGGGATTCAATTCCCAGCTCTAGAAGGAAAATAATTATATTGTAACACACAAATATATAACAGTGAATTATTTTTATGCATATAATCAAAATACTGTCAGGGATATATTTTATAAAGGAGTTCAAGAATTATCCTACACACACACACATCAAAATAGACCACACACTTGCTATAAATGTAAACATTAAACTAGTAAAACTCTTGGGAGCTTCTCTCATAGAAGAAAAATAATTTATCACTTTGCATTATGCAAAAGATTCTTGAAAGCCCCAGAAGCAATTTTAAGAGTAAACACTGATATATTGCACATAACCAGAACTTTAATATGTTTCAAAAAATGTCATCAAGAAAATGAAGACACAAGCTGTAGTGACAAAAAAAAAAAGTGTTCCTAAATTTTATGTCCAATGATCAAATCATACCTACATCAAAAATGAAAAATCTCTTAACAACTCTTAAACTATCTGTTGGGCCCAAAAAAATTACAGGTTGGCGAGAAGCAAGGAAAGTTAGTAAGTCTGTATGAAAAATAAGAGGAAATATACAATGGAGCCAAAAACCGTAGCAAACTCGGACACTCAATGGATTTTCCCCCCAAAAGTTGTTATTTTCCTCTTGGTTATAAAGTAAATAAATATGTGTTCTCTATGAAAAAAAATCAGAAACATAATATAAAGGTTATTCTTATAATCTTTATTTATATACATTGTGTATATCATACACATTTGTAAGTATATATAGCAATACAAGCAATTTCAATTATCAGTGACTGGAAAAACTGGTTTTTGCTTTTAAAATAGGTAAGACAAAATAGGTTAATGAATAAACCAATGAGATTTGGAATTAATAAGTTGATAAAACCGGGTAACATGAAATCAGAGCCCACAGCAGGAAGGAAGAGAGTTAAGCAAGAATAAGAAACCAACAAGGCCAGGAGTCCCCCTCAAACTAAGGCACCAGCGAGGAGAATACAGGCAGTAAACTTTAAACCCCTACCCAGATTTAGCCAATGGTCAGAACATTCTCCACAGTTGAGTGGAGAGTGGGATATGACTTTCTCACGTACTCTGGTGCCTCATATTTGACCATGTCCACTGGAGGGGGAGACCTGGTGGCACTCAGAGGAAGGACAGCAGGTCACCAAGAAGAGACTTGATACCCTATGAGCATATACAGGGGGAGGTAATCCCTCTCAGGAACAGTCATAGGGGAGGGGAATAAGGGGGAAATGGGAGGGAGGGAGGAATGGGAGGATACATGGGATGGGATAATCATTGAGATGTAACAAGAATAAATTAATAAAAATAAAAAATAAAAAAAAAGAAACCAACAAGGCATGTAGTGCTTGGGAGGCTGCAGACAGGAAAGGAGACCCTGCTCATACAACAACAACAAAAGAACAAAACATTACAGAGTCCATGCAAAAGCTAAGTGCAAAGAACATTACTATACCCGATTTACTGAGCTTTAAGGGATGTATGTAGCAGTCTTCCAATCTGTTGTGCCTCAATGGTTTGTTTGCCCAAAGAAAAGCTGTTATTTGGAAAGATTCTTTATCTGAGAATGTTTCGCTTTCTTACTCTTGAAGTTTTGACGGGTACAGAATTCCAAGTTTACTTATATTTTTTAAAGCACTTTTTATATTAGCTACTGCCTTTTGGTCTAAATAGTTTCTTTAAGAATTCTGTCTATTCTCTAACTGAAGTTCCCTTGTATAGAATAAGTCCTCTCTTTTTATTTTTAATATATGTATCTTTGACTCTTCTAATTTAATCATAATTTGTCTTAGAATATGCTCCTCTTGCATAAAGCTCACTGGCTTCTCAAACACTGGCACTCCTGCCTTTCCTCAAAACTCAGAGTTTCCAGCAGCGGTTTCTTCTGACACTTCTCACTGTCCCTTTCTTCCTCTTTTCCTTCTGGAACCTGGAAATTGAGCTCTGTCCCAAGCTTCATTCATTTTTCAGTCTTTGTTCTTTCAGATCCACAGATTTGATAATGTCCCTTGTCCTGTCTCAAGTTTCCTGGGTTTTCTTGTTTGTTTTTTTCTATTGCTGAAATCTGCCTTTAAATTCCCTAGTGAAGTTTTCATCTCAGTAACTGTTTCAGTTACAGAATTTCTTTTGCTTTATTTCAGTTTTTTCATACATCTTCCTATAGTTCTTTGGTATCACTGAGACACTCTGAAAGTCTCTATTACATCTTCTCCTAAGATCTAGAAAGTTACGTTTTTCCTCCTTTTAACTTCTACCAAACTTCCTGTAATTCACTCTTATGTCATTGATCATTTAAGGTAGATTTTGTTGTTGTTCCGTTGCTTTTGTTATTGTTTACTTACTTGTTTTTTTACCTAAAATGATTCATGTTTTATTTGTAAATTTTTCTGAGTTTTAATAATCTTATTTCAGAACTTTTCTAATGTTACATTTTCGTTTACACGTTATAGTGGTTTCTCATTAATTTGGGGTCATATTTAAACAAAGGTTTGCCCTCTTTTGTAGTGAAGTTTTCTGGCATGCTCTCTATATATGAATTCTGTTCCTTATTCTTTTTTCCTTTGCAGTAACTTCAAGTGCTATTTATTTATTTTTATGTGTATGAGTGTTTTGGCTGGGACTGGAGCTGCTGTGTACAGCCAAAGCCCCATGTTAGATGTCTCTCTGTATCACTCTCCACTCTTTTTAAGTCACAGTCTCTCATGGAACCTAGAGCTCACCGATCAGCTGGACTGGACTGCCAGGAAGCCCCTGCGATAATGCTGCCTAGGCTTCCCAGAGCTGTGGTTACAGGAATGTACTGCCATACTCCCACTTTTTGTGGGGGGCAACAGTGATCTGAACACTGGTCCTCATGCAGACAAATACATAATATTTTAAAACAAGGCAATCTTACCGATTTGTTCCATCCAGGTTTGATTTATGGATAAAATTAAGCTTTGCATCTGCCCAATAAAGCTTCCGCTCCTCATAATCAAGAGTCAGTCCATTTGGCCAGTAAATTTCAGTGTTTATTATAACAAAGCGACTTGAACCATCCATTCCAGCACGTTCTATCTTTGGCACTTCTCCCCAGTCTGTCCAGTACATGAACCTAAAAATTATTAAAAAGAAAAATTAAAGCCATGACATAACCACAAAATATTTTGTAATTATCGCAATTAGATAGATAAAGCCCTCTCAGAAACAACAAACTGAAATCAAACCCTAGAAATCTTTTTTCCCAAAAAACTCAATGATCTACTACTTGAAACCAATATAGAAATGTATGTGCCTGATTCAGACAAGTAACATCAGGAATGCAAAAGAGAGACCAAGGTTTATCTGAAAAAGAACACTTACACCATCCCCCTGTATAGCTCATCGATTACTTATTGTCAAAGAGAAGATGGCAACTATAGGGGAAAAAGTCTGGATGGCAATACTACAATACTGAACCCAAGCTGTCTACGGCAATGCAATCAATACAGGAACTGACGTAATAAAGCTCTTACTGAGGTGCCCTGGAAACAACAAGGCATCATTTATGTAGTTTCACATCCTACTCCTGGCCGTCCCCATGGAATGCCTAGCCTCAATGGAAATGCACATAAAAGAGCTCAAATTGAGGGACACTCTATAAAACTGGCCTCTTGACAATACCGATGTCATGAATGTCACAGAAAGGCTAAGGAACCAATCTAGACTGGAAGAGACCAAGAATGATAACTAAATGAGGTCTCATATTATCATTACAGAAGGAAAAATAATTTTCCTTGATATAAAGGAAAACTATGCTACACAACAATTAAAAGCACATCCTTTGAAAGCTAACAGAGGTACTATGAACTACAAATGAGGAGGCATTCAGGCTAGAAAGATGACTCAGCAAGTAAAGGCATTTGTGACCACGTGTGACAAGAGTTTTAGTCCCAGAACCCACGTGATAGGAGAGTAAACTGTCTCTGAACCCTACTTGAGTACTACAGAATTTGAATACCCATTACAAAAACAATGAATTTAAGCTTAAATATGAGGCAGCTGATAAATATGTGTTAAAACCCAAATAAAATTCAAGTGTGGAGTGATGGCAGTGAATTGCCTGTGCTTGCATCTACTGATACTGTCATTCTTGCTTCAGTGCCTAATCAAAGAAATGATGGGAGGAGAGCACTTGATTTACATATATCACTTCTAACAAGTTTGTGAAATATGATGGTTCAGTACTATATTTCAAACAAGAAAACTCAGAAAATTCACTTCAGTGTTCAGCTACACAGCTAGCAAATGGAGAACAGAAATTCAAACAAACATCCCTCTAGTTCTAAAGCTAATAAGCATGCTATAGATCATAGCTGTGGTATTTAAGCAATAGAAAGCACGCAGATTGTCCCTAAATCGAGGGTGATGACTGGACACTGTCTAGTCTGAGTAGAAGAAGGACTAGCTCATGCAAGATAAAGTTATACGGGAAGGCAGGAGGGTCAAGCTTCCCTTAAAAGGTTTTGTTCTAAGAGCAACCATGGAGGCACTTGGAAACGTATTAAGCTGAAGATAAAATGGCTGGGTTTGTGTTCCAGGGAGCATAGAGGAAAACTGGAGACTAGCAGCAGCAAGAAGATTAAAAGAGCACAGACCAGTGCTGCAAAGAGTTAACATGACCGCTTTCATTTTATTTACACTGTTCATTGATCAAGTCTATTTTGCTAGTGTTTTCATCTACGGACAGCACTTTATCTTTATCTAGGGAATGTATACCTTAAAAATAATAATAATCAAGCTGCTTGTAGGCGTCTTCCACTTCTATATGTGCGTCTGTGGATGGTTTTATTTCTACAGTGTGTTTACATTATATTAAGTCTCAAACATGACCGTGCTTGCCTTGGACTCCTGAGACTATACTCAAACTCATGGCATAATTCCTGCTGACACTTCAGGAATGCTCCATCACACCAGGCCATCCTATTCCACTTTTGCTTTTCTTTGAGACTGTCTCATGCAGGCTGGCTTCAAGCTAACTTTGTAGCTTGGGACGACCTTGAATACTTAATTAATTCTCTTGCTTCCATCTCCCAAATGCTGGGACTACTGGCCTGCGCTACCATGCTGGGGCTTGTATTCTGCTCTGTTACTCTTATACTTTGATTTACATATCAAACATAAATTAGGTTGGTTATTCCAGCTGACATAAAAATTGAAATCAGTTACTATAAAGTTCTATTGCTATAAGCTACTTCCCCTAACCACCTACCTCTTAGCCTCCACCTTCCACCACTACAAAATATGTTTTATGTGAATGTTTTAATGAATCAGTTCATTAGGGCACAGATCTTATGATCCAGTCAACTCTGAACACTGTTACATCAGTGGCCAAGCCTTCAACACACAAGCCTTTAAAAGGACCCTTTATATCCAAACTGTAACAAGCTAGGTAAAAAAGATATCTGAAGTCATGCATATGATAAAGAATTTTACTCAGAATGACTCTTACAAATCAATATGAAGGCAACTGATAACACTTTAAACAGGAGGCAGGGATTCCAACTCAGTGGGAGAGCACTTGCCTAGCATTTGTAAGGTCTTAACTGTAATGCCCAGTACAGTTAAAAAAAAAGGGGGGGGGGAGCAAAAGAGACTTGAACAGACATTTCATCAGAGATACAAACAGCTAATCAGTACTTGAAAACAGGAATAACCAGAGCAGATCTCCTACTAGTCTAACTTTGGAAGGTTTTTTTTTTTTAATATCTAAGCTTTGATTTTGTAGCCTATATTAGTAGGAGCTAGACACTGACATATTTTAATTTCTCCTTAATATTTTAATAAAATGAAAGGACCAAGTAGGTTGTTCTTAGGACCTGATTTATTTACAAGTTTTTTTTTAATTGTGCCATCTTACTTTATATTCACTATCATATCCCAATCATTCTTCCAACATTAGAAAGGGGAAAAACACAAGCATGATTCAAACTGTAGCAAAGACATCCACAAACCCCAGAGCATTCATCTTCACTCACAAAATGCTGTCATGGATACCTGGCACTGGAGGGGAAGGGCCAGCCAACATCTAAACTACTTCCATGGACTTAAAGAATCCTCCATTTTATGAGGTAGAGTTACATCTTCAAAGTGCAGAAACAGAACACCAGATATTTGCTTTCCAATCCTCCTCTGCGATCAATACAAGTTGCACAAGCCCCAGTCATTGCCAATCAGACATATCAACCTCAAATTTGGTTGTGATGACAAATATCTGAATTCAGGTTAAAGATCTAAAAGTGAATCTGAGCCAAAGAGCAAATTTCAAGTCAGCCTGATCCAAGCGGACTTTGTCTCAAAAACAGAAAGAAAAATGAAGTATGAAAAGGAAATGACAGAGGCAGCAGAGGAAGCAGCAGAAAGCATCACACACAACCCACTGCAGTGAGGCTGTCAATCACTTGGATTCATCAATCCTTCTTTAATCCAATTTCAAAAGGGAGTCTACACAAGTTGTAGAGTTATGCATCATCTCACATCAGAGTGCCAAGAGAGATGTGCATACTCCTAGCAGTACTGCCTACACAAAGACAGCTAGGAGGTGTGATCTGTAGCACTGTTCCTATGGAGTCCAAGCCAAGTTCTATTGCTTAGGAAATTCTAGAAGAAATCCAACAGCTTTTTTTTACCTACAATCTTTTGGTGACTAAACTAAAAAGACTTCTTTTGATTAGAACTATGAATGATTTACACACACATCCCATCCCAACAAGTCCCCTTAGACCTCCCAGCTTCTAACAAGGGCACTTTCAAGTCACACAGATCTTCCCACAACCGTGGCCAACGGCATCACTGTTGACCAAGCGGCCAACCTGACCTCCCTTGCTATGCAGATAACAAGACAGTATCTTGATGTAAACTGATAAGGGAGCAAATGACAGCTCAGAAGGCCAACCAAGCATTAACATGATACTTATGTCACCATAATCAGTGAAACAATGGAGTTGAGAGAAACCCCAAATGAGCAGTTAGCGTTACCCGTACATTCGTAACTGCAAATCTAAGTGTTCATCAGCATTCTGAAGGCTGCAGCTCAGCTATGAGACAACCAGTTAGTTACTAGATACTAAAAACTAACATTTCATGAGTAAGTTCTCTTTAGCATGTTTTCCTCCCTGTCACTGACACACAAAATAACAACAGCTACAAGAAGTAAGTGCCTGCTGCAGGAATCTTCATCCTTGGCTACTGAGAACAACCTAAGAAACTTACTAAAAACAGCACCGACTTAGATCCTTCCACCAGACACTCTGATTTAATTGGTCTAAGCTAGAAGCAGAAATCAATGTATTCTTATTTTAATTATTTTTGTTAGAGTACAAAGTAATATGTTTCAGTATGGCATTTTCATATATAATTTGATTTTGCTGATCCTCTTCCCCTACCCCAATCCTCTGGCCTCTTTTGTACCCTTACATCCCCAGCAGTCCTCCACTGTCTCCACATATCAGATGTTTTAATAGCCCACCTTCCTCAAAACCTCTTTTCTCCCTGACATCTCACGACCTATACCCACACTCACACCCTTATATATGGACATACATACATTAAAAGCTCAGATCCATATATGAGAGATAACATGGGGCTCTTATCTGTCTGAGTCTGGGCTACCTCACTTAATAATTTCCAGATACATCTATGTTCCTGCAAATTTCATAATTTCATTTTTCTTTATGGCTGAATAAAATTCCATTCAAGTCTCAACAGGGACTAGAGATGATTCAGTGTCTCACAGAGGACTTGCCATGAAAGCCTAACAACCTCGAATCCCCAGTGTCCATATAAATGCTGGATGCAGCAGGACACACATCTATAATTCCAGCACATCCCTACCAGGAAATGGTAGGCAGAGACAAAAAGAAAAGAGGAAAAATTAAAAATCACTAGGAGCTTGGGGGCCAGGAAATATGCAGCTGTGTACCACAAAAACCATGTGTCTCAACACGTGGAAGGAGAGGACTGACACAGGTGCACATGTACATATATACATACATGTACACAGACAGACAGACAGATAGACAGAGAAACAGAAAGTCCCAGACAGGCAGACAAGTATGGTGGTGCACACCTGTATTTACAAGCATGACTCAGTCTCAAAATAAAATTGGAGGAAATAAGTTCCCAAGGAATTCTAATAGATTCAGACAGGGTTTTGAACCAGTGACACAGAATATGATTTTTCTCAAACCTGTTTATCCATCATGCTCTGTTCTTATACTGGTGCTGCCAAGGTGTTGAAATCATTAACCAGCTGACTCAAAACATCAGCTTCAGGTGCCCAAAAGCTCTTCAAGTCCACATAAATCCCTTCCCACATAACAGCTTTCTGTTTCTTTAAAACTTCACAATAACCATTTAAAACTTAGCTGAGCCGATGGCACATGCCTTTAATCTCAGCACTCGGGAGGCAGAGGCAGGTGGATCTCTGTGAGTTTGAGGCCAGCCTGGTCTACAGAGTGAGTCCAGGACAGCCAAGGCTACACACAGAGAAACATGAAGAAATCAAGCTGGTACTCACCTGGAAACTTCATCCCTACTGGCTAGCTTTCATAGTGATGGAAGGTACTATACATGCTACTAAAGAAGAAACATAATCATCAATCTTACCCAGGTATAATCTCTGTGAGCTACATAACAACCTGCTATGCTAACAAGACATGACAGCTGGTCCAACAGTGGCACAAATATTATGGGAGTAACCAACCACTTTCTGCTAGGCTTTATGGCTCACTCCACAAAATGAAATCCGTATCTAGCACCATTATTGGGCCAAGAACCTATTGCTAGACAGATCATAAACTCTAGAAGAGAACCCACTATTATTATTCTGCTAAGTGGACATAGTATTAAACTAACCTCCAATGACCTACCATTATACCCCATTATAAGACTATGAGTTAGGATCCAGCCAATAGGAACACACACCTCTGAGTTAAAATAAAAACCAAGTAAATTTTCTGTCCCAGTGCACTTGCTAGTCATAGCTTGGATCTCAGTACACCCTTTTTGCAAAACTTGCCTTGCTGAGCTACTTCTGCTTTGTTCATGTGTTCTTTTGTGCAACAATGAAATTATTCTTTGTTTCTAACAGTGTCATAGTCAAGTAGTTTAAGTTAGTTAAGTAGATTAAGTTGCCAACGTAATCTCTGACTTTCTTAACCAGTGTTTGAACAGCTTGCCAGTTTCTTAATTAAATTAGCATATTGATTACTGTATCCTCCAACCCACCATTACAGAGTATCTCTTAGTCCATAAGTTTCCTTAGGTCTTCTTAGACTTAAGCTCCTCCTTTGCAGTTTCCAGCACAGAGATCTGCATGTTTCATAGTTACATTTACACTTAAGCATTTCATGCTTTATTGTAAATTATACTGTTTAACATCTTAATTTCCAATTGTTCCTCGCTTCTGTATGTGTGTGCATGCATAAAATGAGGGATGGGTGCACATCTACCACAGCACAAATGCATAGCGTAGGTCACAAGACAACTTTGATGAGAGTTCTCTCCTTCCATCCTTATGTGAGTTCCACGTGTCAAAGCCTGGTAACCAGATTTGTGCAGAGGTGCCTTTACCCAATCTCACCAGCCCTGTAACTGCTTTACATACAATCTTATAACCTCTGGTCTTGTTCAGCTCACTTATTAGTTCTAATAACCACTTGTAGTGGTTTTTTTTAAGGTTTGTTTTTATTTTTGTGTCTGTATGTGTGCACAAGTGTTCAAGGAGTCTGGAGAGGACATCGGATCCCTTGGAACTGGAGTTACAAGTAACTGTGAGTTACCAACCATGGATGCTGAAAAAGGAATTCTGATCCTCTGCATAAGCAGCAAAAATTCTTAACCACTGAGCCACCTCTCCATTCCTGTAGTTTTTTTTTAATACATAATTATGCTTACAAATAGCGACGTTTCCCCCAAATTGTGTTTCTTCCCTTTTCCTCCTCCTCATCCCTCAGTTTCCTTGTAGAACAGGCACCCTTGTACAAGTAAGAGTTCAGTTAGTGCTGGTCTTTTTCTACTGCAATGTACTACTGATTAAAATCTGCTCCTACAACTTTAACATGTGGCTTTATCTTTGATAGAATATAATTGTATGCAGCTGTTTATAATACCAAAACTAAAGGGTGGATTTTACTGTGTATAAAGTACGTTTTCGTTAAAATTTTTTAAATATAAGTGACCTCATTGTGCAACAGCAGTGAGTCTGAGTGCAAAATTATGTTAATTAAAAAAAAAAGATTTCAAACCACCAAGAACAGTCACATGTGTCACATGATCATCTGAAGCTGAAAAGTCATAAGCATTACTTTCAGAATTTTTGATTCTAAGGGCAACAAAATGCATACGTCTTTCTCAGAGACAAGCAATGACCAGCAATCTTACTACACCATGTTTTTGTACAGCTCCATAAACAAAGAATGATCTCTATGTTTTTTGTTTTTTTTAAACAATCGAAAAGCAAACTCCAGAAAGAAAAAAGAAAACCATGTAACAAGGACCGTATGTGGCCTACCAAAACTAAAGTATTTACTACTTGAGCCTTCATAGAAAACATCTGATATCCCTCTCTAAGCTCTGTCACTCAAAGCGTGGTCTGTGAGGCAACAGGCTCAGAAAAACCTCAAGACACACCTAAGTACAGAATCATGAACAAGGGAATAAAGCCGAAGTGTTATCTTTTCTGATGATGCTCTACAGAAACTGCACAGTCAGTATATAATACGAAGACATTTTTATGTAATTCTAAAAAACACTAAGGAGTATTTCCAGATGCCTATAAAGCAGCTGGCAAATTGCTTGATCAATTCAGAAAAAACACCAATGAAGTCTTCATATGACTCCACTTTATGAATCCAAAATTTCATGAGTCCAACATCAAAATAAAGTAGTTAAAAATCATCCTTCCGGGTAATCTCACATGCTAATATTAAAGAAAAATAATGATAAAGACACTCTTCAGAAGTATCTATTTCACTCAAACCCTCATTTTGCTGGGATGGGGGTGCCCTGAGTTTTCACATCACAAGCTTTTTATCAGCACCTGCAAGAAAAGTGTCCTGCCACAAACCAAGTGCTTAATAATAAAGCAGGTACATGAGCTATGTAGACATTCTAGAATGCTTTTCTTAAGGAATAATAAAAACGGAATTTTACATTTATATTTTAAAAAATTATAAATACCACAAAATATTAAAGCCAGTCTGTGATCAAGAGACAGGTTACTCTCATACTGGAAGCATTCAGAATATGGTTAATAATACAACATACCTGAGTGTAGGATATTCCCCCCTTCCCCCACCCCCACCCTTGTCCCTGAGATCTGACAAATTCTACTCTAATTTATTTCTTAAGTCAGTGGTTCTCAACCTTTGTAATGCTGTGACTCTTTAATACAATTCCTCAGGTTGTAGTGACCTCAACCATAAAATTATTTTTGCTACTTCATAACTATAACTTTGCTACTGTTATGAATTGTCGTCAATATCTAATATTCAGAATATCTGATATGCAAGCCCTGTGAAAGGACTGGCATCACACACACAGGGTGCACATATATAGATGCAGGCATAATATTCATACTCATAAAAATAAATATTTTAAAGGGAAAATAAACATTTTTTCTTTTTTTAGAAAAAAAAAGGAAATAGGCAGCGTGAGAAAGAAAATGTGTGGACTTTTCATATAGAGATGGATTTCTAGAACAGAAAGCATCACATGGCTACAAGACCTTAGGGTGCCATGGAGGACAAAACAGCCTCAAGGTCAAAAGCCGCCCTCACCCAGGCATCGAACACCTAACTGTTAAGATAAGCTCCCTGGGTGCCACTCATCATCTTATTTAGAACTCAGGAGTGAAAACTAATTGTTGGGCACAGATTAAGAAGATTTAGTTGGTTTTGTTTGTTTGTTTTTTGTTTGTTTTTATTGCAGTGAACCTCTCTTAGGGAACTATGGAAGTACTATTAAAGCTACTAAATTAAACTAGCATAGGAATATATTCTGCATGGATTTTTATCACACATTCAAAAGTAAGATTAGGGAAGCACTCAATAGGTTTTGATAAATTATCTCCCCTGGTTTCTCAAAGGCTAGGCCGCAGTTTCGTGCAGGAGAAATCTCTTTTCGTCAATTATGCACTTTTAAATTATGTAGCATACTTGTCCCCTAATTTATTTTGGCCTCAATGGCTTCTACTCTGGTTTTGAATTAAGAGTGTAAACATAATTAATCGACACTAAAGAATTAAAGATGTGTGGTTACACCCCTACTTTGTAATAGTATGCACATCTGCTATCTATCAAAAATCATGAAAACTAATGCCAGGTTGTTATAAGCTGTTGATCAGTGTCCGTATGAATAAAATTCACTGCTGTGTCTGGCCTGATACTCACTTGCAATGCTTTCTGAGAAACAATTTTAAGTGGAGGAAAGGACAGAAGAGAGGTTTCACTTCCAGAGAGAGAATTGAAGTAAACACATACTGAGTTTTTAAGACATCAAAAACTGTTATGTTGGGGCTGGAGAGATGGCTCAGTGGTTAAGAGCGCCACCTGCTCTTCCAGAGGTCCTGAGTTCAATTCCCAGCAACCACATGGTAGCTCAAAACCATCTATAATGTGATCCGATGCCCTCTTCTGCAGATAAAGCACTCATATACAATAAATAAATTTTTTTTAAAAAACTGTTATGCCTAAAAATTATCTCAAACTGACAAATTAGACACAAGCTACTTAATACAAATTTATTACATTATAAACATGTATTTTCTATGATTAGGTAAGAATAAAATAATAAAAATTTTCAAAATATTCATAAATCCTTATTTTGGTATATACATTCGATCCAAATCCAGCTTTCCAAAATAAAAATATTAAGAAACCCTTGGCTGCAATAAATCCAAACTGAAGAAATGTTTGCCCTTTACAAGATATAATTACAGAAAAAGATAACGACTCAGAATTGAGCTATAAAAATCAAGTGATCCAGATCTGTATTAAGTCACAATTCAGTTCAAGATCCTTAAGTTACTATCTGTAAGTCATTAACATACACATTAATAAGAATTTGAAATACATTGAGTGATCTGTTAATGGTAATGTTGCTGCACATCCATCTTCCATTTGCTAACATTCAAACTGCATGCACATTCAAGTTTCGCATGCTTTCCTATTCTTAAGAATGCTTAACAGGCAGCATACAGGCGGTATGTTGGTACAGTTGTTAAGTATAGCTCCTTCCAAGACACAAAACACGAAAGTCAAAACTTCTAGTTCTAGTGATTTGGTAACGAGTTAACCAGGAAAACTTTTATTTGATTTGTACAGATAGAAAAAATAAAATATATAAACATTTCTTTCAGTATATAGCTAGGGTATTAAGAACAGGGTGATCTGCAGAAACCAAACATGACAGAGTATAAAGACAAAACTTGCTATACTGGGTGAACAACAACTCTAGAGGACTTTCTGACCTCAGAAGCCAAAGGGCTCCTATGCTGATGGCAAGTCAAGGAAGAAAACAAACCGCGGCACACAAGCAAGCCTGTGTAAAGATTCCTGCACAAGAACTGACTAGAGACACAACTGAACAAATTGCCACCAGCAGAATATGCAAAGAAGCTCTAGTAAAAAACTCACCAAGTACTGTGTAGCCCCAGAGTGCCCTCGGGAAGGTTGAGGCTTTGAATTTATTATATATAGTATAGGAACACCCAACTCCAAAATTAAATAGAGTCAGGCAAAATCATGCTTGGACTTAGGAGGCTGAGGCAGAAGAATGGCCACAGTTAGAGGCCAGCTTGTCCTGCAGTATGAGACCCTGTATTCCCAGCAGGATCATGAAGTTTAAGAGTAGCCTGACCCACAACAACAACCACGCTGAATGTCTTATTCTTGAGCAACACAAAATGTCCTTGTTCCTAAGAATGCACTCTTAAAACGTGAGCTATGGGTTGGGAATGCAGCTTGGTGTAGAGTGTTTACCTAGCACTCCAGAGACCCCGGTTCCAATTCAAGAAATTGGCAGCAAAAAAAACCAACAACAACAACAAAAAAAAAAAGTCATACAAAGAAAGCTTTCATTAAAACACAAAGCTCTGAAAAATATTATGCTATATAAAGTCATTTAGTACCACAAATGTTCCCTTTCTCTTAGTGAAAATAGACTTAAACTATGGAACAAAAAAGAAATTTTTTTAACAATTCACTCAGGAGGCAGAGGCAAGTAGAACTGTGAACTGGAGGCCAGCAGGCCAGAGCCACATAGTTGAGACCAACAAACAAAGACAATTAAAATTCATTAGCCTGAGACAAAATTATGAACATCACTTGACATAAAGAAAAACTGGTTGAGGGCTCAGACATTTTCAGGAAAAACAGCTGTATTCTAATATTTGAGAGCATCTATACATACTCACACACTACCCCCCAGAGCCTAGATTCATATCCCAGAAGCTGATAGGCACAACTTCTAATACTATTTCCTGACAAGACGAATGATTTTTCTAACATACTACTCTTAATTTTTACGAAGTAACAATTTATTTATTTATTTATTTTAGAAGTCAGGGAAGGAGAAGCAAGGAATTGTTGTACAGACAATAAGAAGAATTTTTAAATGTTATACGTGTAAAATTATAATAAGCCCATTATATGCTAATACAAATGTTAACTCTCTTCCAAATAAATATTTACTAAAAACTAGAAAGCAGAAACCATACATACAAATCCCTTGGCTACATTTTCTAATCTGCAAACAAACAAAAAAGATTTCTCTTAAATTTTAAAATATTTTACAATGTAAGAAGAGAGTAGGTTTTAAAGGCAAAATAGTTCTGAAAAAGGAAGGCCCAGTATAAGTTATGTAGTAAGAACAGGAGAATCAATTGTTTAAGGATCTGTTCTGTGGGAACAATTCTAAACTCGGCATGATAGCGCAACACTTTCCCAACTACTGTGAGGCTCTCACGACCAGCCGGGGCTAATGCAGTGACACCTGAGCTTAAGGGAGGAAAAAGACATGTTAAGTAGTGTAGGATGGGGATGCACTTGAGGGAGGAAGATGAGACTACAGAGGATAGCATGAGTGGGGAAGGTAAGATAAAAGGACAACACTACAGGTATGAAATTGTGAAAGTACATACATAAATAAGTAATAAACACGTATTTAAAAGAGGGCGGAGCCCCACACTTCTAAGTATAGCACACCTAAATTGCTGGCTTAAATGTATACATATAAAATAAAAATTTCTGATATTCAGAATGCTTTCATGAAATGTTTACATTTCTAGTAAGACAGAGTCTCACTCTATAGCCCAGGCTGGCCTGTAACTTGGGCTAGCCTCAAAACTATGGTAACATGGTCTCCCAAGTGTTAGGGTTATAGATTTAAGCCATTATGTCCAGCTCTCTTAAAATGTCTCTTTTGAAACTTGATGTCACAATTGAGAGGAGCTTGTGGACGAAGTTCTGAGTTCAATCTCCATTATGTGTGTACACACACACACACACACACACACACACACACACACACACACACAC
>OU015745.1:14142219-14171349 GCA_907169655.1 Acomys percivali | reverse complement strand
ACACACACACACACACACACACACACACACACACACACACACACACGCACACACACACACACGAGACTAATGTAAAGAACTCATCATTTATAGATGACAAAACAGGTCGAAAGCCTGAAGTAACACGCTAGTGAATAACAAAACTGAATAAGAGACAATGTTTTCTCAAACATTGTCAATTTCAATAATTTTTAATTCTTGATTTTAAACATTCATAAATAAAAGCCTATGCTATATTTTTAGAGGTGGGAGTGCACATGTACCACACTGCAAGTGTGGAAGAGGACAACTTACAGCAGTCAGCTCTCTCCTTATACCATGTGGGTTGTACAGCTCAAACTCAACAGCAGGAACCTTTCCCCACCAAGCCATCTCACCAGTGCCAGGCTGTAATTATTAACTCACAAGAGACAATGCTAAAATTTACATTTCTTTAACAGTGCTTTATATTCTTAACAAGAAAAACTAATAGACTGTATTAAAGAGACTATATCACATGAACACTATTAATTTATAAAGTTCAGCCATTCCAAGCACATTTATCAAACAATTCAATGTGACAGGAATTAGTTTCATCATCTTGATATACCACTGCAATAAATATTTTTAAACATAACCTATGATAACTAATTTCCCTATCATATATATACATTAGGTCACTCTTTTATATGCCCCTAGCTCTTGATTTTTTGAGACATAATCTTACTATACAGATCAGGTTTTGCCTTGAACTTGCTATGCAACCCAGGCTTGCCTCTAATTCCTGATTCTCCTACCTCTACCAACTGAGTGTTTACATAAAGCATTTTAAAGGAAACTTTTAGTGTTATTAATATTACACTTAACAATGAATATAAAAACATATCTTTAAAACATGGGCCATTCAGCTGGCTAAGACAGGAGGGTCTCAAGTTCACTGGCCACATACAGAGTGAATTCAAACTGAATCACTACCGTTTAACTTGGAAGAAATATTTAGCAATTTGGAATCAACCAAAAACATTCTCAGAATTACTACGGGACTTGCACCTGAACCAGGTTCTTAGCATCACCAGGGTAAATACAGCACTGTGGGAAGAATAAGGAGCTTTGTTTTTCAATTGCACAAGAATGTCCTCTACCCAATATAAAGGACAGCTTTGCTTCCTGGAACACTTTTCAGAAGACATATTTTCTTATTCCTTGGCCTGAATTCTACACTACCAGACAGTATTAAAAGCAGGGAGAAGGGGGGAGACCAGACTAATAGAAGCCCAATTTAGAAAAGTCTTCTGCCAGTCTAGGCAATAAACTGATAATACAAAGAACTCCATACATCCCAAAGCACACAGACGTCTGTGTGGCTTCCCAGTGTTCAACACCACCAGTAATTCAACCGCCCTCCTTTTACATGCTGATGTCAGAGAGCTCAAGTGAATCTTCTTAATCTCAAAACTCAGGATCCTGGAACTCTGAAAAAGTCTACTTTTTCCTCAGCACCATTTTTATGCACTTGTCTGAAAAGGAAGCTTCATGTTTCCCCTAGAAATAAACCTAAAAATCATCTCTTCTCTTTGACAAGTGGTAAATTCTACCTGTAATTACTTTTACATTAAAACCACAATCTATGACAAAAATCTAAGATCAATAACACTGGAAGAGCAATTGAATATATGCATTTATTTCATGAATTTAAAATATAATTTTAAATATTTTCCCTATCATACTAATTATCAAATGCATACCATTTGGGCGAATTCTATTTGGTCCCAATTACATGCTAATCCTATTTATTTACAGGTGTGTGTGTGTGTGTGTGTGTGTGTGTGTGTGTGTGTGTGTGTAAATGTGTGCATGAACATGTGGCGATCAGAGAGCAGCTTGTGGGAGTTGGTTCTCTTCTTGTATCTTGAGTCCTAGGATTCTAGGATTCAGGCTACTCGGGTTATTAGGCTTGGTGACAAGTACCTCCACCCAGTGAGCCATCTCACCAGTCATAAATCATGTTTAAATAGCTTTGAGTCAAAGTAACTTCCCAAAAAGTAAAAGAATTTTCTAGGACTGTTCAAGGAGAGGATGAAAAGGTGAACTTATGCCCCTACCCCCATTAACCACAGACATCAGAAATAATGAAAAATATCTCACTAGGTGTTACAGCCTCAGGAAAAGAGTGTGTATGTTTTTGCCAAATCACACTTAGACACTAAATGGTACAATTTCTACCTTCAAAATACATTATTATTGATTCTTACAGTGATATATAAGCTAAGTCATTGGTAAATGTTCACATTTAACACTGATAAATGAAAATCTCTAATGTACTTTTAGTAATTAGCAAGCCTATTAGAGCAGCAGTAAAGCTCACTTGTTTTAGTAAATGAAAATAATTTTCACTCACAAAATTATTAGCTCAGATTTATTTGAGTTGAGAAAGTGTGTGTGCATATATGCATATGCATGTATGTATGTGCATGCATGTATTACTACCATACAATTATAACCCCATGTAGAAATGAGCAAGGCACTACACTAGAACTGCGGTAGTCAAGCTATCAAACCATGGGTTGGAATAATCAACCCAGTAAGAGCTCTCACCAGCCTTCTAATTCCTTTACTACTACCCTTTCCATCTCAAATACACGCAACATAATAAACAGCCTGTGAAGAAAATGTTGTCTCTCCAAGTTTTCTGTCCTAAAATAGACAGTATGTCCTTAAACTACACCCCATTTCTTCCCAAATGAAGTAACCAGTGGAGAGCTCTGAGACACACTCACCCTTCGGCAGCTAACTCCCGCCCTCACCCGTATGTGATGAGAATAAGCTTGTCGGGAAGGAAAAGGGGTCGGAGGGTGGAACAAGCACTTTTAATCCCAGCTCTCAGCTTGTCGGGCAGGGGATTAAAAACCACCAGGCCAGCCTAAACTACAGAGTGAAACTGGGAGATCCCTGACTGGGGGAGAGGGGGCAGAACTGTCTTTTCACCGTAGTCTTCTTCCCTAACGACCAGTGAAAGCACCAAATCCAATGTCATCTACACTAGCAGTAACACATCAGTACCCTTCAGATCTACCAACTCTATTATCAAAACACCTGCCTCACTTCCCAAAGCTGTCTTCGAAGTTCTCAGGAACCAAATTCCTACCAGAACAGCTTACTGTGTGATTCCCAACCCACTTTCTGGTGCATTATGAAGCAGCAGAGAGACGGCTTAGAGAGAAATGAGATCACTTCAAGGCCCTGCACCAAGCCTGCCCAGCAGCTTGATCCACGTATCATGGTGAACTGACCTCCTGAAAGCCATCCTTCCACTGGGCACATTTTCACAGTTTTAAAGGACCATCTCACTTCAACAGATGCTCCTTTGTGATGATTAACATTTAAAGTTTAGACTTACTATGCTTGAGACCAAAAAGAAAAGAAAAAGAAAAAAGCCTCTAACATATAAGCCTCTCTACACCCTGTCAATCAATTTCCCTTTTCTTCCAGTTAAAGACTAATTCTTTTTATTTGTTTATTTTTGTTTTGTTTTGTTTTGTTTTGTTTTGTTTTCCAAGACAGGGGTTCTTTCTCTGTGTAGCCTTGACTGTCCTGGACTGGCTTTGTAGATCAGGCTGGCCTCGAACTCACAGAGATCCGCCTGCCTCTGCCTCCCAAGCACTGGGATTAAAGGCATGCGCCAAATTGACTGATTTTGTAAAAAAAAAAAAAAAATTGCTGTTCCTGCAAGATAATAGGTCATAAGACTAACGTTGCTTCTCCTTTTGTAATGTAACTTGTTTACTCTTCTCAAAAATACAATTGCAAAACCCAAAATTGTAACTTTGTGGTTTTGCCTTTATATGACATGGTTAGGTGCTGCATCTTGGGAGCACTCTCAAGTGTAACCCTGGTGCAGGGTTTGGGTACTGTACATAAATAAAAGGCCTCTTCTTATTAACACTTAATCATGTGAATCTCTGAGCAACCCCAGACCAAAATTACACAGACCCTCTCCTCTCCTCCCCTCCCCCAGAACATCTACACCTTAAGATTTCACTGTACTACTGTAATATTTTAGAGATGAACAAATTTTTCACGGTTTTACAACATGGCATTGTCTTTAATCTATGCCAGCAAATCAGACCTGGTATCAAAACAAAAGAATCCACACAAACCTTTATCTGATTGTCTCCAAGTTCTACTTTACTACATAAAATTAATTTACTCCCTTCTACCAAGAGGTTTAAAGCACTCTAGTATTGATTTTGAAAAAAAAAAAAAAAAATCAAGGAAATTTATTAAAATATAAAACATGTTCAGAAGATACCTTTGGGTTTTAACAAAATATTAGTTATTTCAGGCTCATATTCACAAAGTTACCTACATTTAGCCTTAACAATATATTGACTTGAAAAATGTAAAAGAGCAAGACAGGGAGGGTACACGAGGAGCAGTGTGGAGCAGAGGTCACGCTCTGTGGTACAGCACTCTCAGCTGTGAGCTATCTTTCTCTTCAGGAAACAACCCTTATAGCACCGTGAGCATGTCTCGCCTGAGCAAGGCCTTGGGTTTGATCTCTAGTGCGCTTGGGTGGGGAGTAAAACCATCACTGCAAGCTCATGAAATGAACAATCAGCTGAGTGGAAATAAGTTATTTAATACTTATTCTTTCCAGTACAAATTCGTTAAGTAGTATATCAGAGCTTACAATAAAAGGTATTATTGCAAAATGATTGGTTATGTGATAATCAAAAAGCAAGAAAATATTTAAAACTTCATCTTAAGTGATCAGATACTAAGTCTTCTCTCTCAATTACTTAAAACAATGGAGAGGAAAAACCAAGAATTATAAACATGGCTGTTCTATAACTGCTGTAAGAAACAAAACTATTTACAATGTTTTTTAAATCTGTTTTAATTTTATAAGCTTTATTTAAAAAAGAAAGAAAGAAAGAAACTTGCAAAACAAACCAGACCCCAAAGTCTGTACATCTCAATGGACTTCTATATATACAGTTTAAATATCGATTCTGAAGTCACAGAGCTTTACATTTGCTTTTATGTTTTCCTTACTGGATATATATTTATGCAGTTATCCATGATCAAAAACAAAAAAATCCATGGTAACATTAAAACTAGAAAAACAATTAGCTTTATAGTTTAGCCACTATAGTATAGCCACTACCTACATTCAGTCCTTCCTCATCCTCTAATATTAGCCCTTTCTTACTCTCTTTTCTACTGTTATACTGCACTTAAAAGCACATTTGTTTACAGGTGTGTGTATATGACTAGATTCCTCGTATATGAGAAAACATGCAGTTTTTTTTTTCTTTGATTGTATAACCTCAGTTAATATTTTACATTCTAAGTCCATCCATCTTCCTGGAAACTTTCTAATTTCACTTTTCTTTAGAGCTGAATGGTATTCGTGTGTGTGTGTGTGTGTGTGTGTGTGTGTGTGTGTGTGTGTGTGTGTGTGTCGATGTATATATTATTATCTACTGATTCCAATGCTTTGCTATAGTGAATAGAGCAGTTATAAACATACACATACAGTATCTCTACAGTAGGCTATATAGTTCTCTGGACAGATGCCCACAAATAAAATACCAGAATAGTAGTTCTATTTTTAATTTTTTGGGAAATCTCCAAACTGATTCCTACAACAGTTCTATTAATTTGCACCTCCACCAACAGTTAATATACAGTGGATAAACACTGTCCTTTAAGAATAAACTCAACTTTCCATAGTCACGTCTACTTGAACATGATACCCCCAAAATCCTGTTTCTTTCTTTTTTTTTCTCCTAGCAGTGAGGGGTGTTTACCAGTGAAGGAAGACTAGGAAGAATAACTGGAATGCCTTGTGGACATTACAGACACTTACCCACTCGACGGATCTAAGGCAATAGCTCTGGGTTGATCCAACTCTTGCCAAAATAAAACTTTTCGTAAAGATCCATCTAAATTAGAAACTTCAATACGATTAGTTTCAGAATCTGTCCAGTATAATTTTTCTCCAAGCCAATCACACGCCAGCCCATCCGGGGACAATAATCCAGAAACAACAACGTTCTGTACACTCTCAGTTTTGTTAAACTCTGTTCGCTTAATGGCTTCTTCGCTGACATCACTCCAGTATATCAAGCCATGACCAAACACAAAGTCCACCGCAGCTGCATCCTCCAAGCCTCCAACTACAATCGTTGCATTCTCTTTGCCATTTGTAGCATCAACCAATCTCAAGTCCCGTCTGTTTGCATAAAGCAACAAAGGGGCCGCTGAAACAAAAAGAAAAATACGTAAGAAAGAAGAAAATGTATCAGACCTTATAAACTGGGTTTCAAATCAGCACTCATGACTATAAATATTATCAAAACTAAGAAAATAAGAGGCTAGTGAGATGGCTCAGCAAGTAAGATCACCCGCTGCTCTCGCAAAACACCTGGGTTTGGTTCCTATGGCCACACTGAATAGCTGCTCACTACCACCTGCAGCCCCAGCTCCAGGAGCCCATGCCGTCCTGTCTCTGTGGTCACTGGTCACATGCGGTACACATAAACTCACAGAGGCACACATCCACCCACATAAGTAAAATAAGAAATAAATCAATACTCGAATGATTAAAATCTTTTGACACTTAAAATGTTTTTCTAGCGCTTTTAAAAAGAACATAAGAACTGAAATTAATTCCACCAGGATGTCTATTCTTATTGAGAGTCTGTCATATAAAATGTAAATGTTTATACATACTAAAAATGAGTATGGAACACTCATACTCTGTTGGTGGAAAACAGTTGGCAGGTGTTTGTTTAGCTGTCTGTTTACAGTGCTGGCAATCAAAGCCAGGGCCCTCCCTCCCATATGGCAGGCGAACTATCCACCAATGAACTAGATCCTCAACCTCAGCTGACCACTTATGAAAGGTTAGATGCACAGCCACTCACACTTAGTCTTTACTCAAGAGAAATAAGTACATGTCAATACAAACACTTGCAAATAATGTTCAAGGAAATATTTGTTTGTATTAACATAAATTACAATCAACCTAAATGTGATCAACAATAAATAGTGATATATTAATAAAATAAGAAGTAATGCAGTGCCAGGCATAGTAGTACAAATTTGCAATCCCAGCACTTAGGATAAAGAGACAGGAAGATCAGAGTTCCAAGTTTTCCTTGGCAACACAGGGATTTTAAGATCAGTATGAGCTAACTGAGACTGTTTCCAAGAGCCAAATTCAACCACCATTTTTTAAATGTAATGACCCATTTATACATGAAAAATGAAATAATCTCTAAATAACACATGGAGAAGGATACCAGACCAAAAAGAAAACATATTTCATGATGCTCATCTATGAAACATTATAGGAAATGTCTAGCTCTCTGAGGGAAGCGGGAGTTAAGCTCCCCCACTGCTCTTCTGCAGTGCTAGGGATTGAGCTCTGAACCCTGAATACACCAGGCAAGCACTCAGCACTGAGCTGGCTCTCCACAGGGATATGAGGAAACTTTTCTCAGTTATGAAGATAGCTTCATAGCTGTATACACAATCAAAACCTCCTAAATTTTATACTTTCCAGAGGCAATATTTATTAGCAAACAATATCAATGCCTTAATAAATCTTAGAAAAGCAGCCTAGCAGAACCTGATAATAAAGCTTTTTATGCTGCTTAATATTAGTAATCATTGACTAAACTTAATACCAAAACTAAATATAAAGAAATAGCATTTAGTTTTGGTACAATAGTTATTAGGACTGCAATAGTATACATTCTGGTTGTTTTATTTTAAATATCTATTTCAAATTTAACATTTACTTTCCTAGTATCATGCAGCAATTAAAAACCAATTGCCACTGTTCTACAGAGCTTCCTCTGACACTGCACAGTGAGTACCATCAGCGATGTGTGACCACAGAGCACTTAAAATACAGCTAATAGAACACCAGTACTTCACTTCATGAACATTACTTCATCTAAGTTTAAATGACCAAGTATGAGTAGTGGCAGTAAAGCAATGGTTCTCAAAGCCTGAGTCACAACTCCTTTAAGATTCAAACGACCTTTCACAGGGGTCACCTAAGGCAATTGGAAAACACAGATATTTACATTACAATTCATAACAGTAACAAAATTTTAGTTATGAAGTAGCAACAAAAATATTGTTATGGCTAGGGGGTCACCACAACATGGGAGCTGTCTTAAAGGGTCGCGCATACGGAAGGTTGGGAAACACTGCAGTAAAGGAAAGTGAAGAGCTAGAAGCTGGAACAAAGACGACAAATAAGGCGACAAAAATGAGACTATGACACAATCATCTCCATGATCTTCTTTCACAGTCACTGAGGTCCTAACTGTTCAAAGCCCACGCACCTTCTAAAGTAACAGTTCTCTTTTTTTAAGTATTTATTCTTTTTATGAATGTTTTATTTTCAACAAATAGAGAAAAATTTACATGATCTGAAAATAAGCCAGAGTATGTATGTGTGCGCTCATGTGTGTGCGCGCGTGCATGTTTTCCCTGCATGTCTGTGCACCACGTGCATGCCTGGTGCCCACGGAAGCTAGATGAGGGTGTAAGATCCCCTGAACTAGAGTTACAGATAGCTGTGAGCCACCCTATGAATATTAAAAATTAGAACCAGAGAACTAATATCAAGTGTTCTCAAACCCTAAAAGTACCTCCCTTTTAAATAAAAACATTATTTTAATTTGAAAAATTAAAACTAGAAAACTAGAAACAAAAACAAAACTAGAAAAAAAAAGTAATGCTTAAGCTCATTTATAGGACTGCATTGGCCAAATTGGATTATGAACATATGTTCTATTCATCAGTTAAATAAAATTAATTTCTGATCCAGCCATACTGAAACCCAAGCTTCTGAGTCAAAAACATGTGGGCATCTACTTCACTAAAAAAAGAAAACTGTTTGAGTCCTTTCTGCTCACTGTGTATAACTACTACAGACACTGACAAAAGCATCAATTTCCCTGAACTCGTTGCAGACATGCATACATCCCACTAATAAACCAGCCCAATAATGTCTTATATTTAGCTTTTATAGTATAAGCTAAACAGGAACATCAGGAAAACAAGACAAACAAAACATTCCTATTAGTGAAGGGTTCAATGCCAAAGGCCACAAAAAAAAAACCCAAAGAAACAAAAAAACCAGCTAAAAAATAGTCCCAGGACATTTAAGTTTTATAATCCAAGAATAACGAAAATGTAATAGTTAATGAATACCTTATTTGTGGCATTATCATTCATAAAAGAATATTTATATACCAAATTTGTTTATGGCACTAAGTGACAGCCAAATGAATTTCATAATTTTCAAGTCAAACAGTAATATTTCCACCGAATGGTTTTTATCTACAAAAATCTAAAGAACTTGACTGGTAATTTAAAGTTTCATGGGCCTTTTGAGTGCCACCAGCATCAGAGGGGGCCAGGAGCAGATTAGTATCTTTAATTTAACAGCACTAGTTATGACTGAGAGTTCTGGGGACTAGACGCTAACCTGAACACTATGAAACATCTGTCTGTACAGTGCCTGCCTGATGCATGAATATGGTCTACAACACTGCCACCAGTACCTGCTGAGTAGTGTATTGCATGGAGAAAATTATAATACCATTTTTTATCTACTAGCCATAACAGATTCCACACACTTGTTCCCTGTCAGTAGCATGCATAATAAATACCATGTGCTCGCTCCACAGTGTTTACCTGACTTCATAACAATTAGAACTCAAACAGCAGTCACATCTCTTTAGCAAACACTTGCAGGAGCTCAGGAATCTGTTCTCACTCAGCAAATCCCTACGGAACTTCCTGAACCTCCTCTGCTCTACAGATTTTCACACTTTAACCCTCCAAGGGAAGTGAGGGCATCTGTTATTCCATTGTGATCTCTGAGGTTCATTTAGCTGATATGGCTGGCTAGGCAGTGTCTCCTTCCTCCCTTGTCCCTCCTGGTGTATCCCTCCCAAAGCTGTGCACCCAGTCAAAGAGGATAAGGAGGGCTGGCCTTTGGCCAAACATACGCAAATAGCTGCACTCCTCTGCTGGAACCTCCAACCAAGTTCTCAAGGTCCATTTAATCTTTCATTCTCAGGTCAACTAGTCACAGGGTTAAATGCCATACATCTGTTTTTCCCCCTTGGTAGAGAGACAGGGTCTTGCTCTGTACCCTAGGATGGTGTCAGACAGACAATATTCTCCCTGGGTCCTAGGATATAAACATGGATCTTATATATCTTCAACATCTTATATTTCTCAGAAAGTTCTCTGGGCCCAGGGGTGGTGGTACACACCACCAATGCCAGCACTGGAGGTGGTGGGTGTCTGGAAGTTTAAGGCCAGCCTAGTTGATATAAACTGGTCTAGACCAGCCAGGGCTCATTTTCCCTGTTCTCAGCAGGGTGTGGGAGAATGGCCTTCCCTCTTTGTGGGGCCAAACAACACTTTAGGTTCACTCTCTCTGCAACTTAGCTCTATCAGTAGCTCCCTATCTTCAAAGGCTCATGGCAGGCTTCGGCACCAACACTCTATCCAACTCTAACCATGCTTACCATCAAGAAAATACTTCTGTTTCCTAACTACACTCACATCACCATTCATCTCTGGTAACTTCAGTCTAACGCACACAAACTACTCAACTGAACCTGTTTTCTCCAAGGCTTCAGAAAAAAATCCAACTAAAACCCTGTTCTCAGCCCTTAGCCTTTACTGCTATGGTATTCACTATAGCCCTCCTGGTAGAATGTCCTCCTTATATCATACTACCTATTATTCTTGTCTGTTTCAAATCTTTCTCTCACTTCTCTTATACTCCTAGTGTCCCGAGACCTCTAGTCCTCAGATGAGAGAGTATAAAACAACTACCCAGACTCTCCTGATCATCATGAAATGCTACACAACTGATTCTAAACCATCAACTTAACCTGATGTTTTATTTTTTCGGGGGTGAGGGGGATGCAATCTTCCTATCACTGACTTAAAATCCATTACCTTTCCCTCCAAGAAAATTCTTCAAAATGTTATAATTCTTTGTGGTGTGGAAATGGTATAGGCCCATCAATGTGTGCAAGTGTGGAGTGGCTGCACTAGCCCAGGCATACACATGTGGAAGCCAGAGGTGGACCTCAGGTGCCTTCTGAGATAGGATCTCACTGAGCCCAGGCTGGCTAGTCAGTGAGCCCCTCCCCCAGGACGATCCTGAATCCTGCCCAGTGCTGGGTTACAGATGATACCAACACATCTTGCTTTTACATGGGTGCCAGGGATCCAAACACTTGGATAGCAGGCAGTGTTACAGAGAGACATCTCCCCAGAGCAGGTCTCCTAATCTTACTACGGGCATGCCTCCTCTTCCCCCTAGTCTGCCAATTACTGTGTAATTAATTCTTCTTCACCATTTCTTTAAATGTGCCCTTCATTTCTAGAATCACTCTGTTGTTGCCCTAGGCCTCATGAACTCACATCTAAATTACCCCAACAGTGAATGATTTCATCATTCTCCTTTTCCTACTTCTAATATATACTTGTACTTCAACAACTCCAAAGCTTTCTCATCCCCTTTGCATAAGACATGAAGCCTCAACACCTCAGCCTCCCACTACTCAACTTCCTCCTCAAACTCCAGATTCATCTTTTGTAACTCAGCACATAAAAACAGATTTTCATATATAACGTGGGAACACATCACATGTCATCACCAGTACACTCATTTCCCACTCTCTCCATGCTTCTCTCCAAGTGAGCAAACTTAAGGCTGTCAAGGGGAGATTTACATTTTATCTACATCTTTCATCTTTTAACCTCCACAGTCTTTTATCACTTACTTCATATTAGCTTTTGGTTGCTTGTCTAAATGTTTTCTGGGAGTTTGAGGAGGCCGTACTGGGATATAGATCCATGCCAGCACACTCAGCTTTTTTCATTACATATTTATAGGTCTAAGTGTGCTGTGTGTGTATATGTGTGTGTGCGCGCGCGCGTGTTCGTGTGTGTGTTCTACACACATACATTTTAAGGCCATATGACCTGTTTCAGAAACCAGCTCTTTCCACCACATAAGTTTTGGAGAGCAAATGCAAATCTTCATGCTTGAGGACAAGCACCTTTACTCAGTGACTCTGTGCTGATATTAGCTTTTTTAAAAAGTACATTTTGTACCTAAACTAGGATCTCAGCTCCTTGGGAATAAGAGCTATATGCCGTATAACTAATTTATTCCTGGTGCCTAGTTGAGCTCACTGCACAAAGTAATATAGTTAATTTTTTACTAATATTTAAAAGCAATCTTCCAGGACTAGGGATATAGTTCAGTGATAAAGCACTTATGTAGCATGCACGAAGCCCCGAATAGACCCCCAACCCTGCCAAAAAACAGAACAAAACAAAAAAAGTAATCTTCCATCTTGCAGAGCCTAATCTAAACCTCATTTAGGAACTGGCAAGATGGCTCTGCAACTAAAGATGCCTGCCAATAATCCTGAGGATTGAGTTCAATCACCAGTACCCCCATAGTGGAAGGTGAGAAGTACTCCTCCAAGTAGTCCCCTGAATTCCACGTGCCCACGCACAAAAAATAAGTAAGTGTTCAAAGGAAAGGAAAGGAGCGAGGAGGGGAGGAGAGGAAAGAGAAGAGAGAAGGGAGAAGGGAGAGAGGAAGAAATTTACTGCGCAGGGTAGGTTGGCTCCACAGCAGAATGCTTATCTAGGATGTGCAAAGCCCTGAGATCCAGCCCCCCAGAAAAACAAATGTATTTACAAAAGAACTTGAAGTTCCAACCAAGAGCTCACAAATGCCCTTGAAGCTACCTATTGTCTTGGTTTGATTAACGTGTAACCAGACTTCTATGCTCACTTAAACTCTGGCTTAAGCACCCTCAGCTTAAGCAGATATAGAACATGCTTTTCTCTCCTTCCTTCTTCCCCACTTCCCTGCCTCTTCTACCCTTCTCTCTCTCTTCTCTATTTTTCTGTTTTCTGAGAATCGAACCGGGGGCCTTTCTACATTCTAGACAAGGGTTTACCACTGAGGACAACCCTAGCCCCTGAACATCCTCTCTTAACCATCATTCAGAAATCAGCAGACCACATCAAAAGTCATTTGCTAAACAGGCCTAGACCTGACACCTGCTAACCTCAACCAACCTAGTCAGCTCCCCAGCAAAAACCCTGCAGCACTGTTCACCACTGCCTGTGAAAGAGTCTTTCTGTGAGAGTCTGTTGTGGGCACAGTGGCACATTCCTGTAATCCCAGCACTCAGGGAGACAGAGACAGGCAGAACACTGTGAGTTCAAGGCCAGCCTAGTTTACAAAGTTCAGGACAGCCAAGGCTACACAGAGAAACCCTGTCTTGAAAACAAACAAACAAAACCCCTGTGTTAAAGTCTTTTCAAAATGTTTTCCTACATAGCTTGCCTAGATTTTACTTCCATTTGATATCTGTATAGTGACATCACTTGTATGAGAACAGAATATCTCTGGACATGAAACAACCTCATATCAAAGACAGTGCTCATCTCTCCTGTTCAGAGATGCCAACTCTACTCAGATCTCTCCTATTCAGAAATGGCTGTTTTCCTGAAATGAACTTTTTTTTAACTTGTATGTGTATGTGTGTCTGACTTATGACCATATGCTACATGTGTATATGGTACCCAAGGAGATCAGAAGAGGGCATCAGACTCCTAGAACTCCTGGAACAGGAGTTATAGACTAGCATGAATTGCTGGGAATTGAACCTAAATCCTCTACAAGAGCAACATGTGCTGTTAACCACTGAGACAACACCCCAGCCCCTGAGATAAACTCTTTAACTAGTTCTCCAGCCTTTGGATTTTTCAAGCAAACAGTTCCTCTGGCTACAGGCACAGAAGCAGTCTCTGACACTATCAAAAGAATTCCAGGGTTTCTGTTTTCCCTAACTCCTCCAGGGGAATGACACCTGAAATCTTCCCTCACTGGCTCACCTAAGCCTCTATACCTAGCATGGTCCTGCCACACAGAGATTACCTTCCTTTCCATCAACCTTCCCTAAAGCTCCCTGAAATCCCTTCATTTACCTCCCTTCAATACCCCAGACTCCTCAATGACTATTTTGTTCGAGTCTTCCCACCATCTCCAAAATCCCAAATCCTACAGGCCTGCCTAAGCCTGAGCTGCCCATCCTCCACTGCCAACTCAGATAAAAGTCAGAAGTCCGAGCTACAGAAAGGCTCTGAAGCACTCAAGTGAGATCTGGAGACCCCCAGGAGGACAGCTGGTCTCCCTTCAGTCTGCAGCTCAAAAGTTAGTCTACGTACACTTCACACTTTATATTGACTCAGCAAGTAACCTCAACTTAGTCAAACAGCCAAAAATACAGTCTGATGGGGGAGGGGTTGTGCATGCCTGTTTGCATGCGTGCCTGTGTGTGTGTGTGCGTGTGCGTGTGCGTGTGCGTGTGTGTGTGTGTGTGTGTGTGTGTAAGACCAAGGGGATGGCTCAGTAGGTTAAGACACTTGCAACCAAGTCTGAGGATCTAAGTTGAGTCTCTGGAGACCCATGTAGTCATGGTGGCCACAAGTGTGCATGAACGAACGAACACACACACACACACACACACACACACACACACCCTTACTATAAACAAGCAAACAAATGTAATGAAAATATAAAGGAAGAAAGGGCTAGAACAAGCTCTTTTGTATCAACTAACAATGAGCTGAAAATTGTAATCTGAAATATGAACTTTCTATTTGTATATAGAATATACAGATTCTGTATCTGTTTCTATGTTTATATGCCTTTATGTAAGCTATTTTCCTATCTATGAATAGTATTACCAGATTTTAAAATTCCATAAAGAAACTCTATTTAGACTGGTTTAAATATAAGTAAGTAATTATATAAAGTAAGCATTCTTAAAATGTCCAAAATGTGACTTCAATAGTATTTTGATAGAAACTAACCCAAATGTTTTAAGAATCTAAGTTAAAGCCAGTCATTACAGACTCACATCTGTAATTCTAGCACTTAGGAAGCTAGAACAGGAGGATTTCTCGGCCAGCCTGGGCTATCTATCAAATCTGAGGAGGTTATCTAGATTACAGTGGGGGGGGGCTAAGTAAGTTAAAAATAAATGTGATAATCTGGCAAAGGAGACTAATTAGATATTGCTGGCTTACTAAAATTTATACAGGCTTCTGGTCCAGTACAACATTTATCAACATCTACATGAAAGAGATAAAAAAATACAATGTTGTAAGTGATAGTTAATAGATTCTGTATCTTCTAAGTTTCTACATTAAGTATAATACTAGCATTAAATTTTTATTTTGCTTGGATATATTTTTCTAAACTTTAACAGGTTAGATGACCAAATAAATAACCATTACACCGGCATTTGCATTTAGCTGAATGGAGTCATTCATCTGGCAAACTCTATTTTTAATTAACAATTACGTATTATAATAAACCAACATGAGGCCAGGAAAGGCTCAGTTGGTAAACTGCTTGCTGCATAGCATGAGTACCTGAGTTCCCAAGCCCAGAACCCACACAAAAAGCAGGGACTAGCAGTACAACCTAATCCTAGTGCTGGAGGCAGGCACAGACAGTGGATCCCTGGAACTCTGTCTAGTAAGGCAGTATGGCTCAATCACTGAGCTCCAGATTCAGTGAGAAACTATGTCTCAAAAAATATGTAAAGAACTGAGGAAGGCACCAACGTTGACCTCTGGCTTCCAAATGTGCAACTGCATGTACTCAGATATTCGTGATGTATACACACACACACACACACACACACACACACACACACACACACACTCTACACTACACTAACTAATGTGAAGATAGTTTCCAAAATCTTTGGTACTATAAAACTTCAGATTTGCGCTACTTTATTAGTTCATGGATATTTATTTCCTACCTAGGTTATTTTAAGTAAACCATAACACTGAAGATTATTTTCTAATTATATAGTTTCTTGCCTTTTTTTTTTTTTTTTTTTTTTTTCCTTCGAGACAGGGTTTTCCTGTGTAGCCTTGGCTGTCCTGGACTCACTTTGTAGATCAGGCTGGCCTCAAACTCACAGCGATCCGCCTGCCTCTGCCTCTAGAGTGCTGGAATTAAAGGTGTGTGCCACCACACCTGGCTACATCTTATTTTTATTGTAGAAGAGCTAAATAATGTGAGTTTATTAAAGACATTCATTTTGTCTCATCGAAATGTTGCACTGGGCTGGGAAAACAGCTCAGTGGTAGACTTGCTTGGCATGTGTAAGGCCTCATGTTTGAATCTCAGCACCACAAAGAACAAACTATTAATAATAAAAACTAAGAGAAAAAAGTTGTACTGTCAGGAAACATGTAGCTATAAAAAGATGAAAGAGGTATATTTCTAAGTTTTACTACTTTACTATGAAATGCTGATGTGCAAGTTTCACAATTATCCACCAAGTAGCTTTCTCTCAAAGTATCAGTTGGTGCAATTACATGAAGTTATAATTTTATATGCAAATGAGACTATTCAAAATAGTGATACACAGGAACAACTTTGGATGTAAGATATGCAAGGTATGTTTTGTGAAGGGAAAAAACAACAATTCTGTGCTAAAGTCAAATGCTTATTGTTCCAAAATGAGTAAGAGGTAAATGTAGGACAAAATCTAAATGGCTATAAAAGTTTTTAGTTTATTCATGAGAAGGAAATTTTGTCCAAATCAAAAGTGGCTGGGATCCAATGAGTTTATATATGAGTTTCTTTTAAAAAGTTAATTCTGGTGTTTTCTATTAAAATTGCCAAATATTCTTAGGCTATGAGATGAAAGGTGATTTAAAAAGGCTTGTCTTTGTCTTTTAAATAACTATTATAACTCCTCTGTACAGCACAGGTTCTCTATCTGATCAGTGCTCCCCATGCTTAAGGTTGACTTTATTATGTGCTGAATTATTTAAAAGGAAAACAAAGCCTCATTTAAGGACTAGGGTTTTTTTAGCCATTGTATTACCTATCCCCTGTGTGATCCATAAGCCTACCTATGTAATCACACATTCAGCCTTAACAGCAACTGACTATGCCCTTTCAAAACCAAATCCTAACGTACTCCCTTTAAGATTCTCAGAGGAGCCTGACAAATCACACAGAGCTTTTCTTTTAAGCATGTAAAAGTCCAAAGTTAACAACAATAATGTTTATCTGATCAAATGTTTAAAATTCTATTAGTAAGCATTGTCAACAGAAAGCTTATCCTCCTTAGGTTACAGGAGTATAGGTAAGATATTAATCTAAATTATTTCAAAAGATGTACACAAATGTGAAATTGCTAAAAATTAACAATGTGTTTCTATTATCAGAGCTCTGCTCTGCTTTGCTTAGTGTCAAGACTATAGTGCAGTGCAGCCATCCCAATTATACTTTTGGTCCAATGTTAACTTGGTCACAATTAACTACTTTTAATTTGAATGCCGTAACTCCTAGGTAGACTAGGGCTCTTAGTTGAGAACTCGCACCATTAACCTAAGGAATTTTATTGTACTGACATGAAATGTCTATTCCAGACCTACTAAGTCTTTTTACTTGATAGTGTTTAGATATTCTTGACATACTTTATGTTTTCTTAATATTTTGAGAACACTAGGTCTGAGGCTTGTTATATATATCCAGGTTTCTTTTCCTCGGGAAAGGTTATATTCATCTGTATTCACTCATCAGTGTGGTATCACTCCTCTTTTAAAAGAGAGTTAATCAGTCTGCTTACAGATATCTTAAAACATTTTTAACCAATTTGGTATGAACATGTCAAAAACCACCACACACCATACATCCTTGCCCGCTGCATTATTTCTGCAGCAACCACTCATCAGATTTTTCTTTTCACTTTAAAAATCATCAGTAATGGACTAGTCATAACATGTGATTTATTCTGTCATCTACTCTGATGCTTCCTGGGACACAGTGGCAAATTAGAAGTATTCGACTTCATTTTTTAAAAAAAGTTCACACTGAAAAAGGTCAGTCTGTGCCTCTGTGCCAGGTGATTCTTGTGGACATGTATCTAATGGCATCACTTTGAGATCACACCAGAAGACTGAGTCAGGATTTCCACATAGCTGGTAGATAAACAAATGGGTTCATGAAACTAACACACACAGACCCGGCAGAACAAGAATTAATTACACAGGGTGAAATGAACTGTTAAGGATGATTGTGGGTTTTGTTTAAAATACTGCTGATGCTTTAATGTACCACTTCCTGGGTGTAATCCCCCCTCTTAAATTCTCTATTACTGTTAACAAGTCTAATCCTTTGTAAACTAAGTTACCTTTTTTTCTTGCCTTTCTCCTCAATCCAAAGCTCCTCCTGTTTGCCTAGGTTCACTGAGTCTGCCTCCAAACTGGAAGCATGAGATGGGCTAAAGTGTCATTTGGAAAGTGCTGCTTTTATCTCATGGGACCAGACACATTTAAAGAGGAGCTCCAGACCAGTTGAATTTAAAGGCTATGTCCACAGCTTTCCTGAAAACTTGCCCTGCTGGCTCAGAGTTCCCAGCCTCATAGGTACATTAAGGACAGTCACTTCCTAGCAAGCCCCAATATCCCAGAGCATTTGGGGACCATCTGAAATATAGTACTTAACCCAAATCTTATAAGTACTAGAATTGAAACCTGAGGTTGAGGTATTTACTTACATCACAAGAAGCTTTAAAAAAAAAAAAAATCTGAGAGTCCTTTAAAAATTCTGGCAAAGTCACCCCCATGAAAGCAATCCTGACACATCTAATGAGACTACCGTCCCAAGCTCTTCTATCTCCAAAGGGGACAGGTTTTGTTCTAGACAACAGAGATCCTGAGGAGTGCTCATCACAGTTCCCTACTGACGAGGCTTGACCAAACTTCACAGCCTTCTCTCCTCCAACAAGCCCTTAAACTCTGGCTCACCCTAAGCTTAAGCAAGCAGATGCACAACTTTTTCCCTCATTCCAAGTATCAGCTGACCAGACAGAAACATAAGTTTCCAGCTAAAGGGTTCTGATCATGCAATCTGCTTACCCCTCTCCACTTGGCCCCACTCCCTAGAGTTCCTGCTAGCTTTCTAGCCCTTCCCTAGAAACGAAGTGTTCTTGTAGCTGGTGTTGAGATAGGTGGAGACACTAAAGAAAGAACTTGTGCTGAAATGAGCCTCTGCTCTACCTAAGTAAAGAGTTGTTCTTATCTGCAATCCTGTAACAAACGGTCTACTTGCAAACTCCAAAATTATTGTGACATCTGCCAGTAATCCCAGCTACTTTAAAGGGATGATGGAAAATCACTTGAGCCCAGGAGTTCAAGGCCAGCCTGGGAAACTTATCAAGCCCCCGTCTCAAAGGTAAATAAATCTTTTTTTTTTTTTTTTTGCAGTATCATTCCAAAGCCATAATAATAAGCATGGTAGTACACCACACTCAAATAACCCCAGCTGAGATGGGAGGACTGTAAGTTAAGGACCAACCTGGGCTCATGGGGAAACCCTGTCATTAAAAAAGACTTAGGTAGAAAGGTAAGAGTAGATTCCTGGAGGAAGCACTGAAGGTGGAACTTCTATCCAGAGTACTAGCAATCCTCCCTTCCGTCAGCTGCCCACCTTTCTAATTTGTGAAATGAAAGAACACAGAATTTCCAGCTATTGTATCTTATTCTACACATGAGCTTAGTACCATGAACTTGGTAGATGTGCATATCAAAAGTAAAATTAACTAAGAGCTGGGAGGATGGCTCAGTCAGTAAAGTGCTTGCTGCTTTAGCATGAGACCCCAGAGTTCAACACCCAGAAGTCAGGTATAAAACAAACAAAGTAGAAAGCAAAGATAAGCAGTCCCTGAAGCTCATAGCCAGCAAGTCTAGCCAAATCTGCAAACTCTAAGTTCAGAGAGAAACTGAAACATAAGGTGGAGAACAACCAAGGGAAGCACTGGAAACATCAACCTCTGGGCTCCACATGCATTCATGAATACACACACACACACACACACACACACACACACACACACACACAAAATGGTTTAATACAAGGCTGTTTATAAGTCAAAAGAGAGAAGCAAGAAATGCTAATAAGTATCTAAGTAAATCTCTGCAGCTCAACAGAAATGATATTCTGTAATCTTTTCAGCAGCCTCAAAAAGTTGAGGTTTCTACCATGTGTGGTGACACAAGCCCCAGCACTCAGGAAGCTGAGCCAGGAAGATTCCAAATGTTCCTGGCCAACTTGGGCTACAGTAAATCCCTTTCTCAAAACAAATTGGGGGGGAGGGGTACAATTTTTTTAATTACTTAAGGTAAATATTCCAACAATCAAGCCCATATTTACTTCAAAGTATTTCAAATGTCTACAATGCAATATTATTTAGCCATAAAAAGGAATTAAACATAGAGCCATGTTATACTATAAGCATTATTAAAATTAGGCAAAGTGGAAGAAGCTGGACACAGAAGGCCAGATGCTATGAAATAGTTAAACTAGGCAAATCCACTGAGTCACAAAGCAGATGCATGGTTATCAGAGGTTGGTCTGGAATAAGATCATGGTGGTGGTTTTACAGCCCTGTGAATATACAAAAAAAAAACCCAAAAAATTAAAAAACAAAAACAAAAACAGTGGACACTTTAAAATGGAGCTTTTTATGCTATGTAGCCACTTTTAAAGGGAGATCTTATGCTATGTGAATTATATTTTCTTAATGGGTTTAAGTATCTAGTCATAGGTAGGCATGGTAGTATATCCAGAAATCCAGCACTCGGGAGACAAAGGCAGAAAGACCACAGAATTGAGTTCTCTCCAACAGCACAAAGACTAGAAATGTCATTCAGTGGCGAGTGCTTGACTTTATGCATAGGCCTAGGTTCACCTTCTGCAAGCCAACTCCTGAAAACCTCCACTCACTCCCTACTCACATCTAACCCAGGCCCCTACCAAAACTGTAGATACGGAAATTTTCTATAAAATGTGCAGTATTTACATTTAACACACACACACACCTCCAGAATCCTTTAAAATCATCTCAATACTTATAGCACCTAATATAAGCACTTTAAAACAGATGTTACACTGCTGTTTAGGGAATAAAGAGAAGAGAAAATCTGTATTGTTAAGCATCAGATACCACTTTCTTTTGAGGGGAAACTTTTTTGTTTTGGTTTGGTTTTTGTTAGTTTTCTGAAACAGGGTTTCTCTGTGTAGCCTTGGCCGCCCTGTAACTTACTCTGTAGACCAGACTGACCTCAAACTCAGGGATCTGCCTGCCTCTGTCTAGCCAAGTGCTGCGATTCAAGGCAAGACAGATCAATATTCTTAATCTTCATTTTCTAATAAAGCTGGCCAATAATAAGACTCTTACTCTAATGATCTACACGGTGTGACTTGGATCTCAGTGATAAAAGTCATTAAGGCCAATGCAGAAATACTTCCTAGTCAAACATTTGATAATGTAGAATTTTTTTATTATTTTTTGAGTGACTTTTTTTTGGGGGGGGGGATGGCAATTGCTGAGTGTGGTCAGCTTTACAGTTTTATTTTACACTAAGAATTTGATCAGGAATATTATGCCTGGTATCAATTAGTCACTTATATACTTCAATATCATCTTGCATCTCCAACCTCCTGAAATTAGTTCCAAATGGTCAAAGCACTTACACACAGCCCTGCTAAGCAAGCCCCAGAGAATGGCCCAGAGCATCAAAATGCCAACCACTCAACAAGGAGAACCCAACATCACCCTTGCACAGCCTGAGCCTTTCCTGAGTACAGTTGCTACCACAAATAACACAAGTGTAAGAAACAAAACCATGTGCTAATATTGAACACTGTTTTCTCTGTTTTTATGTATAGACAGACTTTTTTTTTTTTTTTTTTTTTTTTTTTTGAGTCAGGGTCTCAGGCTGGCCTCCAAGCTGCAATTTTCCTTTCTTAGCCTCCAACTAACTAGGATTACAGGCATGCACTGCCATACCCAGCAAAATAAATCATTTTAAGGGCAAATTAACTCTTGATATATTTGATATTTCAAAGGTATCCCTATAGAATGGTGCTCTAGTCATTAAAATGGAGCACACTTTACAGAGGCACAGGAGCACTTACATTAACGTTAAAAACACTTAAGCACTTAGTATAGATTTCATCTACTCAGTCTCCAGAAAGGCTCCACCAACTGGATGCTTTTAATTACTTTGATAAAATTTTATTACCTGTACTTAACTCTTTAATAAAGGGGAAACTCTTCAACTGAGTTTAAGATCTCTATTCTCTAGGTTACTAATAGTCATTATCACCTAAACCAGTGTAAGGGTTATAACCCTTCAGAAAGTAAAAGAGAGCTAGGGGAAATGGAACAGTCCATAAAGTATTATTTAAAAATGTCTTGCAAGCAAGATGACCTGAGTGTAATCCCCAGAAGCCATGTTTGTTTTTTTTGGGTTTTGCTTTTTAAAGCCAGAAATGGTGTGACCGTAATCCCAACAACAGGGAGGAAGGGATCAGCCAAATCACTGGGAGTCACTTGCTATCAAATCCCAGACCAACGTAAAACTCTGCCTCAAAATATGGTAAACGCAACTTTCTAAGGAACTACACACACAAGAACACATACACCTATAGTGCCAGTACCTGAGGAGGTTGAGGCAGAACAAGTGCAGCAAGTTTAAGGCCAACCTGGGCTACAGTGAGACTCTGCCAAAAAAAAAAAAAAATCAGAGATAACAGTAACAGATTTTCAAATTTCAAAACCTAGTCCTAAAACTATCAAGTAGTAAACAGCATCTAAAAGCAAGCATTTAAAAGTTTTAATAAGCTTGGATAAGTATTGATTATTACTTTCATTTTGAGACAAGATTTCTTGTAGCCCAGGAGGGCCTCAAGCTCACCTGTGCTCTTGAACTTCCAGCCTCTTCCTTGTAAAAGCTGGGATTACAGCCTTACAGCCACTACGTCTGCCTGGGCCATCCATCTATAGAGCAACCACTCACCCAACATCTACTACTGGCAGCACTCCCTCCCAAACCTCCTCACTAAATCTTGCTGGTTATGACTGAACTGAAAGGAAAGGAGGCTACATGACTTACTTGTCATAAAAGATACTGAGCGACAGAAAATAGGATGGTAAAAACCCAAATATAAACTTTAATAAAAATTTTCACAGTGAAAACCGATTTTCTGAGAGTAGTTAATACTAAACTTTTATTACTTGCTTTTCAAATACATCTCAATTATTCAGACAAATTTTGTTCTCACAAAATAATTTCCTTCAATGTATCTCTTCACAGATTCATCTTTGATATTGAAAGAAAGGTTCTTTTTAATGGTCAAAGTGTGGTTAAGGACACAGGTCAGTTTAGCAAATGGGAACACCTGTAATTAAAGAAAAAAGTTCTCTAAAAAATGATCAACGGGTAAACACTGTTAGCACTTCTGATAACAGTAAACTGAAACTTTCAAGTTTTACAAATTATTCTCTAGCCAGAGCAAATCTAGGACAAGCAAGCTGGGATGAAAGCACCAGATCAAACAAAACCTAGCTGTCACCACACATTACCAATTCACACCAAGTCAGCCTAAAACTCAAAACATCACCCAGACTTCTCCAGTGTGTTTCCTGGAGCAAAAGTTCCCTAAAATGTAATAAAATAAAATAAAATAAAAGCCTTAGTGGATAAAGTGCTTGAGGATCTGAGTTCACAGCCCCGGCATCCATGTAAAGAGCCACCCCGGAGCATCTGTGATCTCAGCATGGAAAGTAAAGACAGGAGGATCCAAGGGGCTTGAAGTCAGGCAACCTAGCCAACCAGTAAGCCCCAGATCCAGCAAAAGAACCTTTTTTCAAAAAATAAGGTAGCTAGCAATTGAGGAAGATGACTAATGCCTACACACGTGCATGAGTGCACCTACACACAGGTACACAAACATGCAGACACACATATGAAGTTGTTTTGAAAGCCAGACATGGTGGTACATGCCTGTAATTCCAGCACCTAGGAGGAAGAAGCAGGAAGATCCTGATACAAGCCTCATAAGGAGATTTGTCTCAAAAAGGAGAAACAAAACATCAAAAACTGTATCACTGTCAAGTTTGATGACTACTGTGCAAAGAAAGCTACAATTGACACCTTCCCCTTCAAGACTCCTCAAAGCCTTTAAATATGGCAAAAATCTCCCACAGCATCCCTTGTCTTCCTGAAGACAGTAAGGTATAAGAAGACTCAGTGACCAACCCAAGCACAGAATGCCAAACGTAGGACCCCAAACACATTTGACTGATCTTACAACTTTGTATTATCTGCTTTAAAGGAAAAAAAATCCATTTAGAAGACTCAGTTTTCAAGAAATTTAAGTTGGAGACATTTTAGTTTGTTCTGATACAATTTACCAATCTACAAAAAGGGGGGGGGGGGGGCAGAAAGGTAGGAAGGCAGGCAGCAGAAGTGTCATTTAACAAGCCCAGCCACAAAAGAGACATTTGCATTACACTCCCTTCCCCAAAAGGCTCAGGGACCATCTCAGAAGAGGGAGTCAAAGACTGTGAGAGCCAAAAGTCATGCAGGATCTGAGCAAAACAGTGTCCTCTGGACATGATAGGCCACTGCACACATGAACTCATGAGCTCCCCACTGCTCCCTGAAGAGCTATGGACAGCTGACAGCTTCTGGAGGAGGGAGAGTCTGGCTGTTTCTAAGTGTGTGGCCCCTGACGGGTTTACTACACTCCAGGACATGGCTCCAAATCCAGGAGTAGATGAGCTGCACAAACTAGACTTGGTGGGTTATTTTAAAGAGAGAGAATTCAAAGTTCAGTGAGAATGAAGGAAGATCTGGGAGAAGTTAGAGGGAGAAATGGGGGAAGGATATGACCAAAATACACTGTATGTATATATGAAATTCTCAAAAAAATGAAAGTATTTGAAGAAGCCTCCTCAAAGAAAAACTAAGATACAACATTTGCCACATACATATTTTGATGGCATTTGAAGGTTTATTGGTTTTTTGTTTGTTTTGTTTTGGGGGTGATGGTTGTTGCTGTTGATAAAGTTTTTATGTAGCCTAGACTGGCCTCAAACTTACTACAGTCTAGGCTAGCCTTGCCTGTCTCTCCCTCCCCAGTGTTGGCATTACAGGCATATGCTTCCATGCTTGCCTACCTATATTGTAATTCTCATGGCTGGAGAGCTGGCCCAGGGTCTAAGAGTGCACATTGCCTTCCAAAGGACCTGAGTTCAGTTCTCAGCACCCACATTAAGTGGCTCACAACCACCTGTAACTCCAGCCCCAGGGAATCCATGCTTCCGGCCTCTACTTTCATTATATACAGACACACATCATTTTTTTAAATTAAAAAATAATAATAATAATCTTTTATAAAATTATAATTCTTTCCAAAAAATATTTCATGTCAAAAATCAGAGATGCCATTTTTTATTATTGGTGCTTGGGTAGGCCTGACCTAAGCTGTGGAGTCTGACAGAGCAGAGCCCTGTCTGCCTTACTAACAGCTGTCACTCCTGTATGTACCTCAGGAGCTACTGAGAATGGCATAAACGCCTGCTCTACCACTAATTAGCTGGCAGACAGCGACCCCACTTCTTGCAAATGACCCCAACACCATCTACTTTAAACACTCTTGAATTGTTAAAGAAATTACATCTCTAATCATCAATTGAGGACACATTCATAAATAATCAAAATTTTTCACACACATGAAAATAACAACATGTATAGCTAGCTGTACGTGGTGAGGCATGCCTGCAATCCCAGCACTCAGCAGGCTAGGGAAGGAGACTAACTGCATTTGGAGGTCTGCCTGGGCAACACAGAAAGATCCTGTCTTTAAAAAAATTTTTTAATTAATATTTGGAAAGCACTTTATACATTACTTCATTAAACATACCTAATAACCCTGCAAATCAGCCAGGCATGTATCATTAGCTATGTTTTATAGGTAAACTGGGGCACAGTGAACCAGAAGCAGGAATAATAAGGAAAGAGCTTTAAACTCGAGACTTTGGTGTTGAACTCCTCAAATTTCAATCTCTCCCCAATATATGGTGTCACTTGAAAATAACAGGGACAGGGATACTGCCTGACGATGGCAGTATTAAATGACTGTCAACATAAATAAGGCTACAGGGACAAAAGTCCCAAGTGCACAAGTCATCACAAACACAATGTGAAAGTGCCACCTCTTCTGTGAACTATGAGGAATTAAACCACCACACTTCACTCCTGGGAAACCAATAGCTGCTGTCACTTATAACAGAGACTAACATTATCAAGTAGTGAAGAGAACTTCAATTAGGAACAAGAATCATTTACCTCAAAAGACAGTTTCAGTTGAAATAATGCATACCCACCATCAAATAGTGCTAAAGAAAGGGTTCCTTAACCATTGTTATGCTGCTACATTTAAAGTAGCTCAGCTCTGGACACTTTCCTCTTCGTGGTCTCGTTACACAGTATCATGCTTCAAAACTATTACTGCAAATACACCTTCTCTAAACCCAAGCAATGAATCTACTCAACTCTAGGTTCAAATCTGATTAAAATAAAAATTAAAAAAAAATAGCATTTACATCACACCATGCCCCTCTAATAACTGCAAGTAGACCATAAAAAGCTAAACCCATCCGAGGTGGTGGATTTAGGTTTTCCCAACCCTAATCAATCCACTGGCTCTCACATTTTAACTCTTGTGAACCTGTCAATTATATTCTCGTGCCAACTATAATTTTCAGCTATAGCAAAATCATCTTTCAATGGTAGGCTTACTATAACAAAAAAAAAAAAAAACTTATAAAGCCTCTTGATTAATAATATTGAGTTCTCTACCATGGAAACTAAGCAGCAATTATCTTTCTGGATTTACAAGTAGAACTAGACAAATTGGGATATGCTTATTTTTAGAAAATACTTTTTTCTTTTTTAAAGGCAACTCCTCTTATTCAAATATACACATACGGAGATGACACACCTGTCCCGTTTACATCATAAGATTGTTAGTTACCGTGCAAACTTCCTTACTTCTGGAGGACTTAGACATTGAGTTTGCTAGTAACTAGGAATCCCAGAGGAGAGGATCCACTAACCGGCACAAGTGAAATTAACAGAGCAAACCACCGCGTCAGGCAGCACCTAAATTCCTACAGGGCAACACAACTCAACAGCCATCAACTGGAGAAAACCCGGTCGACAAGCTTTCCCTTTGCTAAACTGTCACACAACAAAAAGTCAGGACGTATGTGTCAGCTTCACAGTTCAACTCCAAACACCACTGAGCCACTAAACTTAAGCGATTCCCATAGCAAATTACCCAGGCCATTCTCTGTTATTTACTAAAGTGCCAAGCAGTTCCCAGGGGTGCCCAGCAAATGATAATTTAGTTCCCAGGATAGACTCCTCCACACAAGGATGATTTCCCTACTTGCTGCCAACTGTACACATACACACTCCGAAAACAGGGGAGAGTCCTGAATACCAGGGGTTATAACAGCAACGTTGGTGTTTTGTTTTGTTTTGTTTTATTATTATTATTATTATTATGGGCTCAGAAGATGCTAAAAAGCGCGACCTATAACCCTAGAGTCAATTTCCAACTGTGCTCTCACCCAGGATCATTCTATCCCAAACGGAAGCCAATTATTAGTTGTAACAAGGCCTGGAGGGGGATAGGGAAAAAAAAAAGTGAGGTTTAAAAAAAAAAAAAAAAGTTCACCTAAGAGACAAGGGAAAGGTGGGGGCTTCGAGGGAGAGCGAGGTCAACACCAATGGTGCTGAAAGCCCAACTACAAAAAGACCCTTTCTGCCCGGGAGTGCAGGCAGAGCAGGGCAGTCAGTCATTCCGATGGAGTGCGGGGGGCCAGGGGTTCCCCCAAGGCCCGCAGCTTTGTCCGGCTGCGCCGCGGGGCCGGGCGCAGGGGTGTGCGCTGTGGCCGGGCGCGGCCCCCACCTCCCCACCCCCGATCGCGGGCCCCTTCCCCGCTCGGCTCCCCGGCGGCAGGCCTCTCCCCGCCGCCTCCCATCCCCCCCACCTCCACCTCCCGGACCGCGGCAACTTTTCCCGGCCTCGCCTCACCTCTCAGCAGCACGCAGAAGCTGCAGGCCAGGAGGCTCCTCAGCACGGCCCCCATCTTCCCCCCCGCGCGCGCGCGCGCGCTCGCGGCCCTCACCGGCGACCGGCGGTCAGGGGACGCGCGGGCGAGGAGCCGGGGCGGCCGCCGCAGCGGCGGGTCTGCACGCTCATGCTTTCCGCGGCCGGGAGAAGAAAGAAAAGGGCGCACGTCAGGGCTCTAGCGCGCCGCTCCGGCCCGGGCTCGCGCGACGCCAGCGCCTGCCCCCATGCCGCCGCCTCCTCCCGCGGCGCCCCACGTCCCCCGCGCGGCGCCTCATTCAGCCTCTTCCTCTCGCAGCGGCGCAGGGATCCGCCGCGGGGCCGCCGCCGTCTCCCTGCGCGCCCGACCCCCCTCCCTTCCCCCTCCCCAACGCGCCGTGGCCGGACCCCGGGAGCCGCGACCGCCGTGCGCGCCGACTCCCCACGGAGCCCCCGCGAGACGGGCCTCCCGAGCCCCGGCCGGCCCAGGGGAAAACATCTTCCCGAGGCGCATTCCAATGGGATTCTTTCCCCGGGCGGCGGAGGGCGTGAGGCGACGTCGGCCGACACTGGAGCTGGCGTGGTCGGGACTACTTTCTGCGTCCCGGCCCGTCGCCGCCCGCGCCGCTCTTTGTGCGCCCGGCCGGCCGCGGAGCCAGGTGGAGCTGCGGACCCCCAAGCTGCCCCGAGCATTGGAAAATAAAAGTGCAAGTGTGGCTTGCACTCGCTCGAAGCGGTGAGCCTGGTGAAGAGTGTGCAGAAGCCAGCACGAAGCAGATTTCTAGTCCCCTGAATTGAGAATCATCATATGGATTGAAATAAGCCAGACTCCAGATTTTCAGATTTAAAAGAAAAAAAAAAAGTAGGTTTTCTCTCAGTGTGTTCAGTGTGGAGCGTGCTTTACATATACACATAAAGTCACATATATGCGGAAAAGAACAGACTTGAGAAGACAAAGATTGTAGGTCTTAGATTTTATACAGGTAAATAAGCCTGACTCAGACAAGTAGCCCTCATATGTGAAGAGAGAGACAGAGAAAGAGACAATGATA
>OU015745.1:14112492-14128186 GCA_907169655.1 Acomys percivali | reverse complement strand
TCTCTCTCTCTCTCTCTCTCTCTCTCTCTCTCTCTCTCTCTCTCTCTGTCTCTCTCTGCGCTAAGTAAGGCTACAATGAAAAGATAGCTGTCTATCAACCAGAAAACAGGCTTCGTCCAGACCAAAGATCTGCTAACTACTTGACCTTGACTTTCCAGCGTCCAGAGCTATCAGAAACAAATGTTTGTGTTTTAGGCCACCCAGAAGAACAGCTTTTTAAACTGTGGGTCACAATGCCAAGTATGCTTGTGTAATTGAATATAGACACTGTTAAAAAAATATATAGCAACAGCAGATGTGCAACAAGCAAATGCTAATTAAAAATCAAACACAATAAATCAGAGGTGTTTCTGGCAGTGCTCAGCCACTTTGACAGAGATGACATCCTGGAGCCTTAGGTCCAAGCACAGGACTTGGTCACACCAGACACTCTGCATTCAGTCACACAACACTAACCGATGCAGCCTGAGACACCTCAGGTGAGCCTTGAAACTACTGTGTGTTTTGAATTCCAGTGTCTTTACTATGCATGCAAGTTTCTGTTCTTAATAGAAACATAATGATTTACTTACAAAAAACAAAGACATTTAATATTTTCTTACCATTATTGTTCAGCTGATAAGTATAAAATTAGCCTATCTTTGGATTGCATGGTGTTTGGGTATTTGGTGCTTAATATCGAATAAATGGTAAAATTGTATATATACCAAAGAATTACCTTAAAATAATTTTTATTAGTTATCAATATACATCAACATTTGATTTGTATATCTAGTTTATATGTCAGATATGCCTAGGATCACATTAAAAATGGAGCAGGCAAACAGGAATCAGGAATGGGAAAAAGAGGAGCTCTCATCAACAGGATGAGACAAAGTCACTGCCTATGTCATGGTCATCTTGACCAAAGGAAAAAGAGAAGGTAAGAAATAAATAATTGGGGCCTTTGAGATGCCCCAGTGGGTAAAAAGTTAAATAGCTCAGAGGGTAAAATAAATAAATAAATAAATAAATAAATAAATAAATAAATACATGCCCAGGGCCTTTGAGAGAAGGCCCAATGGGTGAAAATACTTGCTTTTCAAGCCCGAGAACCTGAGTTCAATTGCTGGAACACATGGTGAAAAAAAGAGAGCCATTTCCCAATGGTTATTCTCTGACTTCCACATGTGCTCTATAGGATGCACGCATCAGCATTCGAGTCCCCACACTTGTGCTCACACATAAAATAAATGCTTAAAAATAAATAAACAAATAGACTGGTGTAGTGGCTTATTTCTACGATCCCAGCACTTAAGAGACTGAAGCAGAGCCTTGTGCATTAGAGGCCACCCTGGGCTCTATCCCAAAAAGCAAACAAAACAAAAGCCACAAACAACAAAGTTGCATACATAAATGCATGCTTTTTATTTGGGGGCAGTCCTGAAGATTCAATTACACATGCTAGGTAAAGCACCCTGCGCTAACTAGAATGAGAATGACCCCCATAGGCTCATAGATTTGAATACTCCCCGGGAGTGACACTATTTGAAAGGGTTAGAAGGTGTGGCCATGTTGGTGGAAGTGTTTCACTGGGAGTGGGCTTTGAAGTTTCAAAAAGTACATTCCAAGCCCAGTGTCTCTCTCTCTTCCTGTTGCCTGCGGATCTGGATGTAGAACTCGCAGCTACTCCTCCTGGACCATGTCTGCCTGCTCACCATCATTGCTTTTCATCATGATGAAAATGGACTAAAGCTCTGAAACTATAAGCCAGTCCCAGTTAAACCCTCTCTTTCATAAGAGTCGCTGTGGTCATGGTGCCTCGTCACAGAAATAGGACACTGACTCAGACACACGCCAACACTGAGCTACATCCCCCTTCCCTGTGGGGGAATGAGAGTGCTGTGGATGCATGTACACATGTATGCATCTGTGTATGGAGGGCCAGGCTTCGAGATCTGGTGTCTTCTTCAATTCTTGTTTACCTTATTTGTTTAGACTTAATTGTATTGTTACTATTGTGTGCTTATATAATGTACGTATGTAGGCACGCCACAGAATTCACGTGGTCAGGGGACAGTTTATGTGGAGTTGATTCTCTCCTTTTCACTACGTGTATTCCAGAGGTGTCTCAGTTAGGGTTTTGACTGCTGTGAGCAAACACTATGTCCAAAATAACTTGGGAAGGAAAGGGTTTATTTCATTTTCTACTTCCAGGTCACAGTCCATCCACACGGGAAGTAGGGTACAGGAACTCAAAGCAGAAACCTGGAGGCAGAAACTAAAACAAGCCATGGAGGAGTGCTGCTTACTGACTTGCCCCCTCGTGGCTTGCTCAGACTTTCTTATACGTTCCTGCTCAGGGGTGGCGTCACCCACAATGGGCTGGGCCCTCGCTGGGCCCTCCCACATTCATCGGCAATCAAGAAAATGCCCCACAGGCCAATCTGATGACAGCATTGTCTCAACTGAGGTTCCCGGTTCCCAAATGACTCTAGCTTGCTTCAAGTTGACATAAAACTAGGCAGCACAAGCCATCAAACTTGGGGTGTCAGGCTAGTGTAACTATCTGCTGAGCCATCTCATCAAGCCCTTTCATCTTACTTTTTGAGATAAGGTCCTAATGCAGTTGATGTAGGATGCCAGAGATGGATGATGAGCGGGAGCCGGGAGATTTGCAGAGCTGCTGGCAGACGGGCCATACTTTCTTTCAGGTGAGAGCATGCACCTTTGGTCCCACGGAGATTTTATAGAAAATCACACAGAAGTGACCTTTTGCCAGAGCTAGTTACGTAATGAGTTATCTAACAGTCTCCCAGGACATCCGGTAGCAGCCATCTTAACTAAGCCATACCCGATGTCCACAGTGACTCCACGTTGTCTACAACTTTGCTGGCACTTCCAGCCTTTGTTCGCTTCAGGTGCCTTGCTGAACCTGAAGCTCACCAGCAGACCCAAGGGGTCTGTCTACCTGTCTCTGCCTCCTGAGTGCTGGACTTGCAAGCATGCACCAATACACCGACTTTGTTTGGCTTCGTGGATTCTGTAATGTCAGACTAAAGTCCTTGTGATTGTGCGACAAATATCTTACCAACTGTGGCATCTCTCTAGCCCCAGGCCACGGGCATGCATGCATACATGCATTTAGTAAGTTATCCAAGTTGCTCTTGAACTCATTCTGTGGCCCCAGCAGACCTTGAACTCCTGATCCTCCTGCCTTAGCCTCCTGAGTGACTAGGATGACGACCCTCCTGTGCCACAGACAAGGCTAACTAAATAAAAATGTTAAAGAAGTCGGGCATGGTGGCACATGCCTTTAACCCCAGCACTCCAGAGGCAGAGGCAGGCAGATTGCTGTGAGTTCAAGGCCAGCCTGGTCTACAAAGCAAGTCCAGGACAGCCAAGGCTACACAGAGAAACCTTGTCTCGATAAAGAAAAAAAAACAACAACAAATTTTTAAAGAAAACTGACATGGCAGCCAGCCCAACAAGCATAACACCAAATGGGGCTAAAGGCTTCCTAGACACCCTCCTTGGTGTGTCTGTCTGAGCGCACAGGTGTACCTGGCTGCAATGAACACCCAAGAGCAAAGTGAAAAACACTTCCTGAAATACAAAACTCAAAATAGTCTCACGCTGCAGAGGCACGTAGGCAGGTAGGTGCTGTGTAAACAACTCCCTGGCAAGGTGAGTCTCAGACTTGGTCGAGCTGAGCTGCAGAATCACCTGCAGGGCTTAACTCGGAGACTGTTCAGTCCTAACCAGCGCTCTGGATTCCCTGAGCTCCGGTGTGGCCTTCCGATCTGCCTTTCTCTCTCACTCTCCCAGGTCTGCTGGTCTGGAGACAACACTTGGATGGCCAGCGATCTGGCCCCCAAGTCTGTTTCTTTCCCCCACTTTCTAACTTGCCTGTTCCACAATCAAGGACAAGGTCAAAGTCCCTGTGATTTTGACATTTCCTGTTTCCTCGTTGACAACATCCCTCAATCTTTTTTTTTTTTTTTCTTCAAAGTCTTCCTCCTTTTTCGCTTCCCTTTTTGGGGGGGGCGGGGAGGAGGAGGGTGTCGGCGGTGGGGGGGGCACAGGGGAGGTGTTGGGGGGAGGGGACGCAGGAAGGTTCTCACATAGCCCAAGCTGGCCTCGAACTGGCTAGGAAGCCAAAACTGAACTTTTTGATCCTCCTGCCTGTAATTCCCAAGTGCTGAAATTCTAGGCCCGCGCCTGCACACCAGGCCTCCTTCGTTTGAAAAGCTCAGAATTGTGATGTGGTGTGTAAAAGAGAAGCTGGGAAGATGTTTAAAAGAAGGGAAGGGGTGAGGGAGGAAGGAGACAAAGAAGGAAAGCGTCTTCCTTTTTTTTTTTCTTCCCTTCCTTCCATCCTTCTTCCTCTCCCTCTTTCTTTTCTTTCTTCTTTCCTTTTGCAAGTCTTTGGTTCCCATTGGTTATTTTTCTTTCTTCAGCCTCTTGCTGCCCTTTTACACAGCGTCTAGCACGCCGCTGTTCATACAGATGGCTTGTAATTGACCCAATCACTGCTGTCCCACTTACTCCTGATCAACCAACTTGTCCTCAGTACATGTAAGAACAGCCAGAGGTTTAGAGCATGTTCCATATTAGCTAATTTTATTTTGATTTTTAGTAATACCACTTTGTCTTATCTGACCCTACCCAGCCCGCGCTTACCCTGTGGGGATTAATACTATCTGGGTTTAATGTGAAATGTCACACTGTCCATCCTCAAGGGTCACCCCCTATAGGCTCATGCATTTGAACAGATGTTACCCACAGTGTGGTGCTCTTTGGAGAGATTTGCAACTTTTAGAAGGTAGAAGGTACAGGTTTGCTGCTTGGCACTCAGGTGGGCTTTGAGGATAAAAGCCTGAGACTCTGTTCTGACCAATGAACCATAAGGAGAAATTGTCCTGGCTGTGTCTAGGTAATACGTGTGTGTGTGTGTGTGTGTGTGTGTGTGTGTGTGTGTGTGTGTGTGTAACATATATATGTTATATATAATATAAATATACATATACATATATATATACTTCTGTTTTGTTTTTGGAGACAAGGTGTCAAAATATCACAAGATGGCCTTGAATGTTCTACATAAAGATGACCTTAAATTGAACCTTCTGTCTCTGATTTTGTTGATTTGTTTGTTTTTTGAGACAAAGTCCCACTACATAGGTCTAGCTGGCCTAGAATTCACTCTGTAGACCAGAATGGCCTCAAACTCACAGAGATCCTGCCTCGGCTTCCCATGTGCTGGGTTAAAGGCTTGTACCACCACCCAGGCTTTGCCTCTGCTTCTTCATTACCAGGCTTACAGGTGTGTGCCATCACAGCTAACAAACGCCACCCTCCCTTTGTCCTCCTCCTCCGGGAATTGAACCCAGGGCCTTGCCCACGCTAGACAAGCATTTTTCTGATGAGTTTTACCTCAGGCCCTCTTAGAAAAATTTTTTTTTTTTCTCCTTTAGAGAAAGTAAGTAGATGAAGAATGCTTTTCTGCCACTTCGGTAAAAATATGATGTTTGGTGCCATGGCGGCCATTTTGTCACAAAGAATGGTTACCAGTATGGACAAAAGGCAACACATTGAGGGTGCCAAAGTAAAAAGGTGGAAACTATCTAGGTTGTGTCTCTTGGCCACTTACCAGAATTTCCTATCTTCAGTTTCTTACTATGTAAAATAACAAACCCTTATTTATTTGCTTTGAGCTAGTGCCTCCAAAACATTTTTTTTCTCTTTTTTTGCAACAGGGTCACACTGTATAACTATGAATGGACTCAAACTTGTAGTCAATTCTCTTGTTTTTTGCCTCCAAACCCAGCTTCTCAGACTTTAATGTGCACGCACACTCCACTCTGGAATGGGCAAGGCATTGTGCTTCTGGAATGCCAGTACTCGGCAGGGGCCACTTGAGTCCAGGAGTTTGAGACCAGCCTGGGCAACAAACATTATTATTAGTCCCTATGGTTTTGCTTGACAAGAAGACACTTAAGGGGAGGAGGATTTGAGCTGTGTCACAGTTCAAGGGGAGAGAGTCCATTGTGGAGGGAAAGGTGTGCAAGGGGGAAAGGTGTGCAAGCGTCTGGCTACACTGAGGGAGTGGCCAAGGGGCAGAGAGCAGACATGATGTGGGTCAGGCTGTCCATCCACAAGGCTCACCCCCAGCGACGACACTTCTTCCATCAAGGCTCCACCTCCCAAAGATTTCACAGTCTTCCAAGGCCGAGCCACCAGTTGGGGACCATGTGTTCAAGTACACGAGCTTATGGGGGAGATATTTCATATTCAAACAGCAGCTCTGTCCCAAAAGCATAACAAAAACAAATATGTCATGGAGCCTAAGACTCTGTAATTCTTTCAGTCTTTTAAGTGATGATCATGTGCTGGTCCAAAGACCACACCTTAGATGGTAGGAATCTACATTATTTTTTTTTTAATTCAATGTGATATCTTTATTGCTTCTTTGGGAATTTCACATCATATGCCCAGATCACACTCATGCTTCACTCTTCTAGCTTCCCCCAACCAAAACAAAAAACAAAACAACAACAAAAAACGGTCCACTTTGTGTTATCTAAACTGTCTCTGAAGTGTGGTTAAACGTCAGTGGCCAGCCCCTTAAATAGAACTGAGTCTTTCCCCTCCCACACTCTGACCAGAAGCCATTACCTGTGGAGAGCTACACTTCAACATTCTTATCACGCTTTTTAGGAATTCTCTTCAACTGCTTCCTGTTTAGGCTGTCACTTTTTTGAGGATGGGTTTGGGAGTTAGAGGTTGTCATAGAAACCTTCCACGTCCCTCTTTCTCAACTGTGTATCTGCAGTCATCAATATCCCTGCCAAAGAAGCCTTGTCATGGGTTTCTGGCAATAGCACAGACCGCAGTCCTGGCCTCTGGTTGTGATAGGACCACTAACTAAGACAAGACCCTCTGAGGCAGCCCAGACCACAGGCATCAACATGGCCTCAGGTGGCAGTGCAGGCCAGTCACATCAATATAGCCCCTGGCAGCAGCTTGGCCCTCGAACATCAACGTGGCTTCAGGCTGCAGGATACACCACAGGCATCCCCATGGCCTTCAGGGGTTAACGCAGTCCATGGACATTAATAGGAACCCAGCCACAGTAGGACCATGAATTCAGTCACAGCCCTCCGCAGCAGTACAGACTGGACATCACATGGCTTCAGGTAGCAGCACAGACCACAAACATTTGCATGACCTTCAGTGGTTAACAGGAGCCATGGACATCAACACAGACCCTGGTCACATAAGACCTCAGACTCCTGACATCAACATGGTCCCACATGACAACATAGGCCACCCACATCAACACAGTCCCCCCATGGGCACCAACATGGCTGCAGGTCATGTTGCATAGACCACGGACATCCATGTGGCATTAGGTGATAACACAAGCATCAAGCATTTACCCAGTCCCTAGCCCCATCAGCACCACTGAATATGACCCTCAGCGGTGTCACGGACCGCGGTGGTCCTTTGAGGAGATCCAGTTCAGAAAGTGAATCATTCTTCATCTCGGGCCCCCACCATTGCCCAGAGCCAAGGAGATCCCGCCGTATTTAAGGACTCAATCTGAATCTGCAGAAGCTCCAGGCAGCTACTCACCACCCTGCTGACCCCACTGGGTGGCGCCATGTTCCACTGCCGACCTCAGCCCATTCTGACATCTCTCACCGCCACTGTGTCTTCAATTCTGCCTCTGTCCACAGCGCATTCATGCATGACTCCATTTCTCTTTCCCACCTCTCTGTCATTTATTCGTTCATTGTGGCGGCACCCTCTGCCCCATGGCTGTGCGAGGCAAGGCAGGGCGGATCAGAATCTAGGTTATTTTCATCAGACATTCTATTATTCATGTATCCTGGTTGATAGCATACCTTACCTGCATTCTTAAATATTAGATAAATAAATTACTAAATACCTTCTAAAGCTGCAACTGCACTGCATTTCCAGATCCATTTCTGCAAAGGAAAAGAATAAAGGACAAATGTAAAGCTAGTGAGATAGTTCATTGGGTAAAGGTGCTTGCCAACAAGCCTGAAGACCTGAGTTCAAATTCCAAGGCCCCACATGGTGTAAGGAGAGAACTGTCCCCCACAAGTTGTCCTCTAACATGTGTGTCGTTGTCCACACTCCAGCAGGAGGATTCACTCCATCGCACATGTGTGTGCATGCCTACACACAAATAAATAAATGAAACAAACATGTTTTTAAAAGAACAATGCTCAAAATTTAAGGCTAATAAAGAAGCAAGGGGAGACGTTTCTGACAGGCTCATGGCCCTCCTTGGTGCATACGCTGCTCTTTCTTTTCTCTCGTTTTTATACTTTGTGAGACTTTGTTGACTTTTATTTTAGCACCTGTACATATGCCTGTAAACCATAAGCATGCAGTGTCCATGGAGACCAGAAGAGGGCTCTGGATCCCTTGGACTGGAGTTACAGACAGTTGTGAACTGCCATATGGGTGCTAGGAATCGAACCTGGGTCCTCTGGAAGGGCAGTCAGTGCTCTTAACTTCTGAGCCATCCCCCGCCTCTCCCCCACCCCCACCCCCACACTATCTTTTTCTTAAGTCTCTGTGGAGATGTCTCAGTGGGTGAAGGTGCTTACAGCCAAGCCCACAGACTGAGTTCTAGCTCCAGAAATCTCAAGTGGAGGAGAAGCAACCCCTGCAAGTTGTCCTCTGACTTCCACACACATGTGCCGCTCAACAAAATGCATACGTGTTTAGGACACATTAAAAAGAAGGAAAAGGGTTCAGGAGAGATGGCTCAGCATTCAGAGTGCTTGCTAGCTAGGTGGTGGTGTCTCACACCTTTCATCCCAACACTCTGGAGACAGAGGTAGGTAGATCTCTGGGAGTTCAAGGCCAGCCTGGTATACAGCACAAGTTCTAGGACAGCTAAGGCTACACAGAGAAACCCTGTCTCAAAAAGTGAAAGCGAGGGGGGGGGGTGCCCGATGCCCAGGAAATATGGCTTAGCATTGAGTGTTTGCTGTTCTTCCAGAGGCGCTAAATTCAGTCTCAGCACCCATGCCAGGTGGCTCGCAATTGCCTATATTTCTAGCTCTAATGGAAGACACCTCAGTACCTGCACTTACATGCACATTCCCACACACAGATGAAAACAAATACACATAATTAAAAATAAAGTTGGGCTAGAGTAATAATGGCTCAGCAGTTAAGAGCATTGCCTGCTCTTCCAGAGGACCTGGGCATAGTTCCCAGAACCTACATGGTGGCCCTGGACCATCTCTCACTCCAGCCCCTGGAGATCTGAAGCCCTCTTCTGGACTTTTTGGACATCACACACACCTGTGGTACACAGATATACTTGCAGGCAAACACCCATGTATATGAAAACAAAATTAGAATAACTTAAATATTTTTAAAAGAAAGAGAAAAGGTTATTTGCAAGTTCATACACATCCAGGACTTATTATTATAGCCCGATCATAAGCTATATAGAGATTACTAGTGACATAGGCTCTTGGGATTGTTAGTGGCTGTGAAAACTTTAAGTTTTCTTTTTCTTTTTAAGTAGACTTCTGAAAAGTATTTCTATTCCAAGTTTCATACAGAGATTTAATTTATCCTTGCCCCTCCCCCCCACCACCACCTCCACAGCCCCAGCACTTGGTGGAATTAAAAATAGCATACATGGATATATTTTGTGCCAATTTCCCTTAGGATGTTTGCAGATGTTAACACACACTTCAAAGTACAAAAAGGAGCCTGATTTTTCGGCAGGAGTGGGTGGAGAGTGGAAGTGGAAGTCCCTTATCCCCAGGAACAATGAGCTTGGCTATCGCTGTTGTTTCCTCCACTGAGAATTTCTTTGCTAATGAATTATATGAGTTGTTTTTTCTGTTTTTCGTTTTTAGTGAAAATTTGATACCTACAATAAACTTATGGACCTTAAGTCCTTTACTGCCCAAATGATACTTCCCTGAACTCAGACAAACAGGCCATGCAGCAAGATATGTTTGACAGAAGAATAAGCTGAGCAGGGGTAGAGAGAGCCCAGTGACTGAGAGGATTTCCTAGTCTTCCAGGGGAACCCGATTCAGGTCCCAGCATGCACATTCTAGGGCTCACAACTGTCTGTCCCTCCAGCTCCAGGGACTCTGATGCCCTCTTCTGTTTTTTTGTTTGCTTGTTGTTTGTTTTGTTTTTTTGAGACAGGTTCTCTCTGTGTAGCCTTGGCCGTCCTGGATTCGCTTTGTAGACCAGGCTGGCCTCAAACTCACAGTGATCCACTTGCCTCTGCCTCCTGAGTGCTGGGATTAAAGGCCTGCGCCACCACCGCCTGGCTGATGCCCTCTTCTGACAGCCAAAGGTACCCCTACTCACATACCACATGCAGACACACACATACACTATACATATACATAAATAAAAATAGTACATCCTTTTTTCTAAAAAATAAATAAATAAATAAATAAATAAAATAGTAATGAAAAGGGGAATTTCCATCTGGTGAGAACTGGGCTGAGGATTTCAGGTGGGAAATTCATTTCTTGCTTTGCTAAAAATGCAAATTGAAATACGTGTGGTAGCCCAATCCTGTGATCCCAGTTACACAGGAGGCAGAAGTAGGAAGATTGCAGCCTGTCTTGGCTACAGAGTGAGTTCAAGGCCAGCCTGGACATCAACACCATCTCTCATGGTTAACACTGTAAACAGGATCTAGACTCCATTAGAAGACGAGGCCTCTGGGCATGCACACCTGTGTTTGATTATCTAGTAGGTGAATTGAGGAAGGAAGACCTACTTTCTCTGTGGGCGGCACCATTCCCTCTGTGCGAGGGTATTTAGGGTTTTGTTGGGTCACGGTACCCAACGGTCACGGTACCTAGGCCAGCAACTAATACACCATCTCAAAAATAAACAAAGAAACAAAACCAAGAATGAAAAAGATGTGTTTACACCCGTAACTCCTGCACTTGGGAGGGAGAGGCAGGAGGATCAGGGGCTTAAACTCATGCTTGGCTGCATAGCAGTTTCTGAGCCAGCCTGGGCTACATGCAACCCTGCTTTAAACAAAACCAAGAGAGTTTTAAAAAGGTTTGGTGCTTGTCTCCAGTGTGTGAGGTCCTTGGTTCCACTGCCAGCACTGCCATTTTTTAAAAAAATGCTAATTGAGTCAGGTGTGGTGGAGCACACCGGTCATCTCTGCACCCGGGGAAGCAAACACAGGAAGAAAGCAAGTTCGTGGCCAATGTTTACATAGGAAGACCCTGCCTAAAACTGTACCAAAACATAAACCAACACCGGATTGAGTACGGCTCTACGAATACTGAAAGCGTCAGGTGCGCGGACCAACAAGATGGCTCCATCAGTAAAGGTGCTGCACTTGCCACCTGGACTGATACCCTGAGTTTCATCTCAGGACTCACACAGTGGGAGGAGGGGGACCATCTCTGTGTTAACTCTCCTATAAGGGCAACCGCAGCAACAAACAAGAGTGAGTGTACAGGGGCTGTGGGGAGCCTCCCTGCCACTCATCTACTTGAAGGACTGAAGGGTTGTCAGAACCTCAGATCCCAAGTAGATGAGGTGTAGGGTCAGACAGCCATTGGAGGAAGGCGGTCAAGCCACGGACGCCAGACCCACCAGAAGCCTGGAGGATAATCGGCCTGCTCACGTTCTCTGTCCTCTGCTCTCCTGCTGGCAAATCCTGTCAGACAAGCTGAACAAGAAGGGGAAAAGGAGCCATCCATGCCCTCTATAAGGGGCAGCTTCCTGGGGTGCAAAGCCAAGACAGGACAATTAAACCCGAGGGGCAATGTAGCAAGCATCTGGCTCGCTTGTGACTTAGCACTCTGCTTCCAGGTTACTTCCTCAAGAACCCTTCCGCTGCTGGGCGTGGTGGCGCATGCCTTTAATGCCAGCACTCGGGACACAGAGGCAGGCGGATCGCTGTGAGTTCGAGGCCAGCCTGGTCTAGCAAGAAAGTCCAGGACAGCCAGGGCTAACAGAGAAACCCTGTATCAAAACAAAACAAAACAAAAAAACAAACAAAAGAACCCTTCCACCACTGCACCCTAGGACAGACGTGGAGAATCTTGCAGACAGTGAGGTTTTGTTTTTCACTCGACTCTGTCTTCTGAGTGTGGGAATTACAGAGATGAGACACTATGAGGTACTGAAGATCAAAACTGGGGACTTGTGCATGCTATACAATGTTCCTGAGGCCTTTTGATTGATTGATTGATTGATTGATTGATTGATTAAGACAAGTTCTCACCTTGAAGACCTGGCTGACACGAAACTTATTATGTGTACCAGTCTGGCCTCAAACTCACAGAGAAATGCCTGCCTCTGCCTCCCAAGTGCCAGATACCACACCCAACCTTTTAGCCTTATTTTTATTTTTTATTTTTATTTTTGGTTTTTCGAGACAAGGTCTCTCTGTGTTAGCCTTGGCTGTTCTGGACTCACTTTGTAGACCAGGCTGGCCTCGAACTCACAGCGATCCGCCCGCCTCTGCTTCCCGAGTGCTGGGATTAAAGGCGTGCACCACCATGCCCGGCTTTAGCCTTATTTTTAACAATATTTTAAATGTATTCTTTTGCCAGGCAGTGGTGGCGCACGCCTTTAATACCAGCACTCGGGAGGCAGAGGCAGGTGGATCATTGTGAGTTCAAGGTCAGCCTGGTCTACAAAGTGAGTCCAGGACAGCCAGGGATACACAAAGAAACCCTGTCTCGAAAAACCAAAAATAACAAAAACAAAAAACAAATAAATGTATTCTTGTGCAGTTGCATTCATGTACACAATGTCTCTTGATCATATCTACCCCAATTCCCTTCCAGTTTCTCAGGCACACTCTAGCACACCCTCCTCCTACTCCGGCTCTTGCTCTTTTTCTGTAACCCACTGCCCACTGGCATGCTGACTTGGTCTTGTGCAGGTGACCACCGCTGTTGTGAACTCAGGAGTGTGGCAGTTGTACCCAGAAGACAACATTTCACAACACACCTCCCATCCTCCAGCTCTTAGCTTCTTTCTGTCCCTTCAGCCTTGGTGGGGTTGATACAGGGGTTCCGTTTAGTGCACTTCAGTTGTGGATTCTCCCACAGACTCTGTGACCACCTCGGCCATGGGTTTTTGACCAGGTCTATGGCACGAGGCATGAATTCCATCCCTTGGAATGGGCCTTCAATCCAATCAGAAGGCCCTTGTTAGCCCCACCAATAGTTATATCTTGGATGGCAGGTTAGTGCTGGGGCCTGCAGCATCCACTAATGAATGGGTAAAACTATTGAGGACTTTTCTCTCCCAGTGGCCTGCCCAGCACCTTTGGAACTATGAAAGCTAGCCAGCCAGGAATAAGTTCCCTGTTCAGCTCCAGTTTGATTTCTCTGTGTTCCACAAATGAAGGATGTAGTGCCTTCAGCAATATGGTCCTGCCTTCTAGTGATGGAGGAGAAGGAGAAGAAACTGATGGAGAACACAAGATGCACGAGGCATTATAGGTATAACATGGCATTCTGTTTAATAGGAAACTTCTAGAACACAGATAGTAAACCTTAAAATATATAAGCAAAGGGATGGGATAACAATTGAGATGTAATATGAATAATTAATAAAATATATTTAAATATATATAAGCAAATAAAATATAGAATAGGCCTGGTGAGATGGGTAAAACTACTTGCCATGCAAATCTGGTTTGGTTTGGTTTTTGGTTTTTCGAGACAGGGTTTCTCTGTGTAGCCTGGGCTGTCCTGGACTCGCTTTGTAGACCAGGCTAGTCTCAAACTCAGAGATACACCTAGTTCTGCTTCCTGAGTGCTGGGACTAAAGGCATGCACCACCACACCTGGCACCATGCAAGTCTGACAATCTGAATTCAATCCCCGAATCTACATCATGGGAGGAAAGAGCCAACTCTCTCAAGTTGTCCTGTTTTTTACCAATATGCCCTCCCCTCCAACACACACACACATACAAATAAATAACATGATTTTTATGACTTTAAAATATAGGGCGTCATGAGCCTAATTCAGTCTTTAGTCATCGTCATCAAGCAGCATGTATAGTGCATGAATATTCATTTATGTAAGTGGCTTCACAGTAGGTCGTCACAGCAGCATTACCACAAGCTAAGGTGTCACTAGACAATAGAGAATTGCAGCCCCTTATGACCTAATAGGCCCATCTGTGTGCCTCAGTCTTGTTATGTAGTACATGACAGAACCCGCTGCTTTAAGTTAACCACCCAGTGTCACAGTTCCCAATGCTTTGCGACCACATCTTCAGCCCACTCCAAAACCTTTCCAGCATTCCTAAACCCCCCAAAGCCATAAGCAGTTTTTCTCCATTTCTTCCTATTTCCAATCCCTGACAACCACTGATCTGCCTGTTCTCAGTCTCTATGAATTTACCTGTTCTGGGCATTTCATACAATTGGGACCATGTGACATGGCCATTTGTGTCTGGCTTTTACTTAATATTAAGAGTTTGAACTTAGGGCTGGAGAGATGGTTCAGTGGTTAAGAGCACTGTCTGCTCCCCAGAGGTCCTGAGTTCAATTCCCAGCAACCACATGGTGGCTCACAAGCATCTAGAATGTGATCTGATGCCCTCTTCTGGCGTGTAGGTGTACATGCAAGTAGGGCACTCATAGATGTAAAATAAAGAAATAAATCTTAAAAAAAAAAATGAGCTTAAAGTTCATACACAAATGCATCATCCTTTTCCGTAGCTGAAGAGTACATGTGCTTAGAGTCATATTTAAAATGGTTTTAGGTCCATTGAGATGGTTCATTAGGCTCAAGGATGACAACCTGAGTTCAATCCCCAGGACCTATCTGGGGGAAAGAGAAAACCAACTCCACTAATGTATTATGGCATGTGTGTGCCCATACACGTGCACACAAAACAAACAAACAAACAAAGTATATTTTTAATTGTAGAAAAATACACACTAAAATGTACTATTTGAGCTATTTTAAGTACACATAGAGTTCAATGGCATTAATAACACATGCTCACACTGTTGGATATCCACAACATATCTGCTCAAGGTTCTTGTCCTTTGTTCTTTCTCCAGTGCTGGGTATTGAACCCACGGCCTCACACACGCTCGCCAAGTGCTCTGCCCCTGGGCTACAGCTGTGTCTCACTTTTTAAATTTCTTTTTTATTTGGAGACAGTGTCTCACTGAGTTGCCCAGGCTGGCCCATCAGCTTGTCACTCTCCTGAGCGCCTGGTACTACCGGCTTGCGCCACACTGCTACTGTAACGCTCCCCTCTTTCCTGTGTGACAAGAAGCAGTAGCTTGGGAGGAGAGTCACCTGCACCTTAGAAGGCAAGTCAGGTGTGACAGTTTATTCTGGGTATCAACCTGGCCTGGCCAAGGGTCACCCAGAGTAAACATTATTTCTGGGTGTGACTGTGAGGGTGTTTCCAGAAGAAATTAGTGTTTGAATTTAACTCAGTAATTACCCTCCCCAGTGTGGGTGGGTATTATCCAATCTGTTGAGTGCCTGAAGAAAACAAAGCAAAGGAGAAACACATAAATACTCCCATACGCATTAACACACAACATACACACATAAAAACACACACATACACACAAACACACAGCATATACACATATACATACATACACACATAAACACACACAAGTACATACAATAAACACACATACACATACATAAACACACAC
>OU015745.1:14101946-14112482 GCA_907169655.1 Acomys percivali | reverse complement strand
CACACACACACACACACACACACACACACACACACACACACACACACCTTACTGCTGAGACTTCTCATTTCATCTTCCTTTGCTCTCCAACTAAGATTTTTTTTTGCTATCACCTCATTTAGTTCTGAACTCTTTGGACCCAGACTGACACAACATTGACTTTTCTCTTGGTTTCCAGTTTACCGATCGTGTGATTTCACGGTCTCCATAATCTGTTAACTAGTCCTCATTTTTTTTTTATTTTGTTTTTTTGAGACAGGGTTTCTCTGTGTAGCCTTGGTTGACCTAGACTCGCTTTGTAGACCAGGCTGGCCTCGAGATCACAGAAATCCACTTGCCTCTGCCTCCCAAATGCTGAGATTACAGGCATGTGTCACCATGCCCGGCTCTGGTCCTCATTTTTTTTAAAAATCTGTTCACTTTACATGCCGATTGTGGCTCCCTCCATCCCTCATTCCCCCTTTGCCCCCAGTCCTCAGAAAGGGGGAGCCCTCCTCCCCTATCATCTGACCTCAGCCTTTGAAGGCTCATCTGGACAGCCTACATCCTCTTCCTCTGTGGCCTGGCAAGTCTACCCTGCCAGGGGGAAGTGACCAACTAGTGGGCACGAGAGTCCATGTTAATCCTCATTTTAAAATCTATTTCTCTATCATTTATCTACCTATCTATGGTCTATTTATCACCTATCTATCACGCCTCTTCTTTTTGAGGCCTGGTTTCATGCAGCCCAGGCTGGTCTAGAATTCACTATGTAGCTAAAGATAACCTTGGACTTCAAATCAGTTCTCAATGTCCTAAGAAAATGTCATTTCATATTCCTTTGTTCATGTTTCTATGGCCATATTTGGCACAACTTTCTGAAAGTATTTGTGTATTAGTTGTAGTTGAACTGGGAAGGGTGGCCCCCCCAAGGGACAAAATAAAGTCAAGGCCAGATAGTTTATATAGTGGGGTCTGGGTCAGCCCTACATAGTAAGAGCTTACCTCTAAAAAAAAAAAAAAAAGAGAGAGAGAGAAAGACTACAAAAACAATTACCCTTGGCTCTCAGCTTCCTAATAAATACCTGACAGAGAGAAGTTGCCAATAAAAATTTACTGAATGGATGCCTGAGATGAGAATACTGGTAAAGCATCACGGTCCAGCAGAACCAGGCACAGTGGCACACAGGCCTGGAGTCCTCGCACATGAGAAGCGGAGGCAGGAGGATCAGGGATCCGAGGTCATCGTTTGCTATATAGGGAGTCTAAGACCAACTTGGGTACACAAGACCTTGTTTCAAAGAGAGAAGACAAGCCGGGCGGTGGTGGGGCACCCCTTTAATGCCAGCACTCGGGAGGCAGAGGCAGGCGGATCGCTGTGAGTTCGAGGCCAGCCTGGTCTACAAAGCGAGTCTAGGACAGCCAAGGCTACATAGAGAAACCCCGTCCCAAAAAAACCAAAGAGAGAAAAAGGCAGGGGGAGGAGTGGAGACAAATTTATGGCTCTGCCTGAAGTCATTCAAGGCAAGGCAAGAGGAGCAGAAGTTTAAGCTTGGGGCTAGAGTGATGGCTTAGCAGTTAAAACCATGTGCTACTTTTGCGGAGGATCCAGGTTCGGTTCCCTCATCCACATGGGGACTCACAGCCCATCTGTGACTTCCACTTCAGGGGATCCAGTACTCTTTTCTGGGCACCAGGCACTCACGTGATGTGCATGCACACATGCATGCAAATACACGTGGCACATAAAATAAAAATAATTTTTTTTTAAAGCTTAAGGTCATTCATAGTTATACAAGGAGTTCAAGACCAGCCTGGGCTACAAGGCCAGCCTGGGCTACATGAGACTGTCTAAATAAATAAATAAATAAATAAATAAATAAATAAATACATACATAAATAAATAAATACATAAATAAATGTATGTTACAAACTGATAATTGTTTATTGTTAGAATCCTCAGCTCCCGCGTAAAGCCCCGGCTCAGGCTTGGTGTCAGCATCTTTAGTCTCAGGCATTTCTAACTCAGTGCTGGAGGGCTCCTAGGAAAACAGGTGGATCCTTGAAGCTCATTCACCGGATCCAGGACCAGTGACAGACCCTGATTCCTACTTGTATTTCCTACTGCGCTGATAAGACACGCTGACAAGAACAAGGGGCAAGGGAAAAGGGGTATATGTGACTCACAAATCCATGTCACAGCCCGTCACTTCAGGGGAAGTCCAGGAACAGCTAGGCACATTCGCAATGAAGAGCAGAGAGAATTCACGCACTTGTGCTTGTGCTCAGCTGGCTCTCTCTCCACTTTCATACCACCCAGGAACCAAGCCAAGGGAATGGCGCCACCCATTCATGGTGGTTCCCAGCTCCAACATGGCCATCCTCAAACTCACAGAAATCTGCCTGCCTCAGCTTCCTGACTGAGTGCTAATTAAACATGTGTGCTACCACACCTGGCAAAACCAAACCAAAACAAAACAAAAACCCCAAAAACTAGTAACGAAGGGCATGTATGGTGTCAGCAGTACAAGTTTTTCCTACGCTATCAGGCAAGGGCTTGCTCAGCTCTTGGAAGTAACTAGGAGCTCTTCCTTCTTTAATTCCCTGTGGAGAGACTGAAAACACAGACAGCGCACAATGGCTGGACCGAGTGTGGCCAGTAAACTCTGACCCACAACCTCTGCAGGGAGTAATTGACTTCTACCCAGAATTCCATTCACTTGCCAAGCCAGGATCAGCCAGAGAAAGCCAAATGCAACTCCCACAGCGATTGCTTAAGATACTCCACTTCTTGGTAGCCTGCCTCCACCTCCCCTGTTCCAGTGACCTCAGATCCTGGCCGAGCCAGAGCTGGCCTTTTCCACGCTCCATTTTCTTTTCACCTCCTCTGCCCGCAAGAGATGGCGGCTGACACCTTCTTCAGCTAGCTCTGGGCATAAATTTGCCACACTCGTCTGAACTGTCTTCATTTTCTTCCACCACTGAATGAGTAATAGAAGATGTCATAGAGCCAGTTATGAAAAGAGCATCAGTTATTAGACATTTGTAAAGTGCTTTACAGACACTTCGGCATGGCTCATAAACACTTCCAACGTCCTGATACCCCCCATTTTAGAGCTGAGGAAATGGAGAAGGAGCCTAGATTAGGTGACTAGGAGGGGAGCATAAATTTTAAGGTCTGTTGTTTATATGTGGAGGCCAGCCTGCCCTTTGGAATCATTACCATTTTAAAGTATTTGGCTCCAGGTTCAGTGAATATTAAGCAGTAGATCACATTTCAGCCTGGCAGGCGCGAAAGTATTGTTTTTAGTTTGTTTTTCTAACTTTTAGTGGGAGACATATGGGCTGCATTAACTCTACTATGTAGCACAATTTCAAAGATAGTTTCTCTTCCAAAAACATTTTCACCGTCATTTAGCATTTGAAAGTTCAGCACATGCCATCAGCCCTCTTGTTTTTCTCAAAGTTTTGCCTTTTGCAGGAAAGTGGGTGGGAGGTCATAAATTCAGCCAGGAGTATGTTCTGTGATTGTGGCTGGGGATGGTTTTCGGTCATGAGGAGAGAGGGCATGGGGGCAGCATGGACAGAGTTCCCCTCATGCAAGGCTTTTCTTTATTTTATTTTTTTACCCACCCCATTTCCCCCATTCTCCAGGCCAGCCAAAGTCTTAAGATTGGAAACTGAGATTTACAGCACCTAATTAGAGTATGAGGATGCTTGTCTAGAAGGCAAGGAACGATGGGAAAGAATGTGTTTTCATGGCTCCTTGCTGTCTGCAAAAAGGCAGGGACCCTGTCCCTGCTGCTCTCGAAGGAGGAGTCTTGGCAACATTTGATGTGGTTGCCACTGTACCTGGTCAGCACAGCACAGAACGCCCGACTGGTCAGAAGACATTAGCTGAGGTTGATAAGTTCAGCATCGTGTACGTGTTTCAGTGACTATTACATAGTAAGGCTAAGGGGGTAGCTCAATTAGTGCTTGCCTAGCACACACAAACCAGATTTTGGTGGGTATACAGGATGAATTGGAGTTCAAGTTCATCATTGACTAGATAGAAAATTTACCTGTTTTTGCTTCCCAGCACTGGAATATGATTGTGAGTTTTGGGGTTTTAAAAAATCATGTTTTAGGGAGGACTGAATTTACAAGGTTGCCACATTACTTACTGACCCACGCCCCCTTTTGCTGAAGACGGGAGTTATTTTGGCTTACAGTTAAAGAGGGTACAGTCATCATGGCTGGAAGGGAAGGCAGTGGGAGTGTAAAGCTGCTGACATCTGTGTGGATCTGAGAGCAGAGAAAGTCTGCCCACGTTCCCAAACCTTTATAATTCTTGTCTGGCTATATCTGTGTTTCCTTTTATGCCCTGAAAAGAAAACCCAGAAGCCATTAGAATGCTGGGAGTCTAGAAGATGTCAAAACTAACGACTGGTTCCTCTCCTGCCCTCCCCCATCCCTCCCTCTTTCCCTCTCTTCCTTCCTCTCTCCCTCCCCTGCCCCTCCTTTTTTCCCCCCAATGCTGGACTTGAACCACTCACATATGCTAGACACTCTATCATTGAACTATATTCTCCCCTTGCCCCACTTTGTGGTGGTGGTGCTGGACTCGAACCCACGGCCTTGCAGAAGCCAGGCAAATGCTATATCCCCAGACCCTGTAATCACTATGTATTGATCACTAGTTCAATGCAAAGGCCATCAAGGCTCAAAAGCAGATAAAGCAAGGACGGAAGGGTGGAGAACCAGGTCAGACAAGTCCTGCTGCTCTCTAAGCTGTGTTTTTCTCATCCTTTACAACATATAATTAGGATTAAATGGGGGAGGGGCGGGGGATAGGTACACACTTTAGCCACAGATGGCAAACGATAAATGATGCTAACAGATGAAAAGAAGGGTAAGGTGAGTGCTAACCTTCCAGACACTTTTCATATCGCCAGGTAGAAAAGTTAGCCACATTAAAAGGCAAAAACAATCCAAGCTAGGTACCATGTGCCCGCAGTCGAAGCTACTTTGAAGCTACCCAGGAGACCACTTAGCTTCCAGCTGGAGAAAAATAACATGACCAAGAAATAAATAAATAGTAAAAATAGGTATCAAAATGTTGTAATTCTTTTTGGTCTTTATACAGACAGTATGTACCTAGTCATCACACAGATAGAATTCAGTTTGTAACAACTCTCATAAATCTTTATTTCCTTGTATTTCAATGTAAATGGATTTTTCTTACAAAAAACAGAAGAGGAAAAAAAAGCAAATGTTTTTACTAAAGAAATTGCGCAGGGCATGAGGGCACTTTTATGTAATCCCAGCACTCAAGAGGCTGAGGCAGGAGGAATATTGTAAGATTCAGGCCATCCTGGGCTACATGAGACCCTGGCTTTAAAATAAAAAAAAATAAAAAATAAAAAAAAAGGAGAAGGAAGAAACCAAGGAGGAGTATAGAGGAAGGGGTAATACTTGACCTTGGTTTTGAAGGATGGTGCCATCTCTGGGATGATAACTTGGGTTCTATAAGAAAGTAGGCTGATCCCGGGCGTGGTGGCGCACACCTTTAATCCCAGAACTTGGGAGGCAGAGGCAGGCGGATCGCTGTGAGTTCGAGGCCAGCCTGGTCTACAAAGTGAGTCCAGGACAGCCAGGGCCCTGTTACACAGAGGAACCCTGTCTTGAAAAACCGGGGGTGGGGTGGGGTGGGGAGAAAGAAAGAAAGAAAAGAAAGAAAGAAAGAAAGAAAGAAAGAAAGAAAGAAAGAAAGGCTGAGCAAGCCAGTATGCAGCACCCCTCATGGCTTCTGCATCAACTCCTACCTTTGCTGATTTTTGATGGCAAACTGTTCTATGGAACTGTGAGTGAAATAAACCCTTTCCTCCCCAACTTACTTTTGGTCACGGTGTTTCATCACAGCAATGGTAACCCTAACTGAGACAGCTAGCATGCATCACGTCTTGGATTTGATCCTCGGAAGTGGGTGGAGCATAGGGAGCCTCACCTTGCCACATTCAGTCGCTAATCTCTGCTACCGTGGTAGGAGCAGGTGTTACGTGGCTCTGCTTTGTGATGAGAAGACGGCTTGAAGTTGTGCGGTGGGAACGAACTGGTGATGGAGGAGCAGAGTAAGGAGGAACAAGTCACTGTTTTCACATTTTGTGCTGCTGTGACAAATCACCTGAGGCTTAGTGAGTTATGGTGAACCGAAGGTTATTTCCTACAATTCTGGAGGCTGGGAAGTCTAGAATCTCTAAAGCTGAATTTGATGATGGCCTTCATCACTCTTTGGTGGGATGGAAAGTGGAAGGGGAGGAAGTGCCTATATGTGACAGAGAGAAGAAAGGGGGACAGGGACAGAGATTGAGAGCAAGCACAAGAGGGAGATGGAGAGGAAGAGAAAGCCTGAGCTAGGCAGAGAGCCATCTACTTCTGTAATAGGTCATTAATCTATTCATGCGAGCAGAGTCAAGCCACTTACTGGGTGGTCCTAGGGATCAAACTCCGGGCACTATACCTGCTGGGCAAGTGCCCTACGATCCATTTATCTGTTAACACCCTCCTAGTCACCCTGTTGCACTGGACAGTAACTTTCAACAACACAAACTTTGAGAAACAGAGTCATAACAAAGGGAGGGAGGCAGCGGCATCCAGTGACTTTGAGAAGCATTTCTAAAAGAAAATATAATCAGGGCATGGTGGCCCACTCCAGTAATCCCAGCATGTAAGAAGAGGCTGAGATATGAGTTTGAGGCCAGCTCAATCTGCAGAGTGAAACTCTTGATTCAAGAGAAAGAGAAGCTAAAAGGAAGGAAGGTAAATACTGGAATGCCGTGGCTAAGGCATCAGACAAAAGAAAATATTGCTTTGCAGTTGCCCAGTCCAGGATGGACTGAGAAGCAAATGACACTGCTTACTAAGAGGAGGGAACATGGAGGCAGGCGACAGGTTCTCTAGTTCAGCGTTCTCCAGATGAAAGAGTGACTCTTGGTTCTGCAGATGTAGCTCAGTGGGTACACGAGTGTTTCAGGGATATTCGATCACACTGTGAACCCTGAGACTGTGTGATTTACTGGAAAAACTCTTTTTAGTTGTGGTGTGGCTCAGCCTTAGCACACACCTTTAATCCAAGAACTAGAATATTGTAAGGATGATTAAATAAAATAAAATCAACCATAGGCCAAGAGGCGGAGCAAACAACCAGTTCACAGGAAGTGAACATAGGATTATTAAGGAAAGAAAAAAATCCCATAGGGCTGGAGAGATGGCTCAGTGGTTAAGAGCACTGGCTGTTCTTCAAGAGGTCTTGAGTTCAATCCCCAGAAACGAAAAGGTGGCTCACAACCACCTATAATGGGATGTAATGCCCTCTTGTCATGCAGGCACACATGCAGATTAGAGTGCTCATATACATAAAACAAACAAACAAATATTAAGAAAAGAAAAGCCATAGAGAGGAAGAGAAAGTCAGGAGGATGGATAGAGAGACAAATAGGAAGTAGAGAGGGGAGACCTTCAGGTTGAAGGAAGTTGTTTGAGCTGGCCTCGTGGGTGAGGAATATTCCTTCCGGGACATCAGTTGAGGAAGAGGTCAGCTGGGTGCTTTCTCTGCCTCTCTGAGCTAGCACGCTTTCACCCCAGCATCTGGATGAGTCTTTATCCCCAACACCCCATACAACAGACATGGTACCTATAATCCCAGTTCTGGGGAGGTAGAGGGTTAGGAAATTAAAGTCTTCACTACACAGGAAGTTCCAGGCCAGCCACGTTAGCTCTCAGTAGCTGACTCACTCAAGAGGCCACTCTGGGTTTTCAGTTTTGTTTTGTTTTGTTTTGTTTTAGTTTTAGTTTTTCAAGACAGGATTTCTCTGTTTAGCCTTGGTTGTCCTGGACTTGCTTTGTAGAGCAGACAGGCCTCAAATTCACAGCAATCTGCCTGCTTCTGCCTCCCTGAGTGCTGGGGTCGTTTTGTTTAACAGCACTTAGCAGCTCTTCTCTGGGGCTGGGTTGTAGCTCAGTGGTAGAGTGTTTAGCTAGAATGTTCTGGGGCCCAGGTTCAATCCCCAGTAGTGTCAAAGGAAAAATAAAGAAACAAATCATTGTCTGGAAAGTGTCTTTTACTGTAAACCTGTTCTAGTTACAATGTGTAAGAATATAAGGAGAGTGAACTCTGAAAATACTCAACCAGGGCAAGTGGCCTCAGGCAAGTTGCTTAAAACTCTAACTTCCCAGTTTCCTCATCTGAAAGATGAGCATTAAAAAACTCTTAAAAAAAAAAAAAAAAAAGGAAAACTGTACTTTTGGGTGATGGTGGCTCACACCTTTAATCCCAGCATCCAGGAAGCAGAGCCACTTGGATCTCTATGAGGCTGAGGCCAGCCTGGTCTACAGAGCAAGTTTCAGGACAGCCAGAGCCACACAGAGAAATTCTGTCTCAAAAGAAAAAAAAAAAAAAAAGCAAACAAAACAATTGTACTTTTGAAGTAGAACTGGTGCTTGATGCTGGTAGCATGTTCCACAATGCAGTAGTAGACAGAGCCCACAGCCCGTGTGGACGATCCACCCAGAGAGAGACGTACAAGAACGTCTAAATGCTTTGCCACTGGCTCTGCAATCACCTGCCTACATGGAACGGGACGTGGAGCAGGTGCTAGGCATTGACTCCTACCACACCAAAGAGCTGGTGCTGGGCCTGCTGGCAAAGCCCAAGGGCATGACTACCAAGAAGGTCTGCCGCTCCAAAGGAATCTCAGGTGTCCAGAAGGAAGCAGCCTAATAAAATAAAAGGTCCGGGGAGAGCCCCAGGTTGCCTCTGCCTGTAGCTGGTGATGCTTCAGTGCAAAGTGGACCTACAAGGCCGAACCAAGGAGCATGTCCTCTTCACAGACGGCAAGCCAGGCACGTCCTGCATCCTCGGGCAAGCCTGTGCTCTAGCAGAGGCCCAGACCTTTTCTGGAGTAGAGCGCCAAGACAGTCTACCCATGTGTGCTATGCATGCTCGCCTCACAGGCTAATCTTACAGACCCTCTGTGCTGTGGGATTGCCTCGTTTCTCATTTAATATTTAAAAATAAAAATGTTTTGCGTTGAGAAAGGAATATTAAAGGTTGTTGCAAATGAGCCAAGAATGGTGGCACAGGTCTAAAACCCCCGCACTGAGGTGGTGGGAGCAAGAGGATGAGGAGTTCAAAGCCAGCCTCAGCTACATGATAGTTACAAAGCTATCTTACTCTACCAGAGACCTGGACTCAAAAATTAAACATACAAGAATGTCTTCGATCCAAGTGCTTCCTTATTAGCCATATTCTATGGCCACTGGCAGAGACCGGCCTTGCAACATCTCTCACCTGGACTACCGTGGCTACAGCTTCCTCTCTCTGACCGCTCCATTGAGGAAGCATTTAGGAGACTTGTGCAGACATCTAAGCCCCAATGTTTAGGAGGCTGAGGCAGGAGGATCGCAAGCACAGGGGCCCCTGGCTGCAGAGCTGAGTTTAAAACCCAACTGGGACAACTTAGCAAGATCTTGTCTCAAAATAAAATGAAAGGGCTAGGGCAGCTCAGTGGCTGAAGCTGAAAAACAGAAACGGGGAGTAGTTCAGTTGGTAGAATGTTTGTCCAGCATGTACAAAACCCCTGGTTTCCTACTCTAGCATGACACAATACCAAACACATGGCATAACACCTGTAATCCGAGCACTCAGCAAGCAGAGGTAAGAGGATCAGAAGTTCAGGGATATCCTTGGCTACATAGCCAGTTTGAAGGCTAGCTAAAAAAATAAAAATAAAAATAAAAATACAACTGTAACCCTGTACTTCTACATTGATGGCAGGACGGCTGAGAATCTGAGGTCAGCCTGGGTACAAAGTGAGACCTCACTTCAGAAAGGAAAAGGAAAAAAAGGAAAAGAAAGAAAAGAAAAAGAAAGAAAGAAGAAAGAAAGAAAGAAAGAAAGAAAGAAAGAAAGAAAGAAAGAAAGAAAGCCTTCCCATCCTTGGAAAGGCCGCAGCTAGGTGAATCAGGGAGGCAAGAGGAAGCTTCCATAAACACACAGGGAAAGCCTTTCTCTTTGCTCTCCAAATCCGTTAACAAGGAGGGGAGCCATTTTTCAAATCCCAAGGTACTTGGTTACTAATCTGATTCTGCTCTACAAGTGGATATTCAAAAAAAAAAAAATGCTTGTTAAATCATCTCAAGGCTTTATTTATTCAACCTACTTAAAGCTTATGTAAACTCCTTGGAGATTTGTGTCAAGCTGTTAAGTTGGAAAATACATGAAAAATAGGACTTTCAATAGGCCAGCTTGTCTCTTCAATGAGTTTTGCGTGGACCACAGGGGTGAGGGGTGGTTATTAGGAGAATGGAGGAAGAAGGAGGGGAGGAGACAGGAGAAGGGGAGAAACCGGGTCATTTTCTCCTTCCACCTTCACAGCTACCCTTGTTAACCAGCTACCGCCCTCTAGTGTTCGCTCTATAGTTTGCATGTGAAGTCCAGTGAGAGAGAGTGAGAGCGAGAGCAAGAGAGAGAGAGAGAGAGAGAGAGAGAGAGAGAGAGAGAGAGAGAGTTGGAAA
>OU015745.1:14044480-14101846 GCA_907169655.1 Acomys percivali | reverse complement strand
CCGAAGGCCATTTTTTTATGTGCTGAGGTAGCTAGCTCAGCGAGGAAAGGGCTGCTGTACAAAGTTGGAGGACCTGAGCTCAGATCCAGCAGCTGCTTAAAAAGCAGGATGCGAGATGGTGCATTCCGTAATCCTAGCACTGGGGAAGTGAGGCAGGAGGATTCCTAGAGCTCACTGGCCAGGTAGTCTTGCCAAATGGTAAGTGCTATATTCAGTGAGACTTTGAATAAAAAAAAAAAATAAGGTGGAGAGTGGGGGAGTGATGGTGCACACATTTAATCCCATCACTGAGAGGCAGAGGTGGGCAGATCTCTGTGAGTTCGAGGCCAGCCTGATTTACAGAGTGAGTTCTGGGACAGCCAAGGCTACACAGAGAAACTCTGCCTCAAAATCAATCAATCAATCAATAAAAAAGAAAGAAAAGAAAAGAAAAAGAAATTTAGAAAAGCAAACATCATCATCAAAAATAGATTTTAAAAAATTAACTTAAAACATAAGATGGGATGGCAGAGGACCAGCTTGCGGTAGAGTCCTCCATGGTTGCTGCTTCAGCTTCTGCTGTGGATGTTGCCCTGATGAATTATAACCCAGACATGTAAACCAACTGAAGCTTTGCCTTTGTTGCTTTGGCCATGGTGTTTTCCCACAGGAACAGAGGTCAAACTAGACTACCACCCAATTTTGACCTTTGCCCCCCTACATACATGTACATGTGCATACATAAACATGTACAAGCCTACTTATACCTGGATGAATCTACCATTCTTGTTCTGCCAATAAGCACATTGAAATTCAGATATGAGGTGTCCAGCGGACCCAGGGGACCTTCTATACTTACCCTCAATTGCTTGGCAAATTTTCTGCCTTATAAACTTCCCCCAAATTTCAGAACTTAACCAATAAAAGAATACAGCACAATAACCAAAATGCTATATATTACTTCTAATATTATCCCCAGGAAAACTGTGATTGACTTGTGTTCAAGTTTAAATAGTCATAAATAATATCAATAATTTTAAAACTTGGTACAATTTTAGAAAATGTTAACACTTTAAAAGTTAGACCAAATCCCAAATGGGCTTGTCTGGTTGTGTGTCAGAGCTAATTTACTAGCCGGGCCTGGGGCATATACTTGTAATCCCAGAATTTAGGAGGTGGAGGCAGGAAGATCAGGGCATCAGGATCATCCTGGGCCCCGTGGAGAGTTTGAGGCCAGTCTAGGCTCCAGGAGACACTGTCCTAAACAAATAAATAACAGAAAACCCAACTTACCATTGTCTCCATGGTGGATTAATATTCTGCTAAAATTCTCCCAAAGGAACTTCTTTGGTCATTGACGGGAAAGAGAGGTTGTCATTTTTTAACAGGGAACACATACTTTTATCATTTCATCATTTGGCTGATGGGAAGAAACTGAAAGCTGTCCAGCTGGCCTTGCCACTCAGGGCAGCGCTGAGTAACAAGAGATTTATTCAAATAGTTAATTGGAGGGAAATACATCTGGAATGAGTTTTATTGGAATTCATATAAAAAAAAAGAAAGAAAAAAGATTCCTTTAAGCTAGTATCAAACAGTTGCCATTATCTGGGATGAGAAATAGTAATGAGTCCCAACTCAGACTCCTAAACTTATGAGTTGTTGTTGTTTGCTTGCTTGCTTTTTAAAACCAGATACACATTTCTAGTTATATTCAGGTATACTTAATGTTTTAGTTAGGAATTATTTTCAGCTACTATTTTACAGATAGGTCACTCAATGCCTTAACTTAGTTTCTTGTATCCTTTCTCCTCTTCTTAAAAAACAAAAAACAAAAACAAAAACAAAACAAAAAAAAAAAAATGAAAAGAAGGTGGTTGGGCTGGGGTGTGGCTGAGAGGTAGCCTGCTTGCTTGGCATGCAGGAAGCCTTGGCCTCTAGTCCTGCAAAAGAATTAAAAAAAAAAATTTTTTTTTAAATTAAAAATTCAGACATGGGCCAGGAGTGGTGGCACATGCGTTTAATCCCATCATTTGGAAAGCAGAGGCAGGGAGAATATCTGTGAGTTTGAGGTCAGCCTGTTCTACAAAGTGAGTCCAGGATAGCCAGGACCATTACCTACCTCAAAACAAACAAACAAACAAACAAACAAATCCAGACCTGATAGTGAAAATCTGCAATCCCTGAATTCAGGAGGCAGAGGAAAGGCAGGAAGATTAGGAGTTCAAGACCAGCCTGGGCTACCTGAGCTTGTATCAGAAAGAAGAGGAGGAGGAAGAGGAGGAGGAGGAGGAAGAGGAGGAGGAGGAGGAAGAGGAGGAGGAGGAGGAAGAAATATAATGGGAGCATTCTTCAAGATATAGTTCCTGCTGAGTGGGCTGGGCAGAAGGTGCATTTGGCAATGAGTTCTTACACGAACTAAGAGCTGCCTAATTTGTCTTTAGATATCGACATAGATCCCATTGATCAAGTAATCAAGTCTTGAATAGCGTTTCCTGCGGAGGGATTCCACTAGCATCCTACCCAGGAGGACGAGGCCTATTACTAGGAACAGAACACCAAAGAGGAGGGTCCCAGTGAGAAGCCACTTCTCAAATGAAAGGCCACGCTGGTGTTTTGCAACCCTGCTCAGTGATGCGCTGCCTACACTGACCCTCCCATTCTCCCAGGAAGCAGTCTTGTTGGTGGCAGAAGACCCTGAGGTTGGCAAAGAAAGGACAGCAGAACTCTCCCCATGCTCTGTGTCTGAAGTGAGCTTGGAGCCTCCTCGAAAGGCCACCGTGTCTAAGGCTCCTTGTGCGTCTGGGCGTGCCCTGAAGGCGGTAGTCAAAGCTGCCTGGTGTGTAGCCACGTCTGTAAAACTTGTGGACGCGGGGACTTCTGGGGGCTTTGAGGTCACAATGGTCATAGGCGGAGCTGTGGTGGCCACCTTCTGCTGCAAGGTCACAGGTGTCAGTGACACTCTGGGCAACAGAAGGGCAGGCTTCCGAGTCGCAGAGACATTGTGGAGGGAAGCAACTGCTATGGTGGTGGATGACGCAGTCGTGTTTTCAGGGAGTTCTGAGGAAAGCTGTAGACCAGGAGAACGGCTTTTTTCTTTATAAACAGGAAGCTGTGTGGTTGCTTCATCCATCTTGACGAGTTTCTGAGAGTGAACTGAGGCTGTGGGCATCTGAGAAGACACACCTCTCCAAAAGAGGTCAGTGGGTTTTGGGTAACCTGTTGCCGGAGGGACCCTGGGAGTGACTGCTGATGACGTATGGCCATGTACCAGGGACTCTTCTTGTGTTAACTTTTGGAGCAGCGAACTAGCTCTGGTCGATGGAAAATCTGAAAATTTAAGGAAATGAAAAGGAGAGTTAAAACGTCCATGGTAAGGTACATATAAAACAAAAATGTTTCCTATGCCCTCAAACTATTGGTGCTTGATGCACGTGCTGGCTAAGTATTATTTGCTGTTGTTCTTGTTGTTTTATCAGTTTACAGAAACCAGAGTCATCTGGGAAGAGTGAACCTCAACTGAACAAATGCCTCCGTCAGATTGGCCTGTAGACAAGTCTGTCAAGGCATTTTCTAGGTTAATGATTGATGTGGGCAGACCCACCCCAGGGCAGGTGGTCCTGGGTTGAATGAAAACACAGGCTGTGCCAGCCCTGGAAGGCAAACCAGTAAGCAGTTTTCCTCCAAGACAACTGCATCAGCTCCTGCCTCCAGGTTCCTGCTTTGGCTTCCCTCAATGATGGATCATGATCAGGGTATATAAGCCAAATTAACCCCTTCCTCCCCAAATTGCTCTTGACCAGTGTTTTATCACAGAAATAGAAAGCAAACTAAGATATGACAACTTCTCTCTCTCTCTCTCCCTCTCTCTCTCTGTCTCTCTCTCTCTCTCTCTGTGTGTGCATGTGCGTGTGCATGTGCGCATGCATGCCCATACACACATGCAAGCACAAGTGCATGTGTGTGCACACTTGTGTATACATGCTGGAAAATGAACACAGGCCCATCCTGTACACACTACGTGTGCACTGTACCACTGAGCTACCCCCCAGCCTCAGATACTTGATATCTCACCAAAAGCATGTATGAAATAAAAAGTACAGTGGCTAAAGATCACAACAGTGTCTCTCTACCTCATGGTGTGGCTTACTTCTAGCCTGTTGGGACGGAAGAGAAGAGAAAGTGGGGTGGGGGTGGGGTGCCTCTGGCTGAATGAGGAATAGGTGGGCGCAGCATGGAGGCTGAGAGAAGCACCAGGCAGAAGGCAAGAGGTTTAGGGAGCTGAGGACAGCTGAGGGCTGAGGCAGGGCAGGGAGGGGCCTCTGTAGCTTAAGCAGGACCATGACTGTCAGGGAAAATGCTGGTGTGAGCCAAGCATTCCTGCAGATGTGCCACCTGCCAGCGTGACAGGTTACCATGGAGACAGATGTTCCAGTCTGAGCATGGGACAGGTGAGAAAGCGTGAGTGAAGCCTTGGGGAAATGAGAAGTGGGAGGAAGCAGGGTCCTAGTGACAGGCCATTAACAGTGACAAGGGCTTGACAGATAGGGGGAGGGGTGGCCTTGGAGGCTCTGGACTCCTTGAAGAACACCAAGCCGAAGAAACAGGGCAAGGCAGGTAACATTTTCCAAGTAAAGTCAAGGGTGGGTGGTTCTAGAGTGTTATCAGAAGAAGGAGGCTCTCCGTGAGACTTGATTTGGACTTTCAAAGCTTGGAATTAACAGAGCAACTAACTGCCCTCGGTTATGAGCAAGATGTCTGCAATTATAATGCCCACACTGGACAGGAAGAGTAGGGCCATTCAGACCAGCTGCTAGGGTGGGGATTAAGCTGAACATTCGGGGTTTTGCTCTGAGCCACGCACAGCTACTTATCACAGTTCAAACTGGAAAAGCTTGTTAAGGCAATCAAGTGCAGTGAGGGATAACTTGATTGCTCCATATTAACTCTGCTACTTTTGAAAGTATTAGAAGGGCAGGCCGGGGCTGGGAGTGTAGCTCGGTTGGAAATGCACTTGCCCACACGCATAAAGCCCTGGGCTCCACCCCCAGCATCACACGAACTGGACACTGTGGAACACACACATGTAAATCCCAGCACCCAGGAGGTGGAGGTAGGAGGATCAGATATTAAGGGCTATCCTCTGCTACATAGAGAGGTCAAGGCCACGGGGGGGGGGGGGGCACGGCGGCGGGCAGTACATGATACCCACCTGGGGGTCTATAAAAAAAAAAAGAAAAGAAAAACAGGACAGAAAAAAACAAAACAGGAAGAAATGCAGGAAGCACAGAGGCGCAGCCTCCTCTCTCTCTTTCTTCCTGTTGGTTTCTGACGTAGACCTCTCACGTCTCCTGACAGATCCAGAGGCAACTGCAGAGGTGTGAGCGTGCTGGCTGCTCACCAATCCCCACACCTTTCCATGACTTGCTCTTATTTATTTTACAGTTTAAATATTTATTTGTTAGGGTGGGGGAGGACCCAGCATGTGTGTGAGGAGGTCAGAGGATGATGTGGAGAAGCCTGCTCTCTCCTTCCACCACGTGGCTCCTGGGGACTAAACTCAGGTCAGCAAGCCCGGTAGCAAGCTCCTTTGTCCACTGGGACTTCTTGCTGGCCCTATTTCAGTTTTTGGAGACAGTCTCACATGGCTCAGGCTACTCTTGAGTTTCATATGTAGTTAATGCTCACCTTGAACTCCTGATCCTCCTACCTCCACCCTGGTGACATTACAGGCAGGTATCATCCCATCAGATTACTACTAAAGAGCCTTTAAAACAGTCACCTAGGGGCTGGAGAGATGGCTCAGAGGTTAAGAACACTGCCTTTTCTTCCAAAGGTCGTGCGTTCAATTCCCAGCAACCATATGGTGGCTCAAAACCATCTATAATGAGATCTGGTGCCCTCTACTGGTGTGCCGATGTACGTGAAGGCAAAACACTTAACAAATAAATAAATCTTAAAAACAAACAAACAAACAAACAAAACCAGTCACCTAATTAATCTGGGACATGGTTTACCATCAATGACCAGATCGAGCCGGCCACCTACCTTTGTGTGGCTTGCAAGCTGTGAATGAAGTTTACATTTTTAAATGGTTGAAAACTAACCAAAGGGATGTTTGACCTGAGAAGTTCATATACTATTTGAATGTATATGGTCTTCAATCAAGTTCTACTTGACTGTCCAGCATGATCTTTTATTTACATATACCATATGGTCGATGACGAATAGATTTAACTGGTTGCATATGGCCCGAGTGCTTCACACCCAGGCCTCCAAAACCTAGCTACTATTTATTTGACGCTAGACAGAAAAGCTGGCCAACACGTGCTCTAAGCTACTGTGCTCTGACACAGAAGTGGGAGCTGGGTGTGTGCTGAGGCCTGTAATCCCTGCACTTGGGAAGGAGAAGGGTCAAGAATTTGCAGTCATCCTCAGCTACATAGTGAGTTCAAGGCCAGCCTGACTTACATGAGACCCTGTATCAAAACCTTTTATCCCCTCCCCACAATCTGCATACTTGAGCTTCCTTTTTCCTCTGATAGCACAGACAGATCCTTCTCTCTCTCTCTCTCTCTCTCTCTCTCTCTCTTTCTCCTTTCTTAATTATTTTATTATATACTTTATATATAATAAAATGTTTTATTATATATAAATATCTATTACTACAGGTGATATCATAGCATCACCATCTGTATCATAAGGTATTCAATAAAAATGATGACTCAGAGGCTGGAAGTGTAGCCTATAGTACGCATAAGGCCCCAGGGCAGATACTCACGATCATACACAAAACAAACACACCTCAGCATGTTTCATTTTAAAGTTAAAAAAAAAAAAAAAGTCAGTTAGATGACTCAACGGGGCCGCCAAGCCTGGCCTGAGAAGCCTGAGTTCAGACCCCTGGACCTACATAGCAGACACGGTAGGGGACAACCAACTCCTACAAGTTGTCCTCTTACCTCTGCACTATCACTCTGGTGAGTACAGCTCCTCTAAATAAATAATAAATAAATAAGTGATGTAATAAAAAAAAATTTAAATAATATTCTAAAGTAAAGAGAGGGCAAGGGAGAGAGAGAGGGAAAAAAAGCAGGACTAACTGACGCGCAGTCTGTATGGTATTATAAGTGAGATGTGCCCACTGACAAGAATGACCGAAACAGCTATTGGCCTTCTCAAGCTCGTCGGCCCAGCTATTAGGACAATCAAGCGCTGGGCCCACTTGATAAGGTACATGTGTTGGCAAAGAACCTGGACCCACACAGAATCCTCCACACCTGCTCCTCTCACCGCGCCCACTGCAGCTCGCACTGGGCGGGGCTTCCTCTGTGGACAGAAGCCACAGAGGGAGCTGGGAAACAGCCCCGGGCCTTAGCCTCTCCTTTAGAGTTTCATTTTTCAAGGGATTTCACTGAGTTAAAACAACAAAATCAAGCAAGCAAGCACGTAAACAGATTTCCAATTTATTGGATTTCTGAATTCTCCCAATCTTACAGTGCTTGGTAGAAAAGATATATTGCAAAACTATTAAAAACAGATGAATGCTACGCAGTAATGCTTTTATAGGCCAAGCAGAGTCTACTGCCATCTTTTAAAGTGTCAGTCTGTAAATATTAGTCAGTTGGCTACAGGAAATAAAAGTTCCTTCAGAAACAAACCGCCAAACAGATATTTACATTTCAGTAACAGGATAATTTATGATCAATGGAATAACTCAACCCATAAACGCAAGTAGATTTATAAATAGAATTAAGAACATAACTTGTATACATCCTGTAGGAATAAACAGTCCTCTGCCATGTGTCCAGGATCTGGTGTCACTGCCAGGAAATGTCCTTCAACCTGTGCTCATGATGCCCCCTGGTGGCTGCCACCAGAACAGGTCAACTCCTGTTCCTCCGCCCTCTTACTCCTCCTTACAGTGTTCTTACATAGGCCCACTCTGCTTTCCTCTTGTCTCCACTGGTCAGCATCTTTATCTTGTGTTTCTTCTTTTAGACAATATAAAAGCAACAACTCCACAGAAGTGTTATGGAAATTAGAAAAATTAATCTCCAGTTATAATTTATTATAGCAGATCATTCAAATGACATGTGCTTTTTGTACCCATTTATGGAAATGCCTGGCACATTGGATTTCCCTGGTTTTGGAATAAAATTCAGGCAAACCCTAGCTCTGAAGAAGAAACAGTCAACACCCAGGTACCCTAAGTAGTTCATTCCACAAAGCACCTTGACAGGCGAGAGAGAACCCTTCATTCCATTCTACCCTCTGACTCTAATCTGCTCTCCTCGAAATCTCCCAGGTCACAGATGTGGCCCCACCCATCCAGCTGTCCATTCAAAAACTAAGACTCAGCTCCTTGTGTCTATTTTCCTGGCCACCAACCAGTCCTGTCAATATTACCTCCTTCCATCCCCTGTATCGTCCGCCTGGACCCCGTTCTTCCTACACCTCACTTCCCACAAACCAGGTTTTCCATTTCCCCTTTCCTGTGGCCTCGGGTGGGTCCAAAAAGAGCCACTGGTGAGCTTTGAGAAGTCTCCTTAAAGGCACAGTGGAAGTACACACAGCTGTAGTCCCAGCACTCTGGAGACACAGGTAAGCAGACCTCTGTGAGTTCAAGACCAGGCTAGATTACATAGCAAGTTTCGGACCAGCCAACGCTATAGTGGGAGGAGACCCTGTCTTGCAAAAAAACCAGAAGTGAAACAAATCATTTGGGCAAGCAAGCTGGCTTGGAGGGTGGAGGCACTTATGCATAAGCCTGGCCACCTGAGACCTCCATGCCTGCCATGGCATGTGCACACATAATAGTGTGTACATAATAGTGTGTACATAATAGTGTACACAATAATATTGATTTTAAAAAATATACCATGGCACATGCCTACCTAAAAACTTCCCTTGTACACCTACAATAAAACCTACTTCTCCTGGATGACAAATGCATCTGTGATCTGGGCTCCCTTCCTCCACGCCACACCCTATGCACAACTCACTATGCCTCTGAGGTTCAGAATGAACATTTGGTCTTCAAGCATTCCAGCTCCATTCTGCCTAAGGATCATGGCCCTGAAAGAGCTCCCTCATCTTCTCCCATCTGGCCCCTGGCTTTTCAGATCTCAGTCTAGGGGTCCCCTTGGCGATTATTCTATTGGATCCTCTCAACTCTGGACATCACGTGTGACTCCGCTACATTCTTCTGGAATGGTGGTCATCTCTGTCCCTCAAAGCCAGCTTCAGAGATAGGAACTGTGCTTTTCATGTCCAGCACCTCATCCCTGGGGTATAAAAGTTTGCTAAGGCACAGGAAATGCTAATAGTCAACAGTTCTCTTGTGGGCTAGCCTGGGCTACAAAGGAGACTGTCTTCTTTTAAAAGAAAAGCTTTCATAACAGACCTGTGTACTTCCAATAATATGAAAGTAAAAACAAAATAAAAATACTGCCAGATGCGATTATAGGAAAATATATTTTGGTTTAATGAATTTCCAATCACAAAATATTTATGAATCCTTTTGGCACTTAGGCTTTTATAGGAAGTCTTTCACAGAGGCCAGTGCTTTAAATAATTCAGGCACAAAGGGAAGAGAACAATGCCTTCATTACCTCTGATGAGTCTGTAGCTCACAAGGCCCTTTGCTGGCTTCAGTGGACAGGCGTCCTCACTGGGACAGAAAAACAGGTAGCAGTTGGGCTGCCCAGCTGTCTTCCGGGTATCGAAGATCATCAAATTACACGGTTTGTCCCCTGCAACGAAAGGCTTGTAAGTATGACTTCAAAAGAGAACTTTCCTGAGTGGGGCAAGCTGGAGCGGCTTTACTCGGAGTCCCTTGGTCACTTTGCTTCTTTGCTGACTCGGATCGGTTCCCTTAGTTTAGCAATAGAAAGCAATCTCAAAAGACATTGATTGGGTTTCTAAACCTGAGTTAAGGTAATCTTGGAAAAGCCTTTTTTTCAATTTAAAATTTCATTATCGATTTTATGCGTATGGGTATTTGGCCGGCATGTGTATCTGTGTACTGTGTGCATGTAGTGCTTGCAGAAGCCGGAAGAGGGTATCAGATCTTCTAGAACTGGGGGGACAGGTGGTTGTGAGCATGATGTGGGGGCTGGGTCCTTTGGAAGAGCAGCCAGTGCTCTTAGCCTCTGAGCCATCTCTTATCTCCCCAAACCAATTGTTAGCAGAACATTTAGTTCTCCAGGGATAACTCTTCTATTTGTTAAAATATCCTTTAGGGGCCAGGGGTTTGGGTCCTAGCACCTACATGACACTCCCAATTATCTGTAAGTCCAATTCTAGGGGATCTGATGTCCTCTTCTGGCTTCCTCAGGTACCACGCGCACACACACATGATAAACAGACAGACATGCAGGCAAACCACCCACACACATAAAATAAAAATAAATCTGAAAAAATAACAACAAAATACAAAAATACAGGCCGATAACCTCAGCACTCAAGGAGGTAGAGGCTGGAGAAACGAGTTCAAAGCGATGCTCAGATACATAGTGAGTTTGAGGCCAGCCTGGGCTATAAAGAGATTCTATATGAAAACACCAAACTCTATGGCTGGGAAAGAGAGGTAGCTCTATCTCTTTCCTCCATGACGCAACCCAAGATAACCCTAGTTTCCTCTTCTGACAGTGTGATGCTGCAGTAACACTGGTGAAGGTTAATATCACTGTCAACTTGATAGGTCTGAGATGCACACAGGAGTCAGTGAAGCACACCCCTGCCTGTGTCTTTTCAGAAAGGATTAACTCCATAGGGAAGACCAGTATTGACTATGGGTGCCATTAGAGTGGGAACCTGGATAAGGAATGGAAAGGTGGAAAAAGGAGACCCCTAGCTGGGCAGGTGGGACGGGTCAGTAATCTCAATGCTTAGGAAGCCAAGGCAGGAAGGTCAGGAGTTCAGGGTCATCCATGGCTACATGAGTTTGAGGCTAACTTGAGCTATATATTACCCAGCCCCAAACAAAAACTGAGCATAGATAGCTGTACATCCTGTGATCTCAGCACTCAAGGGGCCGAGGCAGGAGGATCATCACAAGCTCAAGTACAATCTAGTCTATACAGCAAAATGCTGTCTCGGAAACAAACCAACCATTTTTGTGAAATAGAAGGATTATCTGTGAGGAGCGAATGTTGGATGTGTGGGTGTTTGTTGGCGACATCGGGAACCAGACATTTGTCCTCAATTCCAGGACCTGAGGGTTTTCTACTTTACAGTGAAAGTACTCATACAGCTTTGCTGCCCATGGATCTTAGCTTACGGATTTTAAACCTTCCCCTTATTTATTCAGCAGTTAAAACTACGGTTTTAAAGTACTCTGATAATCTGACAACAGTCCTAGACTGTAGGAAAGTGTACATCAAAGAAAGGACACAAGTTTCCACCCAGGACTGGGGGTCTTATGGACCTACCACTTCGTCTAAGTTCCCACCATGTTACTTCACGTCTTCCATTACTATCACAAAATACCTGCTGTAAACAACCCAAGGGAGGAAAGATCTGTAGGAGCCTGTGGTGCCAGAGGCATCCCTCCAGGCTGACACCCAGCATGGTATGGAACTCACGATTCTCCGGAAGGCCAGGATTTCAGGGATGCATCACCATGCCCACCTCTATGGCGCATAAATGTTTATCTCAACATTTGTAAGACCAGCACTTTATCCCCTGAGCTATTGGGGCTTCTCCATCAGCACTTATAAAAAAAACCAAGTAGGAATTTACATTAAACCACTGTACTGTCTAAACCACAGCATCACAAAGCACACTGTTTGAAGGTCATGAAACGGCTATTTCCTATGGACATCTAGTGTAGGGTCTCTTCCCATACCAGATCTCCAAAGCCCTGGCAAGAATGGGGCATCTTTCAGTTCCCTTCAACCCACTTCTGAATCTAACCAGCTTCAGTTAGCTCCAGCCTCCATAGGCTTAAAGGTTCTGCTCTGCAAGCCTGCCATCCTCTCAGAAGCCAGTGGCAGGTGGCAGGTCTCAAGTTACCTGAACTCTGACTGAACTACAAATTCAGAGGTTGCCACAACCCTGCCTCTCCCATTTGATACTTTGCTAGTACGATTCATAGAACTCAAGAAATAATTATATTTACAATTACATTGTAGGATGACAGACATGTTTTTTTTTGTTTGTTTGTTTGTTTTTTTTTTTTTGCATACATGCTGGCTATCAAATCCGGGGCTTTCCCTCTATAAAATATAAAGGATGAAAATGAACAGTTGGATGAACGGGAACATAAGGAAAGGTCTGGAAGGATCAAGAGTGCAGAAGCTGAAGTCCTCATGGAATTGTGGCATGCTACCTTCCTACCACACAAACACATACACTCATTTACCTGGAAGTTCCCCAAACATCATCTTGTAGGGACCTATATATGACAGCTCTATTGCATAGGCATAATCAATAATAGTCATCGGCCTCTTGGTTCAATGGACCCCTCCCTGGAGACCAGGGCACAGGGCTAAAGGTTCCAAGCTCTTTCTGATGACCAGCGACATCTAGAATAGTCTGTGGGCCTGTTAGGTAGTCTCAAGTAGCATAAGTGAGTTATAGTTGAACTGGACTTACGATCATGAATCTTGCTCCTGTCACTCACACATTCCAAGGGCTTGGGAGCTCTGTGCCCCCAAACACAGGACAGCCTGCATGTAACTCCAGCTGCTCAGAAGGCTGAGACAGGAGAATCATAGGTGCATGACTTGGCTGGATTACAGAATGGGTTTAAAGGCAGCCTGACAATTTTGTATGACCCTGTCTCAATTAAAAAAATAAAAGGAGAGGGGCTGGAGAGATGTCTCGGGGGTTTAGAGCACTTGCTGCTTTTTACAGAGGACCCAGGTTTGATTCCCAGCACCCAAATGGCAACTCACCTGCAACGGTTTCAGGGGATCTGATGCCCTCTTCTGGCCTCTCCTGGCACTTGCATGCACATGGTGCATATACACATCCAGGCAAATACTCATACACATAAAGTAAAAATAAGTCTTTCCTTTTTAAGTAAAAAGAGGGGAAGGGAAAAGACTGAGTGGGAAAGCACTTACTTAGCATGCATGTACATGAGGCCATGGGTTCCATCTGCAGTTACAGCACCACCAAGAAATAAGAGCCCGAGACAAAGACCACAGGTATATTCCTTATGCCCCGGCAGCATAGAAAGAGAAGTTCAAGAGCAGTCACCTGCTTCAGTGTCTCACCCAGGGCTGTTTCCTGCTCCTTGATGGTGAAGCCTTCCTATCCCATGTACTAACTTTAGCAGTTAGCCTAGGTGTGGCATATTCAATAACGTTAACACTGGATCATGTAGAGAATTCAGACAGGGTCAGGAGCAAAACTGAACCATCCAGCTCTGCTTAAAGGCTTCTCTTCCCAGCTCGCAGATTTGAAGCCCGAACTGTTTGAATGTGTTGGTTTAAACCCACGAAGCTAGATGGCTCATGTGAGCCTGGCCACCTGAGTTTCCTCCCTGAACCCATGTAAGAAGTGTGTGGACACACGTATCAGCAACTTTACTACAGCCCCGGGGAGGGATGGTGGAACGCACTTTGTAGACAACGGTGTCACTTGTCTTTCTGCTCTACTGAGAATCACTGGTACAAGCTAACCAGCCACACCCAACTACCATGTCACAGAACACACAGGCCACCACAGGCGTGTCACCTACCTGCTATGTTCTGTGTTGAGCAGCAGGCACCGATGCAGTCTTCCCGAGTGGCTGTATGTGTGGGCTCATTGCCTCTGATGCCTTTGGAAAGAGAAGTCTGGATGTCAATAACAACACCCTCTAGACTCTCCGTGAGGCAGTTCTGACCAGCAGACAGCCTTGGTGTCAGGAGGCAAATCACCACCAAAGTGTAAGCCCAGCTCCCTCCCCTGAAGAACATTCTGAACTCCTGCTCAGTCTCGGTCTCTCTTCAGAGGTTAAGGATGACCCTTCGGATCTCAGTGGACGTCAGGAAGGTTGTACAGACTGCTTTTTCTCTAGAACAAAACAAAACAAAACAAAACCTGTCAGTGGCGCCACATAATGATATCAGAGGTTGCTAGGACCTTAACGGCACACCAGAGAATTAACAGCTGTTGCTGCTGCTTCCTCCCTCCCTCCTTTCCTCCCTTTCTCCTTTCCTTCCTCCCTCCCTTCCTTCCTTCCTTCCTCTTCTTTCTGCAGCCATGTCATCCCTTTCTGGTCATTATACACTCTCCCTCAGAAATTAGCAACACAGCAATGATAACAAAAAGTAACCAACACAGCGTGCATGCCCTACATGCTTTTGCAGAGGCCAAAGAGCATATGGGTGTCCTGATCTAGCACTCTCTGTCTTATTCCCTTGAGCCAGGGTTTCTGCTGAACCTGGCTCTTGTTGACAGTGTCCCGCCTCCCCTAGTACCCAGCACTGAGGTTATAGGAAGGCATGGTATGCCTGGCTTTTTATGTGGGTGCTGGGGATTCAAACTCAGATCCTCAGATTTGAACAGCAAATGTCTTCCCCACTAACCCATCCCCCCAGTTCCAAATTTCTGCTTCTTTAACCTTTCCTTGACCATGATCTCCCTTGATGATCTAAGGAAGCAGAGGTTCTATCTTGAGAGAAATGCTCTAAATGCACAGATGGGCCGAGGGTGCAGCACAGTGTTAGAACACCTGCACAGCATACTCAAAGCCCTTTGGAAGCTGGTTATGTTATCATAACCGTTTCAGGAGCTTCGGCTGTAACTCAGTTGGTACTGCTCATATAACAGGCACTGGGCACTGGGTTCGGTTCCCAGCACCACACACACGGGGCCTGGTCACACACACACCTATAATCCCGGCACTCAGGAGGAAAACACAGGGCGATCATAAGTTCAAGGTCACTGTCTAATACATAGCCAGGTAGAGACCAGTCTGAGCCATATAATACCCTGTCTCAGAAAACAAACAAAACCAAATGGGGAGGAGAGACCCAATGACATCTATAAATTCAATGCCAGTAGTAACTCTGTGGATAACAGCAAAATGATTCTAACAATTAGACAGGAATGCAAAGAGACCTGTGAGAGTCAGCATGAGAGTGAAGGAGGAGGGGGGAAGAGGAGGGGGAGGAGGAGGAGGAGGAGGAGGGGAGGAAAATGAGGGGGAGGAACAGGAGGAGAAGGAGGGGGAGAGGGAAGAGGAAGAGGAGGAGGGAGAGGAAGAGAAGGAGGCGGAGGAGAAGGAGGAGGAGGGGGAGGAGGAAGGAGAGGAGGAGGGGAAGGGGAGGAGGAAGAGGAGGTTGGCAGAGCAACAACTCCTGATTCAATGCCTACTAGAAAGTTATAGTTACCAAAACTATGCACTATAAAAAAAAAAAAAAATAGACAGACATATCAATGGAAGGGGATGTAGTCCAGGAAGTGACACACACACATACAGACAACTAATCTTTGGCAAAGGTGCAAAAGGCAATGCAAATATAGTTTTGGGGGCCTAGAGAGACAGCCTGGTACTAAGGAGTACTTGCTGTTCCTGCGGAAGACTGAAACTCGGTTCTCAGCACCCACATTAGAGGGCTCACAGCCACCTGTAAATCCAGCTCCATGGGCCCCACCACCCTTGTCTGACCTTTGCACACATGTGCATACTTACATACAGACATACGAATAAAAATAAACTAGACCTTTAAAAAACGGAGTTGGAACAATTGGACAGCCACATGTGAAAAATAAATGGGGACACAAACATTTTAACGTTCACAACAATGAACTCCAATGGATCACAGCCCTAAAAGTAAAACACACATCTACACAATTCCAGGCAGTAGCATAGAAGAGACTATTTGTTCTTTGATTGATTAAATGATGTATTTTTAGATACAACAGCAAAAGTACAATCCCTTAAAAGCTGATTTAACATTTATTTTATTTTATGTGTTTGAGTGTTTAGCGTGTGTATATGTATGTGAGCCACATGCATATATAGTACCCACGAAGGTCAGAAGAAAGCACTGGCTCTCCCTGAAACTGAAGTTATGGATGGTTGTGAGCTCACCACGTGGGTGCTGGGACTGGACCCAGGTCCTCTGCAAGAACAAGAGCTCTTAAGGACAGAGCCATGACTCCAGCCGCTGATGCTCTACTCAATTAAAAAAAAAAAACCTGTTGTTCTGTTTGTATGGGGGGTGGGGTGGGGTACACATGCCTGTGGGGCATTGATGTTCAGAATCTTCCTTAACAGCTCTTCCATCTTCTTTGGGGGCAGGGTCTTTTAATCAAACCCAGAGCTTGCTGATACAGCTAGCCTCTCCAGCCAGCTTGCCCCAGAATCCTATCTCCACCTTTCAAAGGCTGCCCAGCCTACCCAGGATCTGTGTGGGTTAGGGATCCAAACTCTAGTCCTCAAGTTTGCCTGGCTAGCGCTTTACCTACTGAGCAGTCGCCGGCCCAACCACAGAAAATATATGTGTAAAACACCTGTCTGGTAAAGGTCTGACACCCAAAATATACCGAGAACTATTAACAATCATAGAAAAACTTTAATAAATGAAGCCAGGAATGGTGGTGTAGACCCTTAATCTCAGCATCTAGATCGCTGTGAGTGTGAGGCCAGCCTAGTCTATATATTGAGTTCTAGGCCACCCAGGGCTGCATAGTGGGAACTTTGTCCAAAAAATAAACAAACAAAAATAATTTCCCCCCAAAAAACAGGAACAAAACCAAAAAATTGGCAAGAGATCTGAGCAGTCATATCATCAATAATATATATATATATATACATATATATGATGACAAATAAACATGCTAAAAATGCTCAACATTGTATCATCAAGGAACTGCAGTTTCAATCAACACTGAGGAACAACCACTCCACACCTATTAGGATGGTAAAAATCCAAAACCCAGGCAGCACCAAACGCTGATGTGAACTAATGGGATTCCCATTCCCTGCTGGTAGAAATACAAAATGGAATGGCCACCCTGGAAGAAGTGTGGCTGTGCCTTACTAAGCTGAAAGGCTGTCTCCCCATAGAATTCAGCACTGTCCTACACATACTTTCCCAGGTGCATTAAAAGCTGTGTCTAAGGGCTGGAGAGATGGCTGAGCTACTAAGAGCAGATACTGCCTTCCCTGAGGTGCCAAACTTCAGCTCCAAGAGGATCTGACACCATCTTCTGGCCTCTTTAGGCCATGTAGGCTCATGTTGTAGGCCAATCAACACACACACACACACACACACACACACACACACACCATAGATCTTCATGGGGATATTTATAGTAGCATTCTTCAAAATTGCTCACAGCTAGAAACAACCAAATGCCATTCTTAGGTGAATGGATAAATAAGACACAACTATATATTTAAGTGGTGTTCAGCAATAGAAGGAAATAATTATCAAGCAACAGAAAGCTAGGGGGGAAATTCTTCAGTTGTATAATGCTAAGTGAAAGAAGCCAGTCTGAACAGGTTTGACTCTGAATATCCATCTCCTGATATTCTGGAAAAACCAAGCCAGAGAGATGGTAAAAATAACCAGAGCTGGAGCTGGAGAGATGGGTTTGAGGTTAAGAGCGTTGGCTACTCCAGAGGACCAGGTTCTACTAGAACCTACATGGTGGTTTACAATTATCTGTAATTCTGGTCCCAGAGGATCTGACGCCCCCTTCTGGCCTCCTCAGGAAGTGCACATAGGTGGTACACAGACATACATGAAGACAAAACACCCAAACACATAAAAGAAAAAGAAAAGGGAAAAGAAAAAATTTAAATATTTATTTCTTTTTGTGTATGGGTATTCTATCTGCATGTACAGTTACATGCCAGAAGAGGGCACCAGATCACATTATAGATGGTTGTGAGCCATCATGTGGTTGCTGGGAACTGAACTCAGGAGCTCTGGAAGAAAAGACAGTGCTCTTAACCTCTGATCCATCTCTCCAGCCCAAAAAAGAAATTTTTATTCCTTATTTTTTATTATTATTTTTTTTTAAAACAAGTACTCTCTACATAGTCCTGGCTGTTCAGGAATGTAGACCAGACTGGTCTCAAACTTACAGAGATCTGCCTGCCTCTGCCTCCTGAATTCTGGAATTAAAGGTGTGCACCACCATGTCTTGGGAAAAAAGAAAATCTTAAAGCCATAAAAATTCTATCAAGAGCTGGATGAGGTGGCACACACCTATAATCCCAGCAATCAGAGAGGCAGAGGCAGGCAGATCTCTGTGAGTTTCAGGCCAGCCTGGTCTACAAACTGAGTCCAGGGAAACACAGAGAAACTCTGTCTCGAACACAAAACAAAACAAAAACAGCAACAACAACAACAACAACAACAACCAACTCTATCAGGGCTTAGGAAAAGGGGAAGAGGGATGGATAGGTCGAGAACAGAGGATCCCTTCAGCTGTGAAATTATTCCGTATGCTACTGTACTGGAAACAGGCCATGTATATCTACTGAGAGCACAGGACTATGAAACATGCCAAGTGAACTCTATGTGAATAATGAACTTCAGTTCGTTAACAACCAAAAGTTAGCATACAAAGCCAGTCTCTGGTGACATAACACAAGGGTGATGCTTCCCTTGTTATTATGTCCAGCTCCTGTGTACAGCACAGTGGAAACATGTGCCTGGTGCACTTTATACACATCTGTCCTTAAATACTCACAAGAAACCCAGTGGAGCCCAGCTGGGTGGTTCACACCTGAAATCCCAGCACTAGGGAGGCTAAGATAGGAGGCTGAGGTACGTAGTGAACTCCAGGACAGCCTGGAATACAGTGAGACCTTTACTCAACACATACACACACATACACACACACACACACACAGAGAGAGAGAGAGAGAGAGAGACAGAGAGAGACAGAGACAGAGACAGAGACAGACAGAGACAGAAAGGCAGAGAGAGGCAGAGAGACAGAGAGAGAGAGAGACAGACAGACAGACAGACAGACAGACAGACAGAGACCGAGAGAGAATATGCTAATAAGACAGAGCCCAGCTTTAGTCCCACCTCCAGTTAAAACAGCAAGTAAAACAAACTATACATGTTTCTTTATTAGTAGTAAACATGTGTGATTGTATCAAACAGCTGCCACAATTCTCAAGTAGCACTGAGTATAAGATTTTGAGATATTTGTAACAAGCAGCACCTATGGACAGGATCCGTGCTGTCTCCCAGTGCCAAGCCACAGATACTGCCAGCTCCACTATGGCTCTGGCTACATTCTTCCTCACGGAAGTGCTGCTTTTCATTTGGAGGCCTGGGAAGTAATAAAAATTTCCCAAGTTAGCAGACTTCCTGAATTCCACCCATGGAGGCCAGAGACGGGGGTGGGGGAGGGGAAGGGGGAGAAGGAAGGGGAGTCTGCTATAGCCTGTCCGTGTGCTTGCACAGAAACGTGAACTGTGCACGGAGACTGAGCAGAGGCTGTGCTCTCAGGACGCAGCATCTTCCCAGAGACTGCCCTGCAGAATGTGCCATCCCTGAGACGGCTCAAAGGCTTGCTGCCAAGTCTGATGACCTGAGCTTCATCGCTGGAACCTACGTTGTGGAAGTTGTTCTCTGACCTACACAGATGCACCAGGGTATAAACATGTGTGTTCATGGGTGCACACACAAATACATGCTTTTGTTTGTTTGTTTGTTTGTTTGTTTTTGTTTTTGTTTTTTTGAGACAGGATTTCTCTGTGTAGCCCTGGCTGTCTTGGACTCCCTTGGTAGACTGGCCTGGCCTGGAACTCACAGAGATCCGTCTGCCTCTGCCTCTTGAGTGCTGGAATCAAAGGTGTGCACCACCACTGCCATACTTGTTTTTGTTTGGTTGGTTGTTTTAATCTTGAAAACAAAACAAAACAAAAAAAAGGTAATTCCAGCAGAGATAGAGGCAGGCAGATCTCTGTGAGTTGGAGGCCAGCCTGGTCTACAAAGCAAGCTACAGAACAGCCAAGGTTACACAAAGAAACTCTGTCTTGAGGGCTGGAGAGATGGCTCAGAGGTTAAGAGCACTGACTGCTCTTCCAAAGGTCATGAGTTCAATTCCCAGCAACCACATGATGGCTCACAACCATCTATAATGAGATTTGTATACATAATAAATAAAATCTTTAAAAAAAAAAAAAAAAAAAAGAAACTCTGTCTTGAAAGGCTAAAGACAAACAAACAAACCCAAAAATATGTGGAATGGTTGAACACACCTTTAACTACAGTACTGGGGAGGCAGAGGCAGTCAGGTCTTATCAGTTCCAGGCCATCCAAAGCTACACAGGGAAATGTAATTAATTAAATTTAAAAATAATTTCATTAAAGATACCCAACAAAAGCTGGGTGTGGTGGTGCACACCTTTAATTCCAGCACTCGGGTGGCAGAGGCAGGCAGATTGCTATGAGCTTGAGGCCAAGCTGGTCTAGAAAGTGAGTCTAGGACAGCCAAGGATACACAGAGAAACCTTGTTTGGAAAAAAAAAAAAACAAGTCTTAGGTTACTTAGGTCTGCTGTTTGTTTTTGTTTTGTTTTTTTGTTTCATTTGTGTTTTGGTCCCCAATTAAGGATTAAATATTAGCATAGTCCTAGAGCTGGGACCACATGCTGACAAGGCCTCTGCACTGAGCTACTTATTATTAGCGCATGAAGTTATCTAATTCACTATTATTTGAGGCTTACAGTCTGAAGCTCAAGTTAATCCTGCTGAAAAAGGGGACAGACACAGATGGAAGAGAGAAACTCCAGCTACTGAGCCATTCAAACTTAACTTTTATGTAACTATTTCAATTACTGGGAATCATTTACGACATGCTATCAAGAAGTCAACAACTGTTCTCTCTGTCTCTGTCTGTCGGTCTGTCTGTCTGTCTGTCTGTCTCTCTCACACACACACACACACACACACACACACACACACACACACACACGCAAGCATATGCGACACATACATCCCTTTACAAGAAGTCAACAACTGTTCTCTCTCTCTCTCTCTCTCTCTCTCTCTCTCTCTCTCTCTCTCTCTCTCTCTCTCTCTCTCACACACACACACACACACACACACACACACACCCCTTTACAGAGTATCACACAGTAGGTTGACTAAGGAAAGGGAAGACAGCCATAATAAGAAAACATGGGCACTTTCCCCTTCCTTTGAGGAACCGCAAGCTGCTCCCTGAATGATTTGGCCTCCCTCTGCAGACAACTTAGAGCTTGTGCCATTTACAGCAGGTGCTTTCAAGCCCTCCTGGCCATCTGCTTTGGGATATTGCAGAGAAATGACTATCCAGGCCAGCCCCCTTTTGCCCTAGCCTGGCCGCAGAGGTCGCCTAAGGGTAGGTGCCAGAGCTGGGCCTTGGAAAGGAACGGAGTTGTTCTCAACAGGGGTCGACTCTACCCAAGACAGGAGAGGAAAGAGAAGTCTTTACCTGCCAGCGAGAGGCCCCTATGGTCCCCGTGGTGCTTGGGCAAAGGGCGTCTGGGTCGCTTTTGCAAAGGACCGGCAAATCGGCGCAAGGGTCTGGGGAGGATCGCTGGGGATGCTCCGGTGCTCCCGCGCCGGCCCCGCAGATTTTGTCGTGATCAAGTTCCTGCTTCCGTTGCAGCGACTGAAAGTTTGCACTGGGGAAGGGTGCGTCCCTGCCCTGCAACCCGGAGCTGCTTCCCAAACAACATCCAGCCTGAGGGCCCCTGCCCGGACGTGCCACAGCCCAGGCTCCAGGTCACCAGCTCCCGGAGTCGCCACCGCACCCAGCACACTGCTAACCACTAGGGGGGAGAGTCCGACCCTCTCCGGGTCACAAGAGTCTGCAGCTACGCTGCCGGTGCCGGGCGGGGGTGGGGGTGGGGCGTGCGGCAAACGCACAGGTGCTGATGGGGAAATGACACAACCAGGTGTGCTCCGCACTACGCCAGGGTGCTGCTGCTTTTTTTTTTCAGACAGATCTTGAAGGCTTGACTGGCTTGGAATTCTTTACACAGGCAAGGATGACCTTGAACTCCTGACCCTTTTGCCTCTATCTTCTATGTGCAGGTGTTACAGGAGTACACCACCACCCTCGGTCTAAGAGAGCCTTCTCGGTAAAAGTTCGCAGACCATCCTATTTGGGCATAATTAGGAGATTCCTATTTCCATAATTGGAGAAGGGGGTTGGGGGGGGGTGGGCAGGGTAGGGTCAATCAAACCTGGCAGTTTTCAAGCTAACTCTGTAAGGCAACCCCAGGGGAAGGCATTTGGCTTTTTTCGGGATTTACTGCTTTGTTGTTGCTGCTATGTGTTGTTTATTTTGGTTTAGCTTTTGCTTTGTTGAGACAGGTTCTCACCAGTCTGGCCTCCAACTCCAACTCCCTATGTAATGAATATCTAACTTTTATATCCTCATCTTCCTGCCTCTACCTCCCAAGTGCAAGGATTACAAGTCCAGTTATGATTTGTTTATGGGTATGGATAAAAATGAAAACAATGGTGTCCATTACATTCATTAAAATGACATCCCTAAACACTGAGCATAGTGCTGTGGGCGTTGTGGTTGTTAAAAGTATTTGACTAAAATGTGCTCGTTGCCAGTGAATATAAAATAGCCATGAGTGATAAACGTAGCTCTAACTAACTGCCCCCCTCACTCCTTCTTTCACATGTCCTACTCCCACCCCCCAAATAAGTGAGACCTCGCTAAAACACTGATGCAATTTGGTCTAACTTCCGGCAATATCTTCTTCACCTTGGCTGGTGTGAGTTTTCAAAAACTGCAATTATAGATGATTCTTTTGGGCCTGTACAGCCAACACATAAGCTTAGCTTTAACCAATAGCTGCAGGAGGTATATGTTGCCAGAGAAAGCTCGTGAACAATGATCCATTGTGTGAAACCAACTCGTGGTAGGTAGAGGGTGACCTACTTTCCAGTTATAGTAATGTTGCCACAGCTTGGAACCAAAGAGTTGCCAAGGAAAACTAGGCTCCGGTGTGGATTAATGCCTGCGCTGGAGTAATTTTCCTCCTGCAATAGAACACCGTGTATGCGTATTCCCTCTCTGTAGATGATGTGGTGTGGGGGACAATGGGAACTAAACAGACCACCAGCGGACCACCAGCATTAGACATTGCAGGTTGCAGGGCATCTACACACCTGCCTGTAATCCCTGAACTCAAGATTTGAAAGCAGGAAGACCAGACCATAGACTTCATTCAGCCCTGTCTCACACAACAGAGAAAGGCCCACTTTAGTGCTCTGCTACAATGGACTTGCTATATGCCTTCAATTACAGCAGTGAACAAAGCTGATTGGTGAAAATAATGGTGAAAACTTCCCGGAGCTGAACTTGGAGACACAGGTTTGTAATCCTAGCTAAAGGTTAAGATGGGAGAATGACAAGTTTAATGCCTGTCTTGGCTACAGAGTGAATTTAAAACTAGCAATTTAGTGAGACCCTATTTAAAAACAAAATTGAGCTTGAGAAATGGCTCATTGGCTAAGAGTTCATATTGCTCTTCCAGAGGACACAAATTTGGCTCTCATCAGCCACATCAGGTAGCTAACAACTGCTTATTAAACTTTTTTTGTTATTGCATTTTGAGACAGGGTTTCTTTGTATAGCCCTGGCTGTCCTGGAACTCAAGCTATAGACCAGGCTAGCACTGAACTCAGAGATTTGGGAATAAACTCAGAGTGGTGGGATTAGAGGCATGGACCACCACTGCCTGGCTTCTATTAACATTTTTTTAAAGGTTTATTTTTGCAGGGCATGGTGGCACATGCTTCTGACCCCAGCACTAGGGATACAGAGGCAGGTGGATCTCTGTGAGTTCAAGGCCAGCCTGGTCTACATAGTGAGTTCCAGGACAGACAGAGCTACATAATGAGACCCTGTCTCAAAAAAAAAAAAAAAAAAAAAAAGTTTAATTTTATGTGTTTGAATGTTTGCCTATATGTCCCACATGTGAGCATGCCCAGTGCCCTGGAAGGACAGAGGAAGGTGTGTCTGTGGTAGAGTACTTTCCTAGCATGTACAAGGCCCTCCTTTCAACCTACAGAATAGTAAAAACTATAAGAATAAACATTTCACAATTCCATTGACATGAAACATTGCAACCAAATCCATTACTACCTCATTGTGAGATGATGTTTTGTTATGTTTTGAAAAAGGGTCTTATTAGGAAGCCCAGCCTAGCCTTGAACTCAAGGTCTTCCTTCCTTAGCCTTCTGAGTGCGGGGGTAATGTTATACTCTGCACTGCCTGGTCCTGGAAGCCTGACTAGGGTGATGAGAGAATGAAGAAGGGACAGGCAAACAGACACAGATGTGTAGAAAAGCTTGGGTCTGGTAGGATGTGCTCACTCTGATGGATGAAGGACAGCAGCAACCCAGAAACTTGGAGGCGGCCCTGTGGCACACAGCTAAGTAAGGAGGCAGCATTTGCTAACCCCAGTAGAAATTCTCGGTAGGAGGCAGCCCCCTGGCTTGCTGGATGAGAAAGCTCTACCTGATAGTTTCTACATACACACTCAGCATTCGAACTTGGGCCAGAGAAAGGCTCTGCCACCCCTCTGAGCCTCATCTGGGAAGGCTTTGCTGCTCCCATGTGTCTGAGGCACTGGGGTCCTTGGTCCTTGACATGGCTGTGCTCCCCACATTCATTGTGCTTCATCTTCTTCTTGCACATCCACTCAGGGCTTCCTCTGATCCTCCACAGGATTACAAGTATATATTGCTAGGTCTAGCACCTAAAGAGATTTTTGATCCTCTCTCCTGAGAGTTAGGACTCCTATCTACATGGATGCACTTAAAAAAAAAAAGTTGGTGGCACTCAGAGGAAGGGTAAACAGGCTACCAGGATGAGACCTGACAGATTGTGATCATTTGGTGGGGGAAGTGGTCCCCTTCTGTCACAGAACTAGGGGAGGGGAATAGGGTGAAAGAGGGAGGGAGGGAGGGAGGGAGGGAGGGAGGGGGAATGGGAAGATACAGGGAGGAGATAACAATTGAGATGTACTCTGAATAAATTATTTAAATTTTAAAAAAGCATTTCATTAGGAAAGTACATGCTAAGCACCTCAAGAGGAAATGAAAGGCCAATGAGATATGATGTCTGATTTCAAGGTGTTTCTAGTTCAGTGAGTAAGATAGATAAGTCGACGGCTATGAAAGAAAAGATATTATGGTAGAAGATGCTACTAATGCATCTCAGAGGATGGTCTTCCAAGAAGAGGTACATAAATTAGATCCAAAAAGGAGAAGATCTGATCCCTACATAAGAAGGAAGAGAAGGGGGAAAAAAAAACCCGGGTAACTCAAGGGTCATCCCACCTGGCAGGAGGGTTGCCTGTGTACATAAAGGAAAAAAGAATATTAGTCAGATTATGTTAGTATTCTGGAAATTTCTCCTGCTTGCTACAGGGAGAAAGGACTGAAGGAGGTGAGGCCAGAGGTCTTCTGACTTCCAGGAAACCAAAAAACAAACAAACAAACAAACAAACAAAAGATGAGGCCTTGAACTGGGCATGGAAATACAGGAGAAATCAGAGGGACAAGCTCCTGAGACTTAGGGATGGCTAGATGCAATAGGGAGGCCAAGCTGACTTTTGGAAGGGCTCCTGGGTGAATGGATGTGGTGGGTAATATAAAGGAAAAAGATCCAGGCTGGGGGAGACATAGGCACACACACACAAAAGCAAAAAACAAAACAAAACAAAACCAGATCACATTATAGATGGTTGTGAGCCACCATGTGGTTGCTGGGAATTGAACTCAGGACCTTTGGAAGAACAGCCAGTGCTCTTAACCTCTGAGCCATCTCGCCAGCCCTATACACGAAATCTTAGGACTATTTTGTTTTGTTTTGTTTTTTTAAGATAGGGTCTCATGTAGACCAGGCTGGTCTTGATCTCTAAGTACTCAAGGACAAATCTGAACCCCTGGTCCTCTTGCCTCCTCTACCACCACAATCTCTGAGCACTGGATAGATTACAGGCTGTTGGACAAGACCGTGAGCCAAAGTGCTTCCATGTTCAGGGTTCTGGCTGGGCTTGCTGACTGCATCCCTTCCTCTTGGAAGGAAAAGGGGAGGAGGGGCAGACCATGGACCTCTCACCCGAGTGTCCAGCTACTCTTCCCAACCAGTTGTAAGCCATTCTGCAGAAACTGCAGGTGGCTTTGTGGAGTGGAGGACTGTCTCCGGATGGGGCTAAGGCATATAGGTGGGCACTTCACGAACACAGCTGAAGGGGAGCGATCCTGCTTGTTGGGTGCTGAATGTCCAGTGTGGCTGCTCTAAAGCCACCCATGCCCCCCCCCCCACCTCATTGCTCTATAAATAAGCCTAATGATTTCTTTGGTTCCTCAGAAAAAACTTTGACCGTAGTTGGGACTGTAGGAGGATGCAGATGAATTTATTATAATCATTTATTATATTGTATTATTATATTATTATTATAACTTATAATAATGTTATAATATTATCATATTATTATTATGATTTTAGCAGCACAGGCATACACCACAGAGCTTAGCTGCTTGTAATTTCTTGAAGCAGATGAGAGACCCTGGAAGGCACTGGGTTACTACCCATATATCTGTGATTTGCTCAGACAAGCAATTTCCTTTTTGTACTAGCTGTACATCTTCCAGGCCTTTGGTAGTTCCTTAGTGACCTGTCAATAACTGCCAAGATGCCCCGAAAAGTGCCTAGATTAACTTCCCTGTCAAGAGATGTAAAGCAGCATATCCTAGCAGTTTTTCTCTCATTTCTAGATAACCCCTCCCGCCCTCCCTTTTTAAAAGCAGTCTTGGCATTTCCTGTATAGTCGCCCACTGCTAAACTCCCTGTTTTCAAAGTTTAGAAAAGAGCTCTGTTTCTTTACTAGTGTGTATTGAAATTCGAGGTCTACAGACCACCTCTCTACTCCATTGGTTAAAAAAAAAAAGAAAAAAGAAAAAAAAAAAAAGGAGTAAAAATATCCATTTTGCTAGGCATGGTAGTTCACCTCTGTAATCCCAGCACTCAAGAAGTTGAGTCATGAGGATCGTGAATTGGAGGCCACCAGGGCTACAGCGTGAACTCTTGTTTCAAAAACAAAAATCAAGCTTATTTTTCAAAGCTGTTCGGAGATAATCAGATTACCGCGCTTAACATGTGGTGCTCAAAGGTTCCCATCGTCATGACAGGAAAAGATTTAATCTTCGGGACGCCTTTGAGCTTGGGGAAGCCTGGCCCTTTAAGACAACACCGCCCCATCCTCCAGCGCGCGTCTCCCCGCCCCGCCCCGCCCCCGTTTTCGAGGGGCGGAACCTCCGAACCCGGAACTGACGGCCACGCGTAGCCGGCGCGGCTGATGGGCGTTCCGGAAGGAGCAAGCAAACTGTACCTGAGCCAGTGCATGACAGCAGCGCCTCCCGCCGGTCGCGGTCGCTGCCGCGGCACCGCCGGTGTCTAGAGCCTCCTGTCAGCTTGCCCACCGGGAAGGCGAGTGGCGTGCCTCCGTGCCGCGCCTCCCCGCGTGTCTGTGGCCCAGCGGGGTCTCCCCAGCCCCGCTGTCCCTCCGCTGCTGGCGCCATGGGCAGCGAGCAGAGCGCGGAGGCCGAGAGCCGCCCCGGCGATCTGAACGCCTCAGGTCGGTGCCTCACCTCCCGGCCGGGCGCTGCTTGCGGGGCCGATGGCCCCTCGTGGGGAGCTCCCCCCCCCCGCCCCACACTGTGCCCTAACACAGAAAAAGCGTGGTCTCCCGCCCCAGGCCTGGTCCCCTAAACCGGCTCGCTCAGCTTCACTCTAATCCTTAAAAGACGACCCCGTTAATGTTCAGTTCCAAGGCTCGCCACGGACGCCCGAGATTTGGCTCACGCTGTGGATTGATCATACACCCAGGACCTCTAGGATCAGGCTCTTTGAAAAATGGGGTGTCGAAGTTCCTTTTCAGAAGGGATCTGTGAGCACTGAGCGGCCACTCTCAATGTCTGGGTGCAGATGTTTCCGGAAACCGCTTTTTCCCTTCAGGTGTCGGTTCAGGTTTCTAATAAGTTGGCCAGATGGTAGGCAGGCTCTAGTGTATCTTCTGTTCTCAGTTAGATTGGTGGGAATTGGAAGGGTACTGTGCTGGACCTGTAGCGAGTGCTCAATAAAACAGCTGGTAATTGAAAACCATTTGGTCTTTTTGTTGTTGTCACCCACTTAGGTAACCTCTGAGGCAGCCCTAGATAATAAAGTCAAGGAGTGCAAGCCTACTTAGTTAAAATCTCGACCTCGTGGCTCCCTACTTGGCGACATTTGCATTTGTCACTCAGAAATGTGGAAGCTAACAGATGTAGGGGTGATTCATGCTCAAGGGCGTTCCTCAGGATGAGTTCCCTAAAGACTTTTGCTGCAGTCTGGGGGCTTGCTTCTGCTAGCCTTGCTGTGTTTTGTTTCCTTGGAAGGCCCAGCGTGTCGTGTCTGTTTATAAGGACAGCAAGGATGGCTGTCTCTTACTTTCCTGTGTCAGGCAAGAAGGGTCGTATAGGGGAAGTAGTGTGGTACCCTTTAACACAATTGCTCATCCAGGAACCAACAGCATAAGTTTATTTCTGATACAATTCGCAGACCCTCCAGTGCCAGGGGCTTTACATATGTTTATATACAGTATTTATACTATTCCCATTTTTATACACATCTTTGCCCATTTTATACATAAAGTAACGGAGAGGGACTAGAATTCTTTGAAGTTCCTTTTCCTTCCAGTCTGGGAAAAGGAAGAATCATATGATTTGTAGCAGAAAAGACTTTTTGGTACTGCTTTTGTAAAATGTTACATAAATTACAAAGCCAGGATAAATTTTTTTCCTGGAAAAAAAGCAATAAAAGTAACAAAGGTCTGTCTGTTCTAGTCATCATCATCAGTGGTCTGTCTCTCCCTGAGCACATCTCCCTCTTCCCACCCTCATCCTCCCACCCCACCCCACCCCCCACCTCCCCGCCAAGCATCAGAAAGAGCTGGCTTCCAGAAGGCAGACTAGTTCTGTGGTATCTACCCTTACATCAGACTGGTGGGCTTGAGTGTACCTATTGACTACTAGGGCTTTTGTGTATAAGACACTTGAGGGATTCATCCTTATTCCAACCAGGAAATCACATGGGTAAGAGGATATCTTGTTCTAGAGAATCTTTGGAGGTTTGACCCTCTTCCCGCCCAAGGACCGGATATTGACATGCCCCAGAAACTGTGCTCCAATTTTCTGAATGCTACCTCTGCCTAAAATGGTCCTGTTAGTGGTTTGCCTTTTGTGCACTAATGTTGCACCAAACTCCCCGGAGCCTTAGGAATAGACTTATAATTTGGGGTTGGAACTAGAGGTTTCGGCCACTACTGGTTCTGTTCAACACCTGGCTGGCTTTGATAGGCCAGAGAGACACGTATGCATTCCGTATCACTAAGAAGAGCCGTTGTACTAAGGACCCAGAGACATTTTGTGCCTTTCCTAAATCTGTTTCTAGGGCTGTTGACCTTGGGCAAATCCCAGTTTTGTTCCTTCATTTGTAAACTATGTACAGTATGTCAGGAGATCAGGACAATCAAAAACGGAGACATTAAACAAAATCTATGCTTTATTGTATTGAATAATAAAATGCTTGGCTATGAAAGGAGTTCATACATGCTATGTTTCTGTATGTTTGAATGTGTGTGTGTGTGTGTGTGTGTGTGTGTGTGTGTGTGTGTGTATGTGTATGTCCTGGGCTAGAGCTATAGCTCAACGGTAGGGCACCTGCCTAGTATGTGAGAGGCTTTGGAAGGAAGGAAAGAAAAGAGAAGTTCCTAATAATCTACCTGTACCAGCCTTACTACAAAATAACTATATTTTATGATATAAAAATATTTTTTCTTCCTTTGAGACAGTGTTTCATGAAGTCTAGGTGGATTTATGCTTCCAAGGTTGTCCTTGAATTTTTTAACAAAAATTATTTATTATGTGTGTAGCTATTTTGCCTGCATGCCATATCTGTGCAACATTTGTATATAATGCCTTGGGAGGCCTTAAGAGGGCATTGGATCAACTGGGACTGGAGTTACAAATGGTTTTGAACCAACATATGGGTGCAGGGGATTGAACTGGGGCCTCTGGAAGAGCAGCCAGTGCCTTTATCCAGTGCATCATATCTCCAGTGCCTGTTCTTGAAGTTTTGATTTTCCTGTCTCAACCTCCCGAGCACTGGGATCACAAATGTGGGCCACCATGTCCAGTTTATGTCCAGCTGATGTACATTCCTCACATAGTCTTTAATTTTTTTAGTTTTATTTATTATTTATTGAGTTTGTTTGTTTGTTTCATCAGAATCTCAATATGTAGCTCTGGCTGCCCTGGAATTCACTATGTACACCAAATTGGCCTTGAACTCACAGTGATCTGCCTGCCTCTGCCTATGGAGTGCTGGGATCTAAGGCATGCGTCATTACACCAGCATTTCCTTTTAGTTCAAACAAACAAACAAACAAACAAACAAACAAACAAACCAAAACCCAACAACAGAAAAAACTTCAATCCGCTTCAGCATTTCAAAGACAAAAGGTGGCCAGTACCACTCTGAGAAGAAGAGCTTTGTCATTTCAAATAAGGAGGGCTTTGAAGAGAAGCTCATATGTCAAGATGAGACAACCTCTCATTTACCATGAGCTACTCTTTCTAGTGATTGTGTCACTGGGCAGCGGTGGCTTTCCAGCATGCGGGTACTGAACCTGTATATCCTTTATTTACAGTGACTCCATCTCCAGCTAAACATCGGGCCAAGATGGATGATATTGTGGTGGTGGCTCAGGGCTCTCAGGCCTCAAGGAATGTTAGCAATGATCCTGATGTCATCAAACTGCAAGAGATCCCAACCTTCCAGCCCCTTTTAAAAGGTAAGAGGGTAGACTTTGTGGTATCTGGGCTTGCTGGGGGAGGTTTATACGTGCCCCACCACTGTCCCCTTTAGGTCTTTCCTTAATTGGCACCATCTCTGAGTAGTCTTTCTTGACTTTCCCTTCTGAAACTGGAGTCTCTTTCCTGTCATTTTTTCTACTCACCTACTCACCACTGACTTATTATAAATTAGGAAACATTTTACATTTGTATGTGTGTGTGTGTGTGTGTGTGTGTGTGTGTGTGTGTGTGTATGTGTGTGTGTGTGTATCACAGCTTGCATATGGAGGTCAAAGAACAACGTTTGGGAGCGGGTTCTTTCCTGCATTCCTGTAGGTACCCAGATTATCAAGCTCGGTGGCAAGTGCCTTTTCCCACCTGAGCCATCTTGCCAGCCCAGTTGGTTTACCATTTCTTTCCACTGCTGAAACCTGACACTTGAAATAGAACTTCATATAAAATAAGATCAAGAAAATCAATGAATGAGTTGGTGTTACTGGAGGTGGCCCCTTCCTGCTATATTTCCATGAAAAGATTTTCATTATTTTTTTGTGATTTGAATTGTGATATGAGTTTACTAGTTCAGACTCATTGAAAAGTTCTGTCAGCACTAATGCACTGGTGATCAATTCTGGCAACTCGCTTGCATGAGAGAAAAGTATGCTTATGAGAGGAGAGATGCTTTATATGAAGACCATAACTTTGTTGTTTTCATATCTCCATTAAGTAGTGTTTACTTTCTTTACCATGTGTGTGTGTGTATGTGTGTGTGTGCATGACTGTTGTGTGGGTGCATGTTCAGAGGCCATAGGTCAACTTTCAGAGTTGTTCTCAGGAGCTATCCACCTTGTCTTTTGAAACATGGTCTCATTGGGCCCTAGACTTGCCAGCTAGGCTTGGCCAACTGGCCTCATGGGTCTGCCGCCCTCTACTTACCCAGGGTTGGGATTATAAGTGTGTGTTACCACTTCCAGTTTTTTCTGTGGTTGGAACTCGAGTTCTCATGCTAGCGTGACAAGTGCTTTACTGACTGAGCTGTCTCTCTATCCACAGAGATGGTTGTCTATGAATGGTGCTTCTGCTATAGAAGTTCCTCAGAGTCCCTGCCTCCATCCCCACAAGAACACACAGAACAAAACCTAGCAACAATGAGCATGAATACAGTTGTGGTTTACTTGCCTTGCATCTTTCCTCATTTTTCTTTTCTTTTCTTTCTTTCTTTTTTTTTTTTTAATAATGATACCTCAGACTGAGAAATTTATAAAGAAAAGAGGTCACGTTACCTTACACTGCTTGATGTTGAAGACCTTGGCACTGGCATATTCTTGGCATTTGATGATAGCCTCTCTGCTGGGTCATGACATGAAGAGGGAGATCACTTCACAAGGCAGAGAAAACTGCTAACGTGGTCTCTCTTTCTCAGCAAGTAAAGCCATTCATGCAATCATAAAGCTCCACCTTCATGACCACTATCCTGATTCCCTTCCAAAGGCCCCACCTCTACATACCATGAGCCTATGATTTCAGTGGAGTGAGCTTCAATATGAATCTTACAGTCACAGACACCCAGACAGGAGCAGCTGGTATTAGACTCTAATAAAACATCTTTTATAGTTATTTTATATTAGAATGTACCCTGGCCCCATACACACACACACACACACACACACACACACACACACACACACACACACAACTATTCTTAAAATTCTTGCATCACTGAATTTGTTTAAGTGGTTTCTGTAAGATCAGATCTCTGGTACACAGAGATTGCACTTGCAACCTCGTCACCTATGTCAAGTCCTACCCTAGTTACATCATTCTGCGCCTATGTCAAGTCCTACCCTAGTTACATCATTCTGCGCCTATGTCAAGTCCTACCCTAGTTACATCATTCTGCGCGGTGTCTAACAAAAACAAATAGTGTGTCCAGGTGATCAGTGTGTTGTTGTATTCTTCCCAGCAATTCACCTACTTTACAGATGAGGCCATTCATGCTTTCACTCGAGATTAGGCTCAGTCTGCCCTCCGCTCTATAAAAGAACATATTATATTCCATTACTTACCTGCCTCCTCATTCATTCCCCATATTTTGCGGAATAATGTGATTCTCCAAAGAAGCCAACACTAATGAAATTTCTACCCTCCCATACGCTTGCCCAGCCTTCAGAAGCGTAATAGCTGGGTATTGATATTCTACACTCCGCCTTCCTGGGGCTGCATAGAGCACAGCCCACAGTGAGCTTACACATGCCTTCTTCCCGCTATCTCCGTCCTCTCGCTCCTCAGCGTCTTCTCAGGGGAACACTAAAAGCAAAACTGAAATGGAGATATACTTAAACATTTACTGGGACTAGTTGTTTAATCCTTTGAAATAACTCACATGAGAATAAACTGACTAGTGGGGAAAGTATCTAGGAGAAGACTTGGTGTTAAGAGAGGCTAACATGAGTTTTAGGTCATCCACTTTGAACATGAGTGATGAGTGTGATACACTTCTGTGCCTTGCAAGGTGATGCACTTGGATTTGGTTACCTTGGTAACTAGGGCGTAATCAGGGATTTACCAACATCTAACTACACTGAGAATAGGTTATAGCGGAGAGGAAAGCAGATGAGGACCCGGTGATTCTGAGTGCTTAGCTGGGTTTGGCTAAGGAAGATGGAGAACTCACTTGATTAGAAATGTCAATGTATGACTGTGCTCAGACCACAGGCACAAACAAAAGGCAGCGAGTGTTTACAGATGCTTGTGTTTCATTTGTGAACAAGAAACCCCTTGTGCAGTGTTGGAAAAAGACAGGCAGACAGGAAAGTTAAGTAAACCAATGAATACAGTTGATAATTATAATAGTGTCCACCTCCCCCTCAGCACTTCCCCACAGTAGCTATTTTATTTTCTACTTTATGTATTAAAACATTAGGTTTCACCTTCAATTCCTAGCCTAAAGTCACTGGCTGCAGCAATAGCGCATCTTCATATGGCATTGGGACACGCTGGCCTTAGCGTAAGACTTGTTCCCACTGTAGTGGAGCCTGTTGTATAAATCACTGATGTTGGGGGAGAGGGTGTGTGGGTGAGAGCTTCTTTGGATTTTAGATGCCCAATCTGTAGCAGAGCCTCCTGCTTTGACATTGTTCTGCCTGGTAATTTAAAGCTCTGGCCCCTGCCTGATTGGCCATTGCAGGAGTTGCAGGAGACTCATCACTGCTGCCTTCATACTGCCCTCTTTTTTTTTTTTTTTTTTTTTTCTCCTTGCTTTCAGAGTGAGGCAATTTCTTAAAGTAGTTAAAAAAAAAAAAGAAAAAAAGGGCCACCCAGTGAAGGCTTCACCCCCCAGGTTTGATTTCAGAAAGCTTTTCTTCAAGTTAATGACAGTTTATTCTTTCAAAACAATATATTCAGCTAACACAGTATTCACTATTGTTCCATAATGTCATATGATGTAATCTAATGCTGGTGGGTGATCTGCAGAGGCAGAGACTGGGCGAGTTTGGGACTATTTGTATGACTGAGGTAATGTTTGCATTTTAATAAGCAAGCCGATTCTTTGGCTTTAACTTTTTTGCATAAATATACCAGGGTATAATTTATGCTTTATAACACAAATATCTTTTCCTCTCATTTTTTCAAGTCAAAGAATTTCTATTTTTCATAGCAACCCCTGAGTTAGCAATTTATTTTCATATGTAAAATACTTAATAGGAAATGGAAGAAAACTAAAAAGAAGCAGTGTCGCCATGACAGAATACAGAAGCAAATTGTTGATTTAATGTACATTACTGAGATTCCAATGAGTTAAATAAGCTCTACATATTTCTCAAATTTCAACCACTCACTCTTTAAAATAAGCTGACTCTATATCATTCTATAGGAATGAAGCATTTACAAGAGAATGAAATATTGTTTTTATGTCAAAGTTAGAAAAATATCCTATTCACTTTTGGTACATGAATAGATGCATATACGCACATGACATTGTTTATAACTGACCTACCATTTTTGTTCATGACCTTGGATATAACATAAGGGGTTGTCTTCTGTGTAAGAAAGGACTGTCCTGCTACCAGCCAGGAAGATCAGGCTTATACATCATGGCTGCCTACGTGACACTAAGCAGCTTTGTTGAGTGTTCTGAAAGTGGGTGTTAAGAACAGAAGGCAAGTGGAATGGATTCCGTTTATTAAAGCGCTTGGAGCTGGATGAAGTGGTACATGCCTGTAATCCTGACACCAAGAGGCAGAGGCTAAAAGATAGTTTGTGACAAGCCTGGGCATAAAATACAAAGAAAAGAAAAGCTAAAACAAAGAAACAAAGCCAGCTTTTTGGTCTTTTCTTGTGGGAGCTAAATTACATAGAACAGTGAAGGGTCTTAGACCACTTGGAACACTGAAAACTATACTTAGTTGGGGGAAGAATGAAGCAACGGGAAAGGATGAGGAAGTGAGAGTTCATGTGACCAGGTTGTCTGCTATGTACTGTTCCTCTTCCCAATTGCTCCTCAAAGATAGTCTCCACATTCACCAGACAGCTGTCTCTACCATCTGCCAGACATTACTGAATTGGAAAGTGGTGTACCAAATGAAAGGTTGAGGGGATGGGTGGTAATTAGAGTCACAGTCTTCTCTGAACACTTGAAAGTGTCTTCCAAGCACAGGTTGATCCAAAATACAGTTGGAAAAGTTGGTAGCTTATTCCTGACTACTTTGTAGACACATTTATGTGTCTAGTAGCTGTTGGGCTAAGCTTTCAACACAAATTATTAACCAGCAGAGACTCAGCCTAACGTAGGGAGAGGAAATACCAGGTAAAGAGTTGCCTAGATCTACTGGGAAGGTGAAGCCATCTCACCAGAGCAGCTTCAGCGCTCTGCTCTTATTAGCAAGCCTGTGGGCCTGCATCCATCCTGTTACCTCAGAGAAGATGCCTGTTTTCTGCTGAAACGCCCACACATATTTACTCTGCTTCCGTACTTCTTTCCTTCTAGTATCTGGCTCAGTGTACCTCTTCTCTCTTGTTCAGATATATACAGAAAATATTTTTTAATTACTTTGTTTAGACTCCATTGCCCCTCCTTTTGTTCAAATCTCTGCTGCCAAGCCTACCTAGCAAATGGCCACTACATGCTGCCCCTGTATCCTTTCTGCTTCTGCCATTCTTGAAGTCCTTATTTGTTTTAGTGTGTGCACGTTGCATGGCGCGCGCGCGCGCACACACACTACAGAAAGTGTGTGGAAGTTAGAGGACAACTTGCAGGAGTCAGTTCTCCTGTCAGCAGGAATCTGGTGATTGAACTTCGGTCGTCAGGCTTGGCAGCAAGCACCTCTGCCCACTGAGCCCCTACAGCCCTCTCCTTGTTTCATTGATATGCATCTGTAGAAGATTACCTATGGTCTCTATTCACGCCTGACATTTTCCCCCCCTCAGGCCAAAGCTGCCTCTTCTTTGCTGTATTTAGTACACATTATCATTCCATTTCCTAAATTTCCCTTGGGTGTTATTGCTCTGCTCCATCCCCATAGTTTGAGGCTTTGCTGGCTGTTTATTAGCCTGTTCTTCTCTGCATGCCTGGTTGCCCAGTGCTTTTCTGGAGAAACAAGATTCTAAAGACCTTAAGTGTTCTGAAATGTAGACATCAAGATGATTCTAAGTTCGTACTGTCAACCTCAACTTTTTGTCCTATTTCTCTAGCTATGAACCAGTAATTTAGCCATTTACTAGGATTGTTTGTTTGTTTTGGGGACAGAGTTTCTCTGTATAACTGCTATGGCTATCCTTGAACTCACTCTGTAGACCAGGATGGCCCCATACTCAGAGATCCATCTGCCTCTGCCTCCCATGAATAACCACCTGGCCTCCTTTTTTTTTTTAATTTAATTTTTATCTTACTTTATATGCATGCATGTTTTGCTTGTAAATTGATTTTTTTTTAAACCAGACACCAGATCAGGTGAAGGAAAAGGAAATCTAATGCCAATCCATCAGATTGGCTTTTAGGCAAGTCTCTGGGTATTTTCTTGATTATTGGCATGGAGGATAGTCCTGGGCCGCCGTGCTGGCTGTTCTTCCAGAGAAATGGGTTCATGGGTCCATTTCCCAGCACCAACATAGTGGCTCACAAACACCTCTATCTCTAGTCCCAGGTGATTTGATGACTTCTTCTGGTCTTTGTGAACATAAGGCACACAAAAGGTACACAGATATACATGCAAGGAAAAACATGTATGCATAAAGATAAAATGTAAAAATTTTTTAAATGAAGAAAGAAAGCAAACTGAACAAGCCATACAACAGGCTGGTAAGCAGCTATCACCCCTAGTCGCTGCCTCAGTTCCTGCCTTGACGCCTTTAATGATGAGCTATAAACTGTCACCTAGAATATATACTTTACTCCCAAGTTGCTTTTGATCATGGTGTTTATCAGAGCAGTAGAAAGCAAGCCAGGATAGCTTAAATGTATGTCTGGGCACCAAGGACTCATCTCCCCAGGCCTATGCACTGTGCCTTTAAATTCAGTACGTCCCATCTTCTACTTATGTAGCTATGAATGTATTCACTTTATTCAATAAACATAAAAGCCCCCGTCACCCCTTGGTGCTGAGGGTGGAACTCAGGACCTTGTACATGCTAGATAAGCAATCACCCTGTCACTGAGCTACACTCCCAGCCAATCTTAGGCCAGTTTTTTTTTTCTTAACTTTGTGTGTGTTCACAGGTATTTGTGCATTTATGTGTATATATATATAGAGAAGTTTAGAGGACCTCTGGTACTGCTCACTTTTTAAAAAAAGTGATATTTTTATTCACCTGTGTTTGTGTGTGTATGTGTGTATGTGTTGTTGTTGTTGTTGTTGTTGTTGTTGCTGTTGTTGTATATTGCCACTTGTATATGCATATCCACACAGGTCACAAGTGGACATTAGATACTCAGGAGCTGGATCCAGGTTTGTGAGCTACCTACTGTGGGTGCTGGAAACTGAACTTGGGTCCTCTAGAAGAGCAGCAAATACTCTTAACTGCTGAGCCATCTCCCTGGCCTGTTCCCCTTCTTTTGAGACAGTCTCTCACTAGCCTGGAATTTACCAAGTGTCAGCTGGCTGTCCAGTGAGCTCCAGGCATCTGCCCGTCTCCACTCTGTTAGGGCTTACCATCACTCTTGATCTTCCTTTTTGTTTGTTTTTCCTTTTACTATGTGTTCTGGGGGTGCAATTCGGATCCTCATGCTTGTAAAGCAAGTCCTTTACTGCCTGGCCTATCTCCCCAGTCCCTTGAGACTATTTCTTCTTTGAGATAAAAAATAAAATAAAATAAAGTGATAATATACAGTTGAATGTCTTCCTGAAGAGAATGGATTCTATAATGTTGGGTGTCAAGTTCTCTAAGTGTCAATTAGGTCAAACTATAGTTAATAGTGTTCACATTGATTTGTTTAATGTCATCATTAATTAAAAGAGATGGGTAAAATTCCCAGCTATGATTGCCAGTTTGCCCTTTTTTAATGTTTTATTTTTGCCAGCTTTTGTTTTGTGTAGTTGGAGTCTATTATTAGGCTTAACAATGATTACATATTGACCTTTTTCACCATTACGAAATTTCTACCTGTGATGTTGCCCATCATGTAGTCTGGTTTGCCCAGCTTTCTTATACTTACTATTTGTATAGTCTCATTCCACTCTTTCATTTTAATCTATTTATGCCTTTATGTTGAAAGTGTATGTCTTGTAGACAACCAGCTTTGTAGTAGGTGCTGCTTTTGTGTTAGGGCCAACAGTCTGCATTTTAATCAGTTATAACTTGATGGGACTATATTTAAACCTACCAGTTAGTTTATTTTTCATTTGTGCCCTGTGATTCATATGCTTTCTCTGCCCTTTTTAGATCAGTTGAATATTTTAGAATTCCATTTTATTTTTCTCCTGTTTTTGTTTGTTTGCTTTTTAACAGCATCTTGTTCTGTATTCCAAGTTGGCCTTACTTGAGACAATTTTCTTGCCTCAAGCCTGGACCACCATGCCCAGCTGATTTAATTTTCCTTTAGTCTAAACATTCTAGTATATCTTGCAGCTGAGAAATGTCATTTTTACCCAGGTTTTTTAAAAAATAAAATACTTGAAAAACAAGTACAAAAAGCATTCACCATTTTGAACAGATGCAGCAGGACTGTGACTCTCATTTTCCAGCCCACTCTCTTTTACCACTTAGACAATTTAGTGATGCATTTTCTTCATTACTATTGTTGGTTTGTTCTTTTTTTGAGATAGAGTCCCATGTAACCCACACTGGCCTCTAACTTGCTATATAACCAAAGGCGGCCTTGAATTCATGGACCTCCTAACCTGCACTCCTAAGTGCTAGGATTATGGGCATGTGCTACCATGTCCAGCTTGAGGCTTTCTTGGAATTAATTATACCGTTATGGTTGCACAATGCCTTTCTTATGGTATCATGCCTTCTACAGTGACCAGCTTGCGTTCTAATATAAGGAAGAGCTTTCACCTTTCATTTGTTTTTGCCTTCATTTATTTAAGTGTAGAATGGTGGACTCCTGGTTTTGTTTTGTTTTTCTTGTTTTTGTTTTTGCTTTTGCTTTTGCAAGTAAAATAATTATTTTCGTTCTTCAGATGTTCCAAGTGTGTTCAGCTGCACACCTTTAGTCTAATTTCTCATGTCCCTTTGATGAATTCCTGCTATTCCTTGAACACACCCTTGGTTTCTGGAACAATATCATGCTGTCCCTGCCTGACCCTGCACTTTTCAAAGTACTGCCTGGATATTCTAGTGGAAAATGACATCAAGGAACCATCCCCATACCTCTTCAGGGGATTTGGCTAGGAAACACATGTATGTGTATCCACCTGCATATACATACACCAATGTGTGCTTGTTTTTACCTATATTTTTAAAATAGCAAGTTCACACTGATATGTGCCATGTGTTCTCTAATAGGTTTTGAATTAAATTGTGTGTGTGTGTGTGTGTGTGTGTGTGTGTGTGTGCCCGTGCGCGCGCGCGCGCGCGCGTTGCATGATACGTTTATGTCAGCACATAAGCCACTGTATGTGTGTGGAGGTCAGAGGACAACTCTGTAAAGTGTTTTCTCTCCTTCCTCCTTTACATAGGTTCTGGAGATGAACTCAGGTCACCAAAATTGTATAGCAAGCACCTTTACCTTCTGAGCCATCTCACTGGTGGATACCTGGTTGTTTAATCAAATATTATTGGTTATTATTTTTTAATATTTTTCCCTCATATTTTTCTTTCTGTGAGTCTCAGTAGCTCTATCTATCATTAGACCACTTGACATTTTCTCCCAGGCTATTACTATTCATTTCTTTCCTTTCTTGCGTGTGCCCCCCCCCCCCCGCCCTTATTTCTTTTTGGTTTTTCAAGACAGAATTTCTCTGTGTAGCCCTGCCTGTCCTGGAACTTGTTATGTAGACCAGGCTGGCCTTGAACTTAGAGATCTGCCTGCCTCTGCCTCCCAAGTACTAGAATTAATGGTGTGCACCACCATCACCTAGCTCATTTGCTTTCTCCTCCCTCCCTCCCTCTTCTTCCCTTCTCTCTCTCTCTCTCTCTCTCTCTCTCTCTCTCTCTCTCTCTCTCTCTCTCTCTCTCTGTTTGCTATCATAGTCTTTAGACTCTTGCTATATGGCCAGCCCTGGCTGGCCTACAACTCAATATATAGGTCAAGTTGGCTTTGAATTATGCATCCTCCTGCTGTGGGTGCCTTTTTATTTGTTTTCTTTCTGCAGTGCTGAGATCAAACCCTAGGGCTTTTCCAAGCAAGCACATTGTCACTGGCCTCCATTTCCAGCCCTGATAAAGTTTTCTTTCTTTCTTTCTTTTTTAAAAGATTTATTTATTTTATGTATATAAGTGCTCTATCTGCATGTATCCCTGCATGCCAGAAGAGGGCATCAGATCCCAGTATAGATGGTTGTGAGCCACCATGTGGTTGCTGGGACTTGGACTCAGGACCTCTTAGAAGAGCAGTCAGTGCTCTTAACCTCTGAGCCATCTCTCCAGCCCCCAGCTTTCAGTTTTTAATTTTACTCTTTTTCCTTTTTATCCTTATTTTATATTATTTTCATTGCTATAGTTCTAAATTCAGTACTTTATTTTCTCTTTTGTCTATACTATTCTAAATCCATCCCAAGTATTTTAGAATCAGATCAATAACTGGCCTGAAACTTCTATTTGTCTGTTTATGCTATCTTTCTCTGATTTGAAAGTTTGAGAGCATTTATATTGGCTTTTTCTCATTCTTTTTTTTTTTTTTTTTTTTTGGTTGTTGATCAAGCATTCTTTTTGCATGGCTAGAAGTTTCTTATAGGCTAGAACATTACAAATTTTATAGTTTTTAATTGCTATGTTCCTTTGAAGGACTCTGCTTGGTTGTACATGTTTATTTTTGAACTTTCTTTCTTTTTCTCTCTCTTTCTACATAACCTTAGCTCCAGGAACTCATTGCATAAACCTTGAACTCACAGAGATCCACTGCCTCTGCCTGGAGCCTTGGAATTAAAAGCATGTGCCACAATCATGCCCAGCTTTGTTATAGGTTCCTTATAATCAGTGTGACCCTCTCTGGTTTGTGTGTATGTATATATATATATTTCCCAGCTGTGTTCTCCAGAGCAGTCTATTTTGTTCATGTTTTTGTTTTTGACATAGGATCTCATGTAGCCCAGGCTGGCCTCCAACATGTTATGTAGACAAGGATGATCTTGAACTCCTGATCCTCCTGTCTCCACTTCTCTGATGCTTGGATTACAGGTATGGGCCATGACAAGGAGTGCAGAGCAATCCTCAGTGTATCATATCCTTCCTACCATGGTGATAGAATCCAAACACTACCTGTGAGAACTCTACCTGTGGCCTCAGCTTCTGTGAACTTCTCTACTGTGGCTAGTGGGAAGACAAACTATCCTTGGCCTTGATTGAGATTAAGAAACTGTGGTTTACCACTTTCCTGTGGTTGTTTCTCCAGCTTCATAGAATTTTATTCCACACATTTTCAGATTAGTACTAGTGGGAGATCCACCGGTACCTTGGTGCAGAGTTCAAGTGTCCCCTTACTGAGGTCTTGCCATTCCATGTTCTGCTGTGTCAGCTGGAGATCTCTCTCCAGATCAGTAAGGAAGCGGGCTTTTCTCACAGATGCCCTTTGCTACGGACTGAATGGTTTTTATCAGTCCCAAACTGGAAGGCACAATGGAATCTCTATGATTGTATAGGGAGATGGGACCTTAGGCCTCTAGGTGATTTGACTGTAAGAGTGGTACTCTTGGCGGTGACATTCATGCCCTCACAAGAGAAGAGGAGAAGAGTGTCATTTACAAACTAGAACCAAGTCTGCAGGCTCCTAGGCCATTGCTATTCCAGCTCCAGAACTAGGAGGAAGAAGGATGTGTTGTTTAAGCTCCCATCGTGCTGTTATGGTTACAGCAGCCATGACTAAGTCACCTCCCTGGTCTACATCCTGGAAACGCCTTTAGGCAGAGCTAGGAAAACAGTAGGCTTTGTTTTCCTCCGCTCAGGGACAACGTCAGGCCCTGCCCGCTGCTGAGCATCGGAAGAGCAGCTCATACACGTTATCTGGTTTCTATTTGTTTATGACTAGAAGGCAGAATAGTAGTTACTTCTTTGTAGAAATTAGCAATTTCTACAGAAGTAGAATGAAACTTTTTTTTTTCCTGTTGAGAATTTTTTTTTTAATTAATTTATTCTTGTTACATCTCAATGGTTATCCCATCCCTTGTATCCTCCCACTCTCCCCTCCCTCCCATTTTCCCCTTATTCCCCTCCTCTATGACTGTTCCTCAGAGGGATTACCTCCCTCTGTATATGCTCATAGGGTATCAAGTCTCTTCTCGGTGACCTGCTGTCCTTCCTCTGAGTGCCACCAGGTCTCCCCCTCCAGGGTCATAGTGAATGAAACATTTTAATCCGTGTTTTTCCATTTACCTCTTCTTTCATTTTCAAGCCTCATGCGTGTAGCCTTTAAGCCATCTTTGCAACGTACTGCTAAGTGTCTGAGAATGTTCAGACAGCATGAATGCAAATGATACAACACGGCTGCCAACCTTCAGGAGCCTGGGTGGTTTTGTGGGCAATTTAGACAACTAAATACCTCACAGTAATATAGTATAAGCAACAGTGGCAGTGTGCTCAGAAGAACAGGCATGTGTGAAATAAGGATTATTAGCTCAGCCTGTGAATTAGGAGTAGGCTTCACAGAGGAAGAAACGTTTGAGCTTGACTTCAAGGAATGAGTGATGCTATCTAAAGACAGAGTCAGGGAGAGCATTCCTAGTTTGAAAATCTTTGATATAAATAAAAAAGGAGCTCTATAAAAGCCAAAATAACTCTTTGCTAAAATCATATTTGTGATATACTGTAATCTAGATAGATAAGATAAGATAGATAGATCTATCTAGATACATAGGTAAGGAGGAAGAACTATAATTTCAGCTTAGGCTCCCCATGCCCCTGGCTTTGAGGAAAGTTCTTCCTGTATAGCCCAGACCATCATAGAAAAATGCCTTAATATTGAGTCATCCTTCTACTTCAACAGAAAACTTTGATCTAAGTTTCAGTTAATCTTACGGTTGGCTTAGCTTGGTTATGATGGATCAGTCCTATAATACTAGGACTTGGAGGCAGAGGCAAGGGAACTGCTGTAAGTTGGAGACCAGCCGGGGCTGCACAGCAAGTTCCAGGCCTGCTGGGCTCCATAGTGACCTCTCGCCTCCCCGCAGCAAACCAAAGAGTATTTGCCAGCAAGCATACTGATTATTCATTCTTTTTTAATTTATACTTGTAATTTGTGTTATATTCTGAATTTAAGCCAATGTAAGTACCTGGAGATATGTCTGTAAGCAATGTAATTTCCTGTCTGAGACAGTGAAAATACTGCTGAAGTGTGGCAGTAAGAGATGTATTTATTTTCTTTGATGCTCTGGTTTGCCAGTAGTTTGTGACAGCCTGAATATATAAGGGTAGACAGTATAGAATTCTGTTAGTCATTTAACTTTTCTACTTTTCAAAAACTCTTGTATATGCTTCTATTTTTAACCATACTAACATTTAGAAGTGAAATGTTAATTTTAGAAAGATGAGGCTTTGTAAATATTTCCAGAATTGAAATAAAATCTGTTCCTTCCATTTCCAGAATTTTAACTGATGATAGAAAGCTTGCTTTGATAACAATCTTATATTATTCAAAGTTGATTATAGACAAGGTTCTTTTGTTGTTGTTGTTTTGTTTTTGTTTTTGTTTCTCTGTGTATCCCTGGCTGTCCTGGACTCACTTTGTAGACCAGGCTGGCCTCGAATTTACAGTGATCTACCTGCCTCTGCCTCCTGAGTGCTGGGATTAAAGGCGTGTGCCACCACCACCTAGCTATAGATGAGGTTCTTAACTCCTGAACAGAAGAGAGTCACATCCAAGATTTAGAACTGTGCTGTCTATAATATTTATTCATTCATCTAAACAAATTTATTCATTCTTTTTGTTCATCAGATATCTTTAGCCTAGAGCTTCAGAACCAAAAACCGTGATTGTGCTCCATAAAGAGTCCCTGGTCTTTTTTTGGAGCTGTCATGGTAGCACATAGTAAGGGCCCACAGTGTATGCTGGTGGGGAACCTACAGGAAGAAAGTTATCCCAAGACTTAATGGTTGATGAGAATCAGAACAACGTGGAAGAACTTCTGTTGTGCTCTTGCTAGTGTGGTTAAGCATGCCTTATTCTAAAGGCTTTGAAATATCAGGGTTTGGGGGTTTGGAATTTTTCAGATTTGGGAATGTTTTCATGGGATTGAAATGTTTTGAAATCCAAAACTTCCGAGCATTGACTCCATGTTTTAAAAGTTTCACATTTTGGGAACATTTCCAGTTTTTGAATTAAGGATGTTTTGTTTTGTTTTGGTTTATCAAGACAGGGTTTCTCTGTGTAGCCCTGGCTGCCCTAGAACTTGCTCTGTAGACCAGGATGGCCTCCAACTCGGAGATCCACCTTCTCTGCCTCCCAAGTGCTGGGAATAAAGGTTGCACCACTGTCTGATGCAACCTGTAATTATTTCCTAAGTGTTAGTGTGTATAAGAAGCTACCAGGTAAAACTTTAAAAATGCTAATGGTCAGACTCTGGCTTCAGATTTCCTTTCAGTAATTGAATTGAAAGGCATCTGTTTATTACACTAGCATTTTAAGTGACATTGAATAGGTGCATGGGCCATACACTGGAAAAACTAATGTTTGAGGATGGTGGCCTTGAATTCTAGTTATTGTCACAAAATTCAGATTATTAAGCTAATGATTTTAGTGATACTTCCTTTGTGGTTCAGGGGGTTGAACCCAGGGCCTTAAGCATCCTAGTCAAACATGTAGCACAGAACTTCATTCCTCAGCCCCTAAACATATTTAAAAAGATGTGATTTTGGAAACTTATTACTATACTTTGGGTCTTGGGGGATTAGTTCCAAGTCTTCAGGTTTTTAGAAGCAGGTACCCTAACCCTTTGAGCCATCTAGCCAACAGCAGTTCTATTTTTGACAACACCTTTGCCACTAGATGTCACTAGACTAAAGCAGTTGACCACAGAAGTGTCTACACCCTGTGCCCAGTGTTACCAAGGACATGTTGTTAAGAACATGGACCCCGAAGCATCTGGATTTCTTTTAGAACCAGGTCACAGCTCATTTCAAGTGCAAGTTAGTTGGAAAAATATACATGTTCTGTGACATACTAGTAACCTATAATTGCCTCTTGTAGTGTTTATCAAGACGGAAAAGGAATACAGTTCTAACCACAGGAAACTGTTGTGACCTTATGTTGTAGGTGTTTAGAAAATTCTTTTCAGTCTATCACTGTGCATAAAGAAATAGCTGTGTTTACTGGAGACAGTTTAAATATCTATCTGCGGGTGAGTGGATAAATGAATTTCCATATGTTCAGGAAATATTATAAAATACTATTCAGCATTAAAAAGAAACTAATGGATGAACTGCAAAAGCATGATGTGTGGATTCAGGAGAGCCAGCTCAAAGTGGAGGAGACCCTGTCTGCAGGATAGAAGGAAAATAAATGGGTAGAAGTGACTTAAGTTGAACTCAAGAGGTAAGAAGGCCTAAGTGAAATGATCTTAATTGTGCAGGTTATCCTTGGTCCTGCCTTAAATCTGGGCAATATTGGACCTGAGTGTCTAGATACTGTGTGTAGATAGTCATGCCATTTATTTTGTTTGTTTGACAATTTCCTACACATATGTAATGTGTTCTGTTTGCTCATTCTCTGTGCCCTCTCTTATCTCCCTCTCATCCCCGTGAACCCTCAACATCCTTTCTTCCCATAGTTGACTTCTGGTTTGGTCTTGTGAGGCATTTGCTTTAGCTGGGCCCATCTGTGTGACCATCAGATTGGAACTATTCTTGGAGCAGGGTAGGGTCACCAGTGGATAACACAACTGAAGACAATGACTTCCTCTCTCTGAATCTATTTCTTGAGTTTAGCATCTAAGGTTATTTTGCTTGTTTGTTTGTTTGTTTTCTTGAGACTGGGTTTTATGTAGCCCAGGCTGAGCTTGAACTCACTGTGCAACCAAGAATGACCTTGAAGTTCTGGCCTTCCTACATCTACTTCCAAAGTGCTGGGAGATCAGGCATGCACCACCACACGAATTTGTGTGGTGCTAGGGCTCAGTCTCGGGAGTGCATGTGTGCTAGGCGAACACCTTCCGACCGAGCCTCAGTCCTGCCCCAGTGCAACCGCTGTTGTAGGTATTTGTGCACATGTGCTTATGTGAGCACATTCAGTTGCTTGGGGTCAGTTCCTAGCAGTGGAATTTTTAGGTCATATGTGGTAAATGTCCATTTAATTTTATCAAACTGCCAAGCCTTTCCAGATTGGCTGTACTATTTTGCATTCTTTGAGCAGTGTTTAAGAATTCCATTTCCTCTGTCTTTCTGAATACAGCCATTGGACTAGATATGTAATGATATGCCATTGTGATTTTTATTTATATTTCTCTAGTAATAATATTCTTTTCATTTTCATTGACTATTCTTGTGTCTTTATGAATTAAAGTTGTTTAAATCTTATGCCCATTTAAAATTGTTTTTTTAAACATATATAGGAATTTCTTTAAATATTATGTCGATAACCCCTTTATCAGGTTTCCCCTTTATCAGGTTTACAGATATTTTCACCCTAGTTTGTGATTTCTCTTTGTATTTAAATTTTTTAAATTATTATTATTTATCTTATGTGTATATGCTTTGCTTTTTCTGTACTAGTGTGCCTGGTGCCTGTAGACACCAGAGGGTGTCAGGTCCACTGGAACTGGAGTTATAGATGGCTGTGAATCATCATGCTCACGATGGAAACCAAACCTAGGTCCTCTGGAGGAATGTCCAGTGCTCTTAACCACTTAGCAATCTCTCCACCCTTTCTTCTTATTTTCACTGGATATGCAATGCTCAGTTGACAGATTCTTCCCTGGGACTTTGTCTATGTCACTCCAGGCTTCTGTCATTTTGAATAAGTTGCCTTTCTCCTGTGCTCAGGAAGATTTCCAGCTTTGCCCTGGGCAGTTGGTGTTGTGCCTAGTTATCCCACAAGGGGCTCATTAGACTTTTTTATTTTGTGGAGTAATGTTTTCATGTGCTTTGATAAGCTTCTCTCCTGGAATTCCCATTGTGTATGTTGGCGTGTGTGACATTGTTTCATGATAAAAATATTCAGTTTTTCTGAGCCGTGCGTTCCTCTCTGCTCTGTAGGAATGTAAGGTGCCTCTTTTCAGGCTTTTATTCTTCTCCTGACATCTCAAGCTGGGCTAAGTATTTGTATTTTCAGATCAGTTATTGTGTTTTTGCCTTCACTATTTCCATTTGGGGTATGTGTGTGTGTGTGTGTCCTCTTTATTGGGAATCTCTTATTTGTAGATTCATTATGTTCCCACGTTTATTCAGTTATTTCATTACAACTCTTTTTGGGGTTGTCTATCATAACAACTGCTCTGACATTTTTCTCTGCTGTATCTCACACTTTGGATGCTGAGCTGCCATTTCCATGACTGTTTTCTCCACTGAGTATTGCTCACATGTTCTCTTCCTTTGAATTACTCTTTTAAGATTTTGGTAAGAACTGGCCTTTTTAGGGGCTGGAGAGATGGCTGAGTGGTTAAGAACATTTGCAGCTCTTCCAAAGGATCTGAATTCAGTTCCTGGCACCTATTTTGGACATCTCACAACCACCTGTAACTCCAGCTCTAGGGGTCTGATGCCCTTGGGCTTAGCTGTGGCACTTGTACTCACATGCACAAATCCACCACACACAGCACATAATTAAATTTGTTTTTAATCTTAAAAAAAAAACCAGATCTGGGCATTTAAAATTCTGACCTTTCCTACCAAGACTTTTTATCTGCTTAGTGTTCTTTCATTTGTTTTGAGACAGGGTCTCACTGCTCTCCTGGCCACCACGATGCCCTCCCTGGCATGATAGGTTGAAAGCTCTGACACCCTGAGCACAATAAAGCCTGCCTCCCTTAGCTGGCATCTCCAAGGTATTTGATTTCAGTGATATAAAGCTCCTGATGCTGTCCTTGTAACCAGCTCCTTTCTGGTACAGCTTCTTAACTGGGTATAAGGAATGAGAGACGCCACAGGTCTGAAAGCCAGAGGGTCCCACTATTCTCCAGCAAGTCTGGATGTTTGTAAGGCATGGGAGCTTCTCAAATGCTTGTTGGCTTTTGGTTGATTTCCCAAGCCTCAAAATCATTTTATTTTGTTTTAAATTTTATTAAATTTTCACATCTTTACAGTTACTCTTTGTGGAGAGGATCTTTTTCCAACTTGACTCATGGCTGTCATATCTTTTTATTTTTAAATTTTCTTTATGCCACCATATACAGTCATTCAATTTCTCTACAGTGGGAATGGAACTCAGGGCTCCTTTTCTACCATTGAGGTGTACTCCTACTCCTAATTTTTTTTAAAAAAAATGTATTTCTCCTTTGACAATTACATTCATGCATATAATACATAATATATAATATAATATATTTTGACCACCCATTAACCTTTCACCCTCCTCCCACTCTCTCCCTGGAACTGTCTTCTCAGCAAGTCCCCTTCCTGCTCCCACCCACCCACCCGTGTGTGTGTGTGTGTGTGTGTGTGTGTGTGTGTGTGTGTGTGTGCATGCATATGTACTCACATGTTCCTGTCTGTGTAGGTGCATGTGTGTGTGTACATGTGGAAGACAGAGGAAGATGTCATCCCTAATGATGTCACCTATCTCTCTTGAGACAGAGTCTTTTTTTTGGCCTGGAGCTCATCAACTAGTTAGACTGGCCATGAGCCTGAGATTGACCTGTCTCAGCCTTCTTCATGTTAAAATTATAAGTACCTGCCCACACTTGGCTTTTCTTTTTTAAATGGTGCTGGTAAGCACTCTACTGTCTTCTGAGTAGATTAAAGACATGCACTAAGTTTGGCCAAGTCTGTTATTTTGTACATGTTGAAACTCTGTCCTGGCCGAGCACTCAGGAGGCTGATCCCAGGTTCTAGTCCACCCTGTACTACAGAGTAAGACCTTGCCCCCCCTGTCCCCACATTCCTGTCTTCAGTGCTATCTTTAGCACTGTTTAACTTCAGCGTGATTGAATAAATTTTGCTTTTTAAAAATTCATTTCCCCTTTTCTGTGTGCTTTAGGCTTATGCCTTTTATGGTCCTGTTTTACTCTTCACGGGGGGGGGGGGGGGGGTTTATTTTTTTTTTTTAATTAAAAAAAATGATCAGTTTCTTGGGTGTTTGTTCATTTTTTTTTTTTTTTTTTTTTTTTTGTTTTTTTTTTTTTTGTCTTTTGGGGGGGGGGGGGGGGGGGGGGGGGGGCTTTAAATTTTTTACATTAAGATTAAAATGCATGGTTATCCTGGGATTTCAATATACATATTTCTGTTTCATTATTTGAGCTAGTTGTGCTGCTACCACTTGAGCACACAATTGCTCACCGCCTCCTGTATTTTGCTATAGTTCAACTCCAGTCCCTTCTCTATCTTCCGTGCTTTGGTGGCATACAGCTTTCTTTGTGTATGCTGTAAACCCACGTTATGCTTTTGTTCCTGCGCTTTTGCTGAATCGCCTTTTGCTTTAGATCAGGCGTTGGCAAACATTTTCTTCAAAGGTCTGGTGGTGGTTAGGCTTTGCAGGCTCTCTGGTCTTTGTTACAAGATAGCAACCATACATGATGGATGAAAGAATAAGTGTGCCTGTGTTCCTGTGTCACTTGATGTATAAAACCCTGAGTGAATGGGACCTGGCTCATGCTCTGTTGACTCGCACTTCAGACAACCTGTGAGTCAGAGTGATTAGCAATAAGAAAAGAGTGTTTCCTATGTACTTTCATTTCAGCCCTTTTCGGAGACTCCCATTTCCTTAGGTAGACCCTGGTTCCCTTTGTTACCATGCTTATGCCTAGAGAACTTCCCTTACCATTAGTAGGTCTGCTGGTAATGAGACTCTTGTCTTTGTTGTTGGTTTTTTGTTTGGTTTTTTTGTTTGGTTTTTTTTTTTTCTGATAAAGTCTTTTGTTTCTCTTCAGTTTTTCTCATAAATTTATTCTTTTAAAGAAATTTTTTTTTTTGTATGTGTGTCTGTGTATCACAAGCACACAGTACCCAAAGAATCTAGAAGAGGGCATCATATCCTCTATGTCTTAGGGTTTCACTGCTGTGAAGAAGCACGATACCATGGCAACTCTTATAAAGGAAAACATTTAACTGGGATTGGCTTATAGGTTCAGAGGTTTAGTTCATTATCCTCATGGTGGGAAGCATGGCAGTGTCCAGGAAGACACGGTGTTAGAGGAGGAGCTGAGAGTTCTACATCATGATCTGCAGGCAGAAAAAGGAGACTTTGTGCCCCACTGGGCATTGCTTGAGCATAGGAGACCTCCAAGCCTGCCCCCACAGCAACACACCTTCTTCAACAAGGCCACAGCTCCTAATAGTGCCACTCCCAGTGGCTAAGCATTCAAACCCACACGTCTACAGAGGCCATACCTATTCAAACCACCATACCCTGGAACTGGAGTTACAGATGGTTGTGAGTTACCATGTGGGGCTGGAAACAGAACTTGGGTCCTCTAAGCAGCCAGTGCTGTTAACTGCTGAGCTATCTCTCCAGCCCTCTCCTCAGTTTTTAAAAATGATTCTTGTTTTCATTCTTTCTGTATCTCTTTTCTGTGTCTAACTTTAAATTTTTCCTTTAATTTAAAAACAAATTAAGATATAATTTGAATAGAGCAAACTGCACCTGCTTTAACTTGTGGTTCTAGGATGTTGATGGATCCATACCATTGTGTTACCACCCTGACAAACAAAGTATACAGTAATTCCACCATTACTCAAAGCTTCTCTCATATACCTTAGGGGCAAGTCTCATTCCTTACCCTTGTGCCCCAGTACCATTGAGCTGCTTCCTGTGCCTGCAGTTTGCCTTTTCTAGTGCTGTAAGGAATCACACGACGTGTATCCTCTTGAATCTGGCTTTTTTCACTTAATGCTCTAAGTACTAATGCAATCAAGAGTCCTCCATACCATCAACAGCTTGTTCCCTTTCATGCCCAGTGTTCGATTTTATGTATGTACCATAGTTTGTGCATTTTCCAGTTGGGGAAAATTTATAATGTTTCAAATATTTGATTATAAAACACTGCCACTATTATAACAGCTTTATGGAAGTTACAATGTATGCCAAGATTGCATTTAAAAATATTTAACAGAGCTTGGCATTGTAGCACATGCCTTTAGTCCCAGCAGTCAGAAAGGAAAGGCAGGTGGATCTCTGAGTTCAAGACCAGCCTGGTCTATAGAGTGAATTCCAGGACAGCCAAAACTATACAGAGAAACCCTGTAACACAAACAAACAAAACAAAACAGAAATAAAAGCAAGAAAAACCCAGCCAACCAACCAAAAACCCCAAAACAAATTTAATGAGCTATTGTACATTTAAACAAGTGCCAACTGAACATTCAGTTTCATAATATTCTCTTCAACACCAAGTAATATTAAGAGCTTTTTCCTTCCAAAATGGAAATGTCTTCTATTCTCATCATAAGATAATGTGTACTCATTTAAAAATTATAGAACAATTGCTTTTCTAGGCTGATAGTTCCTTGTATAACATGATTTTGTGTCACTCAGCTCCCTGATTTGAAAGTGACATGCATTGTGTGTTGTCCTTCTAGAGTTTGACCTATGCAGCTGAGCACAGTATTCCAAGCACAGGCTGGGGCCTCTGTCTCTTGACGTAGCTGTAGCTGGTGTTTGCTATTTTGTGGGTTCCTCTTTCTTCCACCCTTCTCCACCCTCAACCCCACTCTTTTAACCTCCTAACACTAGATATGAGAGGGAAAAAAGAATAGACAGGAAAGGAAAGAGATCTCTGAATAAAGTCAGGGGTTTGAAAGTGGGCAGCATTACCTTACACTACTTCCTGCTGCTGAGGCGCATCGGGCTCCTTGGGGCCAGTTTGATTTTAGCCATCAAGATATCTAATCCCTTCTTCTTGTTTCTTCTTTGAACACGACTACTTAACAAACTGCAACCATCAACAACAACCAACAATCCCTTCCCTGAATAACCAGCATCAACAACAACCAACCATCCCTTCCCTGAATAACCAGCAACCACCCACTGCCTATTGAGGGCTCAGGCATTTATATACCCTCTGAGAAGTCCCCAGAATTCCAAATGTCACACAGTTGCAGAAACTATCTGCTGCTACAAAAACCACACCTCTGCTAGAGCATGAGACAAATCATGGTCAGTTGCTATGAAGCAGTCCCACATCCCCACACCTGGCATTAAAATGAAAACACATTCTTATAATATTTCTGTGTTTTTAGAGAAACAAAATTCCAAAATTCTCACTACACACAGCTGAATCTTCTTTTTCTTCATGCTGTATTATTTTTAGTGTAGCTCGTTTTAAGAAGGTTTCTTGGCAGCACAGTCACTTGAGTCATGTAAAACCCTAGTTTTCTCTCATGCCTTGATGTTAAGCCACACCTCCCCATCATCTGTTTTTCCATATAGTTTTTGGATCATTAGTGTAAGATAGATACTCAACTCCATTATGCAGCTATGTTTCTATATTGTTGAAGGTTTGTACTTGTTTTTTTTAAAATAACTTTTACAACTATTATCCTAAGTGGGGTTATTCAAGTGACCTTAAAATGCTTAGTAGGACAGAACTCAGATGTGAGGGCTGTAAGAGATCATATACTACTTTTATTGGCAGAGTGAGAACTCTATTTGGTAAGTTTTTTTTTTTTTAATTGCCTAGGTTTACCTTAGGATTTGGGGAGGATATTGCTACGTTATATGCAACAAGTGAGAGGTAATGTTAGTTATCTGTTGAGACTGTTTTAGTTTTGAGACAGAGTCTAAAAGGCTGGCTTCAGATGCAGCAGAAGATGACCTCTAGCATCCTACCATCCTGCCTTTACCTCTCAGTGCTAGAACTGTAGGCATGGGCCACTATGCCCCAGTCACAGGTTGCTCGGATCTAACCCAGGCCGTTGTACACAAGGCGGGCATTCTACCAATTGAAGTATATCGTCGGCCCCTTGTTCTGTTTTTCTTTTGTTTTGAGAACAGCCTTATGTAGCCTAGGCTAGCCTCAAATTCACTAGGTAGATGAGACTGGCCTTCAACTCCTGGGATTTATGTGTCACCATACCTTACACGATTTAAGATTAAGATTAGTTGTTTTTTGTAGTGTTTGGGATCGAATCCAAGGATTTGTGCAAGGTAGAGCTAAGCAAGTACTCTACCTCTGAGCTCTATCCCCAGCTCACATGAGATGCCTTTTACTATTTTATTATCAGCACTGTGCTTATCTGCATATCATCAATGCAGGGCTTATTATGATAGCCTATTCCTTGCCATTCTGTATACTTATTACTAGTACAATGCTTACTTAAAACACAGAGGCCTTTTTTCCTGAGGCTTTAAGCCATGGTGAGTACCATACCACTTAAACATAGTGGCAGTAACCAGAGAGCTGAAAACTATGCAATTGAAGAGAGCAAAAGTTTGCTCTTAAGACCTTCCCCAAACTTTAAATAGGAAGGATATGTCAACACTTGCAGTAATTTAGACTGTATGGCATTGACAAAAAGGAATGGTTGGCCATGCATAGTTAATATCCAACACAAAAGCAATGTATCTGTAAGCAAAGTAAAGTAAACCTAATAATGACATCCACTGTTGTTTTAGTATGTGGTCACTGAGCAGTGGTAGATAAGCCTATCAATCACACCACCTGGTCAGACTGCATCTCATAATTATGCACTAAGGGGAAATGGGACAAAGGATCAATAATTAATGAAAGGAAACCAGATGCATGAGGAGGCCACCATAAGAACAGATAAAAGCCGTGTGAGGCTGCTCTGAGTACCAGGGAGGGCTAATATCAACCCTGGCCAGAGAGCTGTTGTCACACTGCAGTGCTTCCCTGCAGTGTCTAGAAGAGAACCGTCTCCAGGCAGTGCTACACAGTAAGGGCATTATACGGAAATGGGAAGAAGTTCCCAGATATGAGCATAACTCTCTGTGGTTAGCAGTGGTTGAGGTGAGCCCTTTTCCGGCTTGAAGTACGTTCTGGCAAGGTGCTATATTCTGATGCCTTTATTATTACCTAAGACAAGGTCTCTCACTGAACCTGGAGCTAGATTGGCAGCCAGCAAGTCACAGTGATTCTCCTGTCTGCATCCCCCACAATGCTGGTTTATAGGCACAGGCACACTCATGCCCAGATCTTTTCATTTTGCTTTTTTTTTTTTTTAATATGAGTTCCAAACTCAAGGTTCCCCTGCTTGTAGAGCAAATGTTCTTATGCACTTAGCCATATACCAGCCGCTCTGCCTTGTTTATTTATTTTATTTAAGATAAGGTCTCTTACCAAACCTAAAGTGGGTCGTTTTGGCTAGCTTGGTAGGCTAGCAAGCTCCTGGGATCCTCCTGTGTCCACCCACTAGGCTGCAGTTATAGTCTTCTGCTGCTGCTGTAACCAACCTTTTTGTTTTGTTTTTTAATGTGAGGTTTTGGTCCTCATATGTATACAGAAAACATTTTACCCACTGAGCCATTTACACACTCTCACAAATAAATATATTTTAATATGCATTTACAGTTTTTCTTTTGGTGTAGGTGAACTCAGCTTAGAGATTTACACATGCTAAGCACACACTTACCACTGGGATTCAGCACCTTTAATTAGTTGGCTTTGTTGTTGTTTTGCTAGTTGGTTGGTTGGCTAGTGTTTTTGAAACAGTCTTTCTATGTGACCCAGGCTAGACTTGAACTCACTAGGTAGCCCACTCGCTTCAAACTTGCAGTAATCTTGCCTCAACCTCCCAAATACTGAGATTAAAGGCATGTAACACCTGGTCTGCAATTTTGTACCTCTTTTCTGGAATCTTCATTAAGCTTAGCTCTAGCAATGCAACCCCTTGGAGTGTTTGGTTGCTGCTATACTTAGGCACAAGCTCCTTAGCTAGATATGAAACTCTCAAGAGATCATCTTCATTTTCCCCCGTTGCTTGCATCTGTCTTGAGCTCCAGAGGCTCTTGTCCAGCAGCCACCTCTTGTCTTTATGTCTTGCAAGTCTTTACTTCCAAGCCTTGCACTGGACCAGGAGCTGTCTCCTCACTATTCCTTTAGGATGGAGAGCTGTAAACACATGAGGGCTACTGTGTGTCCTAGCTGATGAGCCCGTAGCAAATAGTTCGTCTCTGTTCTTCTAGAACTTCTTTTTCTTGTCTTTTTTTGAAACAGGGTCTCACTGTAGTCTCGGCTGTCCTGGAACTCACAGAGATCCATCTGCCTCTACCCCTCTGAGTGGTGGGATTATAGGCATGTGCCCCCATGCCCGGCTATGGAAGTTTTTCTTAGCCTGCCTTCTTATTCACCCTTTTTATCTTCTCCAGATTGCTAATGGCACATTTAGATAAATCACAGAAAAGGGGAAGATATTTAACATGGCTGCTGTGGTTGTGCAAAGAGCATGCAAAAGGTCTAATTGTAAAGTGTGTGTCCTGGGTGTGGAGGGAAGAAAATATCGCATGGGCAAGTAGAAAACTGTGGTATGCATGAGTAGAGTCGGGAGCCATTCCTGAGAGATGGACATGAGGATGACTAGGGAAGGAGACTCTCTAGAGTGAAGGCAGTGGTAAGGGGCCCAGTCAGCGTGTCAGGCTTGCTAAGGTCAGGACCAGGTGTAACAGAGCCTAACTATGCAACACCACCTTTGCTTCCATAGTTTATGTCACAGAGAAAGGTACTTCACTGAAAAATGATAGGACACAAGCAACTAAACCCCAGATAGAATGCTGGAAGTATACTGAGCTGGCCGTGCAGGTTTGCCTCCTCCTTCCACTGTTCTATCCTCCCTGGCTTCCCATCTCTACTCATCCCTCCTGCCCAGGGTATCGAAAGAATTTGTGAGTAAAATTATTAAATTATGGTGTTAATGAATTGTGGAGAACAGAAGAGATGTCAAAAGCTTAGCTGTCGTAGAGAGGAAGTTAAAGAAGGAGGATGGTTCCAAAGGGACCTACCTCACTGCAGCTCCCATACATCAGCTCTCGCTCTTTCTACCTTCAGAGCTTGCTCACTATCCAAGACAGGGTCTCCAGCTACTTTTGTCTTTTGCAAACTAACGAATTTCAAAGTCATTCTATATGAAAATTAAGAAGTGTAAGAGAGTTCTGACTTTGACTTCTGCCATGTTCAATCTCATGCCCGTGAACTTACTGCTGCCTTAAGAACCTTAGATGTACCTTGCACTCAGTGAAGGTTTGCTGACTAACTTATAATAAAAAGGGAGAGACATAAAACACATTTCTATACAGGATGTGGCTTTTCTTTCTTTTTTATTGTTTATGAGTGCTTTATCTGCAGAAGAGGGCATCAGATCACATTATAGATGGTTGTGAGCCACCATGTGGTTGCTAGGAATTGAACTCAGGATGTCTGGAAAAGCAGGCGGTGCTCTTAACCTCTGAGCCATTTCTCCAGCCCCCAGGATGTGGTTTTATTGTATCAGAAAACATGGCACCAGCACATTCAAAGCTGTGGTATTGGGGGGCAGGGAATGGAGAGGGACCAGAAATCATGAGGAATTGAGATCAGATCACAGTGCCCACATCAGATGATACTGGATAGATTATCTAACATGGATGGATGCCAGAAGTAAGGGTCAAAAGAAGGGCTAAAACCACAATAACAGTTAAAATCAATAGGCCATTATACATTTAAATTAAAAATAACCAGTTGTACATGATGTGGTACAAATAACAATGACAATTCAGTGTGGGTTTTTACTGGTCACAAGTTTAGAAAGTGGTATTCATGGGCACAGTACTTGGCCCCAGTGACTGCTGGAGGCTCTTCGAGCTAAAGAAAGAAATTTGGAGGCAATGCCTTGAAATTACAACTGCTATTATGGTTTTATTTGTTGCAACAGGAAACATGACACCG
>OU015745.1:14013556-14044080 GCA_907169655.1 Acomys percivali | reverse complement strand
GGGGGCGGTGTATTGCTGGAGAGATGGTTCAGAGGTTAAGAGCACTTACTTTGTTTATCATGAGGACCAGAAACCAGATCCCAGTGCCCATAGCAGGCAACTTACAAACTGCCTATAACTCCAACTTCAAGGGATCCAGTGTACCTCTAGCCTCTGCTGGCATTTCTATATATTCTCACACAGATATACACATATAGATAGAAACATATATTTTAAAAAATCTATATTTTGGAGAGATTAGTATAGCAATGGTCTGAGATGGACAAGCTAGTTAAGGTAGTCACTCTAGTTTTCTAGTGATAGACTGATGAACGTCTTGACTGAGTTAGGGACAGTAGAAGAAGCAAATCTGAGATATATCAAAGAAGAGATGAAAGACCAAGTAGATGGAGGGCGAGACCTAAAAACAAGAGCAAATATGCCTGGGGAGGCAGAATTGTGAGGGGAAATTAATTTGTTAAATTGGATCCTCTGAACACAGCTAGTAGAGTAATTTCAGTACTGTAGGCTGAGCAGCATGGCCTAGCACCTTGGAGTGTTTCTCTAGTCATGTGGGAACTTTTGATGAGGTGGGAGTGTTTTTGGAAAGGGAGGGCAGCAGGCATCTTTCAGACGTAATGGTTTTCTGAGTTGAATTTGCCCTGGTGGCAGTCTCCCAGTCATGGCAAACACTCTGCACTGATGTGCTTAGCACACAAGTAATGTTGTAGGCAAGGCTCTTGGGGAGGAGTAGGGGGGATTGTGAAATCGCTGTACTATTATTTTACTGTTCGTGCCAGGGAACAATCCATCTGTGGCTCTGCGTCTTTAAACCCAGGGTGAATACTAATAGGAACTTATGGCACTCTGGTTGGAAATTGCTACCCTCATTTAGAAGCCATTAACAATTGTGTTGATAAAATAATGTTTTAAATGGAGCATGTGAAACCCATGTTTAGCAGCTGTATTCTTCCAGAACACTAGCTTGTAAAGTACTCACTGGGGCCTGTGGGTGGGATGAAGTCACCTGAGCAGTTTTCTGTAATTATAACCTTCAGAGCCGCTTCCTTTGCCTTTTCCAGCTTAACTTAGAGCAAGCTCAGCAGCCTCAGCAGTGCAGCAACCTGTCATTTTCCTTTTCTCTATAAACTGGTGAGTGTGTTTATGTGTGTGATTTTGTGTGTATATGTGTGTGTGAGTTTGTATGTATGTGTGTGTGTGAATTTCTGTGTATATGTGTGTATGTGTGTGTGTGTCAGAGTGTGTGTATGTATGCGCGCGCGCGTGTGTGTGTGTGTGTGTGTGTGTGTGTGTGCGCGCGTTGCCAGGGATGGAATCCACAACCTGCATGCTAGGCAAATGCTGTACCACTAAGCTACACCAAATCCTGGGATTTTGCTAAATAGTCACAGTTACAGGGAAAAATAGATTTTCTATTCTTGTTCCTTTTTTAGTTTACTTTAATTTGTATTTCAATCTATATTTGTGTTGGAACCCACAAACAGCAAGCTATCTGCCTAAAGATTACATATAGGTAAGATTTGGATATAAATTAACTCTACTAGCATCTGCTGAGATCCCCCTAAAGAAATGTTAATGTCGTATCTGTCACAGCTTCATGGGTTGGGTTCCTTGTGCACATCCCAGAATGTGATAGAATCAGCTAACACTGGAGGCAGCTTCTGCTTTCTGATCTAAGATCCCAGAATGATATCTTTTCAGCTGTGCATTCTAATTTGGGAGGCCTACACTGCAGGGGAGCTGAGGCCTCGGAGGCTTTGCAAGGGTGGATCTGAAACTGGCACAGTTCTCTAGGTCCATGATGCTGACCACATTTAAACACCAGGATCATATTTTCTAATAAGCTCTCTGAATTTCAGATTACTTCATGTGTAAGATAAAATTGTTGGCTTTCAAAAGCATTTACATGGTGCCTTGCTATTTTTACCTTTTCTCTCCCATAACTAGCAAAAATACTGTAGAATAGTCTAGGGCTTGCATTTTTTTTTTAATCTATTAGCTCTTTCTGACAGTGCTCAAATAGACATACCTTTTCCAGGGTTAAAAATGATCACGTCATCTTGTTATGTTACTGTTTCTATTAACTCGGGCAATGTTTTGTCTTGCTGAGGCTGCCTGGAAAGTTCTCTGTGTACGTGTATAGGGCCTTGGCTCACAGAAATGTTTCAGAAGATGTGAGAGTCAATCAAGAGCTTGGTAAAGGCAAACAGAAGGAAGTTAATCATCTTTGTTGCTTCAGAACTGAGCAAACGTTTTGGGAGAGCGAGATTCATGCTGGACATCACTGAATAAGAATGAGTTGATGTCACAGTTGGCCAGAAACAACTTTTTTTTTCATACAAATAGTACAACATGATGGGGAGGAAGAGTGAAGGCAAAGGGAAACAAATTCTAGGAGAAACTAAGCTGGAGAAGGAACGTAAAAGTGACTTTCTTGTTGAGAGTGGAATTACTGTGGAATAAAAGCTGTGCTTTTCTTATTCGGGGGAGTCTGCCTTAGAACAGGAGCTGGGCAGGGGGCTATTTCCTGGCTCCTCTCTTGTCTCAGAGGGCTGCTGTGCGCTGATCCCTGAGGAGGGTTGTATAATAGTCTTGACTCATTGTCAAGGAGGAATGGCCCCTGTTGCTCTTTTGGCTCAAAATAGTCTTGCAATAACAGTAAGTGAAGAAGTCCTAAGACATGGTAATATGGAACTCAGAATAGTCATTTTAGCAGATGTTTTCAAACACTGGAGGAAGTGCCACCACCTCTGCCTCCCCCTCCTCCTAATTCTAGGTGAATTTAGTGGAACTTTGGGAAGCCAGATTCAGGTGACTTAATTATCCATATTTCTAAAAACTCAGCTGTGTCAAGATTGGCCAAATACAGGTTGAAGTTACCTGGAGTTCTCTGACTAAGTGAACGTCTGTGGTCTAGGGTCTTAGAGCAGAAGTGGGTTGCAGACAACACTGGCACTTCAGGTGGCCTAATCTTCATTGTGTGTATGCTGTGCTGTGTTTTGAAGCTGGTGAGCCTCTCTGCTCACTAAACTCTAATAGTGTCCCCAGTTCTGTGACTGTTTGGAGAGCCCCCCCCCCCCCGCTTCTTTTCTCTAAGGGCAAGGGAGGCTGAAAACAGTATGTCATACCAAACTGTACATTTTCTTTGTTATTTATTTATATAAAGATCTTGAGAAGTCTTAAGGAACTGTGCACTTGTAATATAGTATAGCTTTCATTTGGAATGGATTTTATTTCTGAAAACTGGATAAAGTAGTTTGGAAACCTGGGTGGTGAGAAAGACATTGTCAGGCAGAGAGAAAATGCACCAGGCTTCTTAAGTAGATTGTCGGTTCCCAAGCTGACCAACTGTCTGGTCCTGTGGGTGCTTTCTCTATTTTCTGAGAGGCAGAAGGTCAGTAGTATCTCATGGTGGAGACAAAGGGTTGGAGGAAATAAGAGATCCAGGACTTGGGGAAGAAGCAGACATGATGAAGGGACGGGGATTGGTATGCAAAGATGAGAGACAGAGGTGGTGAAAGGCGGGAACAAAGAAACTAGAGGTTTCCTGTGACGTTGTCAAGCTTAGAATAGTGGTTCTTCTGGAACTATTTGGAATACCACAGACCTGGAGCTTCTAAGTGAAAAATCTTATGAGATAATGATACCGTTTACAGATCTTCACATCCATATTGGAATATAGTATTTCATGTCCCTTTGCAGGTTTTAGCTTATAAGCCTAACTTTCAAAAGACATGTGTCTTCCTAGATGTTAAACCACCACCTAGTACACTGTACCTTTTGCTTTCATTGTGGCTCCTAGGTCTCAGCAGCCATTTACCCCCAGATTTCACCAAGTCTGACTCAGAATCATAGTTTTCCACTGATCTGGTCTTTCTGAAAGTAACTCAATGCATTATTAGGAAAGCTACACACAAACACTAGCCAAACATTAGCTTCAAATTTGCCAGATAAAATGCAATTAAATAAAATGCACAAATAAAGGAAAAACTTATGAAATATGAACAAGTCTCCATAATCTTTGTCATCAGCTACAACTTTTAACCTTGGATTCACACCAAGGCCTAGTTGGGCCTATGACCATTTCTTGGACTGCTTCCCCAGTGGTCATTCAATTCTGCATGCCTAGCACTGGATTTTAAGACTTGTCACTCTAGCAGCCTTTCTTCAAGTGAAAGTCTTGTTTATGTCACAGGCTATTTCTCTGAGCACCCAGCATGTTACCATCTCTTTAATTGTCTAAGCTAGTTAACTCTTACCACAAGCAGAAATTACCCAGTCAAACACATGACTAAAGAGAAGTCATAGTTATTCCCGAGTGTTGCCTAGGGCTAAGGGCAAGGTAACCAACACTCTTGGGAAGTAGTACCATGGCTTGCATGTACTTTACAGAGGCCTCTTACATCCCAAAGAGTTTAAGAGTTCCTGCTATGGGAAGAGAGCCTTGTCCTCAACAGAAATTGCCTCAATAGAAATCACTAATGCTTATGATATTTAGAACTTCTCTTTAATTTATAGTAACTTGGCTAATAGAAGTAACAGATGCTCTCTTCATTCATATTTATCAGATCTTAATAATCTTGTTGTATTTGTTTCAGATCTTTTGTCCCTTCAATGAAAAGAAAAAACAAACTCAAATCTCCCATCCCATCGGTAATTGCTAATTTTTATTGTCAGCTTGATTAAATTAAGAGACGTTTAGAGGATAGGTGGTACATATTTATAATCCCAATCATTAGGAGATAGAGACAGCATTAGGAATTCAAGGCTAGCCTCAACTAAAAATCAAGGTTGAGGTCAGCCTGTGGTACATGAGGTACTGTCTCAAAAACAAACAGTAAAAATAAGGAATGAATTAATGTCTAGAATATTAGTGACAACTTTAAATTATATCTGTGCATGTGTCCACGAGGAGCATGAGGAAAGACCTGCCCTTGATGTGGATAACATCATCCCATGGGGTTGGCATGGACTGAGTGAGAATAGAGGAAAGGGCAAAGCCAGCAGAGTACCAATATTCATCTCTCTGCTTCCTGACATGTGGAGATGCGAAGAACTAGCTGCGACCTTCTCCCGCCCTCTTCAGATCTCCTGATGCTGTGGCTTCCCTGCCATGATAGACTGTGTCTCCTCAAACTGTGAGCCAAAATAAGTCCCTACTATCTTAGTTTTCTCCTTGATAGGTATATGGTCACAGCATCCAGAAAAGTAACTAATATGTCACCCTTTTTAACATTCTCTGATATTCTGTCCTTCTCCCTAAGGAACACAGTAAAGGGAGTCGTCGTCTGACTTGTGTTTTCCATGACTGCTTCTTCCTGGATATCTGCACAATATATGTATTTCACTTGTATATGAATAGCATCCTATGTGCAAGCTTCCTATACTTCTGTTGCTTTTTCCTTGCTTATATTTTTTTAGATTTACCCATGATGACATAAGCCTTATTTATCCATTGTTGTGGGGCATGCTATTGAATAACTGATTCACAGTGTATTTAGCCGTTGTCTTATTAATGACTGAGTTTTCCCTGTTGTCTCATTATTGAAAATTCTGTAGTATACATTCTTTTTCACGCTTTCTGCATATGCATAAGAGTTTTCTCTAGGGCAGGTAACTGGTAACAAGTTGCTGTCCCATAATGCACACATTTTTGCCTTATCACACTTAACTTACCCTTCAAAGTAGTTATGCCAATTTATATCCTCGCTTCCTACGTTGAGTTCCTGTTGCTCTGCATCCTCAATAAAAGCCAATATTGTCCAGCTGTTTCATGCTTATCAATTAATTTAAAGGTAGCAGTGTGCCTAGCAACCATCGAAAGCATAGGCCAAGATATAAACCTGACTTTTTAATCTCAGCCTTCCTTCTTTGAAAGGATTTATTTCATTTTCTGTGTCACAAATCCAAGATAACTATAACACAGCTTTCTGCGCTCACATTTTGATAACAAATGATTGTGGTTATTTTAAAGAAATGGAAGAACAATTACAAAACAAAATTAAAACATTCTACTATATAGGCATAACCATTAACATTTTGTTATGTGATTCTTCCTCCTTCTGTGGACAGACACTAGGATATGCATTTGCTTGCAGTTAGAATTGTATTGAATGTGTATTTTATGTCACAGTTTTGACTAAAATTGCATTCTGGCATTCACCATATCATTTGGATATTATTTGAAAACACCATTTTAGTAGCTCCCATTGGGCAACTATTTTAATTTAACCATTCTCTTGTTTGAGGACATTCAAATAACACTGGAGCTTAAAAAAAAAAAATCTGGCCATGTAAATCCTCATCTCTGGGTAGCTCTGTAGGAGAGGCCAAGGGAGGTTTATGGGTTTTGAGCCAATAGGATTGTGAGCACAGCATCCAGGAAGGAATACACAGCTGAAAGGAAAACAGCATGCTTCAGAATTAGGACATCCATTCACCTTCTCTCCTATTTGAGTTGAGTGGTAACCCTGGCTCTTACCTCAGTGGAGACCCTTTGGTCATTAGGGGCATTGTTAGTCAAATACTACTCTCCCATGAGCACCAGAAAGCTATCTGTATCTTATAGCATGTAAAACTCTTAGGATCTTAGAACCTGAAGGGGCTTCTCCCTCCTCCCTTCCTTTCTTTTTCCCTCCCTCCCTCTTTCTCTTCCTTCCTTCCTTTTTTCCTTTCTTTCTGTTTCTCTTTCTCCCTTCTTCCCTCTATCTCTTTCTAAAAGAGATTTGTATTTATTGTCTTATTTATGTATGTATGTATTTCTGTGAGTGAATGCCACTTGTATGCAGATGCCAGAGGAAGCTGGAAGGATCCCTTACTGCTGGAGTTCCAGCAGATTGTGAGACACTCAGTGAGGGTGCTGGGAACTGCACTCAGGTCCTCTGGAAGAGCACTAAGCACACTTAACTACTGAGCCATTGAGAGATGCCTTTTTCACAGCCCTTTACTCTTTTCATTTCTCTGACAAGAGCAACTTAAAGAACGGTTAGTTTACTTTACTTTGGCTCATGGTTTAAGGATACAGTTCATCATAACAGGGAAAGCAAGGCAGCAGCTGGGCCCTTTGCATCCAGCCAGGAAGCACAGCACAATGCATGCTTGTTCTCAACTTAATCTCCCCTTTCAATTCATGCCTAAATGTTGGTGCCTGAATTTGAGGTAGGTCTTCCCATCTCAATCATGAGCCAATTTAGAAACTCCTTATGCCCAGAGGTTTGACTCTGTGGTTCTAAAAACCTGTCAGCTTAACAGTATTAACCATCACAGATTTCTGTTTTGGAAATTTTTATTGAAGTAGGTTGCTGGTCTTCTGTGGCCAGAGAGCTCATTGTAATACAAGGCAGATGTTTCCTTATTGGACAACTTTGATTAGTTGAGTCTTTTCCTTCAGATGAACCTAAATCTGATTTTATGTAACCCCCATTTAGTCTTAACTTATAATGAAAGACTACCTAGGCTGAGGGTATAGCTTAGGAGTACATCACGTGTTTATGTACAATGCTTTGGGTTCAGTGCACACCCTCCCTCAAGACTCTCTAAAATAATATTTTGACTTTATGTGTTTTATATTGGTTTCTACTGTTCTTAGCATGAAAACATACACGTGTTTGACTTGATTTTAAATTAATGAACATTTTAGAATTATTTATTTTATTATTTTCTGTATTAGTACATGCTTGCATGATTGTCTGAGTGTGTGCCCACATATGTGTCTGTATGAGTGTGTGCCCACATGTATGTCTGTGGTCAAAAGAGAATGCATCCCCTGGAACTGGGGCTTCAGACACTTGTGAGCTGCTGTGTGGGTGCTGGGAATAGGACCCAAGTCCTCTGGAAGAACAGCTACTTAACTGCTGGGCCAACTTTCTAGCCTGCTTGTATTACATTTTTTTCCCTATGTATTTTGTTTTATCTTGTCTAGACAGAAATTGTATACATAAACATTGGTAGGACAGGAAAACTTCCTATGTATTGTTATACTCAATGGATAGACAAATTAAGTGTCCAGGGCACCACAATAGCAACTACTTTTTCCTTTTTTGTTTTTTTTTTGTTTTTTGTTTTTTGTTTGTTTGTTTAAAGATGTTACATACATGATCTCATGTAATTGCTTTATAAATATCTGGCATTGGCATTTCCTCATTAGCAAATATGGGTTGTTGAGACTGAAAGAGTAGTCAGAGCTGAAATTTAACACAGGTGTAGACCTGAAGCCTGTTGATTTAACTAGTTTGCAAGCCCATTTCCCTAACCTTAATTACATTCACTTCAACATGAATTACACATCTTCCTGTTCAAAACACCCGTGTGCTTTTTACATCACTTTGTCGTCACTTTGTCCCACTGGCAGCTTGAGTGTGATTTCTGGAGGTGTGTGGCTTTTGCTTGCTTCCTCTTGCCTCTCTTTAGTCTCCTATGGTGGCCCAGCTCTCCCTGTCCTTTCTGCTTCTGGAGGAACTGCAGCAGAGAATGAAAGAAGGGCAGCAGACAGTCATGTGATGTTTCCTATGAGTGATATTGAGCATGATTTCACAGCTACGTGCCTTAGGGACACTGGGAGGGACACTCAGATCCTTTTAATAGGAGTATCATTGACAACAAGGGTACTGACTCATGTGTTCAAGGACTTAGAATGCGGACGCCTGATGGTGGGAATCTTTGTGTTCATTGTTTCATAGAGATGCAGATAATATTATCACAGTGAACTTGGGGCCAGGGGTCAGGGAACTAACTAATAGGCCCACTGAAGTTGTCATTTATTATCATAGATCAGTCAAGCTTTGACCAGATGATGACGAATATACTGTGTGTGTTGTCATGTAGTTGCTAGGGGAAGGAACAAAGTTTACTACCTGGTCTTTTTGATCTTTAGTGTCATTTATCTTATAGTTCCATATAACCGCTTTTCTGTGTGTTCAAAGGTCACAGTCAAACAACTTATAGATAAAGCCTTACTTAGAACCAGCACATATCTTCAAATAAGGGTGACGTAAGTTTACTTCAGAAGCAGTAGTAAATTCATTTCTTTGTAGTAATAGAAGTAAAATATGAGTCTTACAGTGAGTGTGATGGGACACACCTATGATCAATCCTAGCACTTAGAAAGCTGAGGCAGGAGGACTGAGACAGGTCCAGAAGATTGCCTGGACCACATAGTGAGTTCCAGGCCAGGCTGGCCTTCAGAGTGAGACCCTGTCTAAAATCTGTGTCTCTTTCTCTTTGTTTCTGTCTCTCTATTTCTCTGTCTCTCTGTCTCTCTCTCTGTCACACACACACACACACACACACACACACACACACACACACACACTAAAGTGTAGCTGCTCCAAATGAATGTAAATCCAGAGCTTTGCTTGGGCAAATGGGGTGGGATGGTGTGTATTTAAGTCTCTTAGATGTTCCTAGAGAGTTTTATCCCTGTTAGTCTCTTTGTGCTGCTGTAATGAAATACCCAAGAATGAATGCTTTATAAGGAACAGAAATTGATTTTTACAGTTTTAAAAGCTGGGCAACCCAAGATCTGCTGCTAACAGTTGTTTAGTGAGGGCTCAGGGCTCAGGCTTGCTGTCAAGGTGGTGCCCTGTACATTGTGACACCATACCACAGAAGCTGAAAGGACAGAAAGAAACCACCTGTCTGTCAAAGCCTTTAGGAACTTCATTGCCTAATCATGCCATAAAGGCCCCACTTTTTCACACTGCCACAAGTTTGGAGGGGACATATTCAACCCATAACAAGAACTTAGTAATGTAGATAACCCTTTCCTTTAGCAAGGTTACACAGAGGCGGGGTGAGGGAGGGAGGAAAGGAAGGAGAAAGAGGAGGAGGAGTTGTTCACTGACTGGACACATGAGCCCTGGAATATGTGTGCCCCTCCCCCACACTAAATAAAATGTTTTTAAAAAAAAAAGTTAAAATGAAAAATTGAAAGTTGAGACTTGAAAAAAAACTGGGTTCGAGAACTCTGTTTCCAGGCAAGGAAACGCCATTTTATTTTATTTTATTTTTACTTTTCCTGTCGATCCCACTTTTCCTACCTTGGCCTTCTTATTACAGGAGTAGTGTAGAATGTGTTTGCTTAGTGAAATCTAAAATTAATCAACCTGATCCTAGGTGTTCTGATATAACCTAAAGTGTATCATCTCAACCCTTTTCTGAGGCTGTGCTTGCTGGCTTTAGTCCACTCACAGTGTTGCCCTTCACTTTCCCATAATCTCAAACTGAACCCTGAAGCCATGAAACAGTGACCTCAGCGTCCTTCACCACAGTCATGACAACCATTATTCTTTCCCTTTCTCCGTGAATCGCACTATTCTCTGTCCTTTTTTGTCTGGCTTATATCAACTAAAGAGATGTTTCAAAAGTTCTTTATTGAGTCTGAATAATGTTCTGAGAGCGGAGGACAACTTCAGGGGTCAGTCCTCTCCTCCCACGCTGCCTTGCGTCAGTGCTGTGACTGTCCACTGTGCAAGTCTTTTGCTCCTTCTGTGGTTACCCCTAAGCTTTTGATGTGACTGTCATCGAACCTGCTTTCTTGATTTCTGTGCTTCGTGGATTTCTCATTCTTAGTTCATGAAAATGCAACTGGGTTGCCTTTTGAGTTGACCTTGTGTCCTCTGACTTTACTAAGTTTCATTTATTAATCCCAGCAGTCTCTTGAACAGTGTTTAGGGCTTTCTACACATGAAGCCATCCGTGCGATCAGAAGCCGCTTTAGTTATCCCCTCCAGACTGAGCACCTCTTCTTTCTCTCCATGCTTAACTGTTCTGCTTGGAACTCCAGTACCACGCTGGGTAAAAGGGCTAAAAAAAAGGGGGGGAGGGTTACTGTTTTGTTTCTGACCTCATGTCTGGTCTGTTTTCTTGGGGCCATTATTTTTTATTATATTTCTGGCTGCTTGTCAATCTTGTCAATCTTTTTCCTTCAGAGTTCTTATTTTTGGAGGCATCATACTAGTTTGGGTTGTTGTTGTTTTGGTTCTTGTGTCCCTGTGTTGCTATTTTGCACCTGACCATTCAGTTGCCCCTACTTTCTTTTTATTTCTGCCTTTTAAAATACCTTTTTTTCCCTTCCTAATAGGATCTCAAGTAGCCCTGGCTCATATTGAACTTGCTATGTAGCCAAGGTTGGCCTTGAACTCCTTCCTGATCCTCTTTCCTCCATCTCCAAAGAGTAGGGATTACAAACATGCACATCACTATGTGCTGCTATATGATGACCTACAAAGTAAATGACATTTCCTAATAATGTATCCCAGGATGCTACCATTATCCGCCACGTGGGTTGGTCTTCAGGCAATGGAGATGTGCCCTTGTAGGTTCTTCAGCTGTAATCAGCACCAGTGATACCTAGAGTCTGTGGAGGGTTCCCTTCTCGATGGCTGAAGCTCTTTTAGGTAATGTGGGTTCATGGCTGACTTTACATAGGACACCCAGTCACTGATGGCACAGGTCAGATTCTGTTGCTTGGAGATAACTTTCTTGCTGGTTTGCACAGGTGAGGCACAGCTAGCAGTAGTGGTGGGTCCCTCCATTTCCTTAGGGATATGTTGGGGTGGTATTACACTGGTGGACACGACACAGTGAGAGTTACAGGGCAGTTGTCTGTCACCATCCAGGTCCAGGCTCTACTGCATACTCAACAAGCATTGCACTAGCTGGGCCACCTGCCAGGGCCTGCCAGCCCTACCACTCTGATTCCTTAGGAAAGGAGAAGAAGGACTGACAGGTTGGCCAAGGCACTTAGTATACGTGCATGCACACACAGACACAGACATACACACACACAAATAAATGTATAAATATAAAAAAAGCATCTTTGGTTTAGAAAGGCAAGAGGAAGGGTTGGGGTGTTGACTCCTGGGTAAAGTGCTTGATGCAGAGCATGAGGACCTGAGTTGGGCTCTTAGACCTTACAGAGAAAGCCAGGCATAGCATTGGCGAGGAAATCCAGCAGGTAAAGGTGCTGGAGTCTGGTCCCAGAGCTATTGGCAGTTGATGGCGCTGGAGAGGAAGAGTTGGTTTTCATTAGGAGTGTCATTCCTTTAAGTTGAGTAGGTTGCAGTGGACAATCCCGCACCCATATGTACATAGACAGAACTAATTGGATTCAATGGTTTACTTAAAAACAAAAACAAAAACAGAAAAGGACAAGAAGTTAGGAGGAGGTAGGTATGCACGCACACAAACGGTGCACACCTGTGATTCTAGCACTAGGAGGTGGGATCAAGGATCTGTGGGGTTTCAAATGGTAATGTGAGGAGGACGTTAGCATTTAGCTCACACAGAGGGACCCCCCCCCTTTATAGTATGTTGATTAATTATACCTTCCTAGTAACTTTTGCCACAGTCATAGAGTCCACTTTCTGGATTCTATCATGTTAAAAATCCTTGTCCAACATTATACTATTAATTCGTAATACTATAACTACTCTCTCAGGGCTGAGAAATTCAGTTTGGCAATGGCCTAATTTAATAACCACATGGCTCTGTACTGTACTTTATGTTTTAATTCTTATGATGTTAAGCATAAAAGAACTCAGAAAAATGGTCACCAAATTTCTAATCCTGATGATTTTTCCACTCAGCATTTTACATGAAGAGGTGGATATAGTTGGAAATTTGTTGGCTTTGTTAACATCTGTCTGGATCCTCACCCAGTCCCTGGAGCCCACTCTGCATTTTTTTCTAAAAAGAGTGGTTTCAACCTGATCTTCCAGTAAATGTTCAGTGTTTGCCATATGCTAACCCACCACTTCATAAACAGAATCCATTAGATCAGATTTTAGCTCAGTAAACATCTGCTTTGTATGAATCTCTGTTTTAAGCTAAAGACAACTAGAAAACTAAGACAGTGGCCCTGTTCCTTACTAATTTACAAACTTTATTTATTTAACATGAAAATTTAACCATAAGATTTTTTTCTTTCTTTTTGTTTTTGTATTTTTCAAGATGGTGTTTCTCTGTGTAGCCCTGGTTGTCACAGGATCCCCAAGACCCTACAAGGAGGTTTCTGTAGTCAAGCTATTTTTGTGATAATATTGGACATCATTTGCAAACCACTGTCAGTCTTAGAAGTGTACAGTGGAGTTTCCCAGAGATTTTGGGAGGAGAAATGGCAACTTACATGCAGAGGAGATAAGAAAAGTCATTGTTTTTCATTAAGCAAAACACCAAAAAGACTTGTGAAAATATAAACCAATATTACCCTTCTGACTTTTTTGTTTTGGAAAATAGAAATATTTTCCTCAAAATAGGTGATATGTCCATCTATAAAGTGTTACTATTATTTTAACTTTTGAGATGCATGCAATTATTTAACATTAAAGAATTTTATCAGTCTTAACCTTTAAAAGGTTAATAACAATAGATGTGATGCCAGTAATTCTTGAAAATGTTTATGAGGAGCTTGCTTGATAGTAGCAGAACTGTCGCCCTGGCAACCAAAAGTTCTAGTCAGGGCTTTGCTTTCTGACCATAGACAGCTGTAGTAGCCTCTGTAATTAAGTTGGTTTCTTTTTAAGTAGATGGTGATAATTATACCCTGACCCATGCCCCTATAGAAAAGCATGGTGATTCAATATACAGACGTTGAGAACATAATTCCCTGTGCTTACTGAAGCTCTACAGATAAACAACCAATTTTAGGGAAAAAATGAAGTATTTCAGGTGGTTAGCTTGAAGTCTGGCTTTTGTTTTAATTTTGGTATCAAATTCTTATAATTTCCTCATACATTTTTTTCAGTTTCTCAGATAGCCTTATTAGTGACCAAATACACCTTCCATCCTTTTCAATCAAAAGGGGGTATGTCCTCCTAATACTTTGAAGTAGTGTGATAAGGCCAGAAGCACTGTCTGAGGGAAGCCACTGGCTCCCTCTCTTCCTGATGCTCAGGTTACACAGCCTCTCCCTTGTGTGTGAAACAGAAAAAGAAAGAAAAGCCCAGGAAGCACCAGGGAGAAGCTGGTGATGAGTGGTTGGGATCTATAAAAGGTAGTTAAAGAGATTTTCCTTTGCGTAGAGCAGAAGATGCTAAATTAAATGCCTCTTTTCCTGCCTCTGTGAGCTTCAGCTAGGCCAGTCACAAGTTTACCAGCAGAATTTCTCATTTCACTTTTTCATCTTTCTCCTTGAAGGGCTCTTGAGTGGACAGACATCCCCAACAAATGCCAAACTGGAGAAGCTAGACTCTCAGCAGGTGTTGCAGCTCTGCCTCCGGTACCAAGATCACCTGCACCAGTGCGCAGAGGCAGTTGCTTTTGATCAGAATGCTCTAGTCAAGCGAATCAAAGAGGTAACGTCCCTGGGGGGTGGGGAGGGGGGAGACTATCCCAGACTCGTGGCATTAGTAAGACGTACTGGTGAAGAATGGTTCTCAGGTGAGAAGAGCTGGCGTTTGCCTCCTGCTTCACAGCTGACTTGGCCAGGCTTCTTGTTTAAGTTTCTGTACATGAGAAATGGGCCTAATAGAAGTAGCAAGGTCGAGTGTATGGAGACTGCTCCATGGCCTTTAGCTGGATTAGTGTGTAGAAAGCCTCACCATCATAAATTTGCTCTAGTCATATCTGTGTTTAGCTTTTCTTATGTATTATCTCTATACTTTTCATAGTAAGTATTTACATTGGATGTAGGAGCCTTGACATAGTCTTTGCTCTTTGCTCTTAATCTTCCCTGTGTTAGTACATGGGAAGCGCAGTGGTTCCTTTTTGCTGAATGTAAGTCAACCATAAGTGGTTTTGTGAATACACACCAAGTATCGTTCATGTGAAATAGCCTATAACCGAGGAACATGGCACAGGCCTGGGGCTGACGATTAATTGGGAGGCTGCTTGGTTAGCAAGAGTGAATCACTGGGTTCCATGCCCAGCACCACCAAGCTGGATATGGTTGGTATATACCTGTGATCTCAATGCTCAGGAAGAGTGAAACAGATCAGAACTTTGAGGTCATTCATTCCCAGCTACATAGCAAGTTGGAAGCTTGATACATGAGGCCCTATCAATCAATCAATCAATCAATCAATTTTAAAACATGGTACAAATGTGTAGTTACCAGTAACTGTAATAGGTTCTTGGCTTAAGCACTAAAATGATTTATTGGCCAGGCCATTACATGGCACAGTTTTAGGAGCACCAAGGAATAGGCAAATATGCATTCTAAAATTTTCAATCAAGGAAGAACTTAAGTTTCTGCTGTGAGGAGATATCATCTGAAGGAAAGTTTGAGACCGTTGTCTAAGGGAAATTGCTTAGGAGGATGGCACCTGGCATTTATTCAACACCTGGCCATGGTCATCAACTCCGGTAAGAGAAGATGAATCTGAGGAAACAAGTGATGGGCTTCCTATCACTACTCATTGCTTTCCATTAGTAATAAAGATAATCTGTTCTTGGAGATTCTGAAGTAGTCGTTCATTAGAGCAGCAATACTTCCACCATTTAGCATTGCTTTTCATAAAAGGTACGAATATATGCATTTTTCTTTCATGAATAAAAAACTTGGTTCGTAAGACTTACATCACAGTAGTGAAATGCCTGGCATCATTTACTTTAGTTTCAGTACATGGCCACTTGGCCCCATTGCTTCTAGGACATAGGGAGGCACAGCAGCACGACAGGAAGTATGTGGTGGAGCAGAGGTGTTCAGCTTGTGGCAGCTGAGAGGCAGATATCAAAGGGCCAAGAAGAAAACTCCATTCAAAGGCATGCCCCAGTGGCCTCCATCTGACAGCCTTACTTGCTATACATGCTATCAAGCTATGGACCTATCAAAGCGTTAATCCACTGGTTATGTTAGAGCCCTGAGGATCAGTTACCTCCTAGTGAGTGGATCCATATGCTAGAGACCAAGTCTCTAAAACAGGAACATTTTGAGGAGGACTTCGTGTCCAAATCGTAGCAAGTGCTATTATCTGGAACTATTCAATATGACCTTTCCTGCTGCTGGACATTGATGTAGCCTTAAATATGTATGTATGTATGTATGTATGTATGTATGTATGTTTGTGTACAGGGTCTCATGTAGTACAGTTAATACATAGCTGAGGATACTCTTACGCTTACAGCCCTCCCACTTCCACTTTCAGAGTGCTGGGATCATAGGTGTGCACTACCACTCCCAGGTTATGTGGCGCTAGGAATGGAACCTAGGGCCTTGGGCGTGCTAGGCAAGTACTCTACCAATTTAGGCATAGTCCAGGCCCTGAGCTTTTAAGTATTATATACTTGTTCAATTATATTATGGTCTGTAGAGCTCTTATCCTCATTGAGTATGCATAAGTATCACTTCAGTTGGTTCATTTGAATGATGTGTTCTCCCCTCCCCAACTAGGGTGTGGCCCATGAATCATTGTTTTAATAAGCTTGCCAAATGATACCTAATGCTGCCCTTCATTAACTGGGATGTGGCAACCACTGGTACAAAGGACTACTTTCCAAAACAAGTCCTAAAATACTTACCCCGTGTAGGTTAAACTTGCATATTCATTACCACACCTTGGAAAGTCACACCATAGACATGTAAAGTTCTTATTAGTCTCACAGTAAAGGGAACCAGTACATTCCGAACTAATTTCACCTCAGAACACTTGCCCTAACTAACATCTGTTAACATCCCACTGAAGTAAAAGTTTATTACTAGCATACATTTACCATACAAAATAATGTTTCATTATGACATTTTCATAAATTTGTACCACATAATTTGATTATATTCACCTCTCAGTCTTTCCCTTTCATGCCTCTGCTGAGCCTCTTCATCCCAACTAGCTTCCTTCCATTTTCTTGTCTTAATACACTTTCAATAGTATTTTTTCTTTTTTTATATATACATTTATATTATTACACATATAAACTACATACAACAAGAAGAACCACAAAACAATCAGAAATTATATAAATGTTACACTCATAGTATTTTGGCTATTTGTATTTGGCAGCCTTGAAGAAAACATCTTTCCTATCTTAGTGCATCTCAAATTCTGAATGTAAATCAATATCTATCATATCTCATCTTTATCAACTTAAAGCATCTACCTAGACCTAAAAACATCTTAGCCCCTAAACAACTAAGCTTAATTGTAAAACTAAACTATCTGGTCTTCAACCCCATCAGAAACTTGAGAAGGAATAAAATTAATTACCTGAGTATACCTTTAAGCCCAGCACTCAGGAGGCAGAAACAGGCAGCCTGCCTGGTCTACAGTGTGAGTTTCAGGATAGCTAGGGCTACAAACCTCTGTACACGTCTCTTTGTCAACCGTGTCTCAAAAAATCCAAACAATAACAACATCATCAACAACAAAACCAACATATAATTATCTTCAAGCGATGTGTGTAAAACATAAGAAGTATAAATAAATTTCATTTTTAGAATTAGGTTCCCTCCACAGAATATCTCATTATATATAAATATGTAGCTATTCTCAAATCAAACAACGTAAAACCTCCTGAAACACTTCTGGTTCCAAGCATTTCAGAGATGGGATAGTCAATCTCTAGTCTCTCAGGGTTATTTCAAAACAGGGAACAGTTCTCACAGTGATGAGCAGGGCCTCAGTTGTTCTCAGGGCAGAGGGAGTGACAGTTTCAGGATTTTCCCTAGTGGTGTCATGTGCCCTTTGTGTTTCAGTGAGGTGACTGTTAGCAAACTCCTGAGACACGCGTCCATCTCTGCTCACTGCAAACCCAAGGGCTGGGATTAGTCACTTCCAGATACATAAGGCAGAGCACATAGTTGTGAGCAAGCACAGGCTCCCTGCTCTTAGCCCAGATGCTTCCTAGAGGTTTGGTTAGGAGTATGAAGAAGTGACCTAATGCTGTACGTGTTGAAAAGGGAGATTTAGTAATCACCAAGAATATGCAGCAGAGGGTTAAGCAGCAGCTTCTGTGATCATCTTATTCACATCAGAAGAAAACCTAACTATAGCCATACACAAAACAATGTCAAATTTAGATAAGCCTTTGATATGAATTTTGAGTCATGCTCTTGAATGAGAAATTTATGTTTAAAGATATATACATGTCAGAGGGGAGAATAAACCATGGAAATGGCTCCCTTCCCAGCCTTACAGTAGACTTTGACCACTGGTTTGCTTATTGGCTGTAAGGTGACCCCTTACCCATCCCTCAACCACTATTGCTGAGCAACTATGGCGTACCCACTTAGTGGGAGGTCCTCTTGGGATTATAGGGAAATGTGACCTCGTCCCTGTTCTCTGAGATGTTAGTCTGCCTGGGGAAATAAAACAACACAGAACAAAAATATAAAACCTATATCACTATCAATAGAGTGCTGTCAATGGAGACTGTTTGGTTGCAATGTATACTGGAATTTCCATGAGAGAGATTAAGATATCCTGGAGCGATTGAGGTTAGAGAAAACAGGTGTTGGGAAATGAGTATAGACAGGTGGGAGACAGCTTGCCAGTATTAGAAGAAAATTAGCTTTGGGATGTGTCATGTTGGAACACTAGTCTCTGGCCTTTGTGTCTGTGAGTCATTTCACATAATGTTTTGTGAACACTAGAGCCATGAGTGGCAAGGGGCCAGTCCTCACACTGTCTCTAACTAGTTGTGTAGCCTCAGATTGGTTTACTCAATCCTTATAAGCCTTGGTCCCTCAGTCTGTTGAGAGATACAAGAGCAGTATCTGCCTCAGTGAGTTACTCAAGGTGCCATGACTAGAACTGGGGCTGCTGTACAGTCAGTGCTACAGTGTAGTCATTGTCTTCAGTACAGTGTGACTGAGAGAGAAAGGTCTGACCTTCCCATGAATTGGCTCATGGGAAGTTTCTTGAGTCTAGCAACAGGCTAAGTGCTGGCCCATTTAGCGTCCTGCCCTCAACAACCGGTGTGGTAAAGACCTGCTGAGAAGCAAGGCAGATATTTTCTGTGAACTCTGGTTTCCCAAAAATCCTGAGTGATTTCTTACATGCCAAAATAGGTGATTTTTGGTCTGATTCTAGGAGTGCTCGTGAGCAGCAAACTGGTTCCCTCCCTAGGAAGCTTGGGTCTTCTGGTGATGTGGAAATAGATGGTGGTAAAATGTAGTCCCCGGCTTCCAAGCAGTGGACATCCTTTCTGATCACTTTGGGTGGTTTTCTTGGTATCTTCTGGATTCTTTTAACTACTGAGAAGATGGCACATAAACACTTTACATTTTAGGCTACACCTGTCATTGAAATTCGGGTTTACTGAAACACAAATGAGAAGGAGAGTGCTTGCCAGCTAGTGTGCTTTTGGGGCAGGGGGCATAGGGTTAAGACTATCCCTTCCAGCTGAACTGCCACATCTTTGGGTGTTGTGCTGGGCCTGCTTGCAAAAGACCATCCAGCTGTGCCTGTTGACTATATTTCCCTTCCTTCATCAAAGGAGGAGGTGGAGAGGGTCGTGAGATCCTCACCTAAGCATCCTGCCACTCCTCCCAACCAGTTGCATGCAATTCTGCATTAATTGCACATGGTCTTCTGGGTGGGGCCAGAGGATAATAAGGGTTTGTGAATCATGAGGAGAAGGGATTCCATCTTTGCAGTTATGGGAACGCCACTGTCCATGCTGGGTGCAGACCTTCCAGTCTGGCTACTTTAAGGTCGTCTATGGTCCAGCCTATAGCTCCTCACCTGTGCTCTGTGAGTAAGCCTAATAAGCTCATTGGTTCCTTGAGGTGAACCATGGTGGAATCACATCCTGGTTTGTCCTTAGGGTGTCAGGAGGAGGGATAGATGCTGTTCATACTGTTCTGTCTCTCCCAGGAAAGGGAGCTCCAGCAACAGTGAGGGACTAGGGAGGAGGTAGGTGGCAGAAGGCACAGCTGAGACAGTGGAGCTCCTCCTGTCACTCTGATCTGGGTCTTGATTTTGTCATCTCCCACTTTAGCTGCTGTCCCTGGACACATGTTCATAGCTTCTTACCCAGGATAAAGCTACTAGGTGTATTTTGTTTCAGTTAATCTGCTATTATATGCTTGCTTAAAGACCTTAAGACTAAACCCTGGTCTGATTCTAGTAATGCCTGTGTTTTTAATTCTTAGGGGTATTGGCATTAGTATGTCCTGGTAGCATAGGGTGTTTAGAAGCATCAGGAGTTTTGGTGAATCAAGAGTTGCTATCCCTGCTCAGAAAGCCAAGGATCACATAGGACTAGAAACAGACCCTAAAGGGTCTCTAATTCAATGCACAGATCAAGAAACTCCAGTCCTTAAAGTTTACTTGGGACTTGCCTAAGACTTTTCTATCATTTAATGACTAAGATGATATTAAAAGATGAACTGTGTATGTATGTGTGCACATGCTTGTGTGCAGGTGCCTATGTAGGTGTGCATGTGTACACAGGTGCAGAAGTCAGAAGTCAACTTCAGGTGTCATTACTAGAGGCACTGTTTACTTTGTTTTTTGAGACAAGGTCTGGAACTCACTGATTAGGGTAGGCTGGTTGACCAGCAAACCCCAGGGATCTCTTGAATGCTGCAATTACAAGGTACACTATGTCACCACTCCCTGCATTTTTTAAAAATGTGAGTTTGGGGTCAAACTCAGGCCTCATGTTTCCATGGTGAGCTCTTCACTGACTGATGGATCTTCTGATTGCTACTATTCTTTTTTCAGTGGGGGGATGGGTGTTGTTTGTTTTGTTTTGTTTTTGTTTTTTGTTTTGTTTTGTTTTGTTTTTGAGACAGGGTTTCTCTGTGTAGCTTTGGCTGTCCTGAACTCACTTTGTAGACCAGGCTGGCCTCGAACTCACAGTGATCCGCCTGCCTCTCCCTGTGTGCTAGGATTACAGGTGGACACCACCAAGCCTAGAAATTGCTACTATTCTTTCGCTCTCCCTCTCTCTCCCTCTCTGTCTCTCTATCCTTCTCTCCCTCTCTCCCTCCCTCTCTATGACGTGAGCACCCTGAATCAAACTATCTAAATCCAAGATGCTCCAAAACATGGAACTTTTTGAGCTTTGATCTGAGAGGCAAACAGTATCAGATTTGGGAGCATTTACAATTTCAGATTGTTGGATCAAGAATGTACAAATGGTAAAGTCTATGCAAATATTCCAAAATCTAAAACAAAACTTCTGAAGCACTTTGAGTGCAAATATTTCATATAAGAAAAACTCATACTTAATGTTTTCCATGTTTAGAACCCTTTATTTCACTTTTAATTATTCTTTTCTCACACAGTAGGCATTCAACTGGTGTGAAGAAATGCATGGGAGCTGCCGTTTTTCGTCTGTACCCAGGATGGGGGTCAGGGGGATGGATGGAAGCCCACAGGTGTTTCCTCCTGTACTGTAGACCTGGATGGAGCTGTTGCCAAGTATGTGAGCTGACTACTTGTACACTGTGCTCTCCCAGGCTAAAGACTGACGGAGGATAAGAGTGGTTCCCATAGTGTGGCGAATCCTGCCTTAGCTGGCATTAGTGTTCACACTGCCTTCAGTTCCAAGTCTGATTAGTGTGAACACTGGCCAGGCAGCGCTCTGACTGCCACTGTACACTGAACCTCCTTCAAATAACATCAGCTGACTCCTGTCCCTGCTTTGAACATATTCTGGCATCCATTTCTGCTTCCTTGACCTGAGATTATAAAATGAGTTGAGAGTACTTTATTTTAAAGCCAAAGATTTTGGCAAAGCATTGAGATAGCTGGCTGCTATTTTTGCTGAAATAGTGAGACAAAGCATTTCCAGAAAGGTCTGAATTTTCTTTCTGTCTTACACATTACTCTGATATAAATTTCAGATTGAGAGTATGCGATGTAATTAAAATCCACCCTCCATCCTCTGAGCAGCCTTTCTTTGCAGTAAGAAATACAGCTGGTCCCTTGGGTGGCATGAAGTATAGATGGGAGACCGGGCTCACTCTGGTTCTGGCGGGAAGGCATGCTGTGCAGCGCTTCCTCAGGCCTGGCCCCATGCTCCTTCCCACCGTCCCTGCCCTGCCAGGACACAGAACTCTTGGAAGAGGGCCGAGCCAAATTTATTACTTGCCTGTTGGAAATGTAGGCTTGTGTTCTTTGGCGAGACATGAGCACAGCCCAGTTATTTGACTGCTCCTAGATTTAACTCTCCTCACATGCTGGACACTGACTTTTCAGCATGTGTGAACAGCCTACTTATCCCCCAGCCTGCCTGCCTGAGATGTGGCCATAGGCAGCTGGCTCTGTCAGCTCTCCTGGTGCTAGCACATGTACCGGGCTCTAGAGTATGATGTAATTGTTGTCTCCTTCCTCCACAGACTGGGCAGAGTTAGAGGCTTTGGGGGTAGCCGCCTCCTGAAAGGAACCCCAGAAAATACTTGCAGCCTGTAAACTAGTGGGTAGGTAGTGCTAAGGGACACTTAGTTTATAGACATGGAAATGTGGCTTAGAAAAGATCTTCTTGTCCTGCATGTCTTTACTGAGAATAATAAGGAATGTTAGCAAATTTGGACATTGGTGCTATGATAGTTTTGATCTTGTATGTCACCCAAAGGCCCCATGTATTAAAGGTTTGGTCCCCAGAGTCACACTGTTGGGAAGTGGTAGAGCCACCCAGGAAGGAGATCACTGGGTTTTTTTATGGTTGCCAAACCCTTCAAAGAAACGTCAACCTGTATAGTGTTAAGCTCTTGCTTCTTGGCCGCAGAGTAAGTAGTTTTCTTCTCCCTCAAGCTCCTGTATGCCAGCCTTGCTGTAGGAAAACAAAGCTTTTCAGAAAACCCCATGCTCCCTGTCCATCTTACAAGTTACGGTGGTGCAAATTTAAAATCTAGTGTAAACTTCTAAGTTGGTTATATCAGGGTTTTTGTTTTGGTTTGGTTTTGGTTTTGGTTTTCGGTTTTTTTTAATAATGGAAAGCTGACTCACTGCTGCAGTGCCTAAAATAATGCCTGGCTTGTAGTAAACAATGAGTGCTTGTTAAATGAACAGCTTCCTAGAGTCTTCATCCTACAGATTGATAAGCTTTCTCATTCTGTCAGGGAAAAATAACTGTTTTGAGAGTAGTATTAGGACGCGTAGGCTGGGCTGCAGCAGTAAATACACTTGGCACGTGTAATCTCTTAGATGCTCTAGAAGTATAGCTCGTGCTGATGTTCAGAGTAATTCTTTCTTGTCAGCAGATGGCTCTCCTCTGTTGAGTTCGGGTTTGCAGGTTCCTCACAGTTTGTGGCTTTGTGATCTTCATAGCATCCACCTGACAGAACATCATGGAGTGGCAAAGATTAGGATGTCTTACAGGCTGAACCTACTGGTTTCACATGACTCTGGCTTGAACTCAACTATGTGGCCAGATCCACAGGAGCCTGGGAATGGGTGTGTGCCCATGGGTATACTAAATGTTGAGCCATAGTTGGAGCATCTGTGTCGTCTTTGACTTCTACTCCTACAGTACACATGTTGAAGAGCTTGAGACTCAGGGTGTCAGGCCACATAGTAAACTCCACAGGATGTAAGTCCCACTGGGAGTGAAAAGCAGGAGTTGTATGAAGAAGTGTGTTTTTAAAGATTACTGAACAAAACCAAGACATGGAACTATGCATTCAACACAACTTCAGCTGTGTTCCATACTCTTAAAGATCAGCTGACATGAACTACATGGCACAGTAGTGGTGGGTTTTCGTCCTCAGCCTGCCTTTATTTTTCTATATTTTATAAACTCTTCATCTCAAGCGTGTTACTTTCCACTCCCATCTCGGAACACTGTCCTTCCTCCAGTGTATCAGCCATCTCAGAGCTCTGCCTTACTATCTGCAGATTTTTTTCTTACTTACCTGATTGGCTGGTTAGATTTTGTCAACTTGACACAAACTAGCATTGCGTGGAAAGAGGAACCTCAGCTGAGGACTTGCCTCCATCAGACTGGCCTGTGGGCGTTAATGTGACGAATGTGAAAGGGCCTAGCCCACTATGGGTGGTACTGCTCCTAGCAGGTGGTCCCGGGAAGTCTGGGAAAGGCTAAGCAAGCCAAGGAGAGTAAGGGTGTAATTAGCACTCTTCCATGGTTTCTGCTTCAGCTCCTGCCTCCAGGTCCCTGCCCTGCTTGAGTTCCTACCTTGGCATCACTCAGTAATGAGCTGTGACATGGAAATGTAGATTAAACCCTTTCCTCCCCAACTTGTTTTTGTCAGTGTTTCATCACAGCAACTGAGAAGCAAACTAAGACACTAAGACAGAATGTGCTCAGAATTCTGAATACTGCACGTTTATCCATCCCCTAGGCGAATGAACTTGCCAGGGCTCTGTTGTAGGTGTCAAGAAATTATGACAAAACAAACAGGAAAAATTCTTCCTAGGTCTTATACTCCAGGGGAGAAACAGACAACAAGTGAGACAGAAAAGGGGGAGATTAAAATAGCATATAAAAAGATGAAGGTTACCAATTACAAAAGATTTGGCTTCTTTGTCAAAAATCAAATGTCTATATGTGTGTGGATTTATTTCTGGGTCTTTGATTCGATTCCATTGATCAACCAGCCTATTACTATACCAGTACCATGCTGTTTTAATTACTGTTGCTCTATAATACAGCTTTTAGATCAGGTATGGAGATTCCTCCGGAGGATCTTTTATTGTACAGGATTGTTTTAGCTATTCTGGGTTTTTGGTTTTTTTTTTTTTCATATGAAGTTGAGAATTGATCTTTTAAGGTCTTTAAATTTTTGCATAGGTATTTTGATAGGGATTGCACCAAATCTGTAAATTGCCATTTTTACTATGTTAATTCTCCCAATCTATGCACGAGGGAAATCTTTCCATCCTCTGATATCATCATCAATTTCCTTCTTCAGGGAAATGCACATCAAAATGACTTAGCCTATCAGAATGGCTAAGATAAAATACTCAAGTGACAGCACATGCTGGCTAAAATGTGGAAAAAAGGGAACACTCCTCCATTGCTGGTGGGAGTGCAAGCTTGTACAACCACCTTGGGAATCAATCTGGCATTTTCTCAGAAAATTGTGAATAGGGCTACCTCAAGACCCAGCTATTCCACTCCTTGGAATATACCCAGAAGATGCTCCATGTATTTCTTTCCCTTTTGTTTTTGCTGAGACGTTGAATCTCTGTGGTCAGACACACATCTGCCTTCTATATAATGTGTAATGGTCATAATCGAAATCTCCAAAATCCGCTAAATTCAGACTCAATCCTGCTCTATGGCTTCTGTTATATGCATCTTGCTAGGTATCCATGCTCTACTTCTCTGCTCTACTTGTCCTCCAGCAGGCCACCAGCCTAACCACATAAAACCATCCTAGTTTCCCTTATCAGAAGGAAGACTTTGTTTCTTCCTTAGAGTTGGGAAAATGTTTATGCAATGACTGTTCATAGTTACCTACTCTGCGTAGGGAGTGATATGGGCCTCTGGACTAACCAGGCTCACAGGTCTAGTATATAGCAGCTCCTGGCTGCTGGCAAGGGTGGTATACCAAATCCTTGGTCTGTGGTCACCATCCCAGGTGGAACACTTCAGGCTGGTGGTAGAGGAGTTGAGTGCTTATCTCAACCATATCTGGTCACTCTATGAGTCAGTGCTCATACTGTGAGGGACTTAGAGGGATCACAGAGCATTTAGGTAATCCAGGTTGCCACTGTTTAGACAGCAGTACAGGTGTAAAAGTACCAGAGTGTTACTGAGCTTGTAAAGACTTCTACTTCCCTTTCATCTTAGACATTGGAACAAGGAGTCCTAAAATGACATGTTTGGGGGTCTCCATCTGTCTGATGGTCTCCCCAAGTTCCCTTCTGGCTTTGGGGGCTCAGGACTTTTAGCATTAGCCCTCAATCCCCAGGGCCTCTGAGTTATGGCCTCCAGCTGAGTGTGTGAGCTGTAGTGTGATGGGAGACTGGCAGCCTTGCACTGAGCTCACAGCTCCTGTCTGTCGTGTCTGTCTGACCTTCTTTCTTCCCCTCACACACCTGACTGAAATCTTTCTTTTTCTTATTTGCTTTTGCACTCTTTTCAAGTCCAGGCTAGGGGCATAATCTGCCTGATTATAACATGTTTTATTTGGGGGACTGATTAAGGTTTTAAGATTTCTTTCTTAGTTAGACAGAGCACAGAAGGGAAGTCCGTATAAGGAAAAGCCACTCAAGCAATAAAATAATGATTAGAACAAAGTGCCTATGCCATTCAGATTGCCCAGTCGCTGGTATCTCTTCATTCTCTCAGACATGAGTCAAATGTATTCCTTCACTGAGGCACTTGGATAGAGTATTTGAACAAAGGAAATGGGGTCATTTCAAAATGTCCAGTATGCGGTAATCAATGCCACCCAGCCTGTGGTGTAATTAATGGAAACATTGGCGACAGTCTGCCCATTGTTTGTTCTTGTGCAACAGGAAGTGGCAGGGCAATAGGGAGCCCAAGGAGAAGGTTGACGTAATGCAGAAGGAAGTGGCTAGAGCTCTGCTCAGCCAGCAGCTTTCTAACTACAGACCTCGGCTCACCTGAGCGCCCATCTCTTCCTAACACACACACAGAGATGTGCATTTGCTGACATCATTCTTTGAGTTTTGACTTTATTTAGCAATAGATTTTTGTTTCCCTTATGGCTAGAAATGTCCCGAGAAACTTAATTTTAGATCCCATACAATTAAATGTTGTGCAAAGGCAGAACAAATTATGGAAAGGAAAGTTTTCCAACAGGATCAACTGTGGACTTGACTTGGACTGTGCAGTGGTGGCTTTTGAAGTCAGGAGATCTGGAGTTGGGTGTTGGCTGTCCACAGGCTTCCTCTTTAAGAGGACATCTCAGCTTTCCCTGCTTTGTCATAAGTCCCTGTGAGGTCAGAGTGTGCAGTGTGCAGAGATGTTAGCCCCTGCAGTGTCTATTTAGATTTGCTTGGTGAACATCCATGTTAAATCTGGTAATGTATTGCTTTTATTTTTGAAAAAGTAAATGTTGGTGTTTACATTACAAATAAGTGTTTTCTTACTTTACTTGAAAACACTAAAAATTGCTCTTCAGATTCATTCATTATGGGTTTCGAAGAGACATCACATTTGCTTTCTCTGACGTTTGACTTAATGGGTTCTGTAGAAAAGAGGAGCAAAAGCTAAGTGGAATTATGTATTTGTGAATTTCTGCTCTGCTTAAACTAGCTGGGTAACTTCAGGCATATTTTTATCTTCTCAGAATCCCTAGAGGATTGTCAGGGGACATAAAGGTAAGGCATATAGAATGTACAGCAGTGTCTGCCATTTAGCGGATATTTAGGGGACAGTAGCTGCAACTTGTAGATTATCCTACCACATTTGTTAAAATAATGAGTGAACCAGTGAATAGTGTATATTAGGCTCCACCATCCTAGTCAGTCTGTGGATTACCCAAAGAAGCAGTCCCAACAGTGGATTTTCGTTTTCCGTAAATCAAGCTAACTGCAGTTTGCTGGAGTGGGGTTTTGTTGTTTAATTTCTAGAGTAAAAGTCTCCGCATGAGAATGAATGGCTGGAGTGTATTCTGAAAGCTGTCATTGCAGCCTCTTCAGAACTTTCCTACTGGGGAAACAAGCTCACTTCAGAATATCAGTATGTGGTAACTCATGCCATTCAGCCTGTGGTATAATTAATGAAAACATCTATCCACTGTCAGTTGTACAAGAAAGAGTCCTCCAGAAAAAGACTCCTGATCTTCTGTGGGGATGGAAGAAGTGGCAGGGTGGTGGGAATAAAGAGTAAGAATGGGCCAGAATGGGCCAGCTTTGAGTGACAGCAGGCCCACCTACTTTCTGAAGTGGAGACAGCTAACCCGTGGAAGCTGACATAAGGAAACCTAATCATCAGGGTGTAGGATGGAGACCTTGAAAGTGCCTCCCGTCAGTACCATAGGAGAAACAGCATGACTGCAAATGTCCTCTCACTATGTCCACATACATCAGAATGTCCCCCTTAAGGATACTCCATTTTTATTAAAAAAAAAAAAAAGAAGAATGTGACCAATAGGAGTCAGTTTCAGAACCAGAAAGAAGGGATGCCAAGAGAGGTGCTTCGTGTCCCCTCTTGTGGCTTGGTATTGTCACAGCAAAGCATGGGACTGAGCATCCCACAGCCCCTTTGCATTGCTGCTCTTGTGCACTGAGCACCTGCCTTCCTTGGGTTTGTAATGTTTTACTTGGCTGCAGTGATTTGTTTGAGGCCACTGGACAGTGTTTAGTTCAGGATTGCCAAATGGGTTTCATCATTGTGAACTCTGATCCTTCGCAAGGGGCCATCTAGGGTCCAGTGTCAGTGCAGGCTCCCATTTCAGGTCAGATCTGAGAACAGCGTGTGCCTGGTGCTATTGCAGGTGTGGAAGGAAGTTTAGTATTGGGTTTGTTTGTGAGGACTGAGACCTGAGTCTCATAGCTTAACCTTCTTACAAGGTACAGTTCAGTGGTCTTTACACTAAGTCAAAGGTGTGTAACTAACACAACCAATTCCAGAACACTTGCCCTCCCTAGAAATGGGTACACACTGTTACTCTCCATTCTCAATGCCCTACCACCTGGCAACTTGAGCCTACTGTCCGCCTCTATAGATTGTCCATGTGGGGCCTCACATGTGAAAGGAATCCTATGATATGTAACCATTTGTGTCATGTTTTCTTCACTTAGCACAACACTTCTGAGGTTTATCCAAGTCCTAGTTTTTGGTCAGCATTTCATTTGATTTTATGGCCAAAAGGTCTTCTGCTCTACGGGCACACTGCATTTTGGCTATTCCGCCCTACATTGATGGACAGTTGGGTTATTTTTGTGTCTGCCTGCTGTGAAAATGCTGCTGTGAACACTGGTGTATAAGGCTATGCATATTTTGGTTTTCTTGTGATTTCCCTGGTTGTTAAACTGCCGGCTCTCTGCCTCCTAGTGGATGAGAAGTAGTCCCTATTGCCTGATGTTCCTTTCCCAAATGACTAGTCATTGACATCTTCTCACCTGCGTGTGGCTGTTCCTGTCTTCTCTGGGGAAGTGAATAGGCTGCAGCCATACCCCTAGATTCTGCCTGCAGGGCAGTGCCAACTCTGTCGCTATGCCGACTGCTCTCCAATGAGAGAATGAGCAGCTCTCAGTAGATGCACTGAAGAAAGGTAGATGTTAAAGCAGTTTGTCTTTTAATGTGGTCATATAATTTGGGAAATTAATTTTGAGTGTTGTAAAGAACAAATCTCTAGACATATCTGGCCATTCAGCGAGACTTGTTGCAATAATATGAACTTGCAGTTTATAGCTCTGTTTATAAGTCACATTTGCACATATCATCTCATTTGCATCTTTTTGAAAGATTTAATTGCGTGTATGTGTGTATGCCTGTGAGTGGGTATGTACATGTGAATATGGTTGCCCTCTGAGGCCAGGGGCACTGGGTCCACTTAGGGAGGAATTACAGGTGGTATTTAACCTGACATTGGTGCTGGAAGTCAAACACGTCTTCTGGAAGATCCGTGCACTCCTAACCACTGAGCTGGCTCTCCAGCCCTCATCTATAATCATACGATCACACTGATACAGAAGAGATAGGTGCTGTGTTCCTCACTTTAGAAAGTAGAAGCTAAGACTGATTTCTGGATTTAAATCTACGACTTCTGATTTCTGTTACTTTGTGGCAATAAATTGACAGAGCACCAGCTTCTCCAAACCTGGATGCTAAGAACATCTGAGGCCTATGGCAGCGGTTTCCCCACTTTGCTGTAATACCTACCTGATGTTCCAATGTATTTGAGAACACCTACCAGTGTATTTGAGAAGTGTCTTAAATTAGAACTTTCTGTTGTCTTTAACTATAAAAACTTCGTTAGACATTACCATAGTAGAATATAGTATTTGGGGTAACCTAAATCTGTTCTCAGGCCACAATCACTCATATTTGGCTCCAGAGCAAAATCTGAGATAAAAGCTGTTTTGTACTGACAGTGCCCATTGCCAAATAGGCAAATCTGGTCATGGTCATGTCCAGTAGACCGTTTTTGGCCTCAGAACTTAGTTTCAGGAAGAGAGCAGAGTCATGCATCACTGCATATTTTTGCATTGTCCATCGAATAATGGTTCAAAGCTGGGATGGAGGTGGAAGTGGAGAGATGACAGGCAGCCATTAGTCAGCCATCCTTGTCCCCATGGCCTATTGCTCCCTAAAGCCATATTCCTAATGTGTTCTCCTTGAGGAACAGGATTTTTATGTACAGAGAAGGTGAGCTATCTATTAAGAGCAAGTCACAGCTGACCTTGAGGTTTAAGTTAACAGATATCACATTAAAAGCCGAACATTACTTTTTAAAACATTACTTTTAAAGGATGAGAAAAATGGGCTATTTTTACATATTTTCTTTTCTTCATTAATATATTTATTTGTTCATTTTACATCCTAATTGCAACTCACTCCCTCCTCTACTCCCAATTCTACTCTCACACCCATTTCCCCCATACTTCCCTCTCTGCACCCCCTACCCACCCATTTCACCCATACTTCCCTCTTTCCACTCCCTACCCACCACCCATTTCCCCCACACTTCCCTCTCTGCACCCATTTCCCCCATACTTCCCTCTCTGCACCCATTTCCCCCATACTTCCCTCTCCCC
>OU015745.1:13984962-14013546 GCA_907169655.1 Acomys percivali | reverse complement strand
CACCCCCTACCCACCCATTTCCCCCATACTTCCTTCTCCGCACCCCCTACCCATCACTCCCACCCCCCTCCACCCCCACCCCCCCATACCAACCCACCCTGGCACATCAGCACTAAGTGATTCCTCTTTTACTGAGGCAAGACAAGGCAGCTCTGCTAGAGAAACAGGATCCAGAGAGAGGCAACAAAGTACAAATCAGAGACAGCCCCTGCTCCAATTGCTGGAGGACCCACTTGAGGACCAAGCAGCCTATCAGCTTCATATGTTTAGGGGGCCTAGGACACATCCATACATGTTCTTTCATTAGTGGGTCTATGAGCCCCATGGGACCAGGTTAGTTGGTTTTGTAGGTCTTCTTGTGGTGTCCTTGACCCCTCCAGCTCCCTCAATCCTTTCTCTAGCTCTTCCACAATATTCCCTGAATTCTGCCTAATGTTTGGCTGTGGGTTTCTGCATCTATTTCCATAATCTGCTGGATGAAGCCTCTCAGATGACAGTTATGCTAGGTTCCTGTCTGCAAGGATAGCAGAGTATCATTAATAGTGAAAGGGATTAGCTCTCTCCCATGGGGTAGGTCTCAAGTTGGGGCAGTCATTGGTTGCCATTCCCTCAATCTCTGTCCCATTCCATCTTTTATCCTTGTACATCTTGTAGGCAGGACAAATTTTGGGTTGAGGGTTTTGTGGGTGGTTTGGTAATTAAGACCATAAATGGTGTTTTCGGGGGTTTGTTTTTAAGCTAAGGTCTTGCTGTGTTAATGTAGGCTGGGCTCAGTCCTGAGCATCTTTTTTGTTTGTTTGTTTGTTTGTTTTCTGGGACAGGGTTTCTCTGTGTAGCCTTTGTTGTCCTGGACTCACTTTATAGATCAGGCTGGCCTCAAACTCACAGAGATCAGCCTGCCTCTGCCTCTGCCTCCCAAGTGCTGGGATTAAAGGCATGTGCCATGACAGCTGGCTCCTGAGCATCTTTTTGGTGCTGAGACTACGGATGGAAACATAATATCCAGCTCACATTTAAATATTGTAAGATAGATAAATAAATAAATAAGGAAGATTGTTTGTATTTGTTTTGTGGTGTCATATCACTGGCTGGCCTTGAACTCAGACATCTGACTGCCTCTGCCTCTCCAGTGCTAAGACTAAAGGTGTGTGCCTCATGCTCAGCATCTTTTCTAAATGTCTTATAAAGGGTCAGGGAGATAGCTCAGGCTTGCCTAGCATGTATGAGGTCCTGGAATCAATCCCTAGTATGGCTAAATTTTGTTGTCATTGTTGTTGTTGTTTGTTTTTTAAGGCAGGGTTGCTCTGTAGCCTTGGCTGTACTGGACTCACTTTGTAGACCAGGCTGGCCTTGAACTCACAGTGATCTACCTGCCTCTACCTCCTGAGTGCTGGGATTAAAGGTGTGCGCCACCATGCCCAGCAACTGAAATATTTCTAAGAACACACACACTTGTGTATACTTACAAAGTTTTATTGTTACCATGTTGGGTCTGACCAAGTGGTTATAAGAGTTGCTTATATTCATAGCTGAAAACGGTCACTAAAGAGACTTGGTGCCAGGGCCAGAGTGGGTGCCCAGCAGGGTTATGAGTCCCATCCTTGGTACTACAAACTGATAACAAATAAAGGACAGGAAGGACTTGTGGGTAATTAGGACTTGGGTCCTTTGCTGGTATGAGATGGGTCTGTCAGGAAGCTTGGAGGGGAGGTAAGTTGTAAGATTTCACAGGTCGGAAGTTCACAACGAAGATAAAGAGGCTGAAGATGGTGCTAGCCTTGGCGATGAGACCCAGCACCTCCACCTTCGCAGCAAGCACACACTCTGTACACTTCAGGTACACGTCACTTTTCCCTCTTGCAGTGCTTTCCAGTCTTCCTGAGAAGAGGTTTCTAGACTGCCTTTCTGGTTTTGTTCACATGATCATTTACAAAGTTTGTTTTCTACTTCTTCTGGACATGTGTACACTCTATCCTTTATTTTCATCCCCAACCTTCTAGGGCAGGCATTTTTATTATCTCCAACTGAGAGATGAGGAAAATGAGACTCAGAGATACTAAGTAACTGAAATCCTCAAAGGGAATTGGCATATGTGAAACCAGGATTTGGACCCAGTTCTGCTTAAGGCTCAGTCTTCATACATGATATGCGCATGCGCGCGCGTGTGTGTGTGTGTAATATATATATGTATCCATGTATATAAATGTATATATGTGTATTTATATGAGTGTTTATGTGTGATATGTATGTGTATGTGTGTGTATATACTTGTCAAACTGGAATGACTCCTTAGCCTTCTGTTCATTATATTGTTTCTGTTGTGGATGTTTCTCTTCCTTTCATGCTCTGAGGCCTGGACTGGAACTTGGAATAGCTTTCTTGTATCTTCACAGCCATCTGCAGGGTCTGGAGGCTGACCTACCCAGAGGTGGAGCTCTGTCCAGGTGTGGGAGTGAACCATTTCAGCCAGGGCTTTGAAGGCACCTAGGTTCCTCCCACCCTAGCCCGGTGAGGAATGGGACCACTGGAACAGGCTCCTCCTGAGGCTGGATGTGTGAGCCCACTGTGCACAGGCCCCATCAGTGGCCACTGTGCATTTGACAGCAGAAACCACCAAGAAACAAGGGGCAGTCGTGAGCTTGAAAGCCCCAGTGCCATGAAGTGACTTAAAAATTGAGCAGCAAGGACCTGACTTCCAATCTTAAGAACTCAAGTCAAACCAGGTATGGTAGTACGTCTCTGTAGTTGCGGCACTTGGAGATGAGCTGGGACACTGAGACCCTAGGAGCCCACAGGCCCCTTGCTTGTTGCACCCAGCAGAAGAACAAAGACTCCCACACCAAGAGGAAGGTGAGGAGTGGTCTGAGGTTGTCCACTGACCACACATGTCCTGTGCCACAGGTCCGCCCACTCTCACACACACATTTACACACATCATAAACACACAAAAGCTAGAAAATGAAAGCCGAGCAGCGCCTTCTACTCTCCTTACTGTAGGAGGGGTTCAGTTGACATGGCTGCATAATAGCATCTGGCTGTGCCTCTTTCCTAAACACAGCACCCTGCGCTCCACTGGTTCTTCTTCTCCTGGTTCCCCTACTTCCTCCAAAGGGATGGAACCCCTCCAGGCAGTCCTCAGGTCTTCCCTCCATGCCAGTGCCCCATTTGCAGGGTCTTCCCTGGCTCCCTGCTTCCCTGCCGTATACATGTGCACACATACCCTACCCCCACATACAGAGTCACCTGATGTTTAACAAAACAGAGTCACACTCCTTAGAGATTTATTTTATGATCATGTAAAAACACAGCTTTCACCTCAAAGAATAAGACAGTTTATTCTGAAGCCAAATATTTGAGACTGTGGTCTGGGAACACAGATTCAGGTTACTCTGAATGCAATATTTCAGTTTGGTAACAGCTTTGTGAAGTTTTTATAGTGGCTGGACAAAGAAAATCATCTAGATTCTGCATATGTGAGAAACCATACAAGCTGAGCCTGGCTTATTTTGCTTAAGATGACAGTCTTCAGTTGTATTCATTTGCTTGCAGATGACACAGTTCCATTCTTTTATTCATTCTCGCAACTGAACAAACTCTCTTGTATGTATGTCCTACATTTTACTACTCATCTCTTGATGAACATCTAGGCTGACTACTCTTTCTTAATGTGTGTTCTTGGTGCTGTCAACACATGGATTAGTTTCTGGGCTCTGGTCTGTCCATTGGTCAATATGTCTGTTTTGACGTCTGAAGCTTCATAGTACATCTTAGAGTCAGGCTTTGTAACCCCTCTAGCTCTGGCCTGTCCTCCAGGGTCACTCTGTTCAGGCTCCACTGTGGCTCATCCACATTTCAGGAGCACTTTTCATGTGTCTGTGCAGAATGTCCCCGGTATCCTGATAGGACTTGATGGATTTTTCTTAACATTAATTGGCTTTCTTTTGTTTTTTTGAGACAGGGTTTCTCTGTGTACTCTTGACTGTCCTGGACTCGCTTTGTAGACCAGGTTGGCCTTGAACTCACAGCAATCCACCTGCCTGTGCCTCCCAAGTGCTGGGATTTAATATTGGCTTTCTTGATATAAATCTATCAAATGTATGTGTTGTGAATATTTTCTTTGTACGTGGATTACCTTTTTCTTTTTATATTTATTTATGCCTGGCATATACATATACCATGGTGCATGTATGGAGGTCCTTTAAAACATTCTGCTATCAGAGACAGTATATGGAGTGGAGGGCAAAGTTTAAAGAGAGGGTGACGTACATGGTAAGATCTTGAGGGCAGGATTACCTCTTTATTGTGCTAGTGTCACAAAAACCCCAACATTGCAGAGACTTATGAAAAAATGAAAGGTTTTTTCTCTCTCTGCCCAGCACTGCTCTTACCCACATAGTTCCATGGCTTGGGCTTCTTGAAGTGCACCTTCCTGCCAACCCATGGGCGTGGCTTACATGTTCTCCCTCAGCTATGTGGAGGAGGATGAGACTGAGCAGGCGATGGGCAGTCCACTCACTACCAGCTGGCAGTGAAGAAAGTTCCCAGAGGCTGCCATGACTGACCCATCCACTGTAACACACAACCGAGGCATGTGACCACAGCAGGGCTAGGGTTTTAACACACGAGTTATGGAGAATAAACAGTTGTTCACTGTTTATTGGAAAATCAAATTGTTTGTTTAAATAGTTGGGGTTTCTTCTGGAAGTTCCCATAACCTAGTTACTTGCAACTTTTCTCTTTCTGGGTCTGCCTGTGTTTCCTGGAACAGTAAAGTCATACTTAAAGACAGTGGGAAGGTTATGCTAACGTGCAGTACATGGTGTGAATAGAAGGAGTTGGAGTGTCTCTGCCTTTGGAGCCAGCATGACACATGGGATGTCCTGACAGGCTCTGTCTGTGGAATGGTGTGTGTATGGCTCGTCCCCAGGAGTTCCGCTGTACAGGCAGTATGTACATGCCCAGCAGCACGTGAGGCCATGCAGGGAAGTGTGTGCATCTGAACAAACACTCCACAAGATGCTATAAACCACTGAGTTGCATGTCAGGGTTGATGAGTTGGCTGCCAAACACTTTAGCCATGGCCCACCAGAGCCCTGGAGGTCAATTCAGGCAAACTCCTTTGTCTGACTTCATGTGTCTATCCCTGTGGTTGAGACAGGGATGGAGAGCAGAGGATCTCTCAGCAAGGTAGATAATGTGATGACTAGAGAAGGTTCCAGAGTTTGAGCCATTGGGTAGCTTTGGGGGCTATACCTTCAAAATACCATTGTCCCTCCCAAGGGACTTCTTTTGAGGGCATCTTGGCAGTGCTAGTGGCCACCCTCAGGAGCACTGAGCCACGGGCACACTGCTTCCTAAGACCTGAGCAGTGCATAAGCACGTCCTCTGGAGGCACATCACTTCCACACTGAGTTCCCATGTGGATGGATTTGGGGTTTTGTTCTGCCTCTCCCACCAGTTCCTCTTAGTCTCTGAGTGTTTGAAGACCAGCTAAAGAAGTGCTCATGCTGTCTGCCCCAGCCCTCCCCCCATTTCACTGTGTAAAAGTAGGATTGGTTTTCCTTGGGCCTGGCTTTGATCTCTCATTTTCGTCAAAACCTTTTCCAGAGGCTCCAGCACACAGTGGGAAGGGAAAGACAGGGACCAGGATGAATGAGAGTCCCGACAGTTAAGTATGTGGGAAGAAAAGAGGGCATGGGTGCATGCGGGGCCCTTGCAGAGGGGTGCAGGCATGTAAGTGCCTTCCTTCCTCTTCACCAGCAGAGAAAGGGGCATTCCAGGCAGTTTGCAGGCTGGGCATGCAGGGTGTTGGTGAGTGAGTGGGAGTGGAGTGCAAGGCTGAGGAGAAGGCTCTGCCTACCCTGACTGTACACAGGACCCAGGCTGCACTTCCTTTATAAGAAGTCTTTCCTCAGTAAATTAATCTTAGCTTACCAGAAGGGTTTACTTTATAGAGTTCTTACTTTACTATGTAGCCCCAGGTGGCCTGGAACTCTGCTAAAGGTGTATGCCTGGCTAAACTTTAAATTCTGTAATCACACGTAGCTTAAATGCACATTGTGCTGCTGTACAAAAGAGTTCTCCTCATATCCTTATTCTTCAAGCTTTCTCCCATTAATTTAAAATTTTCCATTTGAAACTTTTAATAAGGATTTGTTTGTATTGTGTATATGAATGTGTCTGAGTGCGTCTGTGCCCACCACACACATGCAGAAACCCTTAGGAGTCAGATGAGGGAGCTGGGTCTCCTGGAATGGAGTTATGGGTGGTTATAAGCCTCCATGTGGGTGCTGGGAGCTGACCCCTAGCCTTCTACAGAAGCCATAAGTGCTCTTCACCAGTAAACCAAATTGCTGGTCCCATTAAACTTTGTTGCACTGTAGGGCCAGGCTTGTCTCTCTGTGCCTCTGTCTGTCTCTGTCTCTCTGTGTCTCTGTCTCTCTTCTCTCTCTCTCTCTCTCTCTCTCTCTCTCTCTCTCTCTCTCTCTCTCTCATCTCTCTCTCATACTTGTCCCTAATACTATAATGACCAGAAAACACCCCCTGGCCTAGTCAGCTCATGTTCATTTGTGGCAGAGGAACATCACTGTACAGTGCTCAGGCACACGCAGAATAGAACACTGGGTATTGAAAACACACAGCTGTTAGTGCTTTGCTGTTGTGCTAACCTTCCTAATGCTACAGCCCTTTAACACATCTTCCTGTTGGTGACCCCCAACCCTAAAATTATTCTGTTGCTACTTCATAAGTGTAATTTTGCTCCTGTTATGAACCGTAGTGTAAATATCTGATATGCAGCCTCTGTGAAGGAGTTGTGACCCCAGGCTGAGAGCCCCTGCTCTGGACGATGTGTGAGGCAGACTGTAACGCTTCTTGCCTCTGCTTACTTCCTGCAGATGGATCTGTCCGTGGAAACCCTCTTTTGCTTCATGCAGGAGCGCCAAAAAAGATATGCCAAGTATGCGGAGCAGATCCAGAAGGTGAATGAGATGTCGGCCATCCTGCGCCGCATCCAGATGGGCATCGACCAGACAGTGCCGCTGATGGAGAGGCTCAACAGCATGCTGCCTGAGGCCGAGCGCCTGGAGCCCTTCAGCATGCGGCCGGAGCGAGAACGGCTCTAGCAGGCACCTGCCTCCCGGTGCGGCTCCTCCAGCCTTTACCTGGGCCAGATGTTTGCCTAGTTGTGTCTGACCGCATGGACTTTCTCATGCGGTTGGTTTTGATAACCGAAGTTGGGACAGTTGAATTCACAGGAATTCTTTAAAGAACTTGGCATCAAGAGTTATTTTTATTTTGCTCAGATTTTTTTTTTTTTTTAATTAAAAGTGTATATAATCCAGCTACTGCAACGAAACTGGAGAAAATGTTAAGAAACTGTGTCCTCCTTGGCACCTTGTGACATTTTATTCAGGCTCTCTCGGTTGTGGTTGTAAATATAAAATCGTGCTGAGTCCAGTTACTGTTCCCACCCAGCAACACCCGTCGCACCAAGGAGGTATCTGGCACTATCTTCCTGTCCAGCCGGAACACTGCCCTTCTGTTTTTCAGGTACCATGCCCCTTTTGTGGGTCACTGGCAACTGAAGACTCCCTTCACGCACTCATGAAGTTGTTGCCCGTTAATAACTGCTTTCCCATACAGAGTTCAGGCTTCCGTCAGCTGGGCAGACCTTGGCTTCTAACAAGGTTTGCACCAGCATTTCCTTCCACCTTCCAGGGTGGTCATTCTCTCACTCCAAAGATCCACTGCGCTGCGCTGGTGTGCCAGGGACACTAAAGGGGCTACAGCCTCTGCCCTCCACTGACGTCTGTGCATCGTGAAGCTGGGGCAAGCGCGTCTGCCCATCACAGCTGTTCTGTGGAGGAAAGGTCTGAGGAAGAGAGGGACGGCATGGGCCTGGAGCTAAGAGCGGAGTCTGAGGGGTTGTCGGGGCTAGGAGCTTGCAGCTTCCGCCTTCTTCCTTAGATTCCTCCAGAACGCAGAGGTGTTGTCAGGTGTCAGAAACAGCTTCAATGTTTTCATAAAAGTTAAGATGAATTTGATTAATTTATTGTGTAGCAGCTAAACCTTATCTGATTCAAATCTTGTTTTTTTATTTCTAATTTTATTTTTGATTATTGTGGTGGTATATGTGATATGTCCTGGCGCATGTGGAGGTCAGAAGACAACTTGTGGAGTTGGTTCTCTCCTTCTGTCGTCATGTGAATTCAGGAATCGAACTCCTGCCTCTCTCTAGCTTGCACAACAAGCACCTTTACCTACTGAGCCATCTTACCAGGCCCCAAATCCTGGTTCTTAACCAGATACTAATTTATAATGTTCTTAGAACCCAAATTAAATGTAGGGCACATGATAGTTGAATGGTAGAGGAAGCATGACTATTCAAACTACAGGGAAGAAAAAAGATTAAATCAGACATAAAAACAGTAATGTCTAGTAATTTCTTTTTGTGGGGCTTGGGGGTTGAAACAGGGTCTCTGTACTTCTAGCTGGCCCGGAACTTACTACTAGGCTAAGCTGACCTTAGCCTCTTGGCCACTTTCTGCCTCTGCGCCCCTAGTGCTGAGGGTACAGAGACTGTTTCACCATCTTTAATGTGTCCGTCCATTCCAGATGACTAAATAGATGAAGATTGGGCAGGTTTCGCAGCTGGAAGTGTCCCAGCAGGGCCTACCACTCTCCCAGCAGCCTTTCGTATTCTGCTTCCCTTCTTGGAGCTGATGCTTTCGTTCCTCACTTGGAAGGAGGTGAGGTGGCCTGAAAGAGCTTTGGGAGCCAAAAACCGCAAGCTGGGAGTGGGGCTTTACCTCTGTTGGGCTCCCTAGTGAAGGTGGTCTTTACATTTTTTCTTATGACTGGACTTTAGCCATTTCTAGAGCAATTCCCGGGGGGGGGGGGTACAATTTAAAACAGATGTTTTGTAGCTCAGAAACCTACTCAATACCCTAACGTGGTTCTAGGCATGTGGTGGGTGAAGGAAGTGGCAGCTTGCATGACGAATCCCTGCAGTGGTTTCCGCATGTTATCCTGTGTCGTGTGTGTGCGCGCTCAATTGTCAGGGAGGGGAAGGTTTCATTCCAGACTGATTCTCATTCATTGATCTTTCTCTCCCTTAGTGTTTCCTGCTATTTTAAATTGTTTATACTGCTTTATATTATTTCCACGAAGTATTTTAATGTGAAGTGGCTAGATGAAACCCCATTTACCTTCAGAAATAGCTTTTACTTTCTAAGTTTCAAGAAGGCAGAAAGCTGAGCAGTGTGCTCTCATTCTTCGCCTGGACTGGCAGGGGACGTCTGTAGAGCCACTGCCATCATTGTCATTGCTGGGCTCCTGGGATATTTGGAACCCAGCTCTATGCATAGAGACATGCTCTCAACCCTTCAAAAAAGAAGGGCGAATTGCCCACAGAGCTGTGTGAACAGTATACGCATCAGGTGCTGTCATCAACTTTGCTTAGAGAGGCCCGTAATGCCACTCAGACTCAGCCTGAGGCTGCGTTCTCCTGCTGTCTCCTTATTTTACGGCAGACAGGTTGTGTCAGGAAAGTTGAAACAGTCAGCTCTCTTTTTCTCCTAAGAGATTAGGGCAGGCCAGAGCTTGTGCTAAGGGTCCTGCTAGTTTAACTTGTTGCTGTGAGGTGGTGTGAGGGTGGCTAAGCCAAACTGTTTCCCAGAAGCCCCTCCTGGTCTCCTTTGGGGTGGGGTTGGACACCAGTGAAGTTCCCAGGAGACTTGAAAGAGGGGCTGAAAGCTGCTGACACAGGTCAACCTCGGTCCATCTTGTACTGCTGGGGTGCTGCAGGCCGCGAGTTAGTGTCAGCTTCTCCTTTGAGCACACAGGGCACATGGATGCAGGCTCCACTGTGAGAAAGGGCTGATGGCTTCTGGGAGTCTTTCCCAAGGGAGTCTTGGAAGCTGAGTGATGTATCAAAACACTGTTATGCTGTCTATGACATATCCGGCTAGTACAGCTTGTTGTGGAAATGAAGCAGCAGCCCAGAGTTGTCAGAAAGCCCCAGAAGGAAGCTTCTCTCCTTGAATTTTGGTGGGCCATTTTAATTTCCCTGACCCTCAGTATGACTGTTTGGAGCTAATGTCCCTCAAAGGCCCATAAATGTGAAAGGCCCAGTCTCCAGAAAATGCTACTGTTGGAAAGAGGTGGGGCCTCGGAGAAGGGCCTGGTAGCATGAAGTCAGGTCATTGCAGGCATGCCCTTGAAGAGAGTAGTCTCCTCTTCCCGTCTGCTGTCACACCTGTGATTCAACCCTACTCATTTGTTTTGGATTTTGAGATAGGGTTTCATGTAGCTCAGGCTGCTGGCCTTGAGCTCATGTAGCTGAGGATGATCTTGGCTTTGTCATGCTACAGTCTCTTTCCCCAAGTGCTAGGATAATGGACAGGCACCACCACACCACACACACAGAGAGCATCTCTTTGTTCCCAGGCCGTGTCCCTTCCTCCCTCCCCTCCTTGCTTTTTGAACCAGAATTCCACTGTGCCTCTAAGAACCTGTATTACTTCCCTGTATCTGTATTTAAGGGTAAACAGAACATGGGCTGTAGGTTCTTTATGACACTGAAGGGCAACCGAAGCTGTCCTTCACTCCTGTTTCATGTGCAGGCGGTTTTAATACATGTGGGGTGGCGTTAAAGCAAGTGACAATGTCTGGTGGTGCACACGCCAGTCTCAGTGATTGGAAGGATGAAGTAAGAGGATCACTGTGAATTCAAGCACAGCCTGGGCTAAGCACTGAGTTCAAGGACAACCTAGAGTACAGTGAAATGTGATAGCCAAAAGAAAAACAACACACACACAAAGCATATTACAAGCCGGGCATGGTGGTGCGCACCTTTAATCCCAGCACTCGAGAGAGGCTCTGGCAGGCAGATGTCTATGAGTTTGAGGCCAGCCTGGTCTACAAAGTGAGTCTAGAACAGCCAAGGCTACACAGAGAAACCCTGACTAAAAATAAAAATAAAAAGCATATTACAATCACAGGGCACTGTTGTAGATTTCATGTTTTGCTGGCTACTTTTATGTCAATTTGACATAAGCCAAAGTCATTTGTGAAGAGGAAACTTCAATTGAGAAAATGTTCCCGCTAGCTTAGCCTGTGGGCAAGTCTGAAGTGCATTTTCTGGATTGATGATTTGATGTGGGAGGGCTCAGTTTACTCACTGTGGGCAGTGCCACCCATGGGCTGGTGGTCCTCTGTTCTATAAGAAAGCAAGTCATAAGGAGCAAGCCAGCAAACAGCGCTCCTTCATGGCTCCTGCATCAGCTCCTGCCCTGACTTCTCTCAGCGATGGACTGTGATGCAGAAGTATTGACCAATAAATCCTTTCCTCCACCACTTGTTTTTGGTCATGGTGTTTTATCACAGCAACAGAAATGCCCATGTCTTTGTTTCTCTCAAAATTGTCATTAGTAATCACATATACATACATGTGCATATATGGTGTATGATTTCTTGTCTTCTTTTAGAAGTTAACTCCTCAGAATATAAAATATATGGTGAACCCGGGTACCTAACAAGAGTCATCTGCAGAGTAAACTTTTGGTGAACTGAGTCTCAGGAGCACCATAGGATAGAACAGAGGAATGGTTTCACTTGGTTTGGGTTTTGGGGTTTCTTTCATTCATGTGCTAGGAAATCAAACCCGGGGCCTTGAACATACTAGGTTCCTTACCACTGCGCTACATTCCCAACAACAAAGTCTCTGTGTAGTCCTCGCTGGCCCAGAACTGTGTCCCTGCCTCTCCCTGTGTGTTTCATAGAACTTTGTGGAATTGGTTCTTTTCTCCTATCTTGACATGGGTTCTGGAGATCTTGCAATCAGGTTGCGAGGTTTGCAGTGGCAAACACCTTCACCCACTGAGCCATCTCACTGGCCATGGCTTTCTTTGTAGCCACTGTCTGCCTTGTACTCGCAGCATCTCATCTCTTTAGCGTGTACTTTTGATTAAACTAGTGAGGCCACATTTCTCATATGATCAAATGTCACTAAGGTGTATGCAGAATAGAAAACAAATTGGGGGTGTGTGAATGATAGGGTCTCATGAAGTACAAACTGGCCCTCTATCCCACTGTGGAGCTAAAGACAACCACAAACTCCTGAAGTTTCTATCTGGAGCACCCTGAGTGCTGAGCTTTCCATCATTTGCCATGTCTGGTTCGTGCAGCACTAGGGACCAAATTCAGTGCCTCATGAATGCAAAGTAAGCACTCCACCTCAGCTTCCAAGAACAATCCATAAGCGCTATCTGTCCTCAGTGTTTCCTGTAAGGCAAATGAAATTAGTAATTTGTGGTAGATGCAGCTGTCTTTGTGTACCCTGAAATCAGGCAGGTAGGAAGGCTTCTACAGTGTGCACTTGGCATAGAGAATGCAGGCAAGCATCTGCCACTGTTCATGCCAATGATATATGAATCAGCTGCCTTATTTATTTATTTATTTATTTATTGTTTTTTGAGACAGGATGTCTCTGTGTAGTTCTGGCTGCCCAGGACTCACTTTGTAGACCAGGCTGGCCTCAAACTCAGAGATCCACCTGCCTCTGCCTCCTCAAGTGCTAGGATTAAAGGCGTGCACCACCATACCCTTAAATGGTTAAATTATTATTTGTGGTTCTGTGACTCCTTTCTTTTGCAACTTAGACAGGGTGGCTCCTACCAAGGGTGAGAGCTGAAAGGAGAGATCAATTCTCACACTTATGTATAAACAGGTACCAGTTTTGATTTTATTTCATAATATTAACATACATGACACATCAAAATGAGAAATGCACAATTGAACCATTCAACAGCTTGCCTTACTCCAAAGAACACTATATCCATATTAAACATTTATACAGTTTTTCCACTCTAACTTTACAAATGTTCTAAACAGTTTCCAGCATTTCTCAGAGTCTAGTTTGCTCATTAAAATCACTGCTTTGTGTCATCCCAGTAGACTCTAGGCTTCCCTGTGCTCACATGAGGAGAACCACCCACCACACCACCCACCATGTGCCTCAGTGGCAGCCCTTTCAGCACGGTAGCTGATTCCCAAGAACTGACGATAGTGATGAAGGACTGACAGTGTAGTGGATGACTGTCAGCTCCACAGAAGGGACCACGGCCCAGAGAGCCTCCCTACATGACATATGGCATAGGAAGCACACCACCCAAAGAGACTGAAGCCAAATCCCCAATCCTCTTGGAACATACTTAATGATGGAGCTGTTGCTTTCATTCTTAAATTATGTCTTACCAGTATGACCAGATTTTAAGAGGGTGGATCCTTACACATTTAGTGTGTGTACACAATGTACCAAAATTTACTGTGAAGCTTTGAGAACTTTTGATTACATAAAGATTTTGATGTATATCTAAAAACACAGATTGCTAAATGGAACCTCAGAGTGGCATCCTGCTCCCTGTGCAGTGTCTGCTCTGCCTTCATCTTATGCCCAACACAGCTTCTCTATACAGAACCAATATGTCTATGAGGCTTTTAATCCTCATGACCAGCCTGTCAGCTTCGAACCACGTCATTCTATGCTGGTTTTAGCAACCACTATAGGAAACATTAAGTCACATCCTAGTCAAAGGACCGTCCATTTCACTAACAGAAAACCTGAGATAGGAGTCAGCCCCTAGCTACACTTACAGTAAAGAACAATGACAACACCCCCCCCCCCCCCCCCCCCCCCCCACACCCTGCTGAAGTGAATGAAGGCCTTAAGGAAGACTGTACTCTAGAGGATAAACTCAAGCCAGGACGCCGATAAGTACTGTCACGTACACACTTGTTCTTATTACCTCCGATTCTCAGCTGCCAGGATTGAGTCCACACAGTGATTGTATGCCAGGGACTGAGAAACCACTGTGGTCTTCCACTCTGATGTGCCCCTTCCTCGGAAAGCATGCTGGGATTGCTTTTAAAACGAGCTTCCCTGTATTCAAAACTAAACAAAATTCAACAACCCCTTCTTAACCTTTCTAGTACGCTTTATTCTGAACAGTTCTTGCTTACGAAACACCACAGTAAGTTTGGAAGTCTGAGAAAATTCTAGAAATATTACCTTTGTTGCATACCATAGGAAAAAAGCCACCAAGGAAGTCAGTTTCCTGCTTCGAGTTTTACCTTCCCAAAACTCATAGTTTCATTCCATGACATGACACAGAAATGAAAATCATCTGTTTGGGCTGAGAACTTGAAGTTCTATCCCTCTGCTACCAAGCCCAGTGAGCCACGTTTATCTGTAAACCAACTCTGTGGTCAACATAAGGATTAGCAATCCCACTTTAGATCATTCTTTGATTATTATAAAGAAGGAGGGACTGTGTAGTGTCCCATCCCTGACTGAAGCCTCTAAGCTACCTGACTGCCCGTTCTGGCTAAGCTGAACTCTAGTTGGTTTCCCCTCTTCATTCAAGGTGAGAAGGGGGTACATGGTAACTGCTTCTCCAGGCCCACTGGGATTTTGTGTATAGACAGGATGAATCTGTAAAGTGACAAGTTACCTACTCATTCACAATGCCTAGAAAATGGGCTACTAGACATGGTAGTGGTGATGGCCCCAAATGTCTTGTCTGAGGTACTGGATTGGTTGTAAGTAGATCTGGGCAAGGCTCCAAATAGTTCATCCAACAGAATGATGCCTGTATTCTTCAGCTGTCAATCAAGCTTAGATTTATGACTCAGCTTTGGACAGGATCATTTCTCTTGGATTTACCATTAGGGTCTCTCCCTAGAGGGTCTTCCTGTCTGACCCACAGATGGCTCAGTCTCAGCGCTAAGGTCACTAGGGGAGGCCTGGACAGAGATGAGTTCTGGAGATCTCTGTTGCACACAAAATGGGAGGATTTTGTCCTCTAACATTAAAACGAAAACAACAACAACAACAACAACAACAATAACAACAAAACTCTTGCTTTTGTAGGAACAAGATGATGTGCAATCCACTGAACAAAATCTCTTCTCCTGGCTGGGGATTCTAACATCTACCCTTCCATTCTTTTCTGAGAGAATTAGCTGCTCTCGGTGCAGGTGTTGAGAGAACAACTGTGTTGATCCGTCTTTTGCTTTTACACCATAGCTCTATATTCCAAAAAAATATATGTATATACCTATACATATTTCAGATTTACAGGGAATATTTTTGTGAACAAGAAACAAAACAAAACAAAACTGTCAACAGAAGTATGAGGTCTTCTTAGGAGACCTCGATGATTTCCATGCTGCCTGAGAAGCTCGACTGACTGCCCACTTTGCCCAGCTCTTCCCTTGACCTGTTCTCTGACATGATGCTCTCTCCAAATTCCATTTGACAGCTTCTGCGTTTAAACTGCTTTTCAAACGGGCTCTCTTCATGCCAGCTCCGCCTCGAGTCAGCTCTGTCGCTGGGCTTCTGCCGCCTACGAACAGAATAGACTTGGTCACTACAAGTGGGCAGCTGGCTACAGCTGTAGGCAGAGTGACTGCTGCTGCCTCCATAGACGGCTGAGGCAGAGTAGAAGTGTGAAGGCTCTGTGGCAAAATACCAACTGTTGGTCAGGGAGTGGGCAGAGGACTGGGGAGCCAGAATATCTGAGTGCCAGCCCTTGAGGCCAAGCCCTGCAGCAGACTTGGTGAGGTGTTGCTGGCTGGTGGAAAGGCCAAAAAGGAAGTTGGTGTGGTAATTGTCCTCCACACTCCCACTCCGATGCAGCGGTGAGAAGAAGGACCTCTGGGCGGACCCACTGCTGCTTCTCACTGAGTGCAGCCGCTTGCTCTGGCTCTCTGAAGGCCTGCTGGGTTGGGGCTGCTTGGGGACGTGGGCCTCCTCCTTATCCGGGCTGGTCTCTGGAGTCTGTTCTGATACCTCCTGAACGGGGGAGAACTGGCAGAGCTTGTTGGTCCCATCCAGTGTGGCAGAAGGTTTGTAGTACTCCAAAGCATCCTCCGATGAGAAGCCGTGTAAGGACGCTGCCACACTGGCTGAATACGAAACAGATTTGATATCAAGAGAGAAGGAACGCTTGAGCTTATTGCTGTCTTCCAGCTTCTCTGCGGACAGCTGGAGCCCACTGAGCGCCTGTACCAGTGGGCTGTCCTCTAACAGTGAAGGCTGTAAGCTGGGCACACTGGCAGGATGCACAAGCCTTTGCCCTGATGCCTCTGAGGTAGAGTTGGCACAGGGTGGACTGAGAGACAGTGCACTCTTCCATCCGCCCTCTGAGGCTGCAGGCACAGGCTCACCGGGTTTGTCCAGGTGCAGCAGCTTGAGTTTGCTCTTTGGCCCTGACATTCCAGTCTGGTTCTTAATCGTCTTCTCATAGTCCATGAGTTGGCCCAGAAAATTAAAGTTCGGAGATATAGTAGGTCTTTTTTCTTTCACAAATCTATAAAGAGAACAAAGCAAAGCTCCTGAGTTTTACAACTGCACTCGGTCCCAACGACACTCAGAGAAAGTGAGACAGAGCATCACTAAACCTTCCCAGTGCTTTGGAAGAGGGTTCATCTACGAGCCTAGGATGAAGGTGGAGACCCCCTTATCAGGGGGTGGTGGCATGGGGTGCATGCTGGAGGGCAGCCTACAGGCTCCTTATTTCCAAGAAGCCAAGCCTTCCAATGCAGTTGCTAAGAGGAGTCTGCTCAGCCCCAGGGAATGCTCCCCTCCCTGCCCCACACGCCAGCACAGCAGTGCTAAGCCACCCAGCAGTGTCAGCACTCCAGCATTCCCTCTCCATCACTCACACTCACTCCTCCAGACAAAGAGATGGCACCAGATGGCAAAGTACCAGGGCACCCAGTTCTGGATTTCTTTATATACTCAAATGGCAGAACAGTTACAAAGTGACCTCTAGGCACTAAGCGCTGTGCTTCTGGGCTGAGTCACTCAGTGCTCAACCTGCTCTTATCCTGATCAGGTCACAAAGTCCTTAAGTTCACTTGTTCCAAATCACACAGCTACTCTGCAATGGAGCGGGATTCAAAGCCTAGATGGTCTTCATGTCCGTGTCCAACTGTGACCACCATGTTAAGAGTTCATCAAGATAGGAAAACTCACATAATTAAACTATGATGTGATATGAATCTGTGGGTTTTGGCATCAGCCTAAGTGGAAGGACGACAGGGACGAGGCCTAACTGCAGAGAGCTGGTGCAGAAAGGAAGAGGACCCATTCCCTCCAGTGTCCAGCAAGACAAGCTGTCTAAGCAGCTCCATTCATTATTCCAGAATATGCATTTTGAGAAACAAGCCAACATGGTGCATCTATAGTCTCATTCATTCTCATATGAAAACCAACTATCCCTTGCCAACAGGGCATGCAATGAACTCGGACTCATTTGTCACCCAAGAAGATACAAGTCCCCAGCAACCCTGCCACTTTCTGCCTTTTCCTTTGAGCTAGAAGGAGAGGTCAGCCTAGTCAAAATTCCGACCTGTAGAATCTGGCCCATTAGACAGGACAGGACAGGATGGGATGCTGTATTCAGGTCTTACACATGAGTGCATCAGGCCTTTTCATCTCTGTGGTATAGTCGAGCAGAGCCGACTGTGCAAAAGCCGCTTCCCCACTTGTCAAGCAGAAATGGCCATGCTTCTCTATCAAGGGAAAGGAGTGAACTTTCCTGATCTATTGTTATTAAAACGTAGCTGAGGATAAGCACCACATATGAGAGAGAATGAATGCTAAGCAGAACTACTCTTTCTCAGTCTCTGCGAGACCATGAGTCACCAGCAACCTGTGATGAGTATGCCCCAAATCATTCTGGTCTACGTCATCTGGCCACCCACCTTCATAGCTCTCTCTGTTTCGGGGAAATGGAAAGCAAGTCCCATGAGCCATGTTCCTGCCCTTACCTGTAAGCCTCATCTAGAGACATGTCCATCCTCTTCATGATGTAGGCGATGGCGATGGTGGCGGACCGAGAGATCCCGGCTAGGCAGTGCACTAGCACACAGCCGTTGGAGGCTTTTGCTTTCTCTGTGGGAGCAAATTTAAGAAGTCACAAGGAATTTTCTCAGTAAGGAAATCTTATACTCAGCATTACTCTGACTGTTACTGTCAGTGTCTTCACCTGAAACTTCAGAGCAGCTCTCACCTACATGGCCTCTTAGTTATCCTTTAATGGTTTTATAGGAGGAATTATGAGCCATTAAGATCCAAAAGGAGTGTTAATAAGCAATACGTTACTACCTCAGATTGCCTGGCTCTTATTTCAGAACTGTTTGCCATGTAGAGTGTATGTGCATGTAAGAATGCAAGTGGAAGACAGGTCAACCTCGGTTGTCATTCCCCAGGTGTACTTTGGTTTTTAGACAGAGTACCTCACTGACCTGAAATTCACCAAGTAGGGCGAGGGTAGATGACTGGGAGCCAACAAGCTTCAGGGCATCCTCCCTTCTCTGCCTCCCCAGCACCAGGGCGCCACCAAACCTATCATTTTTATAGGGGTTCTGGGAGTCAAACTCAGGTCCTCATGCTTGCACAGGAAGCACTTTAACAGGCTAAATTATCTTCACAGCTATTTGTTTAACTCAAAATTACGTACACACTAGAGCTGAGTTCCCTATAGGAATCAGGAGTTACTAACATATTGTGCTATTTTAATTCCCAGAACATGTTAGAGAGACTCACGGATACCATTCAAAGCAAAGCCAGGGGATCGGCTAGTGCTGCTCTCTGCTGAGGAGGCGCTTCAAAGCGCACATGTAAGAGCAGATGACCTCTTCTCAAACACCAAACAGCCTGAAGCCGCTACCATTTTAAGCAGTACACGGCAGATTCTGTTCTGAATGACCACACATGTGCTCAGCCACATGGTGTTGCCATGGGGCAACTCCTTCCCTTTCCCTTTGCATTTTAGTCAAAACTAAGATTAAAATTCTTTTGTGTTGTTGTTGTCTTTCGGGACAGGGTTTCTCTGTGTAGCTTTGGCTGTCCTGAACTCACTCTGTAAACTGGGCTAGCCTTGAACTTAAAGAGATCCACCTGCCTCTGCCTCCCCCGAAGTACTGAGATTAAAGGTGTGTGCCGTCATCACCAGGTGAGGTTTACATTCTTAAAAATGACCAGAACACAAGGAACCTGCACTGGCTACTGAATAAACATAAAGCTGTTCCAGCCCCGAAGCTTGTGATACAGACGTCTAGTAAATGTACTTTATTATTCATTATATACTAAATAATTTAGGGTAAGTAAACAACAAGTAGCATCCCTGCTAGAAAAGGAAGGAAGCCAAACAAGAACAGAGGAACACAATCTACACTGACACACAGAACCAGGCTATGCAAATAACCCATGGGCCTGTATGTAAATCCCACACTGTGCGGCCACTGCATTATCTTCTCAGTCTTCTTTCTCTTCCTGGGGTGAGAGGGGCAAAGCTAATGTCCCCACTTAAAGGCAAGTCTGATTTTTCTGTCACAGCAACTATACTTTTCCTATAATTTGGTTCTTCCCCCTTTTTTCTATTTCGATGTGTACGGATGAATGTATATAGGTGGATCCCAATCCCCAGCTGGAAGCTGCTGCAAATCCTGCTGAGAAGCAGGCTTGGAAGGGCTAAGGGAGAAGGACAGTGCAGGGCACTGCCCACTGTGTTCAAAGCTGCAAATTCCATTCCCAGCACACACAGTAAAATCACTTGCTTTCAGTTTTCTTAATTTTGAATGTATTTTCTATAGTTGCTAATAATGATCTGGGGCTGGAGAGGTGGTTCAGTGGTTAAGCACACTTGTTGTTCTTGCAGAGGACAGGGGTTTGGCTCCCAGCACCCACACTGCAACTCACAACTGTCTGTAACTCCAGATCCAGGGTATTTGATGATCTCTTCTGAGATCCTCAGGCACCAAGCACATACATACAGGAAGGTAAAACATGCATAAAAAAATAAACCTAAATAAATCTAAAATAAAAATTTTAAATAATGATTGTCTAAAAAGAATAGATTATAAGAACTATCATGGTCCTATTCTCACACTTTCCAATGGACTGAATCCTAGCATATAGTATGCAGGTAGTTAATAACATTGGCACATATTTTAAAAAGCAATTTATTTTTTAAAAATTGGAGGAAATGGCACGAAGGCTCAGCAAGTAAAGGTATGTGATGCATGAGCCTAACCACCTGAATTTGAGCCCTGGAATCCATAGTAGAAAAAAGATCCAACTCCCCAAAGTTGTCCTCTGGCCTCCATATGTGTGGTGGTACATGTGTGTCCACACTCATGCATCATATACATACAATAATTACAATAATAAAATTAAATTAAAACTTTTGAAGGAGGTTGCAAAAAAATTAATCTGACAGCTCTACAGCCAGCAGCTTGAGTACCAGTGAAACCACAGAAGAAAGAGAGACTCTGCCTCCAAGTAAAAGGTGAGAGCTGCCCAGCTAGATTTTTTTTTGAGGGACAGAAATCTTTGTCTCTTAACAATAAAATAAACAAAAAGGAAAGGAGCCACCCCGGGTGGTGGTGCACACCTATAACCCCAGCCCTTGGGGAGGCAAAGGCGGGAGGATCTCTGTGAGTTTGAGCCCAGACTGGTCTATAAAGTGAGTCCAGGACAGCCAAGGCTACAGAGAAACCCTGTCGTGAAAAAAAAAAAAAAAAAACCCAAACCAAACCAAACCAAACCAAAAAAACAAAAAACAAAAAAACAAAACTCAACCAACCAAACAAAAAACTGCGGACCTACTGAGACTGAGGAGTTAGGAGAGCTCAAAAAAAGGAAATGATGGCCAGGGGAGATGAGGGCACAGAACTACACAGTGGAAAGGAAGAAATGCTCATGGCAATCTTTAAAATATTTGTTAGTCACAGAGAGTAACCTGTGCCTGAGCCCAAAGTTTGAGGCCAGCCTAAGTAGCATAGCAAGAGCCTGTCTCAGAGAGAGGGGCAGTTAGAAAATAGAAAGATACAAACATTTCTTCAGAGCTCGCTATGAACTGAGCACTCTGCAAAGTGTTCGGGCATATACATTATCTGCTTTAATCCTCACAATATCCCCACAAAGTACGTCTATTGCTTTCAGCCTCTACTTCAGGACACAGGCACAAGAGAGTTTTAAGTCAGTTATGCACAGCCACTTATCTGATAACCAGGGAGGCAGGACTCAAAGTCTGACTCCAAAGTACATCCTTTTAATCAACTCTCTGTTGCCTCAGATTTGGTGAGGGTGTGGTTGAGTAGGAGCCAAGGAGAGCAACCATGAGGAGAAGCAGGAGCTTGGGTCATGTCTCTGAATCAAAATGACATTCAATGGGACCACACTTAATCAAAACTGTCTTTTTTTATAATGGCAAAAAAAAAAAAAAATCTAATGATACGTTGAATATACTTCTTAGAGGTGCAATGAGAAAGTTTTTGTTTGAAGAATTTCCTTAATGATTATTTTAATGTGAACTTGTTATAGCCTTTAATTGTGAGATGTTTCAAAGAACAAATCCTAATTAATGACAGGAATTTCTGGTAAACTGAATTCTTAAAAACAAACAATTTCAGAATTACTTGAAGCTTCAAAAGCATTACCTGGAAAACGGAAAATGTTACCAGGGATTAATGTACCTAATTTTGCATTTTACAGGAAGATTTTTAAAATTATTTTAAGTGTATGGGTGTTTTGCCTGCATGTATATCTATGTACCACTTGTGTGTCTGGTGCCAGCAGAAGCCAGCAGGAGGAGACAGATGCCCTGGAACTACAGTTACATACAGTTTTAAGCCACCATAGAGTTGCTGGGAATTGGATCTGGGTCATCTGGAAGAGCAGCCAGTGCTTAAACTGATGAGACAACTCCCTAGCCCTTGTTCTTTTATTTTTAATTTCAATAACTAATTCATAGTATTTAATCACAGAGTCGAGTGCTCAAATTTATGTTCCTATTGGGGGAAAACCAGGTATCTTCACACGGAACGTCAGTAGTCGGCACCCCATTTTGCTACCCGAGTCTCTCCTGCTCAGCCAGCCTTCACAGTTAAATGCATACCAATCACGCAGTGACTATATTCTGCAGCATTCAGCACTAGGTTACAGCAGCACCTATGAGTTAGGGAAGCTCCTGATGAGGCCAAGGAAGCAGAATAAAAGATGATACTAACTTCTGTCACAGATCCTGCATGTGCAAATATGTGCTGGAAATTCACTAGACTTGAAACTAGAGTAAGGCTCAGGAAATCTTGTAACATGTAAAAGGATTTCAAATGTAATAGGTTGTTTTCACAGGACCTAATTTTTCTAAGGGGGAAAAAAACCACAGCAGCAAGTAAGAGGGAATCAACCAGGGTTATAAAGTGGTGCAAAGGATTTGAAAAGCCGGAGGGTGAGGAGGGTTCTTTCTGGAAGCTTAACTGAGTTTTAAATATTTGCAACACATAATCATAGATCCGGCAAGGCTTTAACCTTGGTGCTGTTAACAGCTAGCAGGTCACAGGCCAGTCCCTTAGGGACAGCACAGCACACATCACCTCGACCATTAAGTAAGTAAGCAACATCACGTGCTGTTTTCAGACTTGAAACCTCTAAAGGAGGCAAACGGGAGGGAGTGTCTACACTGTCTGGGACACTACGATTCGAAGGCCTTGTACCCTTGCCTTGAGCTACATACCAATGAAGTCCACAGACTTGTCCAGCCATGGCAGAATTTTCTCACAAAAGCTGTCATTCACAGGCACTCGCAGGAAGTGAGATTCAGGAATGAAGTCCGGCTTCGGGCAGGTGTTGCTGGCGTTTAGCACATAGCCAATCCCGTTCTGTTGCATCAGCTCCTGTACAGCGAAAGAACAATTAAAGGGAATCATTCTGTATAAAGATCACTTTGAAAGACTGTTGTTTAATACTATGACAAATATTACCAGTTTCTTTGCACATAGTGAAGTCCAAAAATTCAATGAAACTTAAGTTTCTTCTATAACAAATTAGACTGAACAATAAAGTAATGAGCCCAGAAACCCACATGGGAAGTTAAGTGTTCTGGTCCCTGCTTATAATCTCAGTGCTAGAGAGGCAGAGAAAGACAGACCCCTAGGCTCACTGACCAGCCACCCTAGCCTACTGGTGAGCTCCAGGACAATGAGTGACCGTGTAGATCAAAAAGCAAGACAGACACCCCCAGCAATGGAAAGAGACACCTTGATGATGGTGGTGTTCTTGTATCAATCATGGGCAGAGCAGATGGCAGTCTTTTGTTCATCTTAGTTTGATGCCTGGCTTGGTGGCCAAAGCTATTTTATGCTGAACACTCATAAAAATCAAATCAAATCCAGGCAGTACAGTGCAACAGGAAGAAGACAGAACCTGTGGACTGCCATGCCAACCACAGACCTGCTCTCCAGTGCACAGCACAGACAGGCTATAGACACATACTCAGCCACGCCATGCAGTGGAGACAAAGGATGGCCACCAGGGCCCGCCAGCTGTGTGGCCAGCATGCAGTGGTAGCCACCACAAGGAGTGAGTATGCAGTGGAGAGATGGGGGGAAAAAGAAAGGTAGGGCAGCTTGAGCATATGAAGAGAGACGGAACTGGAGGCTCACGGGAGCTGAGGAGTAGCCTGTTCTGAGTGGCAAGCATCACCACCTGAGGTCTTGTGAGGTCCCAGCCCAAGCTACCACTGAGGGCCATGTCTGAGTCTGTGACTACACAATTGCAGGGGTCATCCATGCCTTATATTACTACTAGAGAGCATGGGACATCCTTGGTTGGGGCAGTCGCATGTCCCGCACTCACTGGGTGCATCCCTCTGGAGGGCTTGCTCCATCTCTCACAAGTGGCAGCACTCAGGGAAGCAAGCCCTACACCTCAGCTGAGCCGCACAGCAGAGCTGACCCTGGTAGTGGGCCAGCCAGCCCCAAGGGCCAGAGTGCAGAGGTGATGGTGGCCCCACCCCTGGCAGGCTGCAGCACTTGGGAGAGCAGGCCTCATGCCTTGGCTGTGCAGCACAGTGAAGCTGGCTCTGGAGGCATGGGTGCAGGAGAGTGGGCCCGTGGGCATGAGAGCAGGAGAACTGACCCTGCCTCCTGCTGATGGCAGCACTGGGTGGCCTAGCCAGAGCAGTGCTAGAGAGCTCGCCCTGGTGGTGCAGATAAGGGAGAGCTGGTGGGCTAACCAGCTCTGCTACCACCCAGAGCCAGATCCAGGGCTCTGAGTTGGCTCACCCCAAAATCTGTATCACATGCAAATAGTTGGGACGAATGAAAGGGCCAGTTCTGCTTATCCAAAGCTGCAGGATCTCCATGGCACAGGGCAACAACAAAGTAACGGAGAGGAGTCCCAGTGAGGAGCCAAAATTGATGGTGTCACAGAAGCCAGAGATCTTGAGTCAGACCAAAGACTCACTGCAATGAACATTTGCAAGTGAACGTGTGGACAGAGAGGTATGATATGGGACACACAGTGACACACTATAGCTTCTACGATGAGATGTTGCCTATGGTTTGTTTTTTGTTTATGTGGTTTTTACTTGGTGGGGGGAAGGTTTCAAAGGCAAAGGGTGGATATGAGGGGATGGGAAGATGAGCAGGAGTGGGGTGCATGATACAAAACTCACAAAGAATCAATAAGCTTTTTAAAAGCAAGGCAGATGACACTCAAGGAGTGAGACCCAAAGTTGACCCGTTCACGTCATGCACACCCACCCACACACACACAGATCTAGGTGTAAAATCTGTTACCAGCTGCTAACGAAAAGTCTTTATAAAGATAAGATGGGACTTGATAAATATAACAAGGCCAATTTTTAAAACAAAAAGGCAAACAAAATACTAACATGCAACATAAAATGAAAATGTAATTTGATAGCTAAGTTAAATTCCATAGTACCTTCTCGCGTAGATCTGTAGTCACTATATCAGTGGAAAATGTTAGTTAAAGAAGGGTCTTCTTCTCACTTGGAAAGCCACTAACCTGCACTCTCATATTCAGGATATCAAGTTTACTCCTTTTCAAGTTTCTGATTGGGTTGAAGACCAGGTAGCTTAGTTGTTTAGGGGTTTTAAATTGATAATGACAAGATGTGATGGAGATTGATTTACATTCAGAATTTTAGACGTGCCAAGATAAGAAAGATGTTTTCTTCAAGTCTGTCAAATACAAATAGCCAAAACACTAAGAATGTAACATTGATATAATTCCTAATTATGTCACGGTTCTTCTTGCTGTAGGTAATTTATTGTATATTTGTAATAATATAAATGTATATGTAAAAAGAAAGAAGGAAATCATTAAGGATAGATATAATCTTGAAATGTGATGTTTAGCTTTAAATGATCTATTAAATAATTTATATATAACATGAAAGTAAGCCGGGCATGGTGGTGCACACCTTTAATCCCAGCACTCAGGAGGTAGAGAGAGGCAGGAGGATTGCTGTGAGTTCGAGGCCAGCCTGGCCTACAAAGCAAGTCCAGGACAGCCAAGATAACATAGAGAAACCCTACCTCGAAAAACAAACAAAAAACAAAACAAAACAAAAAAAACATAACATGAAAGTAGGAGCGCGGCTATCTAGGAAAAGGAAGGAAATTATGCGACAGAGAGGATGAAAATGGCTTGGACAAAGTACAGTTAAATGTAAATGTCTTAATGAAATCTAAATTAATCCCAGCATTTGGGAGGCAGAAACAGGTGAACTATGTGAGTTTGAGGCCAACCTGATCTACAGAGCAAGTTCCAGGACAGCCAAAGGCTACACAGATAGACCCTGACTTGAAAAACAAAACAACAAACAAAAGAAAAAATTCGAAGTCAGCCTGGGGAGAAAAATTAGTAAACCAAATGTACGTTAACTCGATAATATCTTTTTCTTTCTTCTTTCCTTCCTTTCTTTTTCTTTCTTTCTTTCTATGTTTCTTTTTTCAGAGAGAGGGCTTCTCTGTGTAGCCTTGGATGTCCTGGGCTTGCTTTGTACACCAGGCTAGCCTCGAACTTAGAGATCTGTCTGCCTCTGCCTCTGCCTCTCCAAGTGCTGGGATTATAGACATGCACCACTGCACCTGGCTCTATGACTAATTTCTACTGCAAGCTTTCCCTTCTTAGTTAACTAGTTTTTAGGGAAAAACCATACCTAAATCCAACAGTCTGTTTTTACTTTTTCAAAATTATTATTAAATATTTTTACATATACATTTATATTAGTACAAACTACATAGTTGTTTTTACTTTTTTAATAAAAGCAAGATCTCACAAAGGGCTGGAGATATAGCTCAGTGTAGAATGTGTGTCTAGCATATGTGAGGCTCTGTGTTTTATTTCTATTAGATAGATAGATGGATGGATAGATAGATAGATAGATAGATAGATAGATAGATAGATAGACAGATGATAAAAGAAAGAAGGAAAAGAAAAACCTTGATAGACAATAAAAGGAATAAAGAAAAGACAAAAACAGGAAATAATGTCAGTACAGTCCATCAGAACTGTCTCCCAAATAATTTACAGCTGCCTCATTCCTACCTAATTTATTAAGACTCTTTCCAAAACATTTAGATTAGGTCACACAAAATATACAAAACAAGTCTAAGGGCGTGGTGGCGCACACCTTTAATCCCAGCACTCAGGAGGCAAAGGCAGGTGGATCACTGTGAGTTCAGGGCCACCCTGGTCTAAAAGTGAGTCCAGGACAGCCAAGGCTACATAGAGAAACCCTGTCTTGAAAAAACAATAAAACAAACAAAAACCAAGTCTATTCCCTCATTTTTATTTCATCAGTACATGTCCTATTTTAGTTAATGCATATAATTACAATAACAAGTATACTACCCAAACAGGTCTGAGGGCAAACAACTGACTCTGGTATAAACACCAAACACTGGTGTCAGGTGTGGTGTAGGAAGAGCCCACAGCTAGACTGTGGAGGACTTGACAATGAATCTCCAAGGTTAGATAGATAAGTTCTATGAGTGCAAAACCGCTACTAGTTGTTTTCTTGACTGATATTTCCTTAATATTCTGATGAAAGAACAAAAGTCCATATAATTGGTTAATACGGTATATTAATTAATTTTTAAAATTTGTATGTGTGAGTTTATGTGCATAACATGCATGCAGATGCCCATGGAGGTCAGAAGAGGGTGTCAGATCCCCTGGGACTGTAGTTAGAGGCAGTTGTGAGTTGCCCCATGTAGGTACTAGGACCAAACCTAGGTCCTCAGCAAGGACAATAAGTGTCCTTAACTACCGAACCATCTCTCCAGCCCAGGGCACTGTAATTTTTTGATGGTATAACTTAAAAGTGCATTATGAAGAATAAATATTTTTATGGGATGATTGCTCTTCCTCAGAAATAGGTGCCAATGCCTTTGTTATAAATTAGATACATTTATATGATTTTCATTTTATTTTGTCACATTATGTAAAATATACACAACTAAATAATTACTGTTCTGTAATTAAGTAGCACAATCCTTAATGTCTACAGAGTAGTTATCTAATGCTGTTAAATATTTAGTGGTGGCACACACCTTTAATCCCAGCACTTGGAGGCAGAGGCAGGCAGATCTCTATGAGTTTGAGACCAGCCTCTACAGGTCTACAAAGCGAGTCCAGGACAACAAGGCTATACAGAGAAATCCTGTCTCGGAAAAAAAAAATTTAGTGTGGACTCTGAACTGCTGCTAGCATGTCCCTTTCCAATGATAAGATAAAGCCCTGGCCTTCAACATCCCTCTGACATCATGGTCCTTGAGTTCTTTGGACTCGCCTTCATAGCTACTCTCGTGAGCTCCAGCCTACCATCTATGAGCACATACATCTGTATATTCTATGTTTCCCAGCTGTTGTTGGAGTTGAACAATAATGTCCATAAAGCCAGACCTTCTACTTCCTTAGTAAATTCAGTCTGCTCTTACTCCTACTTCAGTTTTCTACTCTCTTAGATGACTTTCTCTACTAAGAACCAAACAAGTATTTCTCCCATCTTAAAAATATCTCTTTGCCTTAGGCTCCTCTTTTCAGCAAAATTTCTTGGAAGAGTTGCTGATGCTGGTATCTCCATTCTGTTCTCCCTGTGATTTCCTGCAATATTTATCCACAGGCTTCCCCACCCCTCTAACACGAGGCAGGTCATAAATTGCCTTGCTCTCCATGTTGCCCTATCTAATGGCCAATTCTTAGCTTTCATCTCTCGACCTATAGAACCATCTAGCACACTTAATTACATCATCTTCCTGGATAATATCATTCACTTGCTTCCTGGACTACTAGGCTTATTTCTTTCCTTCTTCAGTATTTATTTCTAACAACTCTTTGTTGAATACTTCTTAGGTCCCCAGACTCTCAATGCTAATTGCTCCATGGCCTAATCTACCTCTCCATTTAGTTTTTCTTAACAATCTTATTTTCTTAATACTAAATACTGACAACATGCTAATGACTCTGAAATTTATAACTCCTTTTGCAAAGACCTCATTCTGAAAGCCCCACCTGACTACTTGGCATATCTACCTGGAAGTTTAGCAGGCACTACACACTTGGTAAGTCCACCACTGAGCACTTCCTGCACTTGGCAGCTACATCTCCTTTCTCCTACACACACATACACACACACACACACACATACACACATACACACACACACACACACACACACACACACACACACACAC
>OU015745.1:13955853-13979145 GCA_907169655.1 Acomys percivali | reverse complement strand
ACACACACACACACACACACACACACACACACACACACACACACACACAGAGGTATGGAGGCCAGATGATAACTTGCTGGAGTCAGTTCTTTTTCTACCATGTGGGCTCCAGGCATGGGACTCAGGTTATCAGGCTTTACAGCAAAGGCCTTTCTCTGCTAAGCTACCTCATTAGTGCCAGTCCTGTGGACAAGTCTTATATTTCTTATGAACTGCCCTATGATCTTCAGTAAGTGTCATAATCTTGCCAAAATTCAATAGAGAGAAATTCATGTAGCACTCTGAACTCCTGTGAAGGGGGAAAACATCACTAAGGTCTTCACAGGAGTTTCCAATTTAAATAAATATCCCATTCTATCCAAATGAAAACATTTCTATCCAAATGAAAACCAGATTGTTTCTGGTAAAATCCCTTACTATCCAAATCCTTACCTCTTCATATCTCAACTCAGGAAGCTTGAAGATTAGAATTATGGAAAATACTTGTTCAACTCAAGTATAACCCAACTAGATACCTATTTCTACTGTGGATGCTCAGTCCAGGGTCCAGGAGCAGTGAGCTACCGCATCAGTCTAAGTATCTGTAATTTTAAAACTGTTCTTCCTCATGAGCAGTTGAAAGGTTTAAAATAAATTGGTGGATAAAGCAAGTGAACCAGATCCACTGTGAAGTCTAAATTATTTGTATGATGGGCAAGGCCCTCAAGATCTATACCAGTATGGGTTTTATTTTTCAACATTTCCAAATGTGACTTCTAGCCACGTAAGACACCTTGTTGTTTCTCACTGCAGGAGCATCACCACTCTGCCCTGCACCATACATACACACACACAGGCCCAGTGATCACACAGTAAGGAAAGCAAGAATATAAGTTCCCTTATCCAAGTTCACTCCAGCCTAGCACATTCTACATGTCTGATGTGGTAAAGTTACTGAACCCCCAGCTCCTAGCTTCCTCATCTGTAAAATAAGAATAATTGTAAAAGGGTTACTTGGCACACCTGCAGTGTTTTATGTGTGGTACACAGCAAACACTCAGGCAGGCGTCGTGGCTGTTAGCGCATGATGGCAGTCATCCTCCACCCTAGCACCTCTTCAGGAGTCCCTGAGACACCAAGTGAAAAAGCAGGCCCTGTAGGCCTCACTTCCCAAGGGTGCTCCAAAGCACTGGTGTTCTTCAAGAAGCTGACACAGGGGATTTGTCCAAAATACAAGAGAAGCACAGCATAGTTCACCCCCTGCGGGAGCCACAGCTCCTGTTATTTTATAAGCCCTGTTATATTAAGGACTCCAAAAATGCTATCCCCAAAGAAAGGGGTTTAGTTAAGTTAAACAAGCTTTTCCAAACTGATCTGACCATGGAAATCCCTCTAAAATCTTTAGCTGTTAGTAGCATTCTATACAAGTAAATGCTAGACTGGAATTACTGGCCTACCCTCAATTAGACTTCCACTACCTACAAGTGTAACCACAGATGCTCTGGAGGCAGGCAGCATGGGCTCACAGATGTCCACTGTTTGGGTGTATCATTGCATTTTTCTTAGTGTTTCTGACTACAGAATACTGTTGCTGTAAGGTGTGGCCCCCGAAAGTGGGTCTTACAGCAACACAGTGAAGGTTCTCACCTTTCTTTGCTCAGTTTATACCAACCCACTGGCACTATTTTATAACTAATTGCATGATTAAAATTTTAACTTCTATATGTGAAACCCAAAAATTGTTTCACAGTAATTCTGTCACTTAAGACAAAATCACATCCGAGTAAAATATTCTCAGAGAAAGAGAATTTATTTTAAAAGCCCACTTCTCAAATTATTTTAAGTAATCATACTGAAAAGTAACAGCAGCATATACTGAGCTAAAACTACAACAAGCACTACAGAGGTTACAGGTGTGGCCTACAGGCATCACCTCAATCATCACAATATTCTATGAAGTAAATGTCATTACTATTCCTAAGAACACAGAGGTTCAGAATTGTGCTCTGTAATAATCAGAGCTAAGGTATGAGTCTACTTCTTAAATTCTGTAACATCCCCTTGTGGACAGGGACAGCCGTACTGTTATTTCTGGTGTTCAAGCCTTACAACTCTGATTTGTTAGTTCTTAGTGCCAGTCCAACAATGGGTCTAACCCTTCCCCAAACCGATGGAAGTGTCTTGCCTTCCCCAAATAGAGGTGTGTACGCGTGAATGCATGTGTGTGTTTGTGTGTGTCTCAGATGCCTCAGTGAGAGAGAAGACAGACAAGGAGAGACTTACTAAATACAACTGTTGCTGAAATCTCTTCCAGAGGGAGATGTAAACTGTCTATTGGGCTCACTGACAGAGCAGTGGGTGAGGGGTTTTGGGCAAGAGCATGGGGTAACCCTAAAGCGGCCACACGGGAAGGTTTGTATGATGGTTGGCTCCTCTCTCATATGCCCTTCCCTAGCCATTCTCCAACTGTATACTGTAGCCCTTCCCAGAGACCCAGAAGCAACAAGCAATTAAGACATAATTGCATACAACTGGTTGCAAGGGAAAGGGGACTGGTCAGATGAGGGCCCCAGTGGCCCTGTCTACCCACTACTTCTGTGAGAGAATGTCAACAGTCAAGGAGGCCAGCTAAAATGATCTTTGGCAAGCTGGCCCACTAAACTTCTGAAGATAGTGGCAACGTGGCTTAGAGGATAGCCATGTACAACACTCACATGGAACCCAGAATAAAGCTCACAAATCAACTAGTTAAAATGCCAACACATCATGGTTTGCTCATGATCAATTTACGTGCTAACAACGAAGATAAAGCTTTGTCCTGGCTTCCAGAAAATATCTTTCAGAGGGACACACTTCGGAATCTTCCAAGAACAACTCTCAGAGGGAAACAATTTGGAGGCCATCATAATATTAAATCAGCCAGCCTGGCTGTTCAAGGTCCAGCTGTATCATTAGGATAGGGATCTTAAGTCACTTTAACTTCAATGTACATCCAAAAAAATCCCATAGCACGGAACAAAAATGAATAACAGAAACCACTGTTAACCTCAAAACAAAAAATGCCAAACCAAAATACATGGTAGGATACTTTATAAAACCAGAGGAGCCTGGCAAAGTAGCACACGCCTTTAATCCCAGCACAGAGGCAGAGGCAGGCGGATCTCAGAGTTTCAGTCTACATAGCCAGTTACATGCCAACCAAAGCTACATAGTGAGACTTTGTGGCTAAATAAAACATACTTTGTTTTGTGTATTTTCAACTAATATCTAGTATAAGCCCTAACAACCAGACTTTGAAATATTTAATAGGTTTCAGTGAAATCAGAACATTCACTTAGCTCTCAATCTGGCTTGAAATGTCCCAAATTGTGTACTTCCAGAAAATACTACATCGGCCAAATGGTACATTTTACATTTTCCTGCTCTTTATCTGTGACAACATCCACTCGGATGACATCCTCTTTCATTGACAGTGTTTTCTATTCACTGACCTTTCATTCACTGTTGTATTCTAGTGACTCCAGTTTCATTTCATTAATTGACAACAGATGAGACACTGCAGATTTACCCTGAACCTTTAGAAACTGTCTGTGACCTCATCAGCAACTGAGTTTCAAAATATCTTAACTGTCCCTTTTCCTTTCAAAGATTCTCCCGCAAACAACATCTACATGAAAAGAAAAGCACACACAGATCATTTATGTATACTTCGTTCCAAAGGGTGCCCAATACAAACTAAAAGCAGCAGATTATCTGCCCTTGTCCTAAGGCTTGTCCCTGCAATCCATGTTAGTGTATTACAAAACCTGCAACAGCGGTTCATTATCTTTTCCCTGTGGAAAGCCATGGTGAAAACACTCAGTATTTTAAGTTATCACAGACTTGTCTTTTAACACTACCAACTTTCTCTTCCCCCTACATTTTATGCTCTTTATCATCTGGGAATAGAGAAGATGTAAAATGGCAGTCCCTTAGATGTCTCTCCCCAACACACAAATAAGCTTCAGAACAGCCGTACACTAGTGCCTGTGGCTGAGAAGTATCTAGCAGGTAATCAGACACATTCAGAGGCTTCCATCTGGAGAGAAATGGACACAAAGAGAATGACAGACACACTACAATGCTACTCTTTGTTAATCTTCTACCATCCAACCAGAGAAAACATTTGGTATAGCTTCCAAGGCATGTATGTATCATTTATATGTATGTCACTGTATTCTCATTCAGCCAAGAAAAAGTTCTTCTCTGAGGGCACCTCACTCACAACTCCAATCAAAAGTATTACTTTCTGTTTAAAAAAAGAAAATAACTGTGATTGCATTATGGTGGAAGAAAATATGACAAGTAAAATTAAAATGCATAAAATTCTACTCAACAATTTCAATTACTTTCTTTTCTTGGCTCATTTGTAATCAGCTGTAAAAGTTATTTCCTAAAAGCAAATATGTATGTATGTGTGTGTATGTATATATATATATATATATATATATACATACACACACACTTCACTATAGCTCAGTAACACTCCATTTTTAATTAATTATTTTTATTTTATTTTTGAGACAAGATCTCACTATGTAGCATAGTAGTTCTAAAATTCACTGTATGGACCACACTGGCTTAAAATGTGCATCAATCCTTCTGCCTCTGCATCCCAAATCCTGGGATTAAAGGAATATATAACTATATCTAGGTCCTCAGTTTTTCTAAGTCTCAAACTCTAAAAGTCAAACCATATCCCTTGAACCAAACTAATGATGGATGTCAACTACTCTAAGGCTAATTGTAAAAAGAAAGTTTCTACTCCATGCTTTTATTCAAACAAGAAGTCACCGGAGCTTTGTTAAGTGACAGAGTTGCCAAACATGGGAGGCAGAATTAAAGAGAACCACCCACACCATCTTCTGAATGAATTCTATAGTTACGTACAGAAATGTTATTTATACAAAAATTTTACTTTCTGAAAAACATTTTTAATAGCATATGTAAATTTAACCTTAATTTTAAATAATTTTCATATAATTTATGTGTTTATCATTTTTATGATAGTTCTCTAATTTGATGATTCTATAAAACAAAACATTCTATGACATAAACAGAATTCCCTATTTGCTAATTCTAGTGTGAAAGTGTAAAACTGAAGCACGTCTTATCTCAACAGGTGTTACTGCTTTTGGTTTGGCTTTGTTGGTGTTTAGCATATGTTCATTTTATAAAACAACAGGATGCGTATGATATCCTCATACATGCACACATTTGATCATATTGTGATTTCGGTTAGTTTTCAGAGTGCAGAGTGATGGCTTGTTTATTGACCTTTTAATCTGTCAGACAATGTACAACTGGGTCTAGAAACAACTTAATACTCACCTCCAGGGCTTTTAACAAATGCCTCAAATAAACAAAGGTCTCTGACAGGAGGACAGCAGGAACTGGAGAAGTGACTCAGCAGTTAAGAGCACTGGCTGCTCTTCCCGAGGACCCAGATTCAATTCCCAGCACCCACCTAGTTTCTCACAACCATCGGTAGCTCCAGCTCCAGCAGAACATGACACCCTCTTCCAGCCTCTGGGGGGGCGGGTACCAGGAATTGACAGATATACATGAAGGCAAAACACCCACAAACATATTTTTTTTTTAATTTAAGAATGCAACAAAAGTAAAGGAACACAGTCCCAAACTACCATCTCACTACAAATACTAACACGTTCTTTAAGTAGGAGAACCAAATTCACAGAGGAAGCCCTGTCTGGTCCTCTGGTACAAGTAGGATGAGAAGACAACAGTGGAGCCAACAGTATCAGGACTTCCGGGAAGGGAGGACTTAGGAGGACCACGCTTCTAACCGCACGGGAGGAGAATCATTAAGGAGGCCACGTATGCTCGCTTGTTCCCAGGAAGCCAGAGTTCCCAGTCTGAACATTTGGCCTTAGTGCCCTAAACTCTAATCTAATATTTCAACTCCCTTTGGTCACTTTAATGAAAGAATCTATGGATGCTTAAAAATCAATTCAGAGCCAAAAATCTCCCTCTTTCCTTCTGTATCCTGTTCATGATGGGAGCTTCACTCTCAGCACCTCAGCAGCATTCACTTAAGACACCAGCAGAGTGACTTTCCTACAGAATTCCTCTCTCCTCCATCCTCCTACCACACTACTTTGGTTTCAAAGCTCATACCTCGTACTTGAATAAATTCAGTAGTAGCCCTCTCAAATTCATTTTTTTAAATTTATTTTTATTCTGCTGCCAAATAAAAATTTCAAAATAATGTTTTGGTGTTAAAATAAGATTTAAAATACTCAGGCAGACAATCTAATTCCAATCTAATATCTAGAATATTGTCTCTATCCCCATCTTACATGTACCTAACATAGAAATTGTGCTTTCTTATTTGGGTGGGCCTCTGTTAAGTTAAACCTTACAAATCGTCTCATATAGTCTTTGAAACCACAGGCAAGCACAAGTGGCACCTCTTCTACAGCACTATATTCCAATTTTTTTTTTTTTACTCTGGCCAACAAAATACATTTTACATCAAAACCTTCTGAACACATACATATACTCAATGCTAAAATGGTAAGACAATCTTCCTTTGCTGTATTAAATACTGACAGTTTATATTTTATTTCATTGCAATAAAAATATACATGCTCTCCTAACCACTGTCTCTGACTATGGTCTTGATAGTTTAGAAGTTCTTTCTTATAATTTAAAAACAATGTTAACTGACTTGATTTGGGGGAGGAGATCAGAGGCAACCCGGTGGAATTGGTTCTCCTTCCACCTCTGCATGGTTCCCAGATATGAAAGCCAGGCTGTCAGGCTTGCAGGGCAGGTGCCTTTACCTGCTGAGCTATTTTGCTGGCATCTGAATTAGTAGTTCTGTAAAATTCACTTGGTGTGGTGACACATAATCTGTAATTCTAGTGCTTGGAAAGCTGAGCAGGAGAAGCAGGAGGCCACCATTATCTTTGGCTACATGGCAAGTTCAGAGCCATGTTGAGACCCTATCTTAAAACCACAAAACATACAAACAAACAAAAATTGATTTCTTTAAAATTCATACTGGTGGTTGAGCAGAATTTATGTATTACCTGGTAACTGTGAATTTGTGTGTGTGTGCGTGTGCTGGCCTGTCTTATTTCTCACTCTATAATTCATTGTGAATAACAGTTATAATCACTTCACCATTTAACATAGTGCCTATCATATAGTTAAGATTCAACAAATGTTTGTTGAATCTTTCCTTGTTACAATGAATAACTGTTGATGGTTGCAAGTCTTATATATTTTTAGTATTCAAAAAGGATTTCCTGATTCCATTCAAAGACGAAAGTTACGTTGGCATGTGTGGGGACACAGAACCTGTCTCCTATTTGTAGGCTCCAATGCCCATAGACTTAGCAGGAGGGAGAAGGCCAAGAGAAAATGATATTCTTCTGCTACCAAAGGAAAAAAGGTAGCTCTAGTGAATGCCTCTCTGGTCAGCCAAATGCAACATTGTATCCTTAAACTTCTTAGCCCAAGGAACTTTTACAAAGACGTAGCAAGTAAATTTTCTCACATATCCTAAGTAGCCAAGATTCCCTAACAGTGTGACTTGCAGCCCTATCTTTGTGGGTCAAGGAATCAAGGGCACATCCCTTAGGAAACTCTAGGACAATGGTTACAATCACACCCCAAAGAGGCTGCTGGAAGTGCCGTAAGTGATCATCAAAGTACATTGAAATATGATTATAAATCAAGGTAACTCTATGAATCAAGAGAAAAAGCAAATGATAAGTCTTCATTCCAGAGAATGGGTCACTCAACTCTGACCAACTAGTACACAGTTACGAATCACTCTCTATACAAGTCATTTCTAGCTTCTTTCTATGTGCAGCTCAAAACTTCCTAATCTGCTCTTGGGCAAGCTCTTTAGACAATCTGTGTATTCTATTCTTTTTTTTTTTTTTTTTTTTTTTTTTTTTTTTTTTTTTTTTTTTTTTGGTTTTTGAGACAGGGTTTCTCTATGTAGCCTTGGCTGTCCTAGACTTGCTTTGTAGACCAGGCCGGCCTCGAACTCACAGCAATCTGCCTGCCTCTGCCTCCCAAGTGTTGGGATTAAAGGCATGCGCCACCATGCCTGGCCTCTGTGTATTCTATTCTTATCAACAGTCCTTAGCTGGGTCTGGTGGAGTAGACCTGTTATCCTAGTCATTTAGAAGCTGGAACTGGAAGATTGTAGGTTCAAGCCCAGCCTAGGCAATTTAGTGAGACCCTGTCTCAAAGGAAAAAGATAATAGCTGGGGGTATGCTCAGTGACAGAACATTTGCCAACTATGTATTAGGCCGTAGGTTCAATCTACATTAGTGGGAAAAAAAAAAAGCAAAACCTTGTTCTCCTCTATGACCAACTCCACAATTTCATAGGAGCAGCAAAGGAAGAAAACGATCCCTAGTCAATAACCCAAGCAACAATAAAATCTAGGACACACACATTTAAAACCAAAAAAAATCATATAAGAGCCTGATGTGATAGTGGACACCTTCGATCACAAGACTTGGGAGGCTGAGGCAGGCAGATCTCTGAGTTTGAGGCCAGACTGGTCTACATAGGTTCAGGACAGCGAGTGCTACATAGAGAGACTGGGTCTCAAAAAACGAACACACAAACAAATCATTCAATGAGCATGTACTGTAATGTGAACACAGTGCTAAGCAAAGGGGCCAGTGAACCAAGACAGAGGCCTTTTCTAGAGTTGACAATGTAGTGAGACGAATTTTAGCCAAATAATTATACCATCAAAACTTAACTGTGATTGGTAGCTAAAAAACTGTGGTGACCAACTGTACCTGGTAAGCAGAAGATATAAAATTACACCGAATGTAGGAAACACCTAGATAAATGGCAGAGAAAGAGACTGCAAAGGCAGAGGGAAAAAAGTCTTCTGTGGAGGTCCAGAGACCATGAGGCTGCAGATTCAAAGCAAAATGGGATAAAGACTGATGATATAAAAAGGGAGGGAGAGAAAAAGGGCGAGAGGAAGAAAGGATGATGTAGAAGAGGGGAGCAGAGCATAGAGGGAAGAGGACGGGGAGAAGAGGAAAGGGGCGAGGGGAAGAGAAGGAGAGAAAGTGAAGAGAGGGTGGCTTTGCCAAAGACAGAGAGACAAACAGAAACCAGCTACTGTTACACTTGGTTAAGGATTCTACAATTTATCCTAAGATTACTGACACATATTAAACTGAAAAGTGAAACTATCTGCAAATAAAATATATTTAACTTTGGCTCCAACTGTGCATAATGGGATGGAATGTGGCAAGACAGAGGCTCCTAGAGCATTCTGGAAGGTTGATGGCATTGGCTTGACAAGGGTAAGAGAAGAGGAAGATTTCTTATAGACAGAAAGACCTGGTAGTTGAGAGGTGACAGATGTTGAGAGGTGACAGATGTCATAGCCAAATCTCTCGCAGCTGACAATGACCACCATACATATAAATAAACTCTTATGTTTAAAGAGTTTGTATAATTTAATATCAATTTGTCTCAATTCCCATTTCTTCCTCTTTACAGAAAAAAAAAGCAATCAGTCTCTTCATTAATCTTCGGAATCCATGTTCATTGCTGTTTGCTGTTCTTAGACATCAAGTTATGAAATCCAAGCTGACCTTGACCGCCCAAACCTTCTGTGTCAGCCTACAGAATGCTAGAATTACAGGTGTGTGCCACCACAACCACTTTATGTGGTGCTGGGGATTAAATCCAGAGCTTCGTGAACATTAGCCAAGCACTGCACTAACTGAGCTTTATAAATGTTAATGTATTATTTGCAGAAGGGGAGTTTGCCATGGCACATATATGGATGTGGACAACTCTGTGAGGTTAGTTCTTCCTTTATGTGGATTCTGAAGATTAAATTCAGGTCACCTTTTGTGTGTGTGTAGCAGGAGCCTTTCCCCATTGAGCTCTCACGTTGCAATTCTCCACTGAATTTAAAGTTACTTCCATACTCAAATATTAGTCAGTTTCAAAATTCATCTAAAACTCCATTGCTGTAACTAAATCTTCCCCTATTTCTATAGACTACACACTGAGTCATCTCTCATCACTGTCACACAGCACATGATCATGTGCTTTCCTTTGTTTCATTCTGTTTAGACATGTGTCCCAAATTAACCAGGAAACTTTTTTTTGTCTTTTTTAATGTGTTAATTTAATTACTTTACAGCCTAATCCCACCCCCTCCCTCCCCCCTTCCCAGTCCCCCTCTCATGTGTCCCCCGCCCCCATTCCTCCAGCTCCTTCTTCTCAGAGAAGGGGAGGTCCCCAAGGGAACCAGGAGCCTTTGCTCTCCCAGTGGTCCTTCCCTAGAGCCCAATCCACAGCACAACCACAAATGTGACCATCAGAGTCTGAAGGCCCAACAATGTAAAAACCAAATTCATCTAGACCTGGCATCTCCCCAGAGCAAAATGACACAAGTGGGACAAGAGAAGATTGATGTCGCCATTGTCTTCCAGGGTACTTTTGTTTGGCTTGTAAAAATCTCAGAATGAAGAAACAAGTTTTAGTTGGCTCTGTAGCCCATTTTATAAAAGACAGTCTCAGGCATTAGATCTTAGGTAGCTAGAAAGCGACAAACACATCGGCAAGTAACAACTGCAGGAAAGACCATCTTATTTTAAATAATTTCATGAAAACTAAGACTCAGAGAACACTGGGAAAATTCATGGCAACAAGTAGGCAAAAGTGATTCTTTTTCTTCTAGTTTTCTTGAAGTATTACTAGCAGGTAAAATCTGTTTATAAGTGATCATTTGATATAAATTTTGAAATATTACCACATTTTATATATTTTTTCAAATATAATAACAACAGATTCTATTCTCTTAGCAGATTTCAACTATATAATGTATTATTAAATATACTCACCATGTTGCAACCTCTAGAAACTGTTCAATTAATAACTGAAAAGGTTTGTCTGAGCTGGGCGCAGTGCACATGCCGGGAAGGCAGAGGCAGATGGATCTCTGTGAGCTCAAGGCTAGCCTGGCCTGTAAAGGAAGTCTAGGATAGCCAAAGCTACATGAGAGAAACTTGTCTCAAAAAACAGCAAACAACAAACAAAAAAGTCTGTCTGTATCCTTTAATCAACATCAGCCCCATCAACCCTACCACCCTTTCAACTGTTTCCTTTTTGGCTTGTTTATTTCTTTTTGGCTTTTTGAGACAGTCTTATGTAGCCTCAGTGGAGCACCCTGAATTTCTGATGCTGCTACATCCACTTCCCAGGTGGTGCGATTACAAGCATACACATCTGGCTTCAATTGTCTATGTCAGTGGCTTTTTAGACTCAGTATGTGAGTCTAATGTAGCATCCTCCCTTCTGTTCCTGACTGATCTCACTCAACATAATGCTGAGTTCATAGAAAACAGCACATTTTTTTCCAATCCTAAGACTGGCTCCAGAATCTCATCTATGTTAGACATATGTTCTACCACTGAGCTGTAACCCTCAGCCCTTTGGTTTTTAAGAATAAATAATTCCATTGTATACATAAATATGAGCACCTATTTTTGGTAATTCTTGGTCATTTCTGGTTTTGGGTTTTGTTTTGTTTTGACTTGGTTGTTTTGTTTTGTAACCAATTCTGAATAACTGGAGTACTTTTAATGTAATATATTTATTTTAATCTCCTACCAGTTGCTACAAGTTTTGGTTAGGAATGACTGAAAATGTTCTTTCACTTTCAGAGGAGAAGAACCAAACTAGGAAATAGAATTTATAATAATAGCACAGACCACCCCCTTGCAATGGGCAAAGAGAAAGTTCATTGGTAGTGGTGTTTTTACATCAGCCAGGGACAGAGCAGATGGCAATCCTTTGACTGATCTCACTCAATGGCAGCACTCAGGAGAGTGGGCCCTGTACCTCTCCTGGGCAGAACAGTAGTGCTGGCCCTGGTCAAGTGGGTGTGGGTGAGCCATCCCTGAAGATGAGAGCAAAGGAGAGCTGACCCACCACTCATCTGCCTTTATGCGGCATGGGTAAAGGGAGGAAGGGAGAGGGAAGGGGTGATGTTCCTCCCCCACCACACCCCTCACCACCTGCAGCAGTTGAGAGAGCTGGCCCTGGGATTGGGAAAGCAGGTGAGCTGGCTCTGCCCCTTCACTAGCTATGGCACTCAGGAGAGTGCAACCTAGGCAACACAGTGGAACTGATCCTGATGGCTAAGAAGGCACCAGTGAGCCAGCCCTGAGGGTGTGAGAGTGGGAGAGCTGGCCCAGCTCCTCACAAGCTGAGGCACTTGGGAGAGTGGGGCCCTGAACCTTGACTGTGCAACACATTGGAGCTGGCTCTGGAGGCCTGGATACAGGTGAGCCAGGAGAACTGACCCTGCCTCCTGCTGATGGCAGCATTGGGTGGCCTAGCCAGAGCAGTGCTAGAGAGCTCGCCCTGGTGGTGCAGATAAGGGAGAGCTGGTGGGCTAACCAGCTCTGCTACCACCCAGAGCCAGATCCAGGGCTCTGAGTTGGCTCACACCAAAAATCTATATCATCTGTGAATGGTGAAAGGGCCATTGCTGCTGATCCAAAGCTGCAGAATCTCCATGGCACAGGGCAACAACAGGGTAAATGGGAGGAGTCCTGATAAAGACCCAATATTGATGGTGTCACAGAAGCCAGATCTCAAACCAGACCAATGACTCACTGCAATCAACATTTGCAAGTGAAGATGTGTGGACAGAGGGATATACTGTGGGGCACACCGTAGCATACAGCTTTCACAATGAGGTGTTGTCTATGCTATGTTTTTGTTGGTGTTGTTGGTTTGTGTGTGTGTGTGTGTGTGTGTGTGTGTGTGTGTTTATTTTGGGGGGAAGGTTGCAAGGGTAAAGGGCAGATATGAGGAGATGGGGAGATGAGTGGCACTGGGGTGCAAGATGTGAAACTCATAATCAATCAATAAAAAGTTTTAATAAACAAAACAAAAAAAGCAGCAAACACAGCAAATCTGTAACCAGAAAATTTGAGTTCTATTATGATTTCCTTGGGAAGCACAATAATTATTAATTCTGTTAAACAGAAACTTACTATTTATTAACAGAGCTATTAAATCACTCTAGACCCCTGTTTAAAATACATGAAGATTCAATATACATTTGTTCACTTCAATCTACACTAGGCAAAACTTTCTTTAAAAAAAAAAAGTATTTGTCCTTTAATCAATGTTTATAAAAGCTCTTAACAATGTATCTACGACTATATCTCACAAAATGCTTAATAATGGTATTTAGTTGCTCAAATCTACTATTTAGCATAGGATGAAGCAGTTATATATTTCCTTTATAAGAGGCAACTCTTAGCTGGGCATGGTACACACGCCTTTAATCCTAACACTCAAGAGTTCAAGGCCAGCCTGGTCTACAGAGTGAGTTCCAGGGCAGCCAAGGCTACACAGAGAAACTCTGTCAAAAAAACAAAAAAACAAAAAAGGCCTTTAAGAAAAAGCATACTGGGAGATAGCTCAATGGTTAAGAGCACTGGTTGCTTTCCCAAAGGACTCTGGTTCAATTCCCAGCACCTACACGGCAGATGTGGTGGTTTGAATAAAAATGGCTCCCATAAGCCCTAGGGAGTGGCACTTTTGGAAGGTGTGGCCTTGTTGAAGTAGGTGTGGTTTAGTTGGAGGAAGTATGTCATCAGGCTTTGAGGTCTCAGAAGCTCAAGTCTGGCTAGTGTGTACTGTTACTTCCACTGCTTGCAGATCCAGGTGCTGACCCAACATCATGTCTGCCTGCATACCTCCATGCTTCCCGTCATGACAACAATGAACTAAATACACCTCTGAACTGCAAGTCAGGTCCAATTAAATGTTTTCCTTTATAAGAGTTGCTGTGGGCATAGCTGACAGGGATTAAGTAGAAAAGAGGGACTTTGAGAGTGGAGTATTTAAGATAGCACAGAGAAGAAGGAAATTTTTGGCCTTTTCCTCCTGGCATGTCAGCTGAGCTAGCAAGCTTTTGCCCTTGAGGTGTTGGCTTTTGGGGCTTTTAGCTTTGAGGTACTGGTTTTTAGCTTTTGGCTTTTTCCTTCTGGACATGAGCTTAGTAGGAAGGTCAGCTGGGTGCTTTCTCTGCCTCTCTGAGCTAGCAGGTTTTCACCCCAGCATCTGGCTCCTGAGTCTTCATTGGTAAAATCAAGCAATTTGGGATTTTCTCTCTTTAAAATAACACAGTGTCTCTTTACAGCAATAGAAATTCTAAGACAGCAGATCACAGCTGTCTATAACTTCAATTCTAGGCAATCTGATGCTCTCATGCAGACATCCATGCAGGTAAAACACCAATACATGTGAAATAAAATAAATAATTTTTTAAAGAAAGAAAAAGCATCCTAGACCAGGTAGATGCTCATGCCTTTAATTTGAGAGGTGGAAACAGGAACACTTGTATGAGTCTGAGGCCAGCCAAAACCACCAGAACTACATAGAAAGGCTGTTTAAAAAACAACAACAAAAAACAGAAAGAAAGGAAGAAAGAAAGAAAGAAAGAAAGAAAGAAAGAAAGAAAGAAAGAAAGAAAGAAACTGCCAATCTAAGTTTAAGAAAATCCTAGAATATTACAGAAATTCTTGGAAGTATGAGCCTTAGGCACATGGGGAGAACTTGGAAGAGTCCCTGAACTACTTGTACAAGAGAGCTGAAGTCTGTGATTCATTATGAGTTTTATCTGCTGTAGTTGTCCTGTCACTCATTACAGGACAGAAATGAGACAGGGATATAGCTGAGTGTGTTTGATTTTATAATCACAGAAAACAAAAGGAAAGGAGAGACTGAGCATGTGGGCCTATCCTCTTCTTCCTTCCACTCCTCCTTCTAGAAGCAATGGGATGACTAGATTAAGCCCAGGATCTTACATGGTAACACATACCTGACCGCTAAAGTACACCCAAAGCTGCACTTCTGCTTTCATCAGTGGGAAAAGAGAGCCAGGCTTGGCTACACCACCCACAGCTCCAACGCTCAGGAGGCTGAGAACGCCGACTAGGATGCTATGCTGGGACATGTTGGGAAGATGTGACAAAGAGGCAGAAGTGGAAACAGGAAGGTCATGAGGTGGGTGTGAGTCAAGACCCTTTCTAACAACAGCAACAAAAATGGAATAAGAAAAGGTAACAGAACAGTATTGTTTATCTGTATGTTATCTTTTAACCTACTTGCTATCAAATTAATGCATTTCTGTATCTTTTCTGTTAAAATAAAATGAAAGCCTGAGCTAAGGGTTTTTTGGGGTTTTTTTGTTTTTGTTTTTGTTTGTCCTATATTTATTGAAGTTCTGTGAAATAAATCTAGCACTCTTAGATAAGGACAACAGAAATAAATAAATAAATAAATAAATAAATAAATAAAAAAGTGATCAATAGTGGGTAAGTAAAAGCCAAGGTCAATAAAACCAACATAATTGATCATAAGTCAGTATTCACAACTGATTATTTTTCTTCTAATTCATAATGATGACAGTCTTCAAAAAGACTCCTGAAACAGATTTCAACATGTACTATCTGATTCACACACATACAAAATATTCTCAGGATAAGTTGAACATCTATTTTCTGGTAGCTGGGAAAGGAAAAAAACAAGCATAACTCCAGTTAAAAGACTTTTCTAAAGACATTCAGCCATGAGCAGCAGGGAAAAAGCATAGTCCCTGTTCTTCTCAGCTGCATGGAAAGTGTCAACAAAAGTGTTAGAAACCTAGGGTACCAGTGCTAGTCTTACACCACGTCCATCAGAAGATCCAGACTCCGCCAGAGCACCCACTCTTTTCTTTTACTCCTCCAGTCTTTCTTTTCTTCCTTCTGTCAATATCTAAGGCCTATATTAAAGTATTACCAAACACTGAAAGTGGCCCCCTTGCTTGCAAACTTGAGTTTTACTTCTGTAGGGCAAGCAGCAGGAATACACACTGGATCCAGCCCAGTGACTTCTAAACCCATGTTACCCGATGCTCGTCCATTAACTCATCACTGCACACATCTAGGAAGCATCTCTGTGTGAAACGGGAATGAGGCGGCCTTACTAAGCGTGTCTGTCATACGGTTGCTCCAGCTAGTTATACTGAACGCTTGGTCTTCCTTGTAGCCCAGGGACTGCCTCTCCCAAAGCCACACACGATTGATAAGAACCTTCTCACAAAGCAAAGGAATGCCCTTCAGCAGAGAAACTCACTGTGACCTCACCTACAGAATGGCTGTCTGCTGATCAAGCTGTCAGGTCTGAGCTCCCTACTGAAAAAATGTTTCAGAAAAGCAGGGTAGGATATCCTGACACAAAAACTCTTTTAAGACTGGGACTAGGAGTGTGGTTTAGTTAATACTGTAACTTGCCCAACATGATCCCCTGCATTTCAGGGGCTAGGAAAGGAGAGCACAAAAAAACTTGAACTCACTAATAGCACTCTGAAGTAAAGTCCATCACAGTAGCAGCAAAACCTTGAACTGAGTACCAAATTTACCCTTAATAGAACTCAAATAGTTGTTATATCTAACTTATTTAGCCTTTTAAAATGTACATATCAGGATGGTGAGAGGGCAAGGGTTGATTAGCTCATTGCTAGAACATCTGCTTAGCATTACACACATATGTACACACACACATCAACAGAAACAGGACAAAATATAATAATCATAATCACAGAATTATGTAAACTACATTTTCTAAAAAGTAGGTTTCACTTAAGGATACACACAGAGGCCTGAGAGAGTCACAGCATAAATATAAGGTGTAGTTAGAGATGACCGGAGGGGGAGAAAGGCTAAAAACAAAAAACAAAAACTATCCCTATTCCTAGAGAATTGAAGCAAAAATGTATGGTAGAACTGGGTATACAAGAATCTTACCTAAACCCTGCACGGACCTTCCAAGTGTTAACATTTCTAAACTATTCACATACCAACAACCAACAGGATCTTAAAATTGATGTTTACGTTTTTTCTTAAGTCACATTTTAAAACACTCTTGGATATGACAGCCAGACCCTATGGAGGATCAACTGTATTTCCCGTTCTTTTGAGCCAGAGCCACGTGCTTTACAAAATTGCCCAGTGGCTTAACATTTATATATTGAGATGTTTTTCTAGGCATAAAAACCTGGTGGCACATGCCTTTAATGCCAGCCCTCAGAGGCAGAGGTCTCTGTGAGTTCAAGGTCACCCTGGTATACAAAAAGAGTTCCAGGACAGAGAAATCCTGTCTCGGGAGGGGGAGTGGGGGAGCGGGGAAATCACACAAAAAGAATACGCAAGTAAGTAAGTTTTAAAATAATCTACCTGACAATTAGAAGAAACAGTCTGCACACTTTGCTCTTTATTTCATCATTTATATGCCCAAGAAGGTGAGCTCATCTTTGGAGTCTTCCCTCAAGTGTTTTCAGTAGAAGTCTGGCACTGTAATGCTGCTCTAGCTCTGGCCAAAGGGCAAGAACTCCTAAGAGCTAGGATGTGCATCACTCAGTATTCTTACACAGCAGGTACAAAGAAAAATCATCAGAGAGGAGCAAGTGGCTATGAGCTGGCCATATGTGACATTTCCAGCTAATAAAACACAGTGAGGCATTTTAGCCAGGTCGGAATACACTGACGAAGCCAGGCGTGATAGTCCACGCCTGTAATCAATCCTAGCACTAGGGAGGCTGAGGCAGAAGGGCTGCTTCAGACTTGAGGCCAGCCTGGGCTGCAGAGCGAGTCCCTGCCACAAAAATCAAACAAACAAAAGGCAAAGCTAAACACCACTGACTAATACGGAGGAAAAACAGTATTCAAGATCAATGGAACCGTTAAAATCAATCAAAAGCTGTACTTCACTTTACACACCAGTTGCCATGCTGCTCTCGTACAATCAAATAACAGACCATGTCCTTTCCACCGTGCCCCAGACTCACCTGCAAGCAGGTGAACAGAGTTGAAGCTCTTCTCCAGTTTACCCAGAAGGACAGTGAGAAAGCAGTCTGACGACAAAGAAGCAACATCTTGGGAACTTTGATCATAAACTACCACCTTCTGATTGCAATCAATGTCAACCTAAAATGCAAATGTGAAACTTGTTAAGAAGGAAGGTGAGAGATAGCTCGGACGTTAAGAGCACTGGCTGCTCTTCCGAAGGTCCTGAGTTCAATTCCCAGCAACCACACGGTGGCCACAACCATCTATAATGTGATCTGGTGTCCTCTTCTGGCGTACAGGTGTACATACAGGCAGAATAGTGTATAAATGATAAATAAATCTTAAAAAAAAAAAAAAAGACGAAGAAGGAAGGTGAGAGCCTGGCACGGCAGTGCACACCTGCTGTCCTAGCACTTGGAAGGAAAAGAATCAGGGGTTCAAAGTCATGCTCACCTAACACAAATTCAAACCAGTTAGGGCTGCTTATGACCCTGTCTCAGAAAGGGATTGGGGGCTAGGGATGGTTTGAGAAAAATAATCTCTGGCTCTGTAGGAGCTCACATTTTACTGACTTTGAAACAGTTAATGGCTTCTTATTTTCAACTAATAACTTGAAACCAGGCAGTGGTAGCACACGCCTTTAATCCCAGCACTTGGGAGGCAGAGGCAGGTGGATCACTGTGAGTTCGAGGCCAGCCTGGTCTACAAAGCGAATCCAGGATGGTCAAGGCTACACAGAGAAACCCTGTCTCAACAAAAACAAAAACAAAAACAAACAACAAAAGCAAAAACAAAAAAAACTTGAGTAATAACGAGATTAAATCAATTCACTGGATAAAATTAGCATAGAAGAGGTTAAGTTTTATATGCTACTTTTCAAAGGCAAAACTGAAGCAACTTTTAGAGTGTGCTGAAAACTTGATAATATACAAGGGTAAAGTTCACAAATGATTAATTTGCAAAATAAAAACAAAATGGAATAAAACAATCTTTCACCTAAAGAAACATTTGTTAAAATAGTCCCTGCTGGAGGTATCTGCGTGTGTGTGTGTGTGTGTGTGTGTGTGTGTGTGTGTGTGTGTGTGAGAGTGATGGGGCCAGCCTAGTCTAATTGCTGAGTTCCAAGCCAGGAAGAGACCTCAAAAAGAGGTAGATTAGATTACATTTCTGAGAATAATACCCAAGGTTTTCTTTTGGCTTACACACATACACAAACACACACACACACTGGCCCCTATGTCACAAGAAGAAAACCAGCTGTTTACTAAAAGATGCACTTATCAGGAGTTGAAGGCCATCCTTAGCTATATAGCACCTTTGAGAACAGCCTGAGTCATATGAGACCCTGACTCAAAAAACAAAACAAAAACAAAACAAACAAACAAAAAAGGGGAGGAGTGGGGAAGAGTTTTCCCGAACACATATACAATTCATTCTCCCAGTAATAATTTTTCCTGAGCATAATGTCTTAATCAATATTGCCACATATTAATGTTACTTCCACTTCTAAGAATTAAGTTCTTACTTTTTAAGAAAAGATTTATTTATTTACTACATATACAGTGTTCTGCCTACATGTGTGCCTGCACACCAGAAGAAGGCACCAGATCTCATCACAGATGGTTGTGGTTTCTGGGAATTGAACTCAGGTCCTCTGGAAGAGCAGCCAGTGCTCCCCACCTCTGAGCCATCTCTCCAGCCCAGTTCTTACTTTCAAAGAATGTAAGGATAATACAAGATGTTTAAACTGATAGAACAATTCCACTGAGATACTAATATATAAATAAATAAACGCAGGATATGTCCAAATTACAGTAAGTAAACTATTCTGTATAATTTGAAATATTCCTTTTCCTTCCCCTGGCACTTTTGAGACAAGGTCTTGCTATGTAACCCAGGCTTGCCTTGAAGGTGTAGCAACCTTCCCCCTCAGCCTCCCTGCTAGGATTACAGATAGGCATAAGCCACGATGCCTGACCTAATCCAACATAGTCTCAATGTGACAGTATGATCGTTCATTTGTTTTTAGGTATTGCAAGATTACCAAATCTAAAAAGAAACCAAAATTTCCTCAAATTACTTTGTATACTTAAAAATGAAGCTTCAATTTTTTTAATTTTTATTTCCTCCATTAGTATGCCCACTTACTTTTAAAAGTCATAAAAGAAATAATTTACCTTATGTTTTGCAGAATGTTGGATAAGTTCTGTAATTAATACTTTGTCCTGTTGCAACCTTCGCTTCATCAGTTTGGAGCAGTTGATATTTATGGCTTCCAAAATGTGGGATGTATTGTATTCCACAAACGGCCGGCTGTCAATGAGCAGCACTTTTTCCGTTCCACTTTCCAGCAGAGCCACCAAGCTCTCAGTAACAATTTGAGTTCCAATCATCTCATGGGCCATGACAACAATAAGTCCTCTTTTCCCACCTCGTTCTTTAATTTGCCACGATGATGTAATGGTGGTTGCTCAAAGGCTCAGCCACTCCATTGTACTAAAAATGTATGAGGTCAGGCTAGTGGTGACTGGCAAAAGGAGAGTTAAACCCATTTCAGCAAGAGATCTCCAACTAAATGTCTCTTTCTCTTTCCTGTTGACGTGCTCTTTGCGAAGGACTCCTTCCACAAAGCAGCCCCTCACATCTGATTCACAGAGAGATGACAGGAATAACCATTGCACAACAAAAGATGCTCCGGGGCAGCCAGGGCATTACAACCGCCTTTACCTTTGCTCCCTCACTCCAAGAGCTGTACACCGGACTGACAACCTATATGAAGGGAGAAAGAAAGACAGAAAACAAAAGATAGGGTCAGAAAAATAAGAATGAGTACCAGATTAGAGAGTGTATGATCATAATATTTACTTCATTAGTCTAATTCCATAAGTAATGTACTGTTTTATTTGAACAAACAAAAAAGATTAAGTGGACGTGGCTTCATTTAAAAAGGGAGGAGTGTATACTATTAATTCAGTTTTAACTTCAAGATATAAAAACTCTAAAAAAAAACCCCGAAAAATAACACTCATAATTACAATTACTTGAGATCCCAAATTAAATTATTTGTATGAAATTACAGGGCCTAGAAAAAGCAGCTCCAAGTATTAATATTCCAAATGGTTTTCTTCCATTTTACTTATTTATTCCCTGAAAACAATAAAAAAAAAAATAGCAAAGAATCAGGTTTTATTGTCAGGAGAAAGAAATTGTTTTCTTCTGGCTTAAGAATTCTTGTGCTGAGAGGGCAGACGCAAACAGCAGCCCTTTATAAAGGGGCAAGAAAACAAGGTTACACAAATTTCATTTACCTTTAAGGAGAAAAGGGACAAACAATGATTGACATGCTTGTCCTGTGATGTGCCCAGCTCTACAGCAGGTAATTTCACAGCCATGACCTCAGTCTGTCTACTTCCCAATCCCATCTCTCCACCTCAAGGTCCTTGACCTGTCAGGTTTCCCCTTCAGTTTTCATACCACACTCTCAAGAGGATCACTGACATAGAGCCTTGAAGACAGCATGCAGAACCCTTAAAATGCCTTCCTGATCTCACCAGACTCTTGGAAGGCACCATGTCCTGAGTAACACTCATTGGAGTTTAGTGTCCATACTTTGGGCCTGATCCTAGCCTTCAATATTCTTAGATTTGTCTCTATCTTGGTCCGTTTTCCTTACATGAAATATTCTCTGTCTAAAATCAGACATTTGCTGTTGGCATTCAACTTCTAAGGATAAACATTTGGTGGAAATGATTTGTATTAATTTCTTACTTTCATCCTGCCTGTAGATAAGATGCTCAATTTAACATTAAGTAAAGCCATTCTTGTTCCAACAACAAAATAGTAAATAAGTATTTGATTGCCCGATTTCAGAACAAGATGGTAAAATCGGCAATCATCTTAGGGTCATAGACTCTAATTTTAAACTTAAATTTCAAGACTGGGGCGTGGAGAAAAGGGATCTGGTTATGAAGAGAAGTGGCCTGGAATTTACTGCTTATGTACATTCTCCTACAAAATAAAGATGCAGCAGTGGCTCTTACCTCTTCACAAATATTTGTTTTTTGAGAACAAAACTGTCTAATTTATCTAAAATTCATAAATGAAAGTGACTATGGATCAAACAGAGACAGGAGGGGAATGCACTCAAGATGGATGCACTGGTGAAGCTGGGCACGACAGTGCCAGCCTTTAATGCTAAGACTCAAGGGGCTGAGAAAGAAGGAATTTTGAATTCCAGGCCAGCCTGGGCTATGTACTTAGACTGTCTCAGAGCAGGGAGGCAGTAGTGGTGAACAAAGCTCACTCGTATCTGGAATCAAAAAGACATTACAGGGGCTAAGGATACGGCCAGCAGTCAAGATTTCTAGCAGCTCTCACAGAGGACCAATTTTAGCACCGACATGATAGCTTACAACCATCTTTAACTCCAATCCCAGTGTCTTCTTCTGGCACCTTCTCAGGCACCAGACACATACATGATACACAAACATACATGGTGACAAAACACTGATGTACATAAAATAAATATTTCCTTTTTAAAAAGATATCGCTGAGTAGATAAAACGTAGTGATCCACTGTCCCATACAGCCCAGAATCTGAAACAGACGCACCTGAGAAACCTTACTCTACAAATCCTACATCCAATGTATTAGATGTCCATGTCCTGTCTTCTACACACAAAGCTTCATTACACTGTGTTTATCTTCAATATACTTTTGTGTCAATGACGAATAAAAGTCACCTCTCACTTCAACTGAGGAAGCTAGAGGAGGAGGTTTGTCTTGGTGATCAACAAACTTCTGCGAAGTACCCGGCATATTCATTCGCTGAACAGTCCTGACTGCTCAGTGACACGGACCATGGCAATGTAAGGGCCTGATGTAAGAATGTCTGGCCTCCCAGCCGGAGCTTCTGCTCCTGGGTTACCCAGTTTTCTCTCAGCACCTGCTCCATAATGGAACTGGACTGGGGAAGAATGATTTGACTTGGCCACGAGGGTGCCCAGATGGCACAGAAAGCAGAAATCTGAGAACAAGAGCAAGCTGGTTCCAACAATAGTTCTGAGTCTCTGAATGTGGTTGGCTCTTCTCAGTGATAAAATCAGGAAGAGACAAAGCAGTGATCTGGGTTAGGAGATGAAGAGATAAAGAAGGGAGGAGACAGCAAGCACGCACACGCTGGATTAGAAGGCTCTCTCTGCCTCCCTTCAGCAGGCAGTCCTACCAAGCATGAGAAGGCCTAAGCTGGCTGCTGCAAATACAGAAGGACTCTTGTCCTGACCAAGAGAGGAGTGCGCTCTCTCTCTCTCTCTCTCTCTCTCTCTCTCTCTCTCTCTCTCTCTCTCTCTGTAGTCCCTCTAATATGCATATAACATAAGTAAAAGGATG
>OU015745.1:13900853-13950853 GCA_907169655.1 Acomys percivali | reverse complement strand
TTTCTGACTAGGAAACATCAGTGTCAGCACCGGCTTATTTTAAAGTTAATAAAAGTCACTGTGGGGAAAAACAGAAGAGACAGTCTCATATAAGTATGAAATTACTAAGTATGGCTGAAATGACATCTTAAACAAATATTTTTTAAAAAGCCTTCCTGGAAAAACTTAAATTTCAAGGTGACTTTTGAAGGGAAAAGCTGGACATGAACACCCGGAGAGAAATGAGGAAGAAAATTCTAAATAAAATAAATGTATGAACTCAAAGAAAGAGACAAGCAGATTTTCCTGGCTGGAGCACAGATTGTATTGGTGTATGAGAAAATAAGTTAAGGAAGAAAGGGCTAGCTGGTTAAGTGTCTTGGAAGGCATATGCCATCAAAGCCACTATAACTGTAGGGAAAAAACGTGAAAACATCAAGAAGAATTTCACTTGGTAACTATTTACAATGGACAGAACAGAAAACTGAAGCAAGGAGACTAAGATACAGCCCACATGATTCAGATGTGTAAGGATGGGCTCAGCCTAGAACGGTCACTGTTCGGTCTGACATAAAAGGAAAGTATCTAAAGCTTCCCTGGTACTAAAACACATCATTAATAAGTTACAGATTTTCTGACTAATGGTGCCCATGAAAATGGCCATCTAGACTACATCCTTAATAACTCTATAATATCTGAAAGATCTTGGTACCCTAGTCTGTCACTGCTTCAAATGAGCTAATAGAAAATTAAATAAACATTATGTCCAAGTTCAAGTTCTGTTTACAAATAAAATGACTGGGCACAATAAAAAGTTGAAATGAGCCAGGTGTAGTGGTGTTACACATCTACAGCTCTCAGCATTCAGAAGATTGATGCACTAGGATCTTGAGTTCAAGACCAGCCCGAACTACATGAGAGACACTGAAACGAAAGAAAGAAAGACAGAAAGACAGAAAGAAAGATAGATGCTGGTATTATGATTCTCTTCTGTAAGTTAAATGTGTGTGTGTGCACGCACCCCCCCCAACACACACTAAAACAAACAAACAAACAAACAAACAAACAAAAAACCCTGAGCTTCCTCATCAGGCCCTGAATTTTTTGTATGGTCTTATTTCATGTCATGCTAAGACTGTTCAAAGGAAGAAAGATGCAGAAACTAAAGTATTGAGCTCTATTTTTTTCAATAAACTAAGTAAAATTATTTTTCATTAATCATCATCCAAATCAGTTTTATTTTAGTACCATATGATTCATTGAATGGCAAAGAGTAGTAGAAAAAAAACTACCTAGTTATAAACTTCCATATCAATATTGCTATAAGATACAAGGTACTCATACGTGCTATGATTTGAAAATAAAGTTACCCTTCCTCCTGCCCCCACAAAGACATGGTCTGAAGGTGATGTACAATCACTGAAGAACGAGTACAACATCCCCCACTTGTCAGGTGGAGCAGGAGAGTTGTTAGAAGTTCAAGCCACCCTTGGCTAATGGTGACTTAGAAATTAGCCTGATCTAATTGAGACTCTGTCTCAACAAGCAACAACAAAAAGATTATTTTTCAAGCACGGTGGCTCATGCCTATAATCCAAGCACTCGGATTTCAAAACAAGAGACTAGCCACGGGTTCAGAGCTAGCCTAGCCTCACACAGAGCTGAAGGCCGAGATACACACTAAGACCCTTCCTGGGGTGAGGGTGGGGAGGATAAGCAGACATGAATACTCTCATAATAAGGTGACATTACTGGGCAATGGTGGAAAGTAGGAGATAGAGCTGGAGAAAACACGTCACTGAGGAGATGCCCTGGAAAGATAAAAACTTGTCCCTGGCCTTTTCCTGTTTCTCACTGTGCTTTCTGGATGTCATGCAATGAGCAGTTTCTTTCACCACACCTTTCAAGCTATGTTTTCTTCCTCGCACAAGCCCAAAGGCAATGGCCAAACAACCACTGACTGAAACCCTAAACCAAAGTAAATCCTCCGTTTACATTATTTCTCTAGCACAGAATGTACTTCACTTAAAGCAAAACAGGTGGATAGGTATTGGGCAATGTCTCTTTTTCCATACGTAAAATTAATAGGAAAGGCATAACAAATACATCAAGTTTGGCATGAGGGAAAATTGGTATAAAGCAGATTGTAAGGTTGTCCACTATAAAACTCTGACTTGAAACTAAACTGTTTTCACCATCTCATCTAATATGTAGTGAATGGCATAGTTAGACTCCAAACTTTATTCACAAAGCTCTACTGTTTAGTCCTACTGCGCTAACTAATTGGGATCCAAAGAAGCATCATCATTTGCTAGCAACACATTTAAACATCACAGAGCACTAAGTAACAGAGCAAAAAGTATTTTAAACATGAAATAATAAATGTTCCGTTTTCTCTCCTTCCTGAGTAGTGTTCATTCTCTTTTAATTCTGGGGTTACAGATCTTAGCTAATCTGTAAAGCCCTAAGAAGGAAAAAGGCATGGGTTAGGAATACAGATGTGTTCATTTATTGAGTACCATGTATGTTCAACTCGTACTTCCTACTTCCATCTAATCACAGGAATTACTTGGGAACTTGGTACAACTACCCATCCAGTACTACACCTGGAGATTAAGTCTTGCGTCTATAATGCAAACTGTGAATTTACATTATTAAAAATGTCCCTGAAGGCTCATAGGATCTGAGAAAAATACTAAAGATATCTCTGGCCTTTCTTTCAATGTTCACATTGGTTCATTGGCAAACTATACAGATTTTCAGCCTTTCTCACCTTGAGGGCATAAAGGTACAAAGGCTAGATTTGAAATTAAAATGCTGACAGGATAAGCCAGGCATGGTGGCACATGCCTGTAATCCCAGTCCTCAAAAAGCCGAGGCAGGAGAATCAGAAATTCAAGCTGATTCTCAGCTACAGAGCAAATGTATGGCTATCCTGGGGGCAGAGGGCAGACAGGCGGCATAAAGAATGAATATTCCAGAAGCAAAAGCAGTTCTAGTTCACTAGAGTCTTAGTTAGGGTTTCTACTGCTGTGAGGAGATATCATGACCAAGGCAGCGTATAAAGGAAGTTTAATTAGGGGTCTGTTTACACTTTTTGAGGGTTAGTCCATTTCCACTGTGGCAGGGAGCATGACATCAGGCAGGAAGGCAGGCATGACAGTGCAGCAGTAGCTGAGAGCTCACATCTGATCTGCAAGTTGCAGGCAGAGAGAGTGAGAATAGGCCTGACACAAGTTTTTGAAACCTCAAAGCCCACTCTAATGACACACCTCCTCCAACAAATCTATACCTCCTAATCTTTCCTAAATAGTCCACTAACTAGAAAGCAAACACTCAAATAAATGAGTCTATTCTTATTTAAATCACACCAGATCACTGTGTGAATACAAAATAATTAAATTTTCTTTTAAAAAAGTATTTCATAAATTATGGCATTTTCTAAAAAAGGGATTAATTACAAAATCAACCAAATATTTTAATTAGTCGGTAGCTTGAAATGTTGGCTGCATATTAAAATTACCTTGGAACTCTAAAATATCTTGAGCCTCACAATCTCTGTGGAATGAGAACCAGGTATCTGTAGTTTCTGCAAAACCAAGTGCAGAAGGACTCTTCCAAGAGGAATCTAAAGAATAGTTTTTTTGAAAAACAGGATTTAAGAAGGCTCAGGAAGAAATTCCATGGTACATGTTATACTGTGATTTACCTGCTCTTGGTTTATAATGATGTATTCTAAAGTTCTGAAAAAAAATGTTTAGGTAAGAGACCAAGTTTTCTAACATTACAACATCTGAAATTTAAAAGAGGGTGGGAGGTACCAGAACAAGTCATTCTATGGAACCCAACAAAGAGTGGAAAGGGCATGCTGGAGCAGAACTCAGCCATGGCCGCCTCAGTGGTCTGCGCTTGTGGAGACAGAATTCCCTGTCTTTCTTCACTGTGTGGTACAGATGTACCAAGGAAACACTCAACACTTGAAAGAAGGCAACACCTAACTCAGTGAATGAAATCAAATTAAAGATTTGCTCCACTCAAGAATACCCCAGTACTGAGAGTCCATAACCATCACAGCGTTGTGGAGGCTTTTGGAATCCCTCCCTCTAATCTGATCCAGTTACCACGATTTGAGCCTCTAGCCGAACAGTTTATACTACATTAAGGAGCATCCTCACCCTTTCAGGATCAGCTTTTATTCATAGGATACCCTGTAACATACAACAGAATATACACTAGGAAATGCTCATTCCATTATCTCCTCACATGACAGCTCTAACTCATGGTTCACTCCCTTACCCAACAATTTTTGAGCATGTATGTTCAATGTTAAAGTTATTTTTATAAAACTGCTGCTCAGTTTCTCTCTCTTTTTTGTTTTGTTTTGTTTTTGTTTTTTCGAGACAGGGTCTCTCTATGTAGCCCTGGCTGTCCTGGACTCCCTTCGTAGACCAGGCTGTCCTCGAACTCACAGCAATCCACCTGCCTCTGCCTCCGGAGTGCTGGAATTAAAGGCATGTGCCACCACACCCAGCCTCTCAGTTTCTCTCTTAACCCGGCTATCACACAAATAATTGAGACTCCATTATATTATTTTCACAAGCTTCACAGAGTAAGAACTGAGCAGTTATTACATTATTCTTACCCCCTCTAAGCTAATTTGGCTTCTTCCCAGTGTGCATCCCAGAGATACTTGCACTTTGTAGCTTTCCTGCTCCAGCACCTCTCTCCTGATGCCTCCTGAATCTCTGCTCCTGGTCAATCTCCTACCTCCCCTTCTAACTCCTCCTCCCCTGGCTGGCAGGATGTCCAGCACTCTTCTCTCCCCTCTTCAGCAATTGGCTATAAGCTGCTTTACTGGCATATCAGGGGTCAATTGGGGAGCAGTATTTACACAACATTTAGACAGGAGATTCTCAGAACAAGAACTGCAACCAGACATGGGGTGTATAGAAATCAGCATTTGAGTTACATAATAACATTATGCCTACATGCAAAGTTTTTTCCTCAAGCACTTTTGGAGGACATGACTTCCTCGTCACCCACAGGAGGAATGAAATGTATCTGTAGATATATAATGGTGCTGTAAAGAGCGGAAAGGAAAGATCCCCCAGAGGCAATGCCTAGAAGGCCAGGAGGAGTTCATGAGGCCTTCCTTCTCCAACTCCCTGAGGTACTATATAAACAAACTCTGGCCAAAGGTGGCCAGGACATCACTGGCCAGCAAGTGTCTATTAATATTGGAAATGATCAGCTTCAGCTTATCCCTGAAGTGTTCCCGCTTTCTGCAATAAACTTACCACAATCCACCTTTAGGACATCGCTCAGTCTTATTGGTGACTTAGAGAAAGGAAAGGAGGAGAGAATAGTCTGTCTTACTCAGACCAAAGTACATATGTATACCCTAACACAACTACAAGCACACACACGCATACACACACACAAAAAGGATAAAAAAGACGTCATCCAAGCCTTATAACTATTAGTTGTCTTACAAGATTACAATAGTGCTATTTTTAGCCAGCAGCATCTGCCTCAAGGCATAACCATAAAGGAGAAAAAAAAACCCAGAACTCTTATGAAAATGAGTTCATTTTATTGAAAGGCCCAATAAAGTAGAAAAATGGACTAAGCAGTTCAAAATAAAATAGCAGATAGGAAAGTAGTTGACTGTCAAGACCGTTTTAGTCTACCGACTACTTCAGAGTGGCAAAAAATATTTGGATGTGTGCCTTCCTAACAAATACCCCTTTAACTCAGCAGTTCTCAACCTGTGGGTTGAAACCCCTCTGGGGGGCAAAGGACACTTTCACAAGGGTCGAATATCAGATATTTACATTAAAATTCATAATAGCAGCAAAATTACAGTTATAAAGTAGAATAATTTTATGGTTGGGGGTCACCATAACATGAGAAGCTGTATGTGTTGAAGATCGCAGCCTCGGGACGGGTGAGAACCACTACTCTAACCGTGGGCAACACACCACAGACCTTACTGTGAAGTAATGGCGAGGAAAGTTCTACAGAGTGCCTCCGTGAGATATGAAGCCTGGAACAGAACGTAGACATCAGAGCGTTAGAGAGACAGAAAACTTGTACAAGAACAGAGTACTACACGGTAACTGACGGCTGCTGGAAGACAGGGGAGTCAGTTTTCTTCAGAGATGTGGCCCTCAGAAGCTACCCACACTCCAGAAGACAGCCCTACACCCACGCACATAGTGCCAGCACTAAGTAGACAAAAGAGAGAGTGAAATAACATACATACAGGAGGAAATAGTGGTTGGCAGTAAGGATACAGGAGTTGTTGGAGGGGAGGGAACGTATACAGCATGGGCAGCTACACCACTTTTTGGGCATATACCAAAATACAGAGACACTTGTTCGTCCATATTCATTGCTACTCTGGTCATAATAGCACGAATAAATTTTTCAATCAATAAAAGCAAATAATAAATAAGTCCTTTCCCACAATTTGTGAGTGGTTATTCTCAGGTTGTTTTCTTTTTTAAGACAGAGTCTCATATAATCCAGACTATTTAAAACCTACTGTATAGGGAGGATGGGCATTTATTTGCCACAAAAATCACTTAAGTGTGTCTTTCATAGGGCTGCAGGGAAGTCAAAAGAATGAGAATTTGTACTGTACATGACTACTGTTACTATAAAACTAGGAAGCTATAAAACTTAAACTTCATGAATATTTACATTAGCCAGATTCTTAAATCATTTATAGGACAAAATGTAAATAACTGCTTTAATTACACACTTAAAAGAGTTTCAGTAGCTTCTAGGTAACATTTAGAAACCAAGTGGAGACAGGCGTGGTGGCCTTTAATCTCAGCACTAGGAAGGCAGAGGTAGGCGGATCGCTGTGAGTTCGAGGCCAGCCTGGTCTACAAAATGAGTCCAGGACAGCCAAGGCTAACACAGAGAAACCCTGTCTTGAAAAAACCAAAACCAAAACCAAACAAAGAAACCAGGTGGTAATGGAATTAGATATCTCCTTATACCACTTAAAGCAGTCATTAAGTACATATGCAGCTTATTCTTAAAAATCGCAACTCAAATTGCAAAAAAAATTTTTGGTTCTTAAATAGCTAAGTTGATGGCATACAGCTTAAAGTTCTCCAAATACTGATAAAACCACAAACAAAACGTACCAGAAAACCAGACACAGTACTTGCCTGGGATTACAACCATTCAGGTTGCTGAGGCAGAAGAATCCCAAGTTTCAAGCCTGCCTGGGCTATACAGCAAACTCAAGACCAACCTGGGAAATTTATGAGGCTCACAAATGAAAAATAAAGCCAGGCGTGGTAGCACAGTCCTGTAAGCCAGTAGTTCAAAGCTAGCCAGGGTTACACAGAGAGACCCTGTCTCCACCAAATCACAAACCAAAAAAAGACGAGGAGGAGGAAGAATATAAGCCTTATGGTAAAACACCAGGCCTATATGACAAGGTCCTGGGACAACCCCCAACACCACAGACAATGCATTAAGTAAAATGAACCTCTGTAAAATTGCTTTTGGTATAAGATTAGTAGTCTGGGGCTTATTTTAAAAAATTTTTCAACAGTACAGTATTTCACAACACACTAGAGTTTAAAATATGATTTTCAACTCATGGTGTATCCAAGTTCATATAACTTTTGACAAAAGTCCATGTGAAGAACCAAGTTCGTTCTATGAAACTAAATGGAAGGCACACTATGGTACCTGATACAACTGTCCCGCTTCACTGAAGTGCAGTTTTTAAATACAAGGCAGAAGGAATCACCCGCCATTAGTTACTCTTTTATCTTATCCAAGAAAATATGCAGCATAAATGCTATCACCAAATAACAAATGTCCAAAAAAGGCCAGCCAGTGTGGACCAGGTTTCCCACAATGGTGCCTAAAATACATCTTATGTTGGACAGGAAGACATTTAGTCTGTACTGAAGGTATTTATAGACTATACACATATATCTTTCCTAAAAATAAAGATATAGATGATGAGTTATAGCTTAGTAGTAAAGCATTTGCACCACATGTAAAATGTCACAAAAATTAATAAGCGTAATTACTTTTTCTTTTTCAATGAAAATTTAGAAAAGTAATGAATGACTATCAAAAGCCAAAACTTCACTTTAAGTAACTTTAACCTTTACTATCCTTCGTTGGCAACATTACCCAGCAATCAAGATGACTACACAGTACCATATCCTCTCCAATCCTGTCCACTCTGCTGATGATAAAATGCTAAGTGGCCAGAAGAACAAAAGACAAAAGAATTATCTCAGGGCTGGCAAGATGGCTCCACTAGGAAAGGCGCTCACCACATTAGTCTGGGCTCATCACACACTTTTGAAAGAGCTGGAGTAGAAAGAAGGAAAAGGCTTCTAAGTAGATCAACCTGAGTTCGATCCCCAGAACCCATGCAAAATTGAGAGGAGAGCCAGGCGTGGTGGCGCACGCCTTTAATCCCAGCACTCGAGAGGCAGAGGCAGGTGGATCGCTGTGAGTTCGAGGCCAGCCTGGTCTACAAAGCGAGTCCAGAACAGCTAAGAATACACAAAGAAACCCTGTTCGAAAACCCCCCCAAAAAAAAAATTGAGAGGAGAGAGCTGATTCCACAAAGAACCATGCACAAGCAAAGACACACACACACACTGACACACGTACACACAGTAACACTAGCACACATACCAACTCTAACACACACATTGACACTAATGCACATGCTGACACTAACACACACACACAATAAAAAACATATTAAAAGTTACCTCAGAGATTATCAAATGTAATAATCTGTTTTAGAGTTGAAAAACATTAAGCTCAAGTGTTTCTAAATTAGCCCTACAACTAACTGGAATAGAAGCCTGTATATCTAATCTAAAATAAGAAAGAAAATAGATGCAATGTTTTAGGAGGGATACTAGAACAGTCTCCAGCATACAGACAACTGTTTAACAAGTTATCACTGCTTCCCTTTCTGCCTATCTGCAGCAGGCACATAGTTAACTACTCAACAGACCTTTCCTCCCCTCCAAAACGCTAACAGAATCCCAATTTCAAGGTGAAGGTATATGCCTCCACCAGGTGATACATAACACACACTGTGCCACCCACCTCCCTCCCTCAACATTCATTGCCAACATCTCTCTGGTGAGTGGAGGCAATCCTGTAAAATAATTCAAGCAAATGAGACGTGTGAGGAAATCAGACAAGAGTTTCTATAAAACATTTTGTTGAGGTTTTTGTTGTTGTTGTTGTTGAGTTTTAGTATGGTTTGGTTTTTGGTTTTGTGAGTCAGGGCCTCAATATAGCACAGGCTGGCCTAGAACTCACTATATACACCACTCTGTCTCTGAACTTGCAGCCCTCCTTCATTGTCTCCCAAGAGCTGCCAACCACATGAGGCTTAAGAGTGTGATTAAGCAGGTGTAATGAGAAGGGCCATTTGCCCTATTCTCCCCTTCTGCCTTGAAAAGAGATGTGAGGTCTGAACGAAAGCAGCCATTTTGTGATCGGGCAACAAAAAAATATCAGGATACTAAGGAAACAAGAAAAGGATGACAGACTCAAGACCTGGAGAGAACAGGGACGCTTAATGACACTGCTAAGAAGCTTAACTGATGCTAAGACCTTGACTGAACCCTGAACTGCTTAAGTATAAATGGCTTATGGTTTAAGTCTCTGCTAGTGTAACTAAAGGCAGATCTGAGTTAAAAGTATTTCCCCCTGTGGCATGCTGTGGTTTTCTTACTTACTCTCACTTCCATACATACATATATTCTGTTTACACTGCATGCAACTGAAAACACACACACACACACACACACACACAGAGAGAGAGAGAGAGAGAGAGAGAGAGAGAGAGAGAGAGAGAGAGAGAGATGCACTGCTTCTGTACAGGAAATCAATTTAATTACTTCCCAGTGGCCATAGCTTGACTATATGGCTTTATTAAATAAATGCCATCAAAAGAAAAAAAAACGAGGATAAAAATGATACTTAGAATCAAGTTTGGCCTTGAGTATTAACTTTGCCCTTTCTTCTGCCATTTCAAATCCTTTTTAGGAATAGTACCCATAAATAACAAATTGATTAATGTTATCTATCTGGACTAATCCTCTGTCCTCTTTAGTCCTAACCACTTATTAAGAAAAAAACAAAGCATTAAAATTTCATTCTTGAATTTAGATCTTCAAGCTTTGCCTAGTTAATATTTGCCAACACTGATGGCTGGAGCCTAACTCTTCACAGTCTTCACACTTAGAACACTGCTGAGTCTCCCAACTGTAGCTGAATGCACAGGATATAACAGTTTGAGTACTCGTAAGAAATTAAAACAGTAGTCAGTCATTTTAACCTTACCCTACTTGATGTTTCTCTCTGACCCTTGCTCCACCCGTCCCTGAACTGCGGTGCTCCTATCCAGTAACCACACACCCTGGAGTCTCCACTAGCCTTCTTCTTCAATACTTAGATCCATTCTCTGACCACAAGCCAGGAGTATAGCAAAATATTAAGATATAAAATCCAATCTTATCTCAGAATTTCTTTTTATATTAATTTTTGTACCTTTTAAATTTATTTAATTTTATTTTATATGCATTAGTGGGAGGGTATCAGATCCTCTAGAACTAGAGTTACAGACAGCTGAGAGCTGCCATGTGGGTGCTGGGAATTGAACCCAGGTCCTCTGGAAGAGTAGCCAGGCCTCTTAACCACTAGGCCATCTCTCCAGCCCTCATAATTTTTCTTTCTTTCTTTTTTGGTGGGGGGGGGGGAATAGGGTTTCTCTGTGTAGCCTTGGCTGTTCTGGAGTTGCTCTGTAGACCAGATTGGACTCAAAATCACAGAGATCCACCTGCCTCTGCCTCTCTGAGTGCTGGGATTACAGGCATGCACCACTGAGCCTGGCTCATAGTTTCTTTCTAAAGTCTGTTTTCAGTCGTCCCTCAGTGTTCTCTAGAAATAAAGTCAACAGCCTCCCTCTCAGTTGAAGAGAACAAGTAACACTAAAGTATGTGATCCTCTCTACCCTCTTGTCATTCAAGAGGAAAAAAAAGAATGTGAATTTATAAATGCATATGAACATGTGTGTGCGCACATATGGGCACAGTGTACCTTAATGCTGTGTGTGCTGAAATGAGGAGGACGGGGAGCACTCCCGCTGCACACCTAAGTACAATGCCTGACTTCAGGGAAAACACTTAGGCAACTGTTTGAGTAATGAACTCCACTCCGGTTTAAAAGGATAACTTGCAAACAAGTGGAGTTATTCATTTTCTCCAAGGCGAATGAAGTGAAGGCTCTCTCTTCAAAAGTGACAATACTGAGAGCCAATAATAAAACTCAGAATTCAGGAAAATAAATTCACTACCAAGATCTTTCAGACTCTTAAAGACTTTTGAATGAGACTAACAGTCATATAAAGGAATAGTACTTGCTTAATACTGAATAATCAAATGTTAGGTTTGAGTGAAAGGTTAGTAAACCATAACTTTCTAAATGACCATGCATATTATAAACTGAAACAGGGGTCAAAATTCATAAGAATCACAAGATGGACCAGTAGATATTTAGTATTACAGAATAAAAAAAATTCATGTAGAGTCAGATTCAGCATTGCAACTAATCCAGTACCTGCTGAGTTTAGGTAGCTAACTCAGGTTGCCAAGTTTGCAGGTATTTTGGACAACCACGGCTTTACCCGGTGGGCTATCTCAGGTTAACTTTGATCACACAACTACAGATTCCTACCATTTGTATCCACAAATCTATCTCTTTCTTCTTTCTCCCCCCAGTCCCTGCAGCAGAGTTTCTCCGTGTAACCCAGGCTGTCCTGGAACCCTCTTCTCTGTAGACTAGGCTGGCCTCCAACTCACAGAGATTCACCTTCCTCTCCCTCACGCTACGATTAAATGTATACTCCACAACCTTCCTGCTAAAAAATCTTTTCTAAACACAATAGTTCTAGAGAAAAATCAAGGAAACACTTGCCTGATGTGGTGGCTTATACCTACAAGTCCAGCACTAGAGAAGCAGGGGCCAGGGAACTGCCACAAGTTTGAGAATAGCCTGATCTACATGGCAAGTTCCAGGCCAGACCAGCCAGAGTTACACAATGAGACCATGTCAAGAATAAAAATTTGGGGCCAGGTATGGTGATGCATGCCTTCAATCCCAGCACTCCGGAAGCAGAGGCAAGTGGATCATTGTGAGTTCGAAAAACCAGATAGGTAATTGATCGATAGATAGATAGAATAAAATATTTTTCTTTCTTGCCATAAAATTTTTCATATGCTTATCTATGTGTCAGAGTATGACATGTAGAAAACCCAGTTACATACACATAGAATAATTTTGAAGATATTTCTTCTATAGAACTACACAATAGAAGCACTTTATGGCCCTCCATGGCCATCACATGGCTCAGTGATAAGGGCACTTTCTGCTCCTTTAGGGGACTGCAGATCAGTTCCCAGCACCATGTCTGATGGCTCACTACCACCTAGAACTCCAAATCCAGCTCCTGGAGATCTGATACCCACGTTTGGCCTTTTCAGCCACCTGTACACACAACATATATTCACACAAATGCACACACATACACATAAACACATAAAAGTAAATCTCTTTTTTTTTAAAGGGACATTTTATAAAATTCTTTTTCTCAGTTTCAATTATTTAACCAAATTTTTAAAGTGTAAAAAAGTGGGAAAGGGGATGCAATGTTTCTTATAGAATGCTTAAGGAAAATCTTGTGGCTTGTGACCAGTATTCCAGAGGCTGGGGGAGGGGAATTATTGTGAGATCAAGGTCAGCCCGGGCTACATACTCAGTTTCAAGCTAGCCTGGGCTATAGTATCTTGACCCTATCTTTTAAAAAAGAGAAAAAAAGAAAAGCATGGGGGCAATACCTGTAATCCCAGTACTTCAAAGGTACAGACAGCAGGATCACAACTTCCAGGCCAGCCTCAGCTACATACTGAGTTTTAGATCACCCTAAGCCATATGAGATGCTCTCTCTCAAAAAAAAAAAAGTCATTAGAATATCATAATCAAAACAAGTTATTCAGAATAGCTGGGATGGGGATGAACATATACCTCAATTGGTAAAGTACTTGCCTGCATGTTTGAAGCCCTAGGCTCAATATCTACTGCCACCCAGACGGTGATGGTAAAGGCCTGTAAGCTCTTGGGAGGTGAGGGGTCAGAAGTTCAATGTCATTGTAATTTGAGATACATGGTACCCTGTCTCAAATGAATTAATTAACTAATGAAGAGTAATAATAGAAGAGTAACTGGGACTGTAACTAGCTTTCTATATCTTCCTTAATGTTTATTACCAGTCATCTGACAAGACTTTTCTCACACATACAGAGAGAGAGATGGGGGGGGGGGGGGGGAGAGAGAGAGAGAGAGAGAGAGAGAGAGAGAGAGAGAGAGAGAGAGAGAGAGAATTCTTATAATCTTCGATCCCACTCCTTAAGGGCATAGACCTGGATCCAAAACTTGTGAATAGGATGCCTTATCCAGGGGGCATGGTGGTGCACACCTTTAAGCTCTGGAAACAGGCAGACAGATCTCTGTGAGTGTGAGGCCGCCAGATCTAAATAGTGAGCTGAATTCCAGGACAGCTAGAGCTACAAAATGAGACCCCTGTTTTCAAAAATAAATAAATAAATAAATAAATAAATAAATAAATAAATAAATAAAACAACATAAATAGCGTGTCTTTAATGAATGTTTTTCTTGAATTCATGTGAGTCAATTTGGAAATCTGGTTAATAACTTCAACATTTTATGATTTATCCCTTCCAACTCAAAAGGGGCCATGAAACTGTAGTGGGTCCATCTACTTTAAACTTAACTCTGGGAATTAAGTTTTATATTTACATATACCTATATAATCATGATAATCCATTCCCTCACCACTAGAGATTATGAGTTTTTTGTTTGGTTAGTTGGTTTGGTTTGGTTTGGGTTTTCAAGACAGGGTTTCTCTACATAACATCTGTCTGTCCTGGAACTAGCTCTGTAGACCAGGCTGCCCTCAAACTCACAGGCAGAGAGGCCTGCCTCTGCCTCCCAAGTGCTGGGATTAAAGGTGTGCACCACCACTGCCGGGGAGGGGGGGGGGTTGGTAACAAAAAAAGCTGACTTTTTGTGACAAGAGACTACATAATTAACTATCAGGAAGGTGACATTTTATTATTCTCTTCTTGTTGTTGGAAGTACCGAGGGCTATTTTTCCTTTATGCCCCTTTCCTCTCGCACCAAGATGTATCCCATTTCCTCCTATACCGGTCTTAGCCTGGCAAGCGTTTTTATTAATTCTTTTGTGTGTGCCTGTCCTCAATACTGCCTCAGGTCCTCTTTTTGAACCACTCTTGTTTTCTCCAGTAATACAGTATAACTCCTCCACCTTCAGGCAGTCTTCAGGACCCTTCCTCTCCACAAAGCCAACACTTTATCTATCTGAATGAAAGAAATGTATAAAAATAACGAATTACCCACAACACAAGTAAATCATGGGTAAATGACATCTGGCTTTGAAATATATGTAGCTTTGGGCAAGATTTACTTTATGATTTTGCTTAAACCAACATTAAGTAAGATTTTTCTTTTATGATAGTGAATATCAGTCCCAATTTTATAGTCTTATGTAGTTATTACTTTAAAGACAATTAAAGATCACTTGTATTCTGTTCCCTATGAAGTCTTTTTAACATGTTCACTCTGTTGAAGTATGTTGTAAAACTTGTTTTCTGTTACCCTTGGTTATCCTTTGGGAGGATTTTAATCCAAGTGAGACTTCCCTATATTAACCTACTTCTTCAAATTATGATCTCTTCTGTTTGAGAACTCAAACCATTAAAAAAAAAAAAAAACACTGCTGTTCAAGAAATTATTAGTGCAGGTAAGGATACAACAGAAAACTGTCTTTGTCAGAAATACCAGAAACACGCAAGACTCTAGGATCTATTACACTGGTAAATTACAAACAAATTATATTTGACAGGACTTTATGATTGACTGAAAATAGAAAAAGCTTAATAATGAATAGTTACATAAACTGGTTTCTTCAATATATTAACCCTAAATAATGAAAATTCTATGAAACTCAGTTTCCTAATTCAGGCAGTTATGGGGCGGGGGAAACACATTTTAAAACCCTAACATCATGCCTGTCCTCTTAACTCAAGGCAAAGCTCTCTGCAAGCTTCTCAGACATACCCTTTTCACACAGGGGAAGGGAACGGGGTTGACATCTAGGGGCCTCACCTAACCCCAGCCATACTACTCTAAACTAGCTAGTCACCTCCTCTTTTTTAATGTGTAAGAAAATGGGGCAGGGGAGTTGGGTTACCAGGATCTTCCTTTTTGCTCCCTTCTCACTCACTATAATTAAGCCTTTGACCAAATAGACCAGGAACCCCCAATTTCATATTAACATTTTAATTTTATAGATACTCAATTACATTCATCACACTGAACCAAAGGACAAGAACTTCTGAACTGAAGGGAGTGAGAGGCGGGGAGGGAGTGGGTGATTGTGTACTTCTGTTCCTGGCCCTGTTTACCAAATGAAGCACTACAGTAAAATCAGCACAATTTTAAGACAAGTATTTCACTTGTGTTGCTGACATACCAGAGATTAAAACAAAACCAAAAAACTGTAAATATCACTGCCAACAGTTTGTACTTTTAAGATATCAACATATTCACTAATTGCTAAAATTCAAAATAAACTTATTTCTAATTTTCTTTCCATGTGCAACTCTGATAAACACAAATTACTGCACCTAAGAACTAATTCAAGTTGCAGTTCTGAATTTGCCCATAAAATGGTAAATGTTAAACCAAAAACTTAATACCAGCTTTCCACATTGTCTTCAAAAAGTAAATTCTACAACTTTATTTTTAAAACAAAGACAAAACCCTTTTGCAGTGCCTAGTCACATTTTTACTAAAATACACAAAGTCACAAATACTTCAGTTTTCAACTTACTTCTCCAAGCTACTAGTCTTCACTAAATACAAAATTCTAAAAATCTTAATTATAGCCTCCCAAACGGTGCCCACCAATATAGGTGATTCTCAAGTAATTAAAACATAATTAACTTGATTGTTAAAGCTTTTTTTTTCCTTCTCTTGAAATTTTACCTTAAGTCTCTTCTTAAGGGAGATGAAAAAGTGCAGGTCTTTTGAGGAAGCAGTTGTCAACTGTATGCATTATCAGCTCCACAGAGTGGCTAAAGAGGCTTTGAGAGAGAGACAGAGAGACACATACCTGATCATTTTCCCAACAGGCTCGACAGTTTTTATTCACTTCTAAGAGCGAAGTATTTACTTATAATCTTTTAAGGCAAAGTGGCAGCCAGAGCACTGTGTAAATAAAAACTTTAAAACTTCAGAGGTTGGTTTTTAAACCCTCATCTTAACTCACTTCCCCTTGGTTCAAGGGGACAGCAGAGCCAACCCCACAGCAAATGAGATTACGCAACAGGTTTTTCCTCTCTAATCATGGGCTGATTAGAGGTGTGTGTTCTCCAAACAATCTGAGACACCCAGGACTTCAAAACAGCACGGATCTTTGCAACAGGCGTTTAAGAAAGTTCGTTCGAAGTTCAGTATAGCCATTCATTTTAGGATCTGCTTGTACTTTCCCCCAACTTTATTATCAGCTTTCGGTAGGAAACGAGCCCATCACCCGCTCTTAACAGAGTTTGCATATACTTTCCACTCTGTTTTTCCTTACATGAAACTACACGATGCACACAGACCGTCCCTTGTCTCCCCGTTCTGTTTGTTTTTAATTTCTCACATTTTACGGCCACTATAAATAAAGAAGTCGCCGACGACGCACGGTTTTCCCCCAACACGATGACGGGAGTCCCAGAATGAAAGCTGAAGTTTGGGGGTGGGTTTTTTTCTTGGGGAGGTGGGGGCGGGCGGTGAGTTTACGGAAGCGACACCGTCACTCCCCAGGTGGCCTCGCTGCCCACACTCAAGGTGAATTTGGGATAATGGGACCAGTCAGGCCGGGGCCCCACTTGGCAGACGCGTTGTGTAACAGTCTGGAAGGGAGCAGCTTCGGCCGCCCAGGTGCCGGGACCCCGCGGCTCGGGCGAGCCGACCCCCCCACCCACCCAGCGCGGCCTACACCCCCCACCCACCCCCCGCCGCCAACGCTGCGGCCGCCCGGGCCGCCGTGGCTCGCCGGACCCCGGGGAGAGCGCGCGGCGGCCGGCACGCGGTGCGGACGCGCCTCCCCGCCGGCCCGCGGCCCGCCGCGCACACTTACTTGAGGGGCCCGCCGGGCTCCAGGCTCGCTCTGAGGGGGAGCGAGCGTTGTCACCGCGTCGCCGGGCCGTCGCTCCCGCGTCCTCCTCGCCGCCGCCGCTTCTCCTCGGAGGGGTGGGCGGAGAGCTTAGCGAGAGCCCGGGCGTTTGCAACTTTTCTTCACTTTCTCTTCCACCGCCCCCCGAAAAGGAAGAGGGGAAAAATGTCGACGACAGGGATGAAGAAGTTGAGGAGGTAAAGTTAGGGGTCCGCGCGGGAAAAGCGGAGGGGGGGGTGGGTAAGTGGTTGGAATTGGGATGAAGCCCCCCCAAACGGTGATGCCCGCAGGAGGGGACCAGGGGGGGTAGGGTGGGGGTTGGGGAGAGAGAAAGAGTCCCTGGTCAGGAAACTTCAAGCGCGGATGAGGTCATTGGTTTAAAAATAAAGAGATGGCGTCACTTGAAACCAATCCCAGTGAATGAACTCAGCGGAGCCCGGGGGGAAAGGAGGAGACAGGCGAGGGCAGGGCGGGGGGCGGGGGCGCCGGGCGGGGCCGCGCGTTGCCCGCCCCTCAGCGCTCGTCACCGCGAGCCGGCTCCCGAGGCTCGGAGAGGAGGGCTCGGGTCGCGTTCCCGGCCCGCCGACCTGCTCGCCCGCCGGTTCCGCACGCGCCTCAGCGGCTTGCTGCGCCCGCCCGAGCGGGGTGGGGGGCGGGGTCTCTCCTCAGGCACAGGAGGCTCCTCCCATAAACCCCCACGCTCGTGAAATGCAAACACGGTGTTCGGAGACTGCTGCAATCACTTTGTAAGAAGGTTCCGGAATCCAAAAATACTGGCTTCTCTTGAGAGGGAAGTTACAGGTACTTTTAGGAAAATTGCACTTGGGTTGTCAGACATTCCTCTATGGCTTAGTCCTTGAAAGACTCTACACGAGTAGCTCTTTTTATGGTAAATGCAACCAAGAATTTTATATACATATATCCCCGCTCCCCTACCCCCCCCCCCCACAGCCGCATGCCCTCGAGATGGCTCAACAAGTAAAGGGCCACTGAGGAGGAGAGAAGCGCCTTTAAAGGCTGTCCTTACACCACATATGCCATCGCCCACCACGCCACACACACAAATAAATAAAATGTCATAAAATGTTAAAGGTGTTTTCGGGGCGCTTAAGAGTACTGACTGCTCGATTCCCAGCACCCACATGGAAGCTCACAACCATCTTTAACAACAGTTCCAGGGGATCTGATGCCCTCTTCTAACTTCCATGGGCTCAGAGCACACACAGGATGCACACACACACACACACACACACACACACACACACACGTGCAGGCAAAACACCTATACACATAAAATAAGTATTTTCTACTTTGGTAGTACAGCGTTATCTTTAAGTCACACCAGAGACCTAGTTGATTTAACTTCAAGTCTCTTCTCCCACCCGCACCCCCACCCCACCCCCACCACCCCCCAATCTCTCTTTTCAAAGTAGCTTTGTTTTGAGACACAACATACTTTGGAAAACTAGATGCCTGAGGTGGCGACAACCCAGGACTCTCAGCCATTGAACAGGACAATCGAAGCTTTATTCCAGTGTTCTTTGAGCTTTTGAACATGAAGCTGCTTCTACTAAAAAGGACTCACGTGGCTATCACATAACAAAGATGAGATTAATGACGGAAAGGCACACTTAGAGTGGACCGTCCCATGAGTGAGATTCCTGTGTAGGAAAAGAAGAATTTACCCCTTAAGACATGACATTTGCCGAGTACTGAAGTAGGGACTCTGAGGTACATCGATGTGGGCATTGCCTAGGTGGCTTTTCTAATTGTCAGAAAAAATAAGGAACAAGCTTGAGGTGGGTTAGAAAGATCATACATTTCTGTTACTACTCTCCTGCCTTTAAACCCTGAAAAAAAGGGGGGGGGGGCAATCTGTTAGGACTGCCAATCCTTAATCATTTAAGATAGCCATTATGGAGTATGCCTCCAGGTACTTCCAGACCATCTTTCAGAGGGAAAAAAGGAACCCATTTGGAGGTGAGGACAGGAGAAGACTTCAAGCTGTATGAGCAGATGCCACTCAGCTTAGAGGAGGGGGTGCCTTTGACCCTTGCAGAGTTGAGTAGAGTGTGAGTGTCCCAGCGGCTCCGTGTCCTCTCGTGGCAGAACGTGGTACTGCAGCTTCACCGAGCGGACAAGTTAACCACCTTAAAGCCTGTTTTTGGAAGTGTGGAGGGGAGAATTGAAAGGATCTGCATCTCAGCCTTCATAGGGAGAGGGGTTGGGATTTATTGGAAGGAACGATTAGAGAGTCCTTGGACTAGAGGTGCAGAGAGTGGCTCTCTCCTGGATAAAGGACTCAAAAATACAATGGTACATACCAAAACTCCAACAGCTCTGACTTAATTGCCACTTCATTGACTTAGACAAACTGTAGTGTCTTCCTTGTGTGTGGTGCTAACAGCCATTCTGGGACCATCTTCTCTGGATATGATCTAAGTAGGAGATAAGCCATGGCTTACAGCTAAGTAAAGGCTGAATTAATGATTAAGTGACATACAATGGTGGTTAAAAGAGTTCAAAGGTCAGAAGGTGGTGGCAGCCTGGACAACATGATGAGATCACTTCTAAAAAAAATAAATAAGTAAAGCCTGGATGGTGGTGCAGGCCTTTAGTCTCAGCATTCGGGTGGAAAAGACCAGCAGATCTCTGTGAATTCAAGTCCAGCCTAGTCTACATACGGAGTTCCAGGACAGCCACAGCAACATTTTGACACCCAGTCTCTAACAATAATTTATTGTATATAATTTATAATTATAAAAATTTTTAAAGAGTCTAGAGGGAAAACTTAGTTAAGAGATGTAAGAGCAATTTGGAGTGGTGGGGTTTGAGACAGGGTCTCACTATACAGCTATGAATGTTCTGGAATTCGATAAATAGACCAGGCTGGCCTTGAACTCACAGACATCTGCCTACCTCTGTCTCCTGAGTGTTAGGATTAAAGATGTACACCAACATACCCAGTTGTAATATTCTACGGGAAGGCATCTACGGGAACAGTTGTAACCTCCTTAGAATAATTAAGGTTCGTATATGATAAGAAGACTCAGGGAAAAGATTTTTTTTTAAAGACAGGTTCTCCCTTTGTAGCTCAGGCTCACCTGAAACTCACTATATAGCTCAGCCTCTGCTATGGTCTCAGACTCATGGCAAGCCTCTGAGCACAGGGTTATGGGTATGAGCCACTATGCCTTCCATGAAGAGATTATCTCACAGGGGAGATGGTATAAACAGAGACATGGAAATTTAATGAATAAGGTGTGTTCAGGTGACAAAGGAGTACACCCTCCCCACAGTAAGAGACTTGGGCTTTAGCAAATAGATATGAGGCTAAATTAAAGATATGCAGAGGCACATAACAGAGGCACTTGAATGTTAGGATAAACACCAGACCAACAGAGTAAAGAAAAACCATTGAACAAATTTACTTTACTGAAGGGTATATTTCCCCATATCTCTTCCCTCACTGTACACACACACACACAGAGAGGGGGGGGGGAGAGAGAGAATATTAACTTCTTGGTTGTTTTATTAAAATAAGAGTCTCAAATACCAGAGACTAACCTCAAACTGAGGATGACCTTGAACTCCTGAGCCTCCAGGTGACTGGAATTATAGGCATGGGCCACAACACCTAACAAAGACTTTTAAAGCACAAGTTAACAGAACATGAAAAAATATACAAGATGTAGGCTCAGAATTATAAGATTCTTTTTTTTGGTTTTTCGAGACAGGGTCTCTCTGTGTAGCCCTGGCTGTCCTGGACTCACTTTGTAGACCAGGCTGGCCTTGAACTCACAGCGATCCACCTGCCTCTGCCTCCCGAGTGCTGGGATTAAAGGCGTGCACCACCACGCCCGGCCAGGATTCTTATGAAAAATATTCAATGAAGATCTTATTGGAGTGACATACTGTATTCAGGCATTGGAAGAACCAGTATAGTAATATTAAAAAGTACAGCAAAGATACCAATTCATCTCCATTGAAGCCTACATAATTAAAACAATTCCCAGAAAAATCACAGCATTAACAAAAAAAAAAAAAAAGCTTAACAATACCCACACATAGAGGATTGAGTTCCTGCTGGATCCCCAAAACCAGCAACTCTACTCTTAGGGTACGGGCAAGATAGCTGCCCTGAGATCTTACAACCAGGTAACTTATTCAGTTGGAATAAGATATAGAAAGCTATAACAAATATCTGTTTTTCAAAAAACGTTGAGACAGGAGCGTTTTGAGAGTTTTGCGCCAGCGTGAGCTTCATAAAGGCACCCTGCCTCGGGGGGAGGGGGAAGGTGGGAGAAGGTGTTCCTTTTTTTTTTTTTTTTTTTTTTTAATGTTCTGGTCTAGCCAGATGTGGTAGTACACAGGTACACAAAAATAATCCTGGCATTCAGGAGGCTGTGGCTGGACCAGCATGATGGCCCAACAGGTAGAAAGCCTGATGATCTGAGTTCTATCCTGGGGCCCACGAGGAGATAATGGACCTCTAAAATTTGTCTTCTTCTTGTTGCCAGACCCAACATGTGGCATATATGTGCACACACTGATCAAACACATACACAATGAAACACTTTTTAAGAGACTGTGGCAAAAGGATTGAAAGTTAGAAGCCATCCGAGTATGGTGGCACGTGCCCGTCATCCCAGCACTCAGGGAGGCAGAGGCAGGCAGAGTTTTGTGAGTTCAAGGCCAGCCTGGTCTACAAATCAAGTCCAGAACAGCCAAGGCTACACAGAGAAACCCTGTCTCAGAAACAAACAAACAAAAAGAAAGAAACAAAGAAAGTAAGTTAGAAGCCAACCTATACTGCAAAGAGAGATCCTGTCTCAAGCAACAAACAAAGCCTAGTGAAACTGTCCTCTTTATGAAGATGGCCTTTATAAAAACTATCAAGTCTGTCTTTAGTTTAATAAGAAACTGGCAGAGAGTGTTTCACAGAAAGCAGTCTTACAATGGCAAGATTTCAGTGAGTTACAAATAGAAAGAATGAAAACAATGGAAAGGACAAGATGCCATTCTTTCAAAAGGCTTGATTAAAAAGACAAACAGGATAATATCCAGTAAAGCATAGGTGTAGAACACTTAAGCCCTACGAAGTCATAATGAGCTGATAGCCTATCCCAGCTTCATCTTGCTCCTGTTATTATTCTGTGGGTTTTTTAATATATATTTGTTTGTTTTTATATTTATTTATATAATAGGAGTGTGTGATGGTACACTTGTGAAGGCCAGAGAACAACTTGCCAAATCACCGTCCACAATGGGGGCCCTATTGGTTAAACTCAGGTCATCAAACTTAGTGGCACACACCTTTACCTGCTGAGCCATCTCACCAGCCATGCTTGGTTTGTTTGTTTGATTGTTGTTTTACATTTTGTTTTGTTTTGTTTTTAGACAGACTCTCACTCTGTAGCCCAAGCTGGCCTGGAACTTCACTGATCCTGCTATCTCAGTCTCCAGAGTGCTGGGATTATAGGCATGAGCCACATGTCTAGCCTCCCAAACTTTATTTTCAGGACTATGTAGAAAGCAAATTCGGGGTTCTTGTCAAGAGCATTTCTGGAAAGTAAAGCAAAATAATAAATATTAAAAAGTATTTTTAACACCCAATGTGTTTATGTAAGTGCTGAAAAATATCTTTTTTGTGTGTTTGTTTTTATGATCTCACTTCCCAACTACTGGAATTGCAGATGCGCACCACCACATCTGCCTTATCCTTTCTCTTTAACCCTCACACAGCCGTAAAAATTCTTTCCCCTGTATTTTTATTTTCTTTATTTATGAGAAGGGTCTGGCTTTGTAGCCCAGGCTACCCTCGGACTTATGTAACCTGATGGCCTTAGACGACGAGTGGCCATCTGCCTCAGCTGCCCAATGCTAAGATTGTAGATGTGTGCCACCATACACAGCTTATCCTTAGGATTTTACAGCGAAAGAAAGGGTGACTGGGAGAAACTAAGGAGCTTGTGCAAGGACACATAAGTGGTAAATAAGAAGGTGGAACCAAACAGGTTTCCCCATGAGACCATTTTGCTGAGAAGATAAAATACAGAATATAAGTTGCAAATGACACTGAATCACTATTGCTTCTCTTAGGATACACTTCTGTGAAGATTGCGACTCAGATGTGAACTGCCGAGGCTGGGGAAGGAGAGCCTGTTGAGATGGAGCTGGAACCAGCCAGCTACAAATCCCAGGTAGTTAGCACCAAGCTCTCACAGTTACTCTGAGATTTAGTAAATCCTGCACCAAGTACAGCGTGTGACAACGGCACAATACCACATTCTGTTCCTTCCGCCTTGGGAGACTTCATAGGGAACCGACCTAGATCATGACCCACAGACTGAACTGGGGCAAAGAGAATGAGGAAGCTCATTCCAGGAAGAGAAAACAAGTACAGCTGGAGAAACAGAGGTGGGAAAAGTGTGTTAGAACATTTGACTTCAGCAGTATAAAGTCTGGAAAACAGTTTGGAGCTAGATTACATTACGGTCCAGCCGAAGAATTTACATGTTGTAAGTGACTAGAAATGATAGGATTTTTTAAATCATAAAACTATATAAATGTTACTATATATTATATATAAGTACATACATTATTGCAAAACTATACATATGCATTGTAGAAAGTTAAATTAGATGCAGTGTAAAGAACAAAGTAAGAACCTTTTCACCTGGTCTGGTGGTCTTCACTAGAAACTCAGCACTCAAGATGCTAAGGCAGGAGGGTTAAAGTGAGGTGGAGGCTTGCTGGAGCTAAATAACAAGGCTTGGTTTCAAAGAATGGGGAACGAATCACCACATTCAGTGGTTACTTAGAAATAGAAAAACACTTTATTGTTACATCTTTTAGTGGTGTGTTTTCTGTCCATTCTTCCAACTTTAATGAGGCATAATTGGCAAATAGAAATTATAAACATTCAAAGTATACGGTATCAAGACAAGTGTAGGCTGTAAAATTAACTTTTATTCACCCATTTCAATTGTTGTCTCCGAGGACTGCTGCCTCCTCCTCCTCCTAACCTAGGCCTAGTCCTGGACGTTTCTAGCCTCTGTACAGTCTAACTAGGCCTAGAATGTTTTCAGCCTCTGACACTTAGTGCTTAATAAGCTCACTCTTTCTTGTTCTTTCTGAGCTCATAGCTGGCTGCTTCAATTCAGCTGTTCTGGCTCAAACTCTTCTCCCAGCTGACTTATTTAATCTGGCTTCACTTGGCCTCACACTAAGTCAGCAATCTGCTCCAATATGCTGGCTTCTTCTCGTTTTCTGGCTCATTCTGTCTTCACCTGAGTTCTCACTCTGCAGTCATCTCTCTAATACTGTCCTGGTAAAAACTGCCTCCTCTCTCCTCTCAGGAGAATTGGGCATATCCTATTCTGTCAAATCTTCTCTGATTCATCACCTTTTCTGTCACTCAATTAGACATCACTTTCAAATGTGGTGCTTCCTTCTACAAACTAACTTTACCTTCATTTGGGATTAAAGGCATGTACCACCACACCTGGACCTAAGTTTTTCTTTATCTGACACTTGCTCTATACTAGACCGGCCTTGAACTCAGATCTGTTTGTCTCTGTCTTCTGAATTAAAGCTATGTTTGTATTCCAGCCTGATCACACAGACCTAGAATATCTTTAGATGTGATCTCTTGCCAGAGCAGCCATGTTCTGAATTAACATTCCTCTATAGTAAGCATTGAAAATGATTACTATAACCATCACCACACATTATTAGCCTTTCCTTTCCATACTATTAAACTTTCCTTTTTTATTATTTTAATATGGTCATGTATTATTATTATTATATGCATAATAAAGTTTACAAATATGTGGAAAATACTGTGCCATTGTCTTTTATGTGTGGGTTTGCCTTCATGTATTTATGTGCCCCTTCTTTGTCCTTGCATTCACCAAATGATGAACGATCAATTTCAATTTGAAAAATTTTTATACTCTTTCATTAGATTTTTTTCTGATGTAATCTGATTCTGCTTCATGTAAAAATATTTGCAACCAAACATAATGAATGTTAACTAACTACAAATCTACAGAGACAATGATCCCAATAGCCCTGGTCCAGGGAAGGAAAGAGTTCTTATTAGCCACTCGTTTTCATGAATGATGATGTTGCTTCTGAGACTAAACTGCCCTACAAATGCTCAGTGGCCATCACCATTACATCACATTTCTTTTAACAGGATCTCAGCATCAATGTTTACAGTTCAGCTTCAGTTGATTGATGAATGAACAGCAGAGTCTGTCCTCGGACAGGTGAAAAATATCAGGTTGCAAGGCTGATCGTGTAAATATATCAGAGGTGGGATTTTTTTCCAAAAAGAAGAAGAGGGGTTAAAAGGCCATAAACACTATTTTAGGAACACCAAGGATTCAAGCCCCAAAGTTAACAAAGGGGAAACTTTGATGCCTTTAAGTTTCACTCTGGAATTTGGTGTTTCTATCTTTTAAGTTCCTTTGCTTCATATATACATGCACTCAAGATAATGTTGAGCAAGTACCCAGTGAAAATAATGTGCATAGAAAAATGATCCATTTCTAGTGGCTCAGAAGCTGGCTCAGCATGAGATAAAGGGGGGAGCTGGCTTGCAAAACAAGGCAGACAATGCAACATTGTGTTGTATCTTTGGGAAGGACACTCAAGGGAAAGAAGAGCAGGTCAACAAGTATTGAGCATCTGTGAAGGCCTAGCACTGTTTATGTTCCTATCCCGCTGAGTTCCCACAGCAACCCAAATATGTAAGCTGTGTTTTCCACTCTTTAAACCTGAAGAGTTGATGTCTCACCATCACAGTGAAGCCCATACCTTCTTCACCCTACCGACTGCTCTTACTTGATCCCAGATACAAAATTAAAGGACTTGATTAGACAGTCTCTGATGCTCAAGTCCTAACTGTATAGCCTTTGTGGTTAGGAAGAAAACAGAAGACAGAAGGGGCCTCAGGCATTAGGTGGGACTTCTTATTCTCTTCCCTAGGGAACTACCAGCACAGAGTATTTTAGCTGTACATTTTGAGTCCCTGTCCCTATGAAAGGACACTGCCATTGTTCCCATTACAAATAATGCTGGGTGTTTCATGACTGGAATCCCAGTACTCAGGAGCTTCAGCAAGAGCATCACTCTTCAATCGTGGCCAGCCTTGGCTACATAGTGAACCTGGTCTATACAGTGAGACCCTGTCTCAAACACACATATATGAAAACCTACACACAATTTTTTAAAATTCTTCTGATTCCTCTTTTTTGTAGACCTTTCTCTTTTTTGTAGACCTTTCTTAATGTTCATTCAAATAAAAAGTCAAGCATCATTTATTGATATTTTATTGTGTTCTCTAGTTAAGTTATATTATGAGGCTTTGCCAGGCAGCAAAGAAGTATAGGTTACTCTGTTCTTAGGAAAATTACAGCTACCTTTAAAAATGTATAATGCAAAACTGAACTGAGTGGTCCAGACAACAGGTACTCGTGAGCTCAGAGAAAGGGGAGATGAAAAACCATGAGAACGGGGACAAAGAGTGCTGCTCACCTTGTATTGCGGGCTTGGCTTTCTTGGCCTTCTCTGTATTGTGAAATCCTGGTATGAACCTTTCACATAGTTCAAACATTCTGGGCTTTGCAGGCTGCAGTGCTGTCCTTCATATCACGTCATCTAAATGCCACTTCATCTTTATTGGCACTTATGGGAGGGTAAAACCCCAGCGGTATGCAAACACCGTCATGGTTACTTGCTTCAAGCCATGGGAAGTTTCATGCAGAACCAGTTTCTCAATAGGGCAAATGTTGTGTAAAGGTGTAAGGAGCTTGAGAAACTGTTAGAGACAAGGCCTGCTGTGGCAAGAGGCAGATCTAAATGAGGGCACTTCCCTGTTGTATCAGCAAGGGTCACTCTCTGGCCCTCCACCTACAGGGCACCTAGGCTTAAGCGTTTCTCCAACACTTTAAAAGCCAGAGGCTTCTGGTTCTTGTCTTATGTAGAAGGAACTACTTAGCCAAACCATGCTGCATCTATTCATTCTTGAATGCCAATCCATTGATAAGACAGTAGATCTGAAAAATTATTCCAGAATTCTGGACCCCTCCCTAAAAAAAAAAAAAAAAAAAAAAACAAAAACAAAAACCTAAGTATCAAATCCTACCCTAAATATACTATGGAAATCTGATCCAAAAAGATGTAAGTAACATAAATTAGTCACCATATGTTAGGTATGTGTTCTGAAACAATCCTAGATTGAAGAATATTTCTCAAACTATTTAAAGACAGACCCAAAACATAGGAAACAATAGCTAAGTTTACCCATCATGATATTACCATCAAGTAGTAAATCAAGTAACCAGAGCCAAATATGGTGGCTAATGTCGCATTACCGGCATTTAGGCAGCTGAGTCAGGAGGATGGGAAGTTTGGGGAAGGCCTGAGCTATATATATATAGCAAGACCTCGTCAAAAAGAAGGCAAAGAAAGAAACAAAGATAGAAAGAAACGAAGGAAGGAAGGAAAAGAAAAGAGGAGGTGATTGGTTCAGGAAAGTGAAACTTGAGTGAGCCTGGAAATGATGAAGGAAAGTTTCATGGAGACAAGGATTAGGATTGGCATTACAGAACCAAAGAATTCGGATAGTTAGCAAACAGAAATTATGGCATTTGAAAACTGAGGAAAACCACAACCAAGGGCAAGAGCAATGGAAAATGCATTCATGAAAAATGGAGGTAGTCATGTCAGCCTGTCTTGGAAGAGGGTGTGTGAGACTGTACTTAGCAAGAATTCATGGGAAAGAAGACCATAGGAATGAATGAGATTAATTCACAGGCTGGGGAGGTAGTGTTTGCTTAGCATGCATGAGGCCCTAGGTTCCATCTGAAGTACCACATGCCCCAGGCACGGTATGTTCATGCCTGTAACCCCAGAAATTGGAAGGTGGAGGAAGAAGGATCAGAAGGTCAACTTCAATCTAAGCTACATAGAGAGTTTGAGGTTAAGATGGACTACATGAGACCTTGTATCAAAAAATAAAAACCACACACACACACACAAAGCTGATTTATTAACAAACTAAGTAAAAGTGATTATGCCAAGCATTAGACTAGGTTTTTTGCCACAAAGTAACAACAGTTTAACCTGTTAAAGCTTACAGTGTGCTGGGTTCCATGTTAAGCACTTCACATATTTAAATAACCTTATCTTCCCTACAGACCTTTCATGTTAGAACCCCCTTTTTACAAAAGTAAAGGTTAAGTCCAGAGAGGTCAAGGAATTTGCTCCAGGTCACATAATTAGTAAGTGGAAAAGTCTGGGTGTAAGCCAAGTGAGTCATTTCAAACGTGGGTTCTGAGCACAATGCTAAATTGCCTCCACACATATTATCTCATTAAATCCTCATTAAGTTTCCTGTGACATAGGCATTGTTATCCTCATTTGTCAAACCAATTACTCCAGGTCATTCCATTGAATACAGGGCTACGGTTTGAAAGCAGCTCTATTCCAAACCCATTAAACTTTCCATTACAATATAGCCACCTGGCAGAGGTATTGTCCAGACAGGATCAGATTATGGAAAAATTTGACGGCCCAAGAAAAGCAAGAAGCCTTGAGAGGGACAGGGAAGAACTTGGGGGTTTTGAACAGGCATGACTGGATTAATATGCATCAGTCTAGGTCTAGCGTCAGCTGGTCATAGGAAGCGGCCGAGGGAGAGGTAGACAAGGCACCAGACAACATCCTAGATGGTAAGTGCGTAGACATGGGCAAGGGAGAGGGAAAAACAGAACCAAGAACAAGATGGGTCACAAGAAATCAAATAAGGGAAAGACTAGGTGGAACACCCGTTGACACTAGAGGTGGCAAGTAAGTAGAAATGGGCAAGAAGGAGAGAGAGAAACAACATCAAAATGTGAGTGAAAGTCTGGTTGTCCTTGGGGCTGACTGGCTGAGAGCAATAAGAGAGAGCAAAGAGGACTCTGAGTCTAAGGGACTCAGTGGGTTACTGACAGGGATAGAAACACTATACATGGACCTGGTTAGTGGCCAGAAAAAAAAAAAATGTTTTTGACCCTGTTATTATCTGTTTTATAAAACAATGCCCTAACGACTGACCAGCAGGTAGTCCAGGGATGCCAGTTTGGGGTTTGGAGCTGAGGTAAAGAGCAAATGCTAGAGAGCAGAAGTTGTTAATCAAAGTTGACCAGAAAAGGCTATACAACAGCCAGTGAGGAAGCAGCCAAGCATCAGTTAGAATGAGAGCCTGGGGCCGCAGCTCATTTTGTAGAGTGTTTGCCTAGCATACACCAAACCCTGGGTTCAATCCCTGCCATAAACTGGCCTTGTTGGCTAATGTCTATAATCCTGGAGCTGGAGAGGTGGAAGTCGGATGATCTAGAACTCAGTGTTGAGGGCTGGAGAGATGGGCTAGCAGTTAATAGCTGGCTGTTCTTCCAGAGGACCTGGGTTTGATTCCCACCAGCACCGTCATGGCAGCTGACAATCATCTGTAAACTCCAGTCCCAGGTGTCCTTATATTGCCACCAAGGGTACTCGCTGTACATACATTTTTCGCAAGACATACATGAAGGCAAAACATCCATGCACAGAAAATGAAGTGTTTTTTTTTTAACCTTTACAGAAAAATTCAAGGTAACTCTTTTCTAAATAGCAAGTTTGAGACCAGCCTGAGTGATGTGAGGTCCTGTCTAAAAGGTAATTAAAAAAAAAAAAAAAGAGTTAGAATGAGCCAAATGTCAGCACCCAATAAAATCCCAGCAAAACAAGAGTCAGGACCAGTGGTCAGAACCAACAGAGATGAGAATGAGTGACACAGCAGCAAATGACAGCACCAAGAGATGACTACACAATAACTTCCTGTTGTTTCTGGTAATCTAGGGTATTTCCTAGAGGAGCCAAACCTAGCTTCTTGGATAGGCCCTACAAAATAATCAGGAACTTACTCCCATAAGAGAGTGGGTGGTGTACATCACTACAAGGACAAGCCTGGGGCCATCAGAAAAGGTCACACCACTGCACTGTACACTTAAGCCCTAAAATGATAAATGAGTATAATTTACTATAATAAGTATCTTTCCAAATATAAGTATCTCTTGATCCCCTGAAAATTTCAATGCACACTTCAATTTTAGCATCTCATCCACTTGTCCTCTGCATTAGAGACCTTTCCTGCCACCAGTGTGGGTTTGCACGTTTATGATCCCAGCCTTTGGGAGGTGAAGGCAGCCTTAGAGGAGGAGGAGTTCCAGGCCGGTGTTGGCCATTTGTCATGTTTGGGTCCAAACTAAGCTACCTGCGGCAAACTGTGGTGCCAAGCAGGTGAAAGGAGCTATGAGGCTGTGGCTTCAATGTCCTTGGCTCCTGTGGGGTTTTTAATCTGGAAAGGAAACAGGGCCTGTGAGTAACTTGCTACAAAGACTCTTCCTGCGAGGCTGAGTGTGGTGGTACTCACCTGTAATCCCGGGGCATGAGACTGAGGCAGGGGGATCACACGTTTAGGACCACATAGTTAAGACCCTGCCTAAAACAAAACAAACAACAACACCCCACCACCACAAACACCAAACTCAAGCACTCCTCTGGCTTTTCTGTTCGCCTTCCATTTCTTCCCAAAGCATTAGGCACATGACACATTGGCCAGTGCCCCACCCTCTGTGACCTCTTCTGCCTGGCAGCATTAAGAAAGTGAGACTAACACTTCAGCCAACACCTAGAAGGGACTTGCCTGAGACAAGAAGTGGAAGTCCTGTCATTTCAGCTCCTGCTTGTTGCCTTTCGGACATGTCCTTTAAGGTTCGAGGGCCCACGTCTGACTGACATCACAGAGGTCACCTGCAAGTCTATACCCAATGCTTTCCCACAGACCATATAACCCATCCCTAAGTCACATGTCCTCCACAAACCAGGACAGCCTAAGTGTGTTCCTCCTGTCTCCGGAGTAGCATGACGGGTTCCTCCTTATCCTAAAGTAAGGGAACAGGGCCCAGAGTTGCTAACTGGTTTGCCCAAGAGCATACACTTGGTCCACTGGGGAACCAGAGAGAAAGATGAGCTTTCTGACCCGCCCTCCAAATCTTTATCAGCTAGACAAAGGCACTGGCTCAACAGTTTGAAATTCTATTTTTATTGGAACTTTCCCCAAAGATTTGATCTGTTTTACAGACTTTTTATAGATACTTATAATGTCTGGAAATGCCAGTTTATAGTTTAGAAGGCAATGGGAACAGCCTTGGTGGAGTAAGGCGGCTCACTGGTTACCCACAAACCACGTCGGCCAGCCCATCACACTGTGGCCGGAGCTCACATCCATGCCCACCATCAGCCTTCTTCTGGCAAGGCTTAACTGAGGCTTCTGTATACCCGGCCCTCCTAGGCCTTTCCATCGCTGCCTCACAATGACCTGGATGCCTTCCTCCGAAATCCCTGGTTACCAAATGCCAACAGGCAGCCAGTCAGCTAGGGATGGGTCCTGCAAACTATCACAAGGCAGTGGGATGACAGGCCAGCTCATCAGAAATGTATTTATCAGGCAGACTTCAGGAAAAACTGGTTGCTCCAGCTCGTCACTCAAGAAAAGTAGTTTTGTGTGAAGCTTCCCATGGTATGAAATAGATGTATAAGAAGAGGGCTGTTCCATCACCACGTTCATTTGAATAGGCATCTAAGGTCAGGGAATCACAAGCCGACCCTCCACTTCCCAAAAAGTACAAAGTGAAGCAGACAAACCGACTTTCACTAACCTACATATTTTTCCTATGGGTGGGTTTTTGTCTTTTGAGTGTTTTGGTTTGGTTTGTTTGGGTTTGGGGTTTTTTTGTTGCTGTTGTTGTTTTTTGTTGTTTTTTAGGCAGGCTCTCATGTAGCCCAGGTTATATAGATCAGGCTATACACCAACTTATAGCAATTCTCCTGCCTCTTACAAGCTTAGAACTTCTAGGTCATATAATTATACTTGTAAAAAGAGTTTATGCTGAGCACAGTGGCACTCACCTGTAATCCCAGCATTTGAGGAGGCAGAAGCAGGTGGATCTCTGTTGAGTTTGAGGTCAACCTGCTCTACAAAGCGAGTCCAGGACAGCCAAGGCTACTCAGAAAACCCCTGTCAAAAAAAAAAAAGTTTAGAGTTTGCAAATTATCTATCATCTATCATAGCTTTAACTTAACAGGAGAGGAAAATAAGTCTCTTGGTATTAAAATAGAGTACACAGTTTTTCTATGAGCTGAAATTGCACTGTTGGCTATGGTGGAACTGGTGGTTAACCTAAAACCCATAATATTTTTCATATAAACCACTGCTTGGATCGAATCTTTTTCCATCCCAATAAATTTCTTAAAGTTTTGTTCAGCTTACATTTTGCTTTTCAATTCCATTCTGTTAGCTTTAACTCCTTATTTCTGCCTAGAGTTTGAATTTGGAACATCTGAATTTTACTAACATTTTTTGAGAACAAAGAAAATCCTTTGTAGTGTATACTTTACAGAATGCCTGAGATCTCATGTTTAACAGCTAACCTATTCTCTTCTTTTTCATTTTTATTTTATGTAGGCACAAATGCTACTAATTGTATAGTTTAAATGCTGATTTCTTTATCCCTCATGTCTTGTTGCAAGCTTTGCTCTGAGAATTTACTGTCTAAATGTTGTGTAAACTCTGCTCCTCAACTGTCCTCCTGTTATGTCAATAAGTCGATGAGCAGGGGAGAGAATAGGGCTGGACTTCCTGCCAGCCAGGGGAGGAAGTAAGGGATTCAGCAAGGTGATTCAACCACGGGTGGGTCCAAGGACGATCAGGAGGAAGCACCGGGAGCTGAGGAAAGCTACAAAGTGCAAAAATCGCTGGGATGTTATCTGGGAGTGAGACAAAAGAGCATAGAAAGTTAAGAACAGACTTAAACTGCTCAAGATTGCGCTGTGAAGCCCTGTATGAGAAAATTATCTGTGTGATAGGGTTAAGAAATAAGCTAAGAGAAACAAACACTGTTTTATAAAAATAACTTCAACTTTGTGCCTTCATGTATGTCTGTCATCCATGTTTGCACATTGCTCATGGAGACTAGAAGATATCTAATCTCCCAGAACTCGAGTTATAGATCGCTGTGAGCCACTATGTGAGTGCAGGGAGTTTGACTGGGTTCCATTGGGAGAGTAGCCAATGCTCTCAACCCAAAGGCCATCTCTCAGCTCCTCTGCTCCATCTCCACCTTTTACATTTTTATTTACTTTACAGATAAACTATTCTAAATAAGGCTCTATTTATGAAAATGATCTAACTTAGAATTCCACTCACCTAGGTTTTTTTTTAAGATTTGTTTATTTATTACGTTAGCAATGTTGTGTCTGCATGTACACCTGAATGCCGGAAGAGGGCAGCAGATCTCATTATAAATGGTTGTGATCCACCATGTGGTTGCTGGGAATTGAACTCAAGACCTCTGGAAGAGCAACCAGTGCTCTTAACATCTGAGCCATCTTTCCAGCCCACTCAACTAGTTTTTTAAAGGTGGCTGATTTTGTTTTTGTATGACATTGCTCTCAAAAAAATGGGTCTTTCTTGCATAATACAGAAGAATATTCCTGCAGGAAGTAGGGATGGCTAAAATAATGTAATAAAAAGCTACCTGTGCTGGGCATGGTGGCGCACGCCTTTAATCCCAGCACTCAGGAGGCAGAGGCAGGAGAATAGCTGTGAGTTCAAGGCCAGCCTAGTCTACAAAGTGAGTCCAGGACAGCCAAGGCTAACACAGACCCTGTCTCAAAAAACCAAAAGAAAAAAAGAAAAACAAAAACAACAAACAAACAAACAAAGCTACCTGCTAGAACTCCAGAGTGTACTGTGGCGGAGGTGGGGGTTGTTGAGGGAATAAGCTCAGATATGTGCACACATGTGTGCATGTGGCGGTCAGAGGTCAACCTTAATCACTTTCCACTTTATTTTCTTGTCTCTCACCACACATGGAGCCCACCAGTTTGGCTAGAATGATGGCCAACAAGCCCCCAGGGACCCTCCTGTTTGCACCCTAGCAGCACTAGCATAGAAGGTGCATGCTTTTTAACGTGGGCTCTTGGGTCAAATGCAGGTCTTCCTGCTTGCACACTGAGCACTTTACCAACCGAGACATCCCTCCAGCCCTGAATGAGTTATGTATAGGTTGTTTTTTGTTTGTTTGTTTGTTTTGGTGTATAAGTTAATAGCTTATTTTCTACTAGCCATAAAGCCTGAGTTTAATTCCCAGCAACCACATGGTAGCTCACAACCATCTATAATGAGATCTGGTGCCCTCTCCTGGCGAGCAGGCACACATGCAGGCAGGACATTCATTGTATACATAAGCTAGCTAGCTAGCTAGATAGGCAGATAGATAGCCCGGAGAAGTCAAGAATTTCAGAAGTAGGAAGGAACGGATTTCCTAATCTCTTTATACCACAAGGAGGATATCGGCTACATGCAAAAGGACAATTAAAACTTGGATAAAATATTTATGATGGCTTTATATATTGCAAGCAGCCTGACACCTACTCTCTGACTCCTGTTTCTTCGTTCTTCATATCTAGTCAGACTGGCTGACATTTACCAACTCCTTGCAATGCTCCGGATGCTCTGCAGAACAATTTACACAACAAACTCTACTGACTTACTCCTCACAATTGTCCTGATTTTAAGGAGTTAAACACAGTCCTGTTCATGCTAGGCAACTCCTCTACCTCAACTATTCCTCCACCCCTTTTTTCATTTTTCTTTTCTCTTTTTTTTGAGACGTGGTCTTATGTCTGCTCAGGCTAGCCTATATAGTCAAGGGTGGCCTTGATCCCCCTGCTTCTGCCTCCCAAGTGCTGAAATTATAGTCATGTACCACCACACCTAATTTATATAGAGGATCAAAGCCAGAGCTTCATGCACGCTGAGTAAATGCTACCAACCATGCCACCATTACCAGCCTGAGCACTATATTTAACAGGTCAAATTTCTTGCTTGAAATTTGAATATCTACCTAAGGTAGATAGAGCTTAATTCTCACCACATCATTGTGACTCTAGAGGCTCAGAGCTCACCCACTATTATGTACGTGTCTAGGTGCCCTAGGAGAGCCACTGGGCCATGATATAGGTGTAATGCTTATGAATTATGGAATGAAGGATGGCAGGAAAGGAGAGTGGGGGGCAGGGGAGATGATAAGGAAGAGTCTTAGATCATATTGCTGTAGGAAGAGAGCTCTTTAAGATTGATAGGACATCTTAGAGGTAATGCCACCCACCATCGTAGTTTCTCATTCCTCGGACACAGACTTGGCTCGCCATCCCTGCTGACTCAGAAATCAAGCAGACATTAGGAATCATAAGGGACTACACAGTCGGTTAGTGGTTAAGAGCACTTGTTACTCTTCCAGGGGACCCAAGTACAGTTCCTAGCACCCACGCTGGGCGCTCACAACTGCCAGCCTCTGGAATTCAACCTCTCTGTCTTCCTCAGACACTCACACACTTGTGGTATGCAGACACACACATACACTTAAATAAAAATAAATCTTAGAAAAACAAAGATCAAAGAGATGGGTCTGTGGTTAAGAGCTCTTGTTACTCTTATAGAGGACAAGGTTCAGTTCCCAGCACCCACATGTTTACAATAATTTGTAACTTCAGTTCCATGGTATCCAGTGCCCTCTTCTGACCTCCAAAGGCCCAGGCACAAGTGCATAACCTTTACATACATTCAGGCAAAACACTTATACAACAACAACAACAACAGTAATGTTTTTTTTTTAAAGAATCATGGCCTCAGCAAGAAGCCACAAATTTCAGAACACACAATTGGGGGGCACTGGGGTTTTGGAGGGGAGTCCCTGGTCATTTGTGCTCCTCCCTGAATAGCATGTTTTCATTGCTGTCTCTTTAAGCCATTGTGTCTCTTCAAGCAAATATGCTGGCTTTGTCTTCAATAACAGCCCTCCTGCTAACCTAAGTCAAAACACTGCTGTCACTGACTGAGACATTTAACATCCCCCTCCTGCCAGCCTCAGTTCCCTTAAAATGATTTCCAGTGGTGTTCCTGGGACCATCCTTCCATTACAACAACTCAACTATCTGGGAATGCAAACACTAGGCAGAGATATCTTCTTGTCACTCTTAAGTATGATGGTCCTCTAGAATACAGATGACAAGACTCTCACCAGCTTTTATTAACTAGACTAGTTTCAGAATTGCTTCATATTTTTCGGTAGGGTCATCATTATGAAATTTACATATGGGTCTCTTCTGGTTACCACCTGTCATCCATCTGCTTAAAATTCTTCCAAGTGAGCGGGGGCATGGTGGGGCATGCCTTTAAGCCCAGAATTTGGGAGGCAGAGGCAGGCAGATCTCTGAGTTGGAAGCCAGCCTGGTCTACAGAAAGTTCCAGGACAGCCACAGATGTTACACAGAGAAACCCTGTCTCAAAAAACAAACCAAACCAAACAAAAATTTGTGTATGGGTGCTTTGCCTGCATGTTGCGTGTCACGCCTGGTAGCTGTGGAGGTCAGATGAAGGCAGCAGACCCCCTGGAACTGTAATTACAGATGACTGTGACCTGGGTCTTCTGGAAGAGCAGCCAATGCTCTTAACTGCTGAGCCATCTCTTTAGCATATAACCACTTGTTTTTTTGAGACAACGTTCCCCTTTGTGGTCCTAGATGATCAGGAACTTGGTACATGCCCAGCAGTGGTGGTACACATACCTTTAATCCCAGCGCTTGGGAGGCAGAGTTGGATCTCTGAGTTGGAGTCCAATTTGGTCTACAGAGAGAGTCCAGAACAGCCAAGGCTACACAGGGAAAACTTAACTTGGAAAAAAACAAAAAACAAAAAACAAAAAACAAAAATAAAAGCGGGGGAGGGAAAACAGAACTTGGTATATAGAGAGGCTGAACTCAGAATCACAGTAACCTTCCTCCCACTCCCAAGCGCTATAAGTAAAAGGGTGTCCCATCATGCCTTGCTCTGGCTTCTGCCCTAGTTCATCGCCGGTCTCTTAGTTTCTCTTCCTCCACCTTTCCAGTGGTTAGCAGTTAAAATAAATAGCACTCACCTAAAGTTAGTTAAAAGAAGTAAAATACAAGAGCTCTTATCTTAAGCTTCAGGGTGCATGAAGAGTTAGGAGTCAGAAGCCTAACTGAAACTTTCTCTTGGCCAGTTCCATGGCAGCCAGCTCCTCATCATTTCCTTCTGGCTTTAATTGTGGAATTTTCTGTCTTTTCATTTCTGAACCCCCTACTTGTGACTCACACATGTTCCAAGAGGCTTGCGTGGACTTCAGTAAGTGGGAGGCCAAGGCGGAAGCGGATTCACAGTCTGTGAAAGATCACACAAGGACTAGAATGTAGCCAAAGTATTTGCAGTTACCAGGATTCTAAGTGTTTTCCACTGTAGTTTTTGGTAAACCTCCCTGTTTTGCAAGGCTGAAAAACTGCATCTTTGAACCACGTATAGACAAAAGAGGGTAGAAGGGGAAAGTAGTGAGGCAAGATTGCCTGCAGAGCCCTGAACCTGCTGGGACTGTGGGATGAGACAGATGACAACTGCAAGTCTTCACATCCATACTGATGGATCCCGTGCTGCCTGCTCTTTCGCACCAGAGAAGGCTTGGTATGGTGGCTGATCAGCATGAGAATACTGTCCAGTGGTTTTCACCCAACAGCCAACTGAGGAAGCACAAGGGCTTGTAATAATTGTGAACAAATCAGAAAAACAGGAGTGACTAAAAGTCTCATTAGGAATGTTTACACTGTAATATTGAGAAGGAAAACAACAATCCAAATGGTACTGGCCCTTATGAGTCATGAAATCATCTTACTAGCCATTGTAACTCTGATCAAACAAGCATACAATTAAATTTTATATTAGAACATGAATATAGACCATCTGGAAATATAAACAAGGAGAGAATGATGAAAGGAAATTAGTTCCATCAGATTTCAAAATATCTTCTAAAACTGCACTAATTAAGACAGCTGTTACAAGCAAAACCAGACAGGGCGCGTCAGTGGGAAGAGATACTCGACAGTCCACAAATGGACCCACAGACCAACAAAATTAGTTTATACTAAAAGGAGCATTCAGGGCTGGTGGGTGACTTCACAGCAGAGCAGTTGTCTAGTATGCACAGGGCACCGGGTTCAGGTCCCCAATACTACAAATAACACATTCCAAATAAGTAGGAAAAATGCTCACTGAGTGACATTATGACCAAAATGTAAAAGCAAATGGATAGCAACACTGTATTGTTTTCTCTTTGATAAAAAATAAATCCCAGAACAGAGCATAGTGGCACACACCTGTAATTCAGCAGTCAGCACACTAAGCAGGAGGACTGCTACAGATTCTAGGCTAACCTAGGCTACATAGAGAGCTCAAGGCCAGCCTAAGGTAGATTGCAAAACCATCTCTCAAAATAAATAAGTAAATAAATAAGTGTCAGGTAAATACTTAAATATAAAAATGAAATTATGAAGTTATTTAAGTAAACATCAATTTGTGTATAGTCTTTGTGTATAACCTTGTCGTGAAGAAATCTTTCTCTGAGTATAACGTAAAATTCAGCAATCATAGAAGAACTGTTAATAAGTATGACTTTAAAACAGAAACTCCTGTGCTGAAGATGTAGCTGCACTGGTAGAGCTGGCATGCTTCCCAGCATGCACAAAACCCTGGGTTCTGTTCTTGGTACCACATAAAGCATGTAAAGCCTGGTGGTGGGACACACCTTTAATCCCAGCAGAGGCCGAGGCTGAAGCAGGCTGAGCTCTGTGAGTTCAAGGTCAGCCTAGTCTACAAAGTGAGTCCAGGACAGCCAAGGCTGTTACACAGAGAAGCCCTGTCTCAAAACAAAGCAAACAAACAAACAAAGGCATGCACTACAACACCTAGTTTACACTTGATGCTTTTACAGAGAACCCAGGTTCAATTCTCATATGGGAGCTGGCAATCCTCTGTCACTCCAGTCCTACGGGACCTGACACCCTCTTCTGACCAACGAGGGCACCAGGTACCTAAAGGGAGTACTTACATACATGCAAACGTGTATGTTTACATGTTTACATATTTTTACATGTTTTTACATATTTACATGTATTTACATACATGCAAGCAAAACACTCATACACATACGATAATAAAATAAACCTAAATAAAGGAAAGCAGAAGTCGAAGTGTACGTGTGATATAGAAGTTCTTCCACTCGAACTCTAACACATGCATTCACACAAGAACAGAGAGATAAACCATTAAAGTTCTACGTGTCTGGGGCTGGAGAGATGGCTCAGTAGTTAAGAGCTCTGTCTGCTCTTCCAAAGGTCCTGAGTTCCATTCCCAGCAACCACGTGGTGGCTCACAACCACCTACCTATACTGAGATCTGGTGCCTTCTTCTGGCGTGCAAGCTCACATGAATGCAGAACACTGTATAAATAAATAAATAAATCTTTAAAAATAAAATAAAATAAAGTTCTACGTGTCTGTATTAATAAAACATAAAGAAAAGCAGGATTCTGAAAGAGAAAAGGAACATATGGTGTTCTACCCAACAGATATGAATAGTGTCTAATGTGTGTTATTGACTAAAAACAAAGCGAGAAGCTTCACACAGTGGTATGTGCATACAAGCCCAGTTCTTGGGAAGTAGCTATGGGAGTTTCAGGAATCCAAGGTCATCCTCAGCCACATGCTGAAATTGAGGCCATCCTGGAGACCCTCTCATTACCATCACCACCCCAAAATGATTAGAGTACAGCTCAGTGATGGAATGGTTTTTCCCAGCATGCACAGGCCCTAGGTTCTTCTTCCTCCACACAAGGACACAAACATACAAAGCTATTGTTATTTTTCAGGGGTATTACAGTAGAGTAGATCATAATTTGGCCTGAAGGGAGAGCTGAGCAAATGTCTGGAAATGTATATTGGGTGGTGTCATGTAGCTGTGCTGTTTATCTGGGGAGATAGTTCAATAGCCACTTGTTACTTGTTGCTCTAGTGTGACAGAAAATGCCTGGAAGGAAGGAAGTCACTGGTCTTGGGTGAAACATACATCAGAGTTTCTACCTAGGCGTGGATTATTGAAGCAGTTACTTTGCACCAGTCCCTCACACGATAGCGTTTGTTTCTGTATATCATCCCATCATATGCATGATCAAACATAATATAAACTGCCCTGAACAAAACAAGAAATGCTAAGTACATGTGAGACAATTGTCACTCCCATGTTCAAGTCCTCAGTGGCCCCCAATTGCCTTCAAATCAAATACATTCTCCTGAGCTTGCCATTTGAAGTCTTCATTGTCTGTCATTTGTCCACTTTTGTGCTCTTAGCTCTTGGCTGTTTTTTACCTACTAATGCCTGTTAGACCTAAACCTACTTGTTTGCAGTTTCCCACCCTACTTCATGCCACTGTGACTTTGCAAATATTTGTCTACTTGCTTGCTTTAAAAACTTGTATTCCTTTTTTAAGACTTGGCTTATACATTAGACTTTCAAGAGACTTGTCATAGTTCCTCTCTGTTTTTATTTATACATGTATTACCCAACTTAACACACTACCCGGCAGTTATTCCTTAAACACTCATTTGTAAGAATTTAAGTAAATCTCTAAATCCCCACTATAGCTCCTTGAGTCCTCCCTGAGGGCAAAGACCCAGTTCAGTGTTTAGTTAGTTTTATTGGTGTGGTTATCTCTCTCTCTGTCTCTCTTTCTCTCTCTATCTCTCTCTCTGTGTCTCTGTCTCTGTCTCTGTGTCTCTGTCTCTGTCTCTCTGTCTCTCTCTCTCTGTCTCTCTCTCTCTGTCTCTCTCTCTCTCTCTCCTCTCTCTCTCTCTCTCTCTCTCTCTCTCTCTCTCTCTCTCTCTCTCTGTGTGTGTGTGTGTGTGTGTGTGTGTGTCCAGCATATGAAAATCAGGAGATAGCCAACTTGTTGGAATCAGTTCTCTCTTTCCATCATATAGATCAGAGAGGGCCAACTTGGGTCATCAGGCTTGGCAGCAGACATCTTTATCCCCCGAGCCATCTTGCTTGCCCTGGAAGGGTGTCTTTGTAGTGATGATGCTTCCTGATACGGAGACAAACTGGGTATAACTTCTACCTCTCTTGAATCCCCAGTCCCTGTGGAAAGGCCTCACTCTCCACGGCTTTGGCATTGAGATTTCTGTAAGGATTCATTCAGTGTGGACTGCACAGCTGGCACTGCCTTGCATATGGAAGGGTTTACTTTCAGACACACCAGAACACTGGCTATACGTCATTCCAGTCTTGACAGGGAGCTTTTAGGGAGATGCCTAAACTTTCTTCCTTCACATAGCAAGCATCTCTCTAAACAAGCTTGGATGGCAACTTGTTTTCTTTGGCAAAATGATTAATGAGGACAATTACTCATAAGCCTTGTTGCAATGACATTTCCAATAACATTGTCACGTTGTTTATGGAGTACTGGGTAAAAATACTCAGGCATTTACTACCAGTGGAGGGAACACCTGTCTGCCAGAGGCACTGAAAAGGAGAAGCTGGGGAGGCAGCTCCCTTGAAGGGTACCAGAAGGGTCTAATTCTGTCACCAGCCTCCCCCTAACTCCCCACAAATGACCTCTGAGCTTAGCGATAGCACCTGTGGAAACAAAACATATGCCTTGGGCTGCCTGGGGATCTGGATGCCCTGGAGGCAGCTAGTGAAACTAGGGAAGTTTGTCTCAGCCATGGGCAGAGCAGAGCAGAGGAGCTGAGCAGCCAGGAGGGCCAGACATCCAGACTGAGGGGTAGAAACAGGGGGAGTTGGTGAGGTGGACTGGGAGAGCCAAGCAAGGGTAGCTAGCCCACACCTCCATGACCGCAGTGTGGGGCAGATTAGGGCAGAGAGGAAAGAGAGCTGGTGAAGAGGAGGTAGGATTTGCCCTCTGGAAACCATAAGTGGGCAGGAAGGCAAGAAGCAGGTGGTTGGACTTCATCTGCTTGAAGAAGAACAAAGATGATCAACAGATTCCAAGCTGACTCAGAAAGGATCCCAAGTAAAGGAGACAAGCCAGGGCCTGGAGTTTTCCAAGATAAAACTAAGCAAGCGGAAAGAATAATTCCCTACAAACCCTCACCCCCACACACCCCCGCTCACACTCTCTGTCCCTCTGCTTATTTTATTTATTTATTTAATCTACAGTATTCTGCCTGCATATGCCTACAGGCCAGAAGTAGGCAGCAGATCCCATTACAGATGGCCATGAACCACCATGTGGTTGCTGGGAATTGAACTCAGGACCTTTGGAAGAATAGCCAGTGCTCTTAACCTCTGAGCCATCTCTCTAGCCCCAATGTACTCTCTTGAAAATGAATAAACAGCAGACCATGGTGGCACACGCCTTTAATCCCAACACTCAGGAGGCAGAGGCAGACAGATTTCTGTGAGTTTGAGGCCAGCCTGGTGTAAGAGGGCTACTATTCATTCCACTCAGATTAAAAAACAAGCAAAAGCCGGGCATGGTGGCGCATGCCTTTAATCCCAGCACTCGGAGCCAGAGTCAGGTGGATCTCTGTGAGTTTGAGGCCAGCTTGGTCTAAAAAATTAGTCCAGGAAAGCCAAGGCTACACAGAGAAGCCCTGTCTTGAAAAACCAAATAAATAAATAAATAATAAAACAAGCAAAAAGGCCAAGGATGCATTCAGTTGGAATGGCTTGCCTAGCATGCACAAGGCTCTTGTTCAATCCCCAGCACTATCAAAACAAAGCAAAACAGACAAACAAACTGTGACTCATGAGGAGATGCAGCAGAGACCGTTCAGGTGAGTGCCTTAGGAAGCACAGTGACAGTATGGGATCAGCCCAGCAGGCTCCCAACTCCACCATGTGCCTAAGACCTGTGGATTTCACTAGAGGGTTAGAGTCAGGGCATCCCATGCAGCCCAGGCTGCTCTGAGCTCCTCCTGATTGCCCTGTCCACCTTCTGAGCACTGAGATCACAGGCAGAGATCATCATACTGGGCTAAGACCTTTTCTCTGTGCTCATGTGCATGCATGTGTGTGCATGATGTGTGTGTGCATGATGTGTGTACATGATGTGTGTATATATATGTGTGTGCATACATGTGTGTGATGAGTATTTTTAAACATTTTACATTTATTTTTTGGCAATTTGACAATTTCAAACATGTGTATAATGTATTTTGATCATATCCAACATAAGTTCCTCTGACCACTCCCCTGGGTTCCCATCATACTTTCTCCCCCTACCTTCCTGGACTCACTTTGTAGACCAGGCTGGCCTTGAACTCACAGTGATCCCCTAGCATCTGCCTCCCGAGTGCTGGGATTACAGCCGTCCTGTTCTTTTTAAAGCCCACTGAATGCAGTTAGTGCTATGTGCACATGACTGTTGAGCCACCCACTGGAGCATGGGCAGCCTAACAACACACACACACTACTAGAGAAAAATGTCTCCTCCTCCCATCAATTGCATTCATGGGTTGCCAATAGTTCCTCGGCTGTGGGAAAGCCTCGTGACTCCTCTCCCCTCTGTGCTAGAATGTTGTCTGACTTGATCTCATGCAGGTCTAATGCTGGTAAGCATAGCTGTCATGAGTGCCACAGTCATGCCATGTCCAAGAGAAAGCATTTCACAACATTTCTCCCTGTCCTGTGACTCTTACAATATGTCTGCCCCTCCTCTTTGGTTGGTGTCCTTGAATGGGTGCATAAGAGGACTGATATAAATGTCCCATTTAGGGATGAGCACTCAACAGTCCCTTGCTTTCAGCACTTTGACCAGTTATAAGTCTCTGCATTGACTACTGCTCTACATTGACTACTGCTTATGGGGGGGGGTAGCTACCCTGACTCACTCAGGTTGAGAGCAGCACTAATATATGACTATAAATGCAAATATTTAGAAGGCAGTTTGACAGAAGGGCCATTTAGGAAACAGAGGTTCCCTCTAGGGCAATGAGCTTTATACTATAGTACCAAGCATGAATTCTCTCCTGTAGAGGCCTCAAATCCAAGCAGAAAATGGCTTGTTACCCCCACAATAGTTATGCCACTGTTGCAGGGCACATCTTGCCTGACAGGTTGGCATTGTAATATGCACAGTCTGCTACTGGGTAAGTTCACTGAGGACTGGTTTTCCCTGGTGAGGCTTCCAGCACTATGAAAACTGGCCAGCAGGGAGAAGGTTTTCAGTCAGTTCCAAATTGATTTCTCCTTGTTCTGCAGCCAAAGTGTGTTGTATCATCAGCAACAAGATCTCACCAGGGGAAAGACCTTTTCAAAGCAGTACCATTCACCTTGGCCCGGTAAGGCTGAGTCTGTAAAAGCCATGCACAATCAGGAGATAATTTAACATGGGATGGAGCACAAAACAAGGATGAAAGGTGCCATTTGAAACCCGTTGGGGATAGTCGTGGAGTGAGTACTTTTTAAAGGGCTAGTTCACATAGCAAAAGTAATCTTTAATGATTTGCGTGACTTTTTTTTCCAGAGCTGAGGACAGAACCCAAGGCCTTACTGTTGCTAGGCAAGCATTCTACCACTGAGCTAAGTCCCAACCCCTTGGATGGCTTTCTTTCTTTAAAGATTTATTTATTTATTATATATACAGTGTTCTCCTGCATGGCAGAAGAAAGCACCAGATCTCATTATAGATGGTTGTGAGCCACCATGTGGCTGCTGGGAATTGAACTCAAAACCTTTGGAAGGACAGCCAGTGCTCTTAACCTCTGAGCCATCTCTCCAGCCCTGGATGGCTTTCTTAATGGAAGAAGCAAACCTGACAGTTTAGCAAAGCTATACTATACTGACATTTAGGGACAGCGATATCTGAAACAACTATGCTGTCTAACAAAAGACTGCTCATGGTGACAGAAATGATGTGTTAGGCCTGAGGTGATGGCTCACACTTTTAATCCGCCAGTCAGAAGGCTGAGAGAGAAGGTTCACGAATTTAATATCAGTCTAGACTGCACAGTGAGAACTTGTCCAAACAAACAAATAAACAGAAGTCCTGTATTAGATAGGTGAGGTCCCACGTAGTGATACAGCCATTCCAAAGAAAGAGACAACATTAGCACCAAGATCTGGGGGAGACAGGTGATGTGCTCTTTAGGTATCACTCAATTAACCAGAGAGGACAGATAGTAATGACCTTCCAATTTACACAGATATTTGGAGAATAACTCTATGAATCAGCAGAATTTGAAGAATGTATACTATTTGAGGATATATACTAAAGCAAAATGTTTAATAGGGCCTCATGACGGCCTATAGGGCCAGCCTGTAGTGTGCTGTGTAGCCAAGGCTGGCCCCACACTTCTGATCCTTCTGCTTCCCCCTCTCACAGGCTGGTACAGGTGTGTTTAACATGCTGGGGTTTTGTTACTATAGCTTAGGCTGGCCTTAAAATGGCAGCAGCCTTCCTGCTCGGGCTCCTGAGCACTGGGATTACAGGCCTGTCCACCATACCCAGCCCTTGCATGGAAATCTTACATACACAAGAAAACCCTATTTAAGTTCAAAAAACTAAAAATATGCTTTAAAAACTTTTTTTTTTTTTTTTTTTTTTTTTTTTTTTTTTTTGGTGGCTGGGGATATATTCTAGTGGTAAAGCATGTGTATATCAAGTTCAAGCCTTTGGTTTGATCCCAAAAGAGAAAAACAAAACACAAGGCACAAATATGTGAATAATGTGTTATCTCAAACAGAAGAACCAAAATATTTGTAATCTTATAAAATAATGTTAAAATCAGAGTCAGGATATATTGCTGAGACTCAAGTTCTTCCAAACTTTTCGTATAGTCTAGTGAAAGCATATTTATGTTCATAACTGTGTTTATAGGATACCAGAAGTGAATTTTTTAAATACTTTTTTTTTAAATTTAAGTTCAGGTCTGTGTGTTTTAATCACTGTATGCCATGTGCGCAAGTGCCTTCAGAGGCCAGCAGAGGGCATCAGGTTCCCTGGCTCTAGAGTGGTGGTTCTCAATCGCAATGTAGGTTGGAACCTTTTGGAGGTCACATGGCAGATATCCTGCCTATCAGATATCTACATTACAACTCATAGTAGTATCAAAATTACAGTTATGAAGTAGCAACAAAATAATGTTATGGTTGGGGGTTGCCACAGCATGAGGAACTGGATTAAAGGGCCACACAGCATGAGGGAGGCTGAGAACCACTGCTATAGAGTCACGAGTGATTGTGAACAGTGTTGGGAGCTGACCTCCAGTCATCTGGAATAACAGAAGTGTTCTTAATTACTGAGCTATCCTTCCAGCCCCTCCCCCCCCTTTTTTAATTATTGGTTTTGTTTATGAGACAGAGTCTCACTGTGAATGTCTGGGTAGCCCGTTTGAACCAAGCTGGGCTTGAATTCACAGAGGTCTGACTGCCTCTGTCTCCTGAGTGTTAGGACTAAAATTGTGTGCCACCGCCCCCCCCCCCAACTTCTGTTGTTTTGAGACAGAGCCTCATACCGCACAGCAGCTGACTTTGAACTTGTGCTGACCATCATGCCTCGGACTCCCAAGTGCAGGAACTGCAGGTGTGAGCTACCATACCTGACTCCAACGGTACATTTTAATTTACATTTTTTTCACCCCAGAAATGGGGGAAGCTGAGCAAGGGGGTACAGCCCAATTGGTAGAGTAAAGGCGTGTGTCACCATGCCTGGTAAAAATAAAATAAAAATTTTAAAAATATTTACTTTGCTGGGTGGTGGGGGCGCACGCCTTTAATCCTAGCACTCGGGAGGCAGAGGCAGGAAGATCCCTGTGAGTTCAAGGCCAGCCTGGTCTACAAAGCAAGTCCAGGACAGCCAAGGTTAACACAGAGAAACCTTGTCTCGGAAAAAAAAATATTTTTAATTTTCATGTGCAGGGTTGTCTACCTGCAAGTATGTCCGTCCAACACATATGCCCAGTCCCTACATAAGCCAGAAGGTGTCAGATCCCCTACTGCTAGAGTTACAGACAGTTGTGAGCCACCATATGGATGGTGAGGATTGAACATGGGTCTTATAGAAGAACAGCTGGTTATCTTAACCTCTGAGCCATCTCTTCAGCACTCCCCTTCCAGTTTTATGACCTACACACATACACACTCACACAGACACACACACACACATTTGCTTTCTACATATAAGCAAAAAATGTGGTGATTGATTGGCTTATTTTGCTTAACATCATTCCCACTTGCATTCATTTTCCAGCAGATGCCGTGGTTTCATTTAAAGTCAATAAAATTCCATTGTGCATATATATCATATTTTCTTTACCCATTTGTCTGCAGCTAGAACTCTAGGCTCGTTCCATTTCTTGGCTGTTGTGAATAGTATTTATGAACATGAATGTGCAAGTATCTCTGTGATATAGTGGTAGAGAGTCCCAGGTATATAACCAAAGTAGCACAAATGGGTCAGACAGTAGGTAGTTCCTCTTTCGGTTTTTTGAGGAACTTCCATACTGATTTCCAGGGTTTGCACAAGTTTAAATTTCTACCACAGTAATTTAGTATTCTTCTAGACGGCATTTGTTGTCATGTTTTCTATTCTTCTGCCCCACCCCCGGGCAGGGTTTCTCTGTGTAATAGCTCTGGCTGTCCCGTAGACCAGGCTGGCTTCGAACTCAGAGATCCTACTGCCTCTAGCTCCCAAGGCATGTGCCACTATACCCGGCACCATGTTTTCTTGATGACAGCCATTCTCACTGAGGGGAGACAGGCTGCTTCCAAAGGAGGAAGTGGTTTCCCTGCTGCTCTTCTGAATCTTCCAGGAAGAAAGCACACTTTGTTGTGAGTTGCCAGGGCTCCTACCTCTTTGCCCTTCAAAAACCTGACGTCCAAGCTGGGGTGCAGTGGCCCACAAACCTGAGCTCCAAGCTGGGGCACGGTGGCGCATGCCTGTGATCCCAGCACTTGAAGGGAGGCAGAGGCAGGCAGATCTCTGTGAGTTCAAGGCCAGTCTGGTCTACAAAGAGAGTTAGTTCCAGGACAGCCAAGGCTACACAGAAAAGCCCTGTCTCAAAAGAACAAAACAAAACAAACAAGCAAAAACTGAGATCCAGGAGTTGGAGAGATGGCTCAGAGGTTAAGAGCACTTGCTGCTCTTGCTGAGGACCCAGGTTCAGTTCCCAGCACCTACATGGTAGCTCACAACTATCTGTAACTCCAGTTCCAGGGAATCTAATGCCCTTTCTGCCCTCTTAGTTCTAAACATGCACATGGTACGTATGGTACGTACAAACATGCAGATAAATGCCACTATTAAATACATAAAATTTAAAGCTCTAAGATCTAAGATCTGGATTCCTTTGTCAGGTTCCCATTCAGCAAAGTGCTCCAAGCTTCCCAACCTTTCCCTCAGTTATCCTCAGCAGTGGAGTTTGACAGATGGAAGCTGTATTCTGCAACAAAGGTGAGAACTGTAATGCAGCCTGCACGAAGCTTAGACAGCTTCAAGTCTGACTCAATAAAATAAAATGTGCCCCCACCCCACCCTACACACTCTGTGTTAAGCCCTCAGAGAATTGGGAATGGAGCTCTCTGAGCACTCGTCCTGGCCAGCCTTCTCCAACAGAGTAGTACAGTTTTGAATAGTTGCTTATTATCTAAATGAGGGTCCTATTGTCTCTTCAAATTCAGGCCACCTGTATATTCCTCAGTTGATGTCTACCTTATTTTTGAGACAGGGTGTCTCACTGGACCAGGAACATATCGATTTTGTTAGGGTGGTGGCCCACTGAGCCTCTGGGTGCTGCTATTCCTTGCCAGCACAGCTGTACTGGCTAGTTTTATGTCAACTCGACACAAGCTAGAGTCATCAGAGAGGAGGGAGTCTCAATTAAGAAAATGCCTCTATAAGATCTGATTAGAAATCATTTTCATAATTAGCTATCAATGGCTGGAAGGCCCAGCCCATGGTGCCATCCCTGGGCTGGTGGTCTTGGGTTCAAAAAAAAAAAAAAAAAGAAAGAAAGAAAAGAAAAACAGCAAGCTGAGCAAGCCATGAACAGCACCTTCCATAGCCTCAGCATCAGCTCCTGCCTCCGGGTTCCTGCCTTGTGTGAGTTCCTGCCCTCACTGTTTCTGATGATGGACTGTCATATGGAACTGTGAGCATAATAAACCCCTTCCTCCCCAAGTTACTTTGGTCATGGTGTTTCATCACAGCAACAGTAACCCTGACTAAGACACTAGCACTGGGGTTGCAGACCCACCCATTGCTACCTGGCTTTTATAGAGGTGCTGGGATCCAAACTTAGGTCCTCATCTTGCTCAGTAAGCACTTTACCCACTGAGCCATCTCTCCAGTTCCAATTTTGGTTTTTTCGGTAGGTCCCTTGCTTGTAGCATTGGCTGGCCTGGAACCAGCTATGTAGACAAGACTGGCCTGATGTTTGTGACAATTGTCCTGCCTCCCAAGTGTTGCGATTGCAGGCTCACACTACTATACCTGGCTTTTGACACAGGGTTTCAATATGTATTTGATCTCAAACGGGCCTTGAACTCACTATGTAGACCAGGCTGGCCTCAGCCTCCTTGAGTGCTGGGCTTGCAGCATGAGGATGATAGCCCTCCCCCCCCCTCCTACCCAACTCTTGTCAGCCTCCCTCCTCCCCCTCTCCCCCACTTCTTTCTTTCTTTCTTTCTTTCTTTCTTTCTTTCTTTCTTTCTTTC
>OU015745.1:13878162-13900843 GCA_907169655.1 Acomys percivali | reverse complement strand
TTCTTTCTTTCTTTCTTTCTTTCTTTCTTTCTTTCTTTCTTTCTTTCTTCCTGTCTTTCTTCCTGTCTTTTTTTCCATCTGAAATCTAGAGGCCAGCTTAGTTGCTCACTATGAACATGGTCCTTCAGACTAACTTGTAACCAATGCAGAGTTAAGTAGGTGCTCGGCTGTATGTAAATGTAGGCATATTTGTTCGAGTAGGCAAAAGGGGGCAAGGCATGTGGCCAGACGCCTTCAGAACAGCAACAGACTTTTGAGATGGAATATTTTAAAGTATTGTTGAGGGGAAAAAGGCTAAATTTTTAGGAAACCACAAGTGCAGAGGAACTTCTCTGTCAAATAAATTGGGAGGGGACAGCACACAACAAAATGTGACTAATACTTCAGCAGTGAGTTCACCTCAAGCATTTCATGAATGTCACATGGCCCACCCACTCTTCCTCCCGCACCTCAGAAGATTACCGGATCAGCACCCATAATACCCTGTTGTTCCAGTGCCAGATTTGTATCTCAAAAGCCACAGCATTCCTGAATGCAGAACACTGCGCTGTTCCCCTTGTGCGGGGGTTTCTCTGATAAAGTTAATTTTTGTTCCCTTCACCTCCTCTCTTAGTCTCATTCTAGCCCCTTCCTCTCTTCAGTCACTATATTATTTTTTAAATTGTTGCATAGCCTTCTTCCTTTCCTTTCTCCTCTCTGTCTTGGTTTGAATAATGTATAAATCCACTGTGTAAATTGTGCTACATTTTAACATCTTAACACTCAGAACAGATTGTCCACTCTCCAAAGATAGGCCAGAGGAAGAGAAATCATCAACAGACATTTCTGGATGGACTCTGGCAGCCCAAATCCATGACGTTCAATAACATGGCTCAGAAGGTAGAATAGTGAAGGGCTCAGTGGTAGAGCATTTGTCTTGCTCCCCAAAGCCATGGGTTTGATGCCCAGAAACACAAAATAAAACACAAGAAAAACACAGTGTGGAGCCAGGCATGGTGGCACCTGCCTGGAATCCCAAAACTCAAGGCACTAAGGAAAAAAGTTCAGTGCTAGCTTGGGCTACACAGTGAGGCATCCTGTCTCAATAAACAAACAAAACCTATGTACAGACACTCACATTATGCAGACATTAACACAATGGATTTCATGGCCATTCCTCTCTCATTGTTTTGTTTATTTGTTTGTTTGTTTCTTTATCTGAGATGGGGTCTTTTAGAGCCTCAGAATGGCCTCAAATTCAACAGGTAGCTAAAGCTGGCTTTGAGTTCTTGATCCTTTTGCCTCTGCCTCCTGAATACTGGGATTACAGGCTTGCACCACCATACTCATTTTACGCAGTGCTGGAGCTGTGCAGAGTAAACTCAAGAAGTAGTACACACAAAGCAAACACCATCAACCAAGACACACACACACACTCACACAAACACACACACACACACTCACACACACACACACACAAAACACGCCACACACAAACACACACCACACACACGTAGCAAAAATTTTAGTTTCTTAAAAAAAACAATTATGAGCTGGGTGTGGTGGTACATGCCTGTAATCCCAACACTTGGGGAGAGGGAGGCACGCAGATCGCTGTGAGTTCAAGGCCAGCCTGGTCTACAAAGTGAATCTAGGATAGTCAAGGCTACACAGAGAAACTCTGTCTCAAAAAACTAACAAAAAAGAAAAGAAAAAAAGTTACGTTACATGAAAATGTTTTTGTTTTAGTCCTGGGTGTGGGATATGGGACTGCTTCAGATTGTCCACAGCTGTTAACTATGATTGTCTCCTGCTCTAGGAGGGACATGATTTTTGTCAGCTGCAGATGGCTTATGTTCGGAATTCTAGGGACTCTTGAGAGGCTATAAATGCAAGAGCCCTGAGAGAAGCTGTGGAAGCTGCTGCCTCCCCTGCTGCTGCTTTTGTTATTGCTGGACTGCCGGTTGGTGTCTGCTGGGTTGCTGTTTGGAGATAGTCTGACAATGAAGATTGGATTTGCCCCAAAGAACTCAATGCCCCTCATCAGCAAGAAGTAGTTTAAAAAGGTCTACGCCCCCTTTTCCCTCTAGCCCTCTTTCTCACCTACCTAACACACACACACATACACACACACACACACACACACACACACACACACACACACAAAACCACACACACATATGCTTCTCTTTGGTAGGCCTTCAAAAAAAGATTGTTATTTCTAGATTATATTGCTTCATGCAAATTTGCATCAAAAATTCATCTTTGCGCTGGAGTGATGGCTCAGAGGTTAAGCACACTGACTGCTCTTCCAAAGGTCCTGAGTTCAGTTCCAGCAACCACATGGTGGTTCACAACCATGTGTAATGTGATCTGATGCCCTCTTCTGTCCTGCAGGTGTATATGCAGGCAGAACACTGTATACATAATAATAAATAAATCTTTTTAAATTTTTCATCTCCAATGAAAGTTATGAAAGGGCAGAACAATTTGTAGTTTTTCAGTCATATGCTTAATGAATGGGAACACTTTTTTGAAGCTAGATCCCATGTAGCCCAGGCTAGCCTCAAGCTGGATATATTGCTGAGGATGAGTTTGAACTCCCACCTCTCCAGCCTGCAACTCCCAAGTGCTAGGACTAAAGGCATGCGCCACCACACCCACACTCACAAACCATTGCAATGAGCCTCCTTTCTCTGATTTCCCTGTGGCACTGTGTGCTCCAGCAGAGACCTGAGCTCAGGGAGTACTACCAGCTTGGCTCTGTTTCAACACCTATGCGCTTTTAGCCTAACTGTAAGAGAACCGCCAAAGGCAAGAGATGAACAGACGAAAGGGAGAGACAGGCGCGGAGAGCAGGCCAGCCGAGGAAGGGTGGGCACTCTCTATGCAAGGCATCACTAGAAGAGGCTCTGCAACGGCAGCCAGGCTTAACGCAGCACACGCCAACAGCGCGTCTCTGTGCGTGTCTAGGAGTAGACACTGTGTATATGTGTACACGAGAAGAAATACAGGAAGGAGAGATAAAGCAAGTGCATGTGTTTCATTCGAGAAGACACTGCAGAGAAAGCCTAACCTGGCCTTGATGGCATTTGCCTGGAATCCCAGAGGTTGGGAGGTAGAGGCAGGAGCAGCTGATGGAGGAAATTCTTCTTCCTTTACATACACTGCCCGGCACGGTCCTTTGTTTTCCTCTCACCTCTTTGTTACCATTTTGGGTACAGTCCACTGTTTATATGCAGCTGCTTCACGAGATTTCAGGGTGTTCCTTCATAAGACGGCCTTCCCTTCACCAGGTTTTATGACCTTATTGCTATTCGTTTTTTCTTTTTTCTTGTGGTGCTGGAGGCAGTAGGCCTCTCAAACGCTGAGCAGGCACCCTGCCACTGTACATTTAATTTTATATAAGTTTTCGTACTCCCACACCATTTTCCTCTTTGGTGCTGAGGACTGAGCCCAGACTAAGCACATACTACGCACTGACTCTGCCTCCAGTCCTATACCTTTCACAAGTGACCATGCTTGGACTGAGGCAAGGTTATTGCCACAAACCCTAGGCCAGCCTACACTGCACAGTACCAACAAGTTCCAGCGAGTAAAAAGTTTATAGTTTCCAAAAATGAAACTTGTCTTTAATTCTAGCACTCGGGAAGCAGAGGCAGGTGGATCTCTGTGAGCTCAAGGCCAACCTGGCATATATATACTTTCAGGGTAGTCAGGCTATATAGAGAAACCTTGCTTCAAAACAAAACAAAAGTGAAATTCCTATACTGTACAAAATCCCAAATGTGAAGAAATAGAAATACATCCTACCTACCAGGTTTAGAACATTTTGCTTTTTTTTTTTTTTCTTTAAATTATACATAGTTGCCAGGCTCAGTGGCGCACTCCTGTACTCCTAGCGCTCAGGAAGCAGAGGCAGCCAAATCTCTGTGAGTTCCAGGACAGCCTGGTTTACAAAGCGAGTCCAGGACAGCCAGGGCTACACAGAGAAACCCTGTCTCAGAAAAACCAAAACCAAAATCAAAAAGAAGAAAAAAAAAAAAGTATTATAGCAGAGAATGGTTCCCAAGGTCCTGAGCCAGCTTGGGTGATAACATAGTGAGACTGGGTGGGAGTGTGGGAAGAAAGGAAGAAAGAAAAACATTAAAAGGGCTGAAAATGTGGCTCATTGTCTTTTCCTAGAACACAAACCCCTGGGTTTGATCTCCAGCACTACATAAACTAGACCTATAATCCCAGAAAATGGAGATACGGTGATCAGAAGATCAAAGTCTTCCTTAGCTACATAGTGAATTCAAAGACAGATGGGCTACACAAGGCAGGCCATCACAAAAGAACTAGAAAGGGAGGGAGGGAGGGAGGGAGGGAGGGAGGGAGGGAGGGAGCTAACTGCACAAAGCCTTTTGATTCTATGCATGTCCTCCCCTTCCCAGAGATCACCATTCTCCTGAATCTGGAGCATAGTTCACTTAGTCCTTGCTCCTGAAGGGCAACAGTGGCGTGAGGACAGCCCACACACAGCCACACATGGCCATCCATGCCTGCATCTTCTGAAGGCAGTGTGGGGTGGGCAAGTGCCTTTTCAGAGGGCTGGATTAATCATCATCAGTTGAGTAGAAGAGAGGGGAGCAGAGGACTGAGAAAGTCCCACTCAAGAAAAAAAAAAAAAAAAAGAGGGTTCATCAGTGACAAGGGTGTGTAGCTAAGGATTAGGGGTTGAAGCCATATTTCAACTTCCAGCTATGTCAGAATAACCAGAGTTTGCATAGGCCTTGGCAACCTGCGCTGGGTAGGCTCGGCTATTACATATGCCAGTTAAAGAAATTAGTAAAAAGTAGAGGGGACTTGGTCAGTGCATATTGTGGCATGATGAACGGATAAAGGGATCCAGAGCGCCCAACTGGCATGATGGTGGGAGGATGCAGGGAAGCAGGAGTCTATACTGTTAAACCATCCTGGCAGCAGAAGGGCTCAGTGCTGGTTCTGCAAGCCGTCCTAAGAAGTCTAGATTGCTTGAGGAAGCACACAGGTTCCCATAAGATGGTTCTCACTCCTTCAGGGTGTAGGGGTAATTGCCTGCATTTGGGGTTTATCTGTCCTTCAAGGCTCTGCTGTTCCTGTAATGTAAACTAACTACAAGTTTAGGACAAGTGGAGGTACCTTTGGGGGTCTGGACCAGGTATTACAAAGGCCAAACTAAGGTGCCTCACTTATTCTTATCTCTGTGTCTTCAGCCTTAGCAAGGATAGGCCAGGTTCCTTACCACTAGTCTTTATATAAATAGTCCTTAAGTGATGAACATCTGTACCTACGTACAGAGATCAGCAGGTGATCCAAATCAAAGTGACAGTCTCTAAGTGAAGGCAGACATTGCCTTGAGTCATCCTAGGTTTAGCTTCCTTCTTTCCCTTTGTTGTTTACCTTTTATTTTAAGACAGGTCTTGTGTATCCTGGGGTGGCCTTTAACTCTGCGCCACGACACATGGTTTTTATGTGGTCCTGGGTGCAAAACCAGTGCTTCACACATGTTAGAGAAGCGCTAGGCCAACTGAGCTATACCACAGATGTTTAGCTACCTCGAAAGCCCAAGTGGAGAGTCAGTGTTTTAATTTTAGGGTTTTTTTTTGTTTTGCTTTTGTTTTTGTTTTGTTTTGTTTTGTTTTGTTTTGTTTTGTTTTGTTTTGTTTTGTTTTTAACAAGAGCAGTTTCTATAACAGAAGGATGGTTAGAGAAATGGAAAGCTGTTGTTTTTAATAAAATCTCAATTGTTTGATTTTACCAGTAAAGAATCGGGAGCCAGATGCTGAAGTGAAAGCCTGCTAACTTAGAGGGGCAGAGAAGGCGCCCAGCTGACCTTCCTCCTCAGCTGCAGTTCCAGAAGCAACGCCACCTCTCCCACAGTCTTAAAACCTCCCTCAAACTGAATGTCCCTCCCTTCTACTTCCTGTGAGTCTCTCTATCCATCCTGACTTCCTCTTCCTCTCTATGGTTTTTGTCTCAATAAGCCTATGCTCAACTCCTGCCAGCTGGTTGGCTTGTTCTGCCTCTTGACCCATGGTTGACTTTATTAATCCTGTTTACAATATTCAAGCAGAAAAGTCTTGGATTAAAGGTGTGTGCTAGGGCTGAGTCACACCACCACTAAAAACAGGGTTTTCCAGTAAATAACACAATTTCGGGGTTCACAGTGTGATCAAATATCCTGCAACAGAAAGCCACTTTACACAAGGCAGGTGTTGGTGTGTGTGTGTGCGTGCACACACACACGCACACATGTGTAGAAGTCAGAGGATAGTTTGCAGAAATCAGTTCTCTCCTTCTGGCATGTAGGTCAAACTTAGACCATCAGGCTTGACAACAAGCGCCTTTACTCACTGAGCCATCTCTCCAGTTCCTACTCAGCTTTTGCTTCCCAACTCACTGGAAAGGACAACACTAGCTGATCCTTTCATCCTAGGAATGCCAGCTGGGATGACCTGACTGGTCCTGACCACAGTAGGGCCAGCCTACCAGACCTGTTTCTAATCTTAGGATCTGGCTATGAGGCACCGCCGTGGGAAAAATGGATCTGCTCTAGCTCTCCTAAGTCTTCCTACAGCTCCAACAAAGACCATCCAACCTCCCTGTTTTAACCTTACTTCAGAGTTGCCAGGTAAGAGACTGCTCACTTAACATCTATTTTTCTGAGAAATCAAAGAAAAATTTAAAAATAAAAATACATCTTAAGGGGACCAGGAGAGATGTCACACTCCTCCAGAAGACCCTGGGTTCAATTCCCAGGTCATAGTGGATCACAACCAACTGTAACTCCAGTTACAAGGGATCTGGCGCCCTCTTCTGACCTCTGCGGGCACTGCATGCACATGGCGCCACAGACAGGAGCGCATGCAAAACACCCATTCATATAAAATAAAATTTTAAGCCTTTCCGGCGGTGACGACCTCCCTACAAGAACATGTCTCTCGCAAAGGATCTCCTTCATTCCTCTCCAGAAGAGGAGAAGAGGAAACACAAGAAAAAGCATGTGGTGCGGAGCCCCAATCCTGCCCAGGTGAGATACCAGAAGAACTAAAATTGGATTTCAGGGTTACTGGGGCAAAGGTTAAGAAATAGGCCTACAGGAGATGATCTGGCCAGCTGCAAAGAGCAGCCCCACTAGAGATAGTGTTGCCTAGCGAATGACCCGAAGGGTCCCACCAGAGATAGAGATGATAAGACACCCAGTTTTATGGCCACATTCCTTCCTGCCCACCCAAGTGAGGGTTAATAAGAAACCAGACGCTTCCCTGGACAAGGTAGTGAACAAAGAAAGCTAAGCCATGGCTGGTCTTGGAGCCTTTTTCTGTAGCTTGTAACTTTAGACATTAGACCTCTTTATGTTACTCAACCAATAGATGCTTGCCAGGTTGGAACTCCCCTGCTTTGGGGCACTGGGAGGGTTAGGAACCTATACATTTACCTTTAGCCCAGAGATCAGGGCTCTTTCTGGGTACCACTGTGTTGGTGACTGGTCAGAGCCCGGCTCTGAGTCAATTGAAGGTCCTCATGTATAGTGCATTGGTATCGAGTCCTGGTGGTGCTTTGGGGGTCTCGCGATCTGGGTACAGCACAAACTGCTATAAAATCACCATGGTCTTTAGCCATGCACAAACGGTAGTCTTATGTGTTGGCTTCTCCACTGTTTTCTGTCATCCTACAGGTGGAAAAGCAAGACTGACAGAAGGATGCTCCTTCAGGAGGAAGCAGCACTGAAAGTACCTCATTCAAGATGAGGGGGAAGCCACCCCCCAATAAACACATTTTGGATATATAAAAATAAAATTTTAAACCTATAAAGAGTATGTCTTATTATGCCAGGCTTGGTGGAAAATAACCTATTACACCAGGATTTGGGAGGAAGAGGCAAGAAGAGTGCCAGCCTTTTCTACATATTAGTTCTAGTCTTTAAAAAAAAGGGGGAGGGGCTGTGGGAATGGCTGCACAAATATGAGGACCTGAGTTCGGATCCCCAGCACCCATGTAAAAAGCTGCCCCCCACCCGGCCCCATCTAATCCTAGTGCAGAGCAGAGATAGGTAGATAGTTTCAGAGAGCTCACTAGCCAGACAGCCCTGGGACCCTGGGCCAAAACTGTAGATCAGGATAGAAAGGGATCCACATACAATTGCTATGCACACACATATGCAAATGCCACACCCACACAAACATCTACACAATCACATATGTGCAACTAAAATACAAAAGTAACTACATATTCTGAATATTTGCTACTAATTCCTGGAATGCTGCCTCAGTTGAATTTCAGAAAGGGTACTTCAGATATGTTTGTAAAGTATGAGCTCAAAGCTTTTCAAAAGTAACAGATAATAATCACAATATTTGGCCAATTCTCACAGCCCAAGAGCGGCTAACAATAACAGTTAACAGACTGGTTTGCTGAATCAAGATACACGTTAGAGATCTTTTCATAACCTGACCTACGTGTTCGGTAACTTTTTAGCCTATTCACAGGCCGGAGCAGCCATCACCAAAATCAATTCAGAACATTTTCATCACTGCAAAAAGAAACCAGAACTCCTCTCCATCCCGGCATTCCTCAGTCCCAGCATTAACGGATATGTCTCTTGTGCTAATTCTGGACATTTCCTTATGACCTGGGTCGTACAACATGTATCTGGTTCCTAACATTTAACTCGAAGTTTCTTCATATGAGAGTGTACCCCGTTTCTCTTTCCTTTATGTTTTCTTTGTTTGTTCTTTTTTTGGTTTTGGTACCCCACCCCACCCCCCACCCCCGAGCCTGGGTTTCTCTATGGAACCGCCCTAGCTGTCCCCGAACTGTGGACCAGGCTGCCTCTGCCTCCTGAGTGCTGGGGATGAAAGGCGTGGGCCACCACTCCAGCCTGTTTCACTTTTTTGAATATTGAATCTTGCGGATTCGAGATAACATTTGTGTGCACGCTTTTGTGTGGTTGTGTGGCTTCGTGTCTTTTCACTGTATGCCTAGAAGTGGTGATATGGTAACTAACTCTTGTGTTTACTGTTCGGAAGAACTGACGACCGTTTCCCAAAGCAGCCGCCCCACTTTACCGTGGGCCATAGCGGGAGGAGGGGCGGGGGTAGGAGGAGAAGAAAAAGCATTTCTCCTAGCTTTCCAGAAGAGGGCCTTCCAGCTCGCCACCGCCAGCTCGGCCTTCGCACGGCCTCGAACTGTCTCCCTTCTCAGCAAGGTCCCAGCCTACCGCAACCAAAACTATTCAGACTAAGCGTTGAAGGAAACAGTTCCGTCTTGATCCAGGTCCGCCTCCTAGTCGCTGCTAGGCCGCAGGAAAACAAGCTAAGACAGCGGAGGCTACCTGGATGTCGTAGTTCCCTTTCCAGTCGGCTCGCAGAGACTATGCAAAGAAAAACTTCAACTCCCAGAATGCCATGGGGCTATGGCGGCCGAACGGGCCGATTGACCTGCGAGGGCCCCGCCCCCTCGGGTTGGGCAGCTTGCCAGTGCGTCCGTAAACACGCCCGGAGCCTGTCATGGGGCGGGTGGAGGAGGCGGTGTCCGAGTTGGGAGGTGCCTGGGGCAGCCTCCAGGGTCCGCTCTACCATTCCTGAACTGGTCCGGGTCCCCGTGACCGCGGCTTCAGGGAACTGTTAGGCGAAGGAGGAGGCAGTCAGAGCCATAGCCCCTTCTTCCCCGGGGCGGGGGCTGGGCCTGGCCCGCTGAGGAGGGGGAGGGCGGGGAGGGCGCCGGGCCGGGCCAGCCTGTCTACGGAGATGGATGACAGCAAGGTAAGTCCGGGGCTGGCCGCCGCGGCCGCCTGCTTGTCGCCGCACGTAGCCTCGCCGCCCAGCCTCAGTTCAGAAGTCCAAGCGAGCACTCATGAAACACCTGCCGTAGATACCAGTGTGCCTCATGCCCCCCCCCCCGGTGTCCCGCCAAGATATTGGGGAGCATCGGGCTGCAGTTTTCTTAGCAAGGGCCCTAGCCCTTGCAAAATTTTCACTCCTGAGGTAACCGTGTTTGCTAAGGGTTCCAAGGAGTGCAAGCCCTCGTTTCTGACCTGCAGGACAAAATAAGTGAAGAAACTACAGTGCTTTACCCCCTTCTTGGCGTGTCTTGCCCCCTCCCAGTGTCTTCTAGTTGGGAGAGATTAATTCGTGCGTCCTGAACTAGGCATAATCACGCCTGATGTTTTTCCCTCCTTCTCGCAGCCTCGCTCACTCAATGCCCCATTCATATCATCAGTTCACTCTCCCCCACCCCCGCCGCCCCTCAGCTGTTTTCCTGTGGTTGGTTGGAACAGTGCTTAGCTCCTGTTGCTATCAGGCCAGAGCCTGCAATCTAACCTCTAGAAACCTTCTTTAGAAAAAACAGTATTCCTCTTCCTTTTTAAGCCAATCTATTGTTCCATATCCAGCCTTTTTTTTTTCTTCTTCTAAACTTCTAGCGCACTTACTTTTATGACTATAAAATAGCGCACATTATGGGTTAACTCATAGATTTGTGCTTCTATCTCTTCATATTACTTTAGCTTCACATTTCATGAATATAGCAGTGGCCAGAGAGTTTCATATTAATGTCTTATGATGTCTGGAAGTTGCGCCTTTTAAGAAATCAAACCTTTAAATTTGTCTCTATCTGTGGAGCCAGGTCTTGAGGAGCCTGGAGCCCAGGCTAGCCTTAACTCCCTCAGTAGCAGAGGTTGGTTTTCAACTGATGCTCCTACCTCTTCCACCTGCCAGGGCCTGGGATGTGCCTAGCATACATTTTGTCAATATTTAAAGAAAGCCATTTCTTCCCTATGCTTTTCAAAGTCTAATTTTTCATAATCCTGCTATATTCCTTGGGAGAGCTTTTCCTCTAGGTACCCCCCCCCTTTTTTTTCCCTCCATCTAATGAAATTTTGTTGCTCTTAAATTTTTTTGTTTCACATATCCTACGACCGGTAGAGAGGAAATTTCAGTTTATCTTGGCTGATTGTTTTATTCTTTATTCATGCCTCCCACTTATGTGGAAGCTTCTGGGAGGAGTGATGAAGGGAGAGCCCAGCACTGTAGTCGTCCTCCTGGACACACCTAGGAGAACCATGTGCTTCTGAAGTAACAAACCCTCCTCTGACAGGAAGTGGTATTTTCCAAAATAGAAAGAGAGAATTCTGAAAGTTTTCCAGAAAATATTTTTCCAGGCTTTGCTACCTTGAGCTTTCAGTGTCCATTCTGAAATGAGGTCTGCAAATTATATCCATTATCTTCCCAGAAAATAATCTCAAGGACGCTGAAAGAATGTAGTATTCATCTTTCTCAACTGGAAACTTTCACATAATTTTTTTTTCAATCGTATAATGTATAATTTTCATTTGTATCCTTTTCATGCCTTTGAAGTATTCAGCAGCTTTCCTAAGGTCTCCAGTAATTCCAAAGAAAGGCACATAGGACTTTGAAATACTTTACTTACCAAAAGATCACATACGGTTTTTTGTTTGTTTGTTCATTTATTTGTTTGTTTTTGAGAGGAGTGTTTATTTTTAGAAAAAGAGTCTCAGCTGGGCTGTGGTGGCACACGCCTTTAATCCCAGCACTCAAGAGGTAGAGGCAGGCAGATCTCAGAGTTCAAGGCCAGCCAGGTCTATAGAGCAAGTTCCAGGACAGCCAGGGCTGCACCGAGAAACCTTCTCTCAAAAAACAAAACAAAAACAAAAACAAAAAACAAAAAAAAAGAGAGAGAAAGAAAAAAGTCTCTTGTAGCTCAGGTATCCCAGGTTGGCTTTCCATTTTCTATGAGGCCCAGGATGGCCCTGAACTTCTGATTTTCCTCCCTCTACTCCAGTGCTGGGATTTCAGGCTTGTGCTACCATACCTGGGTGTATGTGGGGCTAGGGTTTTAACCTAGGGCTTTGCACATGCCAGGCAAACACTTGACTGAGTTACATCCCCAACTCCATAGAGGTTATTTCTGAAACTAGCACATGATAGTGGGGTTAGGGGCAGTGGTAGTGTGTACGCCTTTAATCCCAGCACTTGGGAGGCAGAGGCAGGCGGATCACTGTGAGTTTGAGGCCAGCCTGGTCTACAGAGTGAGTCCAGGACAGTCAAGGATACACAGAGAAACCCTGTCTAGAAAAAGCAAACAAACAAACAAACAAAACAACAACAACAACAAAGGCTAGTAATAGTGGTTGTTTGAAAATATGACATTGAGATTGCCTAGATGTACCCAGGCTTCCTAGCTAATGTGTTCCAGGTGTGATGACCAGCCAGGGAAGACATACTGTTGCAGCTGGGAAAAGATAGAGCATAAGCTAGAATCTAGATGCTAGACTGAACACCTAGAAAGAAGGGCTTGGGCAGGTGCTAAGCAACAGAATCAAATGTGATTTCCTAGAGTCCTATTAGGTTAGGAAGGAAAACTCCTAATTGCTGAAGCTCTCTGAGCTTCTACCTAGTCTTTTAAATGAGGCCAATCCCTTCCTTGGAGGCTTTCTCAGGCAGGCTTCAAGATGATACACCTACAGAGTGCTTACTACTGAGTCCCACACGGTGGTCGGTACTCAACAAACAGGACCTTATCATATTACCAAGCAGAGAAGTCTGTAGGTGCTGACATCCTTGTTTTAGTCATTGCTAAATGACATATGTAACCATGTTTACACTAGATAGAGCCCTAACTATACCCCAGACGGGACACAGCAACATGATGGGACATAAAATGAACTTGAGCTCTATCCTTACCTGTTACATTGCATAGCAAAGGTCACCTTCGAGTCTTCCACTATGAAGAAGTGTTTTTCTGAAAGCCTCTTTTGACCTTAGTCTTGAAAGAAAATAGAGATACTTTATTTTCAATCACAGAACGCTCTTGTTTTTATTTTTGACTTTTATATTTGTTGAATGAGTAAATGGAAATATTCTAAGTCAGTGTTCTAAGCAAGTATTCCTGCCGGTCTGGAGGCTGGTTAAAGACCTCTACAGAGTATCGCGCAGCCCAGCAGTATAGCGCACCTTTGTTGAAGGAGTGAGTTAGCTGCTGGTCACAATGCTAATATGGGTCTCCATTTCTTCTTTCTGTCCACTATTATGTAAACCTGAGGTTTCTCACTCTGATCACCTCTTTTCATACCCATAGAGTAGACTCTGTCCTTGTAGTAGAGTTCTGAATAGATGCTGGTATGGGGATTGAACTTCAAAACAAAACCCTAACACGCAGAGCCTGAAAGTCTCTCCATTGCCCCTTACTCATCCTCTGCCACATTAGAGCCACCCTCCTATAGTGTTGCATAAGCCAGCAATCTGTCCTGTTCCTAGCCTCTTCCTCTAACACTTGGCCACACCAGGATGGAAGCACCTGCACATCTCAACAAGTTTCTGACAGTAGATGTTAGTGTGCCTGCTGTCCTGTCCACAGACTTGCACAGGAATTTGTCCCTGAACTTGGGCATTCCACAGGTGGCTTAGAAACCAGGCCAGGTATGGTGGCGCATGCCTCAAACCCCAGCACTCAGGAGGTAGAGGCAGGAATATCAGGGCAGGGACATCCTCAGCTATACCAGAAGGTCAAGGCTAGCCAGGGCCACAGGAGACCCTGTTTCACCCTTCCTTGCCTCCCTTAAAAACAAACCAGAAACCAGAAACTACGTGAAATCTTAATGTTTTCCCCTTCAGGGATGTCTGCTTATTTGTTCATTAGTTTGTCAAGTACTCACCTACCTAATATGCACTTGTGGTAGGTTAGGGAAGGGAGTTACTAAGAGCGTTTCGTTGCTATGGGTGAGACAGACAACTAGAACGGTAGCTGTGTGATGAGAAATGAGGGTAATTGTCAGGCATGATGATGCACACCTGTGATCTCACAGCCCAAGCAGACCAGAAGTGATCGAGATTGCTGGCAGTCCAGGTATGGCGGCACAAGCCTTCCATCTGAGGCAAAGATCGGCGGATCTATAAGTTGAGTTCTAGGTATGTAGTGAGACCCTGTCTCAAATAAGTGAAATAAAGAAGTTCAAGGTTATTGTCAGCTTGAGGCTGGCTTAGGAACACATGAACCTCTCCTTAAAGTGGAAAAAGACAAAACAAACCACACCCACACCTACGAAGAGTGGCTTCAGCAGAGAGATAGGGCTGAAGCTAAACCACGTCCACTGTGGAAGAAACAGATGGCAGAGAGCGCACAGTAGGTATAGACCATGCCACCGAGTCAGGCATTGCTCAGGTTCACGCATAGTGTTTACTGTACAGTACTACTTAGCTCCAGGGTCAAACAGAATAGATATGTGTGGCCCCAGGGTAGACTTTGGGTAAAAAGGGAAATGTGGGCGTTAACTGGGTTGAGAGATGCCTGCGTGCCTGCCTTTTCTTCTTTCTCCTGACAGGAGAGCCTGGCACAAAGTTTAGCAGCAGGAAGACGTGGTTATACTCTCTTGCTTCTGAAACTCTGGTTTAAAAAAAAGTCTTAAGCCACACAGTGAGGGAAGTCCCTCAGAGCCCCAGAGGGAGGCGCTCTCCTGCCTTTTGTTTCTTTCAGATAGAGAAGGGCGCAGCTAGGACACAGCTGTCTCCTTTAACCAGTGTGTGGCACCACTTTGCTTTTTGTGGCTTTGCAGCTGCTGCACCACTCCATATTAGTGCAGTAGTTATCTTAACAACTGGATCTTTAATGAGTTATCTTAAAAATGAATATTATAGCCAGGCATAGTGGCACATGTCTTTAATCCCAGCACTGGGGAGGAAAAGGCAAGTGGCTCTCTGTGAGTTCGAGGCCAGCCTAGTCTACAAAGAGAGTTCCAGAACAGCCAAGGCTACACAGAGAAACCCTGTCTCAAAAAACCAAACCAAAACAAAACAAAACCAAAAATTGAACATTATAAGTCAAAGATGTAATTCTAGCACTTGAGAAGCTGAGACAGAAGGTATGTTCTAAGTTCAAGGCTATTCTGGGCTATAGAGTGAATTTAGGTCAGCCTGGGCAATCTCAAACAAACAAACCAAAACCACTAGAGCATTTGAATCTAAATAAATGCATAAAAGATGGCAAAATAGAGTTTTATAGTATTTGGTCAAAATGGATATTGAGTATAGGAGTAAATTTTTGCTTCTTCCTGCAAGCCACCAGAGGTGATCTGTGAAAACGGTTCATTGTTCTCTTGGCCCAGAAACCTTACAGAATCATGCAAATCAAGAGGCTCAAATCTAGGGAGAGATGGCTCAAGTTGTTAAGAGGACCTGAGTCAAGGTGCCTGTAATCCCAGCATTTGGGAGGTAGACGCAGGTGGATCACTGTGAGTTCAAGGCCAGCCTGGTCTACAAAGAGAGTTCCAGGACAACCAAGGCTACACAGAAAAACCCTGCTTGAAAACAAACAAACAAAACAAAACAAAAACGAAACGAAACAAAACAAAACAAAAAAAGCACCTGAGTTCAATTTCCAATACCTGCAGGGTGCCTTATAACCATCTGTAACTCCAGTTCCAGGGGATTCAGTGCCTCTTCTGGCCTCCAAGGACGTCAGCCACTGATGTGGTACACAGACTTAAATGCAGGCAAAACACCCATACCAATAATAATAATAATAATAATAATAATAATAATAATAATAATAATAATAATAATAATAGTTTTTTAAGATTCAAGTGTTCATATTCACTTTAATATCACCTCACTAGTGAAGCTGTCCAGGCTATCAGAGATTTGCATATCTGAAAAGCCACCAAGTATCTGAAAGACGTCAATGTAAAGCAGCACTGTGTGCCATTTTGGTAGTATAATAGTAGAGCTGGTAGTTGTGCCCAGGCCAAACACAATAAGACTGGATACAGGGTCAGTGGCCCAAGAAGAGTGCTGAGTTTTTACTGCACATGTTTAAAAGTGCAGAGAACAATGCTGAACTTAAGGGGTTAGGTGCAAATTCTCTAGTCACTAAACACAACCAGCGAGCGAAGCACCCAAAATGGGTCATTAACCCATGAATGAGCTCCCCCCACCCCATCACACCAAGATGATCCTCACTGAAAATGAACAAGTTATTCCAAAGCCAGAAGAGATTGCACAGAAGAAAAGATATTCCAGAAGAAACTAAAAAAAAAAAACAAAAAGTTTATGGCATGGAAACAAATTCAACATAAAATATACAGATTAAAGGGTTTCTTTTAAGGGATGGATTTTCCCTCTTCACCTGAAAAAGATAAGGAGAGAGGTGGTCATGTGAAGGAGTGTACTGCCATGAGATAGCAGAGTTTACAAATAGTGCTTCTCACCACATCCTAGTGTAACGAAGAAGAAAGCCACAAATCATGTTTACTCTCTTTTCCCAAAAGACTGAAGGTTAAATGCTCCAAGGGTCTTTGGAAGAGGATGAGGGCTCCTTAATTTGAGAAGCCCAGTAAGTTCCTAAAGAGCACACAACTGCAGTTATGTCCCCACTCACTGCCAAATTTAAAGCCGCTCCCTGGAGCCAGAGCTATCCAGAGTGTCCTCAGTCTTGCAGACTGGTTTCTTTCTGTCTCCTTGGCTAAATCTTAATTTGTGGCTCTTTAGTTCTAATCTCCTAATCAGAACACTTAGGATTCTCCTGGCTGTAGCCTTTCTCATAAGTATCTGGGTCTTTGTGACACATCCTATTTGGGGATGAGGGCTTTGTGTATGCTAAACAGGTGCTCTGCTGAGTGGTGTCCTCAGCCCATGGGCTGCCCCCTGCCCCTTGACTGTATAGCTGAGGCTGACCTTGAATTCCTGGTTTTTCTACCTGCACCTCCTGAGTGCTGGGATGACAACAGACATGTACACTATATCAGCTTCCATATACCATATTGAATCTTCCCTTTCTACTATTCCTTTTGCTTTAAAAAGGTATTACATTTGTGTAGAAAGGGGTGTGCACATGCCACTATGCATGTATAGAGATCAAAGGTCAACTTATGCTAAGTTCTCTCCTTCCTCCATGTGGGTTCCAAGGATTGAACTCAGGCCCCTGACTGGCTGAGCCATGTAGTCTGCCCCCACGTTGTTGTTAATAAAAGCTTTATTAAAAGATAATTTAAGTATTACAATCCACTTCACATATAAATTATGTGGTTTGCTTTTTAGTCTGTTCACAGGGTTGTGTGACAATCACCACTAATTCTATTATATTTCTGTTTTATAAACAAGCTAAAGCATCCAGCCAATGCAGTGTTACTCAGTAATAAAGAAAAACCTACCAAGTTATGTAAGGCTTCATGGAGTTATTTAAAGCTCCAGGAGACGTAAGTGTGAATTACTGAGCAAAAGAGTCAATTTGAAAAAGCTGCATACTGGATACTTGTATGACAATCTGGAAAAGGCAAAACTGTAGAGAGAGAAGCCATCAGTGGTGCCAGGGCTTTAGAGGAGAAAGGAGTAGGTGGAGCACAAAGTATCTTAAGGGAGGAAGCTGCTCTGTGACACTGCATTGTCACACAATGGTGGTCTGCTTTTGTGAAAACAGAGACATGCACAACTTGTGTGGACTCCATGGACTCCAGTTGCTGGCCGCAGTTTAGCATTATCTGACCAGTGTTAACCAGTGTCCCAGCCTGTCCTAAGACGCTCTGAATACCTTTGCCACCTTTTTAATTGGGTTGTCTTTTCAGTATTGACTTTGAAGGATTCCTCAATGTGCTGGGTACAAGGTCTTTACCTTAAATGTGACATATGAATATTTTCAACTCTACTGTGCATTGTCTTCTTACTGTAATACTGTTCTTAAAGCACAAAGAAGTTTTTAAGTTTAATGAAGTTCAGTGAATCTTTTTGGCTGCTAGTGAGGCCAGAGGCCAGATGTTGGATTCCCTGGATTGAGAGTGGCTCATGCGTTATGAGCCACCATGTGAGCTGTAGGAATCAAACTTGGGTCCTCTGCAAGAGCCACAGTGCTCAAAACCACTGTGCTCTATCTTCAACCCTAGCATTGGTTTCTTATTTTCATTTTCTGATTTTCCTTGATAGTGAATAGGATAGAAGCCCAATGGTTCTTTGTATGAAGATCTTGTATCCTGCAACCTTGCTGTACTTATGCATTTGCTTTAATAGTTTTTGTGATTTTCAACGTACAAGATCGTGTTATCTGCAAACAGATAACTTGGCTTTTCCATTATCTATCTGAATTGACTTCCATTTCTTTTTCTTCCTGTTGACTAAGAATGGTGAGAGAAGACGTGGTCCTTGTCTCATTTCTAGTGTTTGGCAGAAAGCATTCAGTCTTTCCTCACCAACTACGATATTAGCTGTGGGTGTTTCATGCATGATTTTTATCAGATTGAGAAAGTTCCCCCTGTATTCTCAGCTCTATAGTTTTATCATGTAAATGCTTTGGACTTAAAAACTTAAAAAAAAAAAAAAAAAAAAAGGCTGAGTTGCACATCAGCATCTAACAAAAGTACAAGGATGTGGCGGCTGCTGGATGATGCTTCTCCAGCCTGATTGTAATTCATTAAGGATCTCTTCCAAGACTTGAGTTAGAAGTGCGAGTTCAGATAAGTGAGGCCACTGTGGCTTCATTGAACACTTCAAAAGGAGAGAATGAATTTATCAGATGAAAAATAAAAGTCAAAGGAAATAAAAACCCAGAGCTAGGGCTCCTACCAAACCTAAGGACTGCTTGAAAACTCCTATTTTGATGGTTATAGAGCTGAAGGGGCCACTCAGGCATGGAGCAAAGAGGATTGGCAGGGGTAAGACTGAAAAGGCTCTGTGCTTCAGGTACAAGCAACAGTAGCAGGTCTCCATTCAGCTCAGCATCCGCTGCAGCTCAGGAAGCTCTGGTGTGACCCATAGCTACTCTGTCTGGCTCCTGAAACCCCCTTAGTGCCCACACATCAAAGGCACTCTTGCTCTGAATACAAGGCACCTGAAAGAGGACCAGGCAGAGCCCTTCCTAAACCCACAAAAGTCCACACTGGGAGACTCAAAAGGAATGCATATGACCAAGGCTCACACTGTGGAGATGCACTCCACTTATGGGAAAAGCAAATGAATAGAAATCATGTATAGAAATCATGCACCCTCATCTTTCCAAAGGCTACACATATGTAGAGTTTGTGATCCAGGTGAAGCTGAAGAGATGCCGAAACAGATGGAGGTCCAACTGATGGCCAGGGGATCACCGCTACTGCTGTCGGCCTCCTTGGGCTTGGCAATTCAGCCCTACAGGAGAAAGCTGCCACCGCCTCCCACGTGGTGCAGATTACCTCATACATGAAGAGGATGCTCTGCCCCTCTAGGCTCAGGTGTCCTGTAGTCTAGGCCTGCTTTCCCAGTCTACCATCACAGGAGCAGGGAGCATACCTCCCTCCCTCCATCTGTCACTTAGGTTCTGCTTAGCTCAGTTCCATCACTTCTCTAATCACAGACTTGGTGAGGAAGGGTCTCTCCCCTGAGCAGGCTTCTAAGGCAGCAGTTGAGACATCTGTCTGCAGAGATACTATGTGTGCGCTTTTATTATATAGTCTATACTATTTTTTTTTAATGTAACTTCTTGCCAAGCGTGGTAGTGCACGCCTTTAATCCCAGCACTCCGGAGGCAGAGACAGGCAGATCTCTGTGAGTTCGAGGCCAGCCTGGTCTACAAAGCAAGTCTAGGACAGCCAAGGCTACACAGAGAAACCCTGTCTTGGAAAAAAAAATGTAACTTCTTAGCATTTTGGGTAAGGCTGTGTTTATACCTTATGTAAAGGAAGTGAATAAGCCTATATTTAGAATAGAAATTTAATCTTGAAAAAAATTTTAGTGTATTAATGTAGGATTGAAGGGAGGGTTGTTTATTTGACAGTGTCTCAGGTAGCCCAGGATACCTTTGAACATTGTGCACACTACCCCACCCCACCCGTCTCTCTCTCTCTCTCTCTCTCTCTCTCTCTCTCTCTCTCTCTCTCTCTCTGTCTCTCTCATTCCCCCATCCTCCCTTCTGCTCATATAGGGTAGAGTCCTTTTTATTTGTTACTGAATTTAGTCCTGTGGATTTTGTTTGTTCATTTTTTGTTTTGTCATTGTTTGCTTCGGGAGGACTTATTTATTTGTGTGTCAGTGTACACGTTAGCCTAAGCTAACCTCATGCTCAATATGTACATAAGGATGGTTTTGTCTTGCCTGTACCTCCCAAATGTTGGGATTGCAGGCATGTGCCAGCATGCCCAGTTTATGTGGTGCTGGGAGTTGAACCCACCAGGCTTCATGCCAGGTAAACTCCCGCCAGCTGATCTACATTCTCAGCCGCTTGTTCTTGTTTTGGAGACTTACACTGTAACCCAGCCTGACCTTGAATATGTGATTCTCCTGCTTCAGCTTCCTTTGTCCTAGGATTTCAGATCAGGCTTCTTTTAGTATTAGCCTCCTTGGAACTGGAAAATCTTCTGTCTTTCTTAGCTTTCTTGAGCAAGTCTGTGAAGGGTTAGTGTTAAGTCTTTGGTTTTGTTTTTCGAGGCAGGGTCTCTTGTACTTCATACTGGCCATGAACTATATACCGCCTAAGTTCTCCAGTTATAGAAATGAGTATAGTTCCCAGGCAGAATTACATAGAGAAACTCTATCTTGGAAGAAAAAGATTTTTTTTTTCTCTTTAAGTCAAGCTAAAACTAAATGTCATGACTTTCAGAAAGTAAATACCTGGGACAATATCATAATTGTGACTATGTAGTAATAAATATTTAGTATGATAAAAAATATTTCTTTTCTTGCCGGGCATGGTAGTAAAGATCTTTAATCCCAGCACTCAGGAGGCAGAGGCAGGCACTCACTCTCTGTGAGTTCCAGGCTAGCCTGGTCTACAAAGTGAGTCCAGGACAGCCAGGGCAGATACACAGAGAAACTCTGTCTTGAAAAAACAAACAGTTTCTTTTCCTTTTTTTTTTTTTTTTCCTTCCCAAGATAGGGTTTCTCTGTGTAGTCCTGTGTTGGAACTTGCTCCATAGACCTGGCTAGCTTTAAACTCAGAGATCCTCTTGTCTCTGCCACCCAGGGCTGGGGTTAAAGACATGCACCACTACCTCCCAGCTAAAGGAGAAGATGCTGTAAACTTGGTTAACAGACACAGGCCTATAAATCCCAGCACTTGGGAAAAGGCAGGAGGATCACTACAAATTTGAGTCAGGTTAATATAGTCATTGGCTGGCTGGCTGGCTGGCTGCCTACCTTCCTGTCTGTCTGTCTGTCTGTCTGCCTGCCTGCCTGGCTGTGTCTTTTGAACAGGGTCATATTCTGTAGCTGAGATTGATCTTGAACTTAAAGCAGTCCTCTTGCCTCAGCATCCTGAAGTGAGTATAGCACAGCATGTTCCACCATGCCTAGCACTATGTATTGAATGTGCACGTTAGGCAAGTGCTCTACTACTGTGCTTTACCCTGGCCCTGTATATTGCGTTCTAAAATCTGTAGCAATCACAAGTTGAATGCGGGATGGTTTCAAGATTTTAAACCTGTATACTTTATGAAATATAAGCATTGTCTAAAATTTTATAATGCTGAGGTCACTGAGACCTTTCTGCAATTACTAACAAAGCCTTAGGAAAGCTTTCTGAGGAAAGTTATATTAAAATATAAACATGCTGGTACAGACCAAAAAAATTTTCAAAGACCAATTTTTCAAAAGTTGAAACTACCATGAGGCTGGCTTTTTAAACTTTTTAATATTTCTGTTTTGTACGCACATGCGCATCAAGTGTATGTAGTGCCTGCACCAGCCTGAAGAGGGCACTGGATCCCCAGGGACTGGAGTTACAGATGGTCATACTCCACCGTGTATGTGTGCTGGGAATAGAACCCTGGTCCTTTAGTAGACCAGCCAATGCTCTTAACCACCGAGACATCACTCCAGTCCACAGATAGCTTTTAATATGGTAGTGGAAATGGCACTGTTTTCCCCACAGTTATGGAGTAATCTGTGTGCTTTTAAAACTATCCTGTAAGATGCTAAAGACCATGGTTAGCCTTCGTGATAGAAGTGGAATTTGATAAAAGTATTAAAATAGCCCATTTGTTTTTAAAGTTTGGAAAGTGTTTGTTTTGTTTTGTTTGTTTGTTTTAGGGCTAAGGCTCTGGGTTGAAGCTCCAGAACAGATAATAGATAGGTAGGTAGATAGATAGATAGATAGATAGATAGATAGATAGATAGATAGATAGATAGATAATGTTTTGGTTTTTGTTGTCTGTTTGGTTTTCGTTTGTTTTGAGTCAAGGTCTCACTATGTAACCCTGGCTGTCCTGGAGTTCACGGAGGTCCACCTACCTCTTCCTAGAATGTACTGGGTGTTTAACACAACACTGGCCAATCTAACAATTATACTTAGTGGTCTGATTTTTATAATGTACTTGACATTGTTTGTATGTGGTACTAATAATGGTCCTAGATAAACAAATGAGTATTACCTTTTAGGTTTATTGCCTTGTGGGTTTTACATTTATTGCAGTGATTGACTGCTGGTGTTTCCTTTTACACCTCTTTTAGAATCACCTTAAAAGCATTCAGTACATTGAGGATATAAATGTGTATTCTGGAGAGTGATTGTGTGGGTAGAGGTGAGGCTAAGCACAGGGCTTCATACAAGGTAGGACTCTACTGACACACACACCCCCATTCTGTCACTGTGCTACAGCTACAGCCTTGTTCTGAGGGTGGTTTTCAGATAAAAAGAGTCATCATTCAGTCTTGCTAAATAAAGAGGTGGACAGCCAAATTGTGGAGAAATTTAAATAGCTCTGAAG
>OU015745.1:13838901-13878152 GCA_907169655.1 Acomys percivali | reverse complement strand
CACCAGTAGGAGCAGATAGAGACCTTAGACAGTCTGGTGTTACAGCAACTTTTATTCATCTGAAGTCCTCATTTGTTAACCTTCTTAACTTGAAATCATGATTAACTGGAAGCTGGAGAGATGGTTCAGTGGTTATGAGTACTTGTTCTTACAGATGGCCCAGGTTTGACTCTAGGGCCCCAGTGGAAGCTCACAGCTGTAACTCGAGCCCCAGGGTATCCAATGCTTTCTTCTGACCTCAGCAGACACTAGCACGTATGTGCTACACAAACTGTGTAGGCAAAACATCCATTTAATCATAATAAGCCTTATCTTTTAATTAAAATTTTTATTTTGTTATTTTATGTGTATAAATGTTTTACCTGCATATATGTCTGTGTACCACATACACACTTGATCACAAAGGAGGCCAGAACTGCAGTTACACATGGCTGTGAGCAACCACATGGACGCTGGGGGTCAAACTTGGGTCCTCTGCAAGAGCAGCAAGTGCTCCTAACCTCTGAACAAACCATCTTTCTAGTCCAAGATTTTGAATTTTTTTTACTTATTTAATTTAGTTTTCTCAAGGCAATAGACATTATTTATAAGGGCTACCAAGATGGCTCAGTGGTTAAGAGCAAGTACTGCTCATGCACGGAAAATGTGTTCAGATCACAGCATTTGTGTAGAGAAGTTCCCAGCAGCATGTGACGTGGCCTGTAGGGGATCTAGTGCCCTGTTCTGCTCTCCATAGGTAAATGCTCTCACATGTACAAACCTACACATGCACATAAAAATAAAAATTTTAAAAATATTTATCTTCATATGGCTTATAGAATTTACTGTTAAATTATTTAAGCCTTATTCCTATTGAAGAACAAATAAAAGCTTGTATTATAACTTATCTCACATTTATGGTATCAAAAGTATGAAAAAAACAAGGACCCAGAAGGAAGATGAGGATTATGCTCTTTTGGCTCAATAGACTTTACTTCCTGGTTATTTACAAACATTGTCTTTGCCAGTATGCAACCATAGTTGTGTTTCCATTAAGAAAACTAAAAGACAAAATGTCTCCTCTCTCTTGCTGAAGGTGGTTGGAGGCAAAGTGAAGAAGCCTGGTAAACGAGGGCGGAAGCCAGCCAAAATTGACTTAAAAGCAAAACTTGAGCGGAGCCGGCAGAGTGCGAGGGAATGCCGGGCCAGGAAAAAGCTGAGATACCAGTACCTGGAGGAGTTGGTGTCCAGTCGGGAAAGAGCTATCTGTGCGCTCCGAGAAGAACTGGAAATGGTAAAGTCTTTGACCAGCAGGAAAAGCACCCACCCTAACGTGGCTGTCAGTGAGGGTGTAGCAAAACGGGTTACATCAGCCCTTAGCACACATTGGAAAGAATGTTAATCTTTTTTACCACATTGCAGGCTTTTTTGTTTGTTTGTTGTTTCTTGAGACAGGGTTTCTCTGTGTAGCTGTGACTGTCCTGGAACTCAGTCTGTAGACCAGGCTGGCCTTGAACTTACAGAGATCCTCCTGCTTTACCTCCCAAGTGCTGGGATTAAAGGTGAGCATCACCACCACGACCAAAATAGGCATTGTTTAATACAGTGCTGGTGGGAGCATTAAGGACTTTTATGATAGAAAATTAATGGGGCCTGGAGAGATGGCTCAGCAGTTAAGAGCCCTGGATGCTCTTCCAGAGGTTCTGAGTACAGTTCCCAGCAACCACATGGTGGCTCACAGCCATCTGTACTGGGATCTGATGCCCTCTTCTGGTGTGCAGGTATACATGCAGACAAAGCACTCATAAATTACGTAAACAAATAAATCTTAAAAACAAACAAAACAAAACAAAACAAAAACTTGTAGTTCTCCCCAAATTGAAAGGAGAACACACACACACACACACACACACACACACACACACACACACACACACACTACTTTTTAAAAAGAGGAAAGAAAAAGCAAAAAATGTATAAAGGGCCGACAGTATGGCTCAGCAGGTAAAGGTGTTTGCCACCAAGACTGATGACCTTCGTTCAGTCTCCCAAAACTGCCCAGTGCCTGGAGAAAACCACCGTGCTTTCCTCTGACCCCCACATGTATGCCCATGACACTGTAGTAAATGTAACGAAAAGTTAAAGAGGATGGGGAGAGCTCTGTTGGTAGAGTGCTTACCTAGCATGCATGAAATTCTGAGTTTGATGCCAGCCTTGCATGAAATAGGATGTGATGACTCCTGCCTCTAATCCCAGCACTCAGGAGATAGAGGCAGGAAGATCAGAAGTTCAAGGTCATCTTTAGTTACATAATGAGTTGGGGCCAATATAGGATATATGAGACCATGTCTTACCACCCCCCCAAATAAAGTGAAAAATGCAATGTCAGATTATTTAGGTATAAGTCACACTGTATTCATATGTGAGACTACTTGTGACCGGGGGGGGGGGGGGGGGGGGGACACAGTGCAGTCAAGTTTGGAGAAACACTTAGAAGGCTGTGGAAGGTACCTGGATTACCTAGGGCCTGTCCCCCCAAAAATCACAGTACACATTGATATAGACAGATGCTCACAATGTGTTGCTGAGTGGAAAAATACCCCATAGCAGTACAAAGTTGTGCATGAGATGCTGGCATTTGTGTTGCTATGAGTTTATTCTCTTTACATGAGTTTATAGGGATTGTAGAACTGTGAGAGTAGACAAAACAGTTAAAACCCTTTAACTGTGACCTCAGGGATGAGGTAACGGGTGGGAGAAGAGACGGTACTACCATGACTGTTGGAAAACTGTAATGAAGCTGGCCATGGGAGTGTGTGCCTGGGATCCCAGCACTCAGGGGATGGAGGCAGGAAGAACAGGAGTTCGAGGCCAGCCTCTGGATTCTGTAGAAGCATGTCTAAAAATAAAATAGACCGAAAAGCTGCAGGGCTGAGGAGGTGACTATGTGAGCAGGGTGCCTGAGATTGGGCTCTCAGGACCTACATAAAGCTGGATGCATGGCAGTGCTCCTCAGCAAGATGGCAGGCAGAAACAGCAATCTCCAGAAGCTCACGTACCAGCTAGCCTGGCGTATGCAGCAGCAAATGACATGCTAAGAAATGCCATAGCAGTGAGCTACAAGCCAGCCTCCAGGAGAGTTCTTGTGTGTAGGATTTCCACATGTGCTGCCTGAGCTCTGACTTAGCATTTTACTTAAGTATATTAAATATTTCAGTACAAGCAATGGTGCATGGCAATGGACCAAGGGAAAATCCCTTCCGAAATAAGGGCCCTACTCACTGGAGAGGAGCAGAGCAAGTCCCAGCAGAGCTCCAGCAGGCATCCCAAAGCTGGGAGGACAGACGCTAACACCACTTCCTGTGAGTACTGTTAAGCAAACATCCCAAAGTAAAATGTATGTCGACCACTAAGCAGTGTGGCTTGAAATAGAGAGAAGCACTGGTGTCTCTTGTAAAACACTAATCACTGGGCTTTTTGGTGGTTGAAATGAAAGCGGACTGAAGGCTGGTGTGTTCCTGGCTTGCCGTCCGTAGGGAAACTGCAAGTTGGAGACCAACCTGAGCTTCATAGAAAGACACTGTGTCAAAAGACAGAATAATCCAGGCAGCTGATGAATGTATGGTTGTCAGTCCATAGTTTAAAGGGGCCCTCAGGGTGGTGCTAATGCCACTCTCTTTTACTTGTCTTTTACTCACCGCTTACAAGGTCCTTCAGCATTTAACTTACACATGTACTCTAATAACAGTGCTAAAGAACCATTTTCTTAGGTGGCTGGAGTTTAGCCGTAGGCTGTATGCTAAGGGTTAGCATGCTCTAGGCCAGTGGTTCTCAACCTTCCTAATACTGTGACCCTTTAATACAGTTCTTCATGGTGTGGTGACCCCCAACCATAATACTATTTTTGTTGCTACTTTATAATTGTACTACTGTTATAAATGGGAAAAGAGGGTACACCTTTAATCTGAATACTTGGGAGGCAGAGACAGGCTGATCTCAAAATTTGAGGCCAGCCTAGTCTATAGAGTGAGGCCTGGACAGCCAAGGCTACATAGAGGAACCTTTTCTCAAAAATAAAACAAAACCAATCGTAATGTGGATATTTTTGGAGATGGAGGTTTGCCAAGGGGCTTGCAACGCATAGGTTGGGAACCACTGTTTCAAGGCCAACATTCAATCCCAGGATTAAAAAAAAAAAAAGGTAAATGAGAGGAAAAATAGCAGAGGGGCTGGCTGAGGTCCTGGAGTCTCAGAGAGTAATTCCAGAGGCTACTCTCACGACTAGCCTCTTAACTACAGTGAGTTGTAACTGAGGGTGTTTTTCTTCTTTTGCAGTGCTGGGGAATTGAACTTGTGGCTTCAGATATGCTGTGTAAGTTCTCTACGTCACCAGCCCAGAGTGATATAGGTAGAATTCATGTGACAGGAAATGAACAACTTCAAAAAAAATCAACCATTTAAAAATGACAGCGCAGAGGCATTTAGTATATTCAAGTGTTACACAACTGTCATCTCTAACTACAAATAAGTGATCACCCCAAAAGAGAACTTCAGACCATTAACCATTCAATTCCTTAACCTTCCCCTCCAGCCCTTTGCAACCATTGACCTGAGATGGCAATGGATTGATCCATTGCAGATATTTTGTAAAAATATCATCATTTAGTATCATCTGGATCTGACTTCATTAACCTAGCCTAGTCTTTTTGTGCTTGACTCATATTACGCGTGTATCATGATGCCGTTCCTTCTTATGGTGCATTCTTTTATAGTTGCACATACCATAGTTTTTTATCCTCCCATCCGTTGGTAGGCATCTGTTTTCACCTCTTGGCTTGTGGGCTATTGTCAACATTGTTGCTATAAATGCATATACAAGTATTTGTGTCTGGGCTATGGAGGTGTGCTTAAGCTCACTGTACAGCTGAGGATAACCTGAGTCCTGATCCTCCTGAAAGCTGGACTACAGGTGTGTGCCACCACAGCTTGCTCGCAGTACTGGGATCAAAACTGGGCCATATGGAATTCTGTGTCACATTTAAAGAACTGTCAAACTCTTCTATGATGGCCCAAGTGTATTACATTTCCGCTAACAGTGGTTTCCCTATGTCTCATCAATACTTGCTATTATCATTCTTTTATTTTATTTTGTGAGAGATGAGATCTTATGATGCTGCCTGGGACTGACTGAATTCCCAGGCTCAAGTGATATTTCTGTCTCAGCCTCTCTGGTGGCAAGGATTACAAGCATGTGCCACTGTGGCAGTCCTATTTTGACTTTTGTTTTATTTTTTTAAATGTATTTACTTATTTATTTATTTATTTTGAGACAGAGTCTTTCTATGTAGCTCTAGCTGTCCCAGAACTTGCTCTGTAGACCAGGCTGGCCTTGAACTCAGATCCTCCTGCCTCTGCCTCCTGCGTACTGGGATAATTGTTTTATTTATTTGTTTATTTATTTGCTTGTTTGTTTGCTTGTTTATAAGACAAGATTCTTGCTGTATAGCCCTAATGGCCTGGAATTCATGTTTCCTGTGCTGACCTTGGACTTCCTACAATCCTTCTGCCTCTGCCTCCCTACCCTGTAGCTTGTCTTTGCTACTTTGTGGGTTCTTCTTTCTGCCACACTTTTTAACCCCTAACACTAGATAAGAGAGAAAAAAGGAAAGAGATCCCTGAATGAAGTCAGAGGTCGGAAAGGGGCCACGTTATCGTTAGACTGCTTCCTACTGATGGGGACGTCGAGTTCCTGGGGCAAATTTGATCTTTGCTATCAGGATATCTAATTTCTTCCGCTTTTATTTTTTCTTTATGCATGAGCAAAACTAACTAACAAACTGCAATGAACAAACAACCAGCAATCAACGCCCCCTCTCAGGGTCCTAGCATTATCTACCCTCTGAAAAGTCTCCAGAATTCCAAATGCCACACAATTGCAGAAACTATCTGTAGCTGGCAAAACCACACCGTTGCTAGAGCATGAGGCAAATCATAGTCAGCTGCTGGGAGCAGTCCTACCCCCACACGTAGGATTAAAAGGAAAAGGTTTTTTTGTTTGGTTGGTTTGGTTTGGAGTTTTGTTTGTTTGTTTGTTTGTTGTTTTTTTGAGACAGGGTTTCTCCGTGTAGCCTTGACTATCCTGGACTTGCTTTGTAGACCAGGCTGGCCTTGAACTCACAGCAATCCGCCTGCCTCTGCCTCCCAAGTTCTGGGATTAAAGGCCTGCGCCACCACCCACCCAGCTAAAAGATATTCTTATAATATTTCTGTTTGCTTTTTTTTTTTTTTAAAGAAACCAAAATTCCAAAATTCTTACTACACCTCCCAGGTGACAAAGTTACAGTTCTGTGCCACTGCTCCAAGTGTCCAGGCTGGTTTTTTAAAAACTATAGCCCTCCCCAGAAGCAGAAAGACTCAAATGGTATATACTCACTTATATCTGCATACTAGCCCAAGGGGCATGTCCCACAAAAGCCTTCCCTTACCAGGAAACTGGGACAGAGGGGAGGACATCCTATTGGGACTCTAGATGAGAGAACAATGGGAGAATAGCAACGTAGAAGGATCCAGTGGGTCCTAGAAACCTACAAGTAGAACATTATGATAGGCAGATTTGGGCCAAGGGGTCTCGCTCAAACTAAGGCACCAGCCAAGGACAATACAGGCAGTAAAATTTAAACCCCTACCCAGATCTAGCCAATGGATAGGACAGTCTCCACACTTGAGTGGAGAGTGGGATATGACTTTCTCATGTACTCTGGTGCCTCACATTTGACTATGTCCCCTGGAGGGGGAGACCTAGTGGCACTCAGATGAAGGACAGCAGGTCACCGAGAAGAGACTTGATACCCTATGAGCATATACAGGGGGAGGTAATCCCTCTCAGGAACAGTCATAGGGGAGGGGAATAAGGGGAAAATGGGAGGGAGGGGAGAATGGGAGGATACAGGGGATGGGATAACCATAGAGATGTAACAAGAACAAATTAATGAAAAAAAAAAAAAAGAAAGAAAGAAAAGGGAATGGCATTGCGATCATCTTCCGGGACTCCAGGTGTCCATATGTGTGCCCTCAGGAGGATGACTTTCTGAGGAACATTTAAAAGGTGAAGTCTCATTGAGGGAAGTGAGTTGTTGGGGACCAGGCCTTGATGTTTTAGGGTTCAGCCCCACTTCCTGCTCAACTTCTACTTCCTGACTATGGCTGTAGGGTGACCAACTGCCTCTTACATTTGCCAGCACACCTTTCACCATGATGTAAAAATATAAATAAATAAACAAACAAACAAACAAAAAACTATAGCCCTCCTAGTAAACATGCAATAGTATCGCATTGTGGTTTCATTTTTACTGTGTATGTGCATGATGGGCGTGCATGTGCACAGTGTGTGGGGGTCAGAGGACAACTTCCTGGAGTCTGCTCTCTGCTCCCTCTATGTCAGTTCTGGGGATCAAAGACAGGCCACCAGGATTGTTCGGAAAGCACTTTTAACCACTGAGCCATCTCACTGCCCACATTGTGCATTTTCTTAATGGGTATTAATTCTGAATGTTTTTTCTTGTGCAGATTGGCCATTTGTATATGTTTTTGGGAGACATGTTTAAGTTTACCAAGCTGGCTGGAACTCAATGATCCTCCTGCCTCACCCTGCTCTGAGCTAGGATTTGTGTGTGTCCCCATGCCCTGCTGTGGAGTTTAAGAGTCCTTCTTTCTCTGGGCACCACTGCAGGCTTCTCCCCTGCGCTCTCAGCTGTTTTTACTTTCTTGATAGTGTCCTTGGAGATACAAAGATTTAGCTTTGATAAAGTCTAGTTAGCTTCTTTTATCTTCTGTTGCTCATGCTTTTTGGCATATCAAAAGATTACATTCTCAAATCTAGGCTTGTGAAATTTTATGTATTTCATCTAAGACTATTATGGTACTTTCTTTTGGGGGTGGCCCATGATGAGCTCAGTTTCCTTTATGATATTGTGCAGAGGCTCACATCTTGTATATGTTGAAGATTGTAGAATGACGTCAGAGGTTCAGTTTACAATCTGTCACCCAGGAGGTTGAGGATGAAAATGTCACACGCTTCTTTGTTCTTATCTGGAAGGACTTTAAATAGTTATAAATGTTACCATACCGGGTGATCGGTGTGGCAGAACAAGAGGGGCAGGAGTTCAAGATGGTTCTTAGCTACTTACTGAGTTTGAGGTCAGCTGGGCTACATGAGACCCTATCTCCAAAAAAGTTATGAAATTAAAGTAATCATGTCTTTTTATAACTTTTAGTATATAACATTGGACCTTAATCTAAATTAAACTAGTGAAAATAACCAAATTAACTAAATTTTCTACATATTTATAGTTTTTTAAAAAGTCTTACTAGCTGAAAATGAAGAGTCACACTTGTCACCTGAGCACTTAGGAGGCTGAAATGAAAAGTTTGCCATGATTTTCAGGTCAGCCTGGGCTACTGTCTTAGTTTCTTTTCTGGTTGCTGTGATAAAACACCCTGACAAAAGCAAGTGGAAAGAGTTGACTTTAGCTTGCAGTTCACGGAACAGTCCTCCATGGCAAGGACATCACAATCAGGAAGCTGAGGAAGCTGATCACTTCACATGCAGAGTCCCTTCCCTCAGAAATGGTGCCATGTACAGTGGGTCTTCACACATCAGTGGAACAAAGTCATCTCACAAGCCCTTTTCTGGCTGCTTCTAGAGTCAGAACATCCATCATAGCCACATAGTTCCAGACTAGCCTGGGATGGAATCAAACCTTGGGTCATAACAAATCAAACAACAACAAGCCTTCCTGTATATATTAACCTGAAGAAAAAAAATCACAAATTTTAGCTAGGTATGATGCTGCATACCTGTAATTCCAGCACTTGACTAATGGGGTTCAGGATCATCTCTGCTACATAGAGTGTGTGAGACAAGCCTGGGATATAAAGTCCTGTCTCAAAAAATTAGAAACCAGCTGGGCATGGTGGCGCACGTCTGTAATCCCAGCACTTGGAGAGGCAGAGGCAGGCTATTGCTATGAGTTCAAGGCCAGCCTCTTCTACAAATTGAGTCCAGGACAGCCAAGGCTACACAGGGAAACCCTGTCTCAAAAACAAAACAAAAACAAATAATTTAAAAATAAATAAAGAAAACCCCCAAAAAAAACCCTAGAAAGTGTTTATGATGGGCTGTCGATTTGGTTCCGTGAATAAAATGTTTCCTACGAAAAGCATGAGGACCTGAGTTTGAATCTCTGGAATCATAAAGCCAGGCACAATAGTGTGGTCTGTGGTCCCAGAGATTTTGTGGCCAGAAGGGACGTGGGGACAGGGGAATCGCTGGACGCTGGTAGGGTAGCAGTTCTGGTATACACAGTCAAAAGACAACAAAGACCCTGTCTCAAAAATGGTAGATGGTGAAGGCTGGATATGAGGTGTCATCTGGCCTTAACATATGTGCCATGGCACACAGGTGCCTGCACTCACAGATAGATAGATAGATAGATAGATAGATAGATAGATAGATAGATAGATAGATAGATAGGAATAAATAAATAAATTCATGAATTTTAGAACTGAGTGACCAAATTTTATTTTCTAAAAACACTCTTAACATTTATGCATTTGTTTTCTGTCCAGGGTGAAGATCATACAAAATCCAATCGGTGATCAAAGCCAGTGTTCTAATGTCTATGGAGGACAGATGGGCAGGACTTCGCTTTTTGGCTCCACTTAACCGCTTACTGCTCAGTAGGCATCTCTGTAAACCCGAAGTTTCTGCCAAAATGTGTGATCATACATCATGAAGGTCCTTGCGCAATACTTAGATTTGCCAATATTCAGACCTGCTCTGTAGTGCTGTCCTTGCGGTTAACAAGTTAGGATGCCTGAAACCACAGGAATACAGGAAAGTGGATGAAAGCGCATGTTTGCACCTTAGCCCCTATGGGTTTTTTGGTTAATTTATAATTTCCCTATGTAATTCATGGATCTGTTTGTATGTGTGTTTAGTTGTCACTTCTTTTCATGTTTCTAATCACCCTAGAAAAAGATACCAAATAGGCTGTGTGTTCCCTGTGCTTCTCAGCCTTTGTGGACCCAATATTACTCCTTTCTATTTACTTGGGTGATGTTTGATTGTCTGTGAGCCATTCCAGCATAAGCTGTGAGTTTGTATTAACAGATATATACATTTCTATTTTTATAACCCATAGTGATATGCCTGTTTTAAAGAAAGCCCCCAGACAGCCCCTTTTTGCTATTTCCTCAGACTGTATTTATGAAAGTTGGCTAGGGCCAAATCCATGCTTGGAGAATAATTAGCCACATTTTATTTTTAGATGAAATGTGACCTTTCAGTAGTATCTATTATCCTAACCTGCAGTGTGTGTGCACACATGGCTTCTGCAGTGTGCCTACATATACACACGTTTGCTTGTGCACTCAACTAAGGCATGGGAGTTTTCTGAAGAAATGGAATGTAGATTGAAATGAACGTAGCTGCTGAGACTGAGTATCTGCCTTCGTGTGACAGCACGGGCCACACTGCTGGGAAAGCTATGGCAGCTGCTGTTGGCAGAAGACTCAGTTCTTTCTTGACATGAGTGTCCTTATGAATGTGTTCTGAGCCAGAAGAGAAGCCCACTGTGTGCTTGTGCCTGCTATAGCCTTATCCTCCACTGTGGTGGGGCATCTGAGCCCTGCACTGCAGCCTGGGTCCTGGCAGGCATGAGCGATGGCAGAGGGCTCTGTATGGTTCCCATCACAGTGGTGTTTACATGACATGGAGTGATGGCTGAGGGGCAGAGCTCATAGTAGGATATACTCAGAGAGGCGAGGAATCTCTACTTCGCTCTCTTCTTTCGCTAGTTCAGTCCCATGTGTTTTCTGTTGCTGCTAATTACAGTTGTTCCTCACTCTGCTGAAGCAGGAAATTGGCTTCCAAAAAAGAAGTGTTTGCTACAGACTAGCAGTTGAAGAAGCAGTCTCCTAGCCATCAGGCACATCCAACCTTTTGACATTGTGACTTGAAGCCGGAGAACTGAATGTTTTAAGTGAGTTTACAGATTTGTGCTGGGCCACATTCCTAGCTATTCTGAGGCATGTGCAGCCTGCAAGCTATGGTTCAGACATGCCCAACAGGTTGTCTGTGAGGTGGAACATGAGATGGACTGTGTAGCTTGTGATCTCCTGGCAGGCATTTAAACAGATGCCTCCCCTTAGCTGAAGATCCCTTGAGCTCAGGCCTCCAACTCAGATCTCCATGCTAGGTGTGTGTGACCACCAACAGACCACTACTAGCTCAGCTTGTTTAAGAAAAATGGGCATTTAAGGGTATTTAATGTCTTCTTAGGACCATAACTGTAGACAAAGGATTGTCAATATTCAGGCCCTTCAGAATTTAAGTGTTTTTAAATATAGTGTTCAGACTGTAATGGGTGTGTTTCTGCCAGCTGGTCTACTCAGTCATATACTTTTACTTTGCAGAACAGCCCATGACTTTATGTTGCTTTGTTTATTACCTTTTTAATTCTCCAGAAAATTTGTTTTCAAAGCAAACATTCCAGGATGAATGTGGCTCCTCAGTGGAATGTCTGCATTGTGCTTGAAGACTCTGCAGGTTATAATTGTAAACTGCGGGGTCATCCCCACGTAGATGAGGGGACTCTGCAGTGAACTGTGTTTATTCACATGCCTATCTTTCCTTACTTTTTTGGAGTTATCAAGACAAACCAAGATAAAGGCCCTTGGTTTGAAGGGGGCCTGTTGATTGCTCTGGGTACTATGCTGAGGGAGGGTATCTTCTCCCTCAGAGGCCTGTGATCTGATCACTGTTCCTGACTGCTACAGCTGTGGCAGCTCCACTTCCATTCCCTTGCGTGGGGCACTGCAGGCTGAGAAATCAGAGCCGAAGGCCATCGTCCAGGAGGAAGAGGGCTTGTGCCTCTTTTTTCTCTTTATCTCACAGATGAAGGAGAAAACATTTGTGTATTCCACCAATCGAGCGCCATCACCTTAGCATCCACTTCCCACATTTGGAGCAACTAGTGCAATATGGAATTTGAACTGGCCAGGTCAACTTTTAGGCTATAGGTGAAGTTCTTAATTTGTCTTCTGTCTTATCTAAAATATTCCTGTGATGCCCGAATCAGAACCGTAGTGCAGCAGTCCCTGTCACGGTTTGCCCTCTGGACAGCTCTCAGCAGTAGCAGCTGGACTTTATCACCTTTGACCTGTAATGGGTCTGCTTTGGCTGGTTATAGAGCTTCACTTTTAGTTAAAGGCAAGTAAAATTAACAAAAATAAAACTATATTTCACAGAAATCAGCTGCATGTTGTTGCAAATACATGCTTTGTTTTTTAAAGATGAGAGATGATTAAACCACATGGTATTTGGGGGCAATGAAGGATTTTTTTCTCAGAAGAGCATTGTACAATTATATTTTTATGAAAAATAAAGTATCTTCACCAAAATTATGTCAAATTGCCTGTTTCACAATACTGAAGCCCCAGTCTGTCCACTTACAACAGCTAAAAAGGAAAGGGGGAGGGGCTGGGGCCAGTGAGACGGATCAGCAGGCAAAGGCACTTGCTGCCAAGCTTGACAACCTGAGTTCAGTCCCCATACTGTGGAAGGAGAGAGCAGGGCATGGTGGCGCACACCTATAATCCCAGCACGTGGGAGGCAGAGGCAGATCTCTGTGAGTTTGAGGCCAGCCTGGTCTACAAAGTGAGTCCAGGCCAACCAAGGCCACACAGAGACACCCTGCCCTGAAAAGCCAAAAAAGAGGAGGAGGAGGAAGAGGAGGAGGAGGGACGGCATCATACTTGGCTTAAAGCAATGCTTTAGTTATTTTTTGGTACTTAGGGCGGTGTGTGTGTGTGTGTGTGTGTGTGTGTGTGTGTGTGTGTGTGTGTGTGTGTGTGTGTCTGTGTGTCTGTGTGTTTCTATACATGCCACAGCATGCATAGATGTCAGAGTTTAAACTGTGGGACTGTTCTTTCTTTCCACTTTGTGGGCTTAGGAGATCAAACTCAGGTCTCAGGCTTGGTGCCGTAGGCAGGGAATCATCTCACTGGACCCCAAAACAATATTTTAAAAGAGGCTTCTGAGAAAAAATAGAACTGTTTAAGTGTCCACATTTGGAGGTGAAAAGAGTCCAGAACTGCCCAGATAGTAGCAGCTCAAAAAATTAAAGAGGGTCTGAGAGGCCTGAGGTCAATAAGATGGCCTAAGGTGAACCCATACCACGCTAAATTTAACTGTTTAACCCCGCACATCCACGCCTGCTCACAGGAAACTAGAGCACGCTGTTATGAAGTGCACTGCACGTTCTCTGAGCCGAATTATGAATGCTGCAGAGGAGGGGCAGCATGGAGCTCAGTTGGAACAATGCTTACAAGCATACCCGAAGTCCTGGGTTTGCAATGAGAAAAGATCTTCAATTTAGTGGCACCTACAATCTCAGGAGGATCAGTTCAAAGCCAGCCCAGGATATATGAGACTCTGACTTAAAAAGAAAAGGAACAGAAAACAGAGAGACCTCGGCAAGTGCTGAGGGTTTGGTGGTCTCGTGGGGCTTTTTGAGCGTAATCACATTTGTAAAATGGTTTAAAACAATATTTTGAGTAGCGACTTAGCGCCTGTAACGGGTATTATTTGCTAGGGGATTTCCTCCGATGCTTGGAAGCTTTGTGTTTTGAGCAGACTGATTGATTAATCCACAGCTGAGTCTGGGTGCTCCCCAACCTCGGTTGTGTGGTTGCTAAGAGATTTCTCTGCATTCCTGTCACCAGCTAGGTGAAAAGCAGTGGGCGCTGACCGCCAGCCACAGCGCCACCTAGTGGCAGCGCTCAGAACTGTGATGGGCTTCTCCAGCCTTCCCTTTCTGATGACTCAGAACAAAGGCAGACAGTGTATCCTTTCCAGGTATGCGCGCAGCCACGACGTTTCCGTTCCAACACACGAATTGTGTCGCAGTAAGCAGAAGAGACACAGAACTGGTTACCAAATTAAAAATAAAATTTAAATGAAATTTAGGGTCGGGGTGGGGGGTGGGCATAGCAAGTGTGGAGAGGACCCCTCTCCGGAGCTGGCATTTTCCATCCAGGGACAGAACTCAGATCTTCAGTTTTTGTGGCACCTTTAGCTGCTGAGCCATCGCACCCACCCAGCTTGTCAGGAATGGGAGATTACCTTTAACTTTACTTATTGGCTTGATTTAAATCTTCTAAAAGATGAATGGCTTCTGCTCTTTAAAAAAATCTCTCCCTCCTCTCCCTTCCTCCCTCTTTCCACTGTCCCCCACCCTCCCCCTCTGTCTCTCTGTCTCTGTCTCTGTCTCTCTCTGTCTCTCTCTCTCTCGTGTGTGTGTGTGTGTGTGTGTGTGTGTGTGTGTGTGTGTGTACACATGGGAGCAAGCCAATAAGCAGCATTATTCCCTGGTCTCTGCTTTAGTTTCTGACTCCGATCTCCTGACTTGACTTGGCACCATGATGGACTGTGGTATGGACATGTAAGAAAAAATAAACCTTTTCCTCCCCAACTTGCTTTTTGATCACAGCCATTGTGTTTACTGAGTGAGCCTGGCATGAGTGTGCATACACACACATTTGTAGGATATTTGATCACACTGTGAACCCGGAGATTATGTACTGGAAAAAAAAAAAATCTGTTTCTAGTTGTGGTGTGGGTCAGCCCTAGCACACACCTTTAATCCAAGAGCTTTCTGTAAACAGGATAAAACAAAGTAAACAAAGGCCAAGAGGCGGAGCAAGAAACCACCTGACAGGAGGGACATTTGGTTTGAAGGGTTTTTAAGACTGTGTGGGGAAGGAGAAAGGGGTGTTTCCTTCTGGGATGTCAGCTGAGCAGGAAAGTCAGCTGGATGCTTTTTCTGCCTCTCTGAATTAGTGGGCTTTTACCTCAGCATCTGGCTGAGTCCTTATGGGTAAAATTGAATGTTTGGGACTTAAACATACACACACACCATACATACACACAATAACAATAATAAAATTAAAATAAGCAGGGCCTGAGAGATGTCTCAACAATTAAGAGCATTGGCTGTTCTCTCAGAAGACCCAGGTTCAAATCCCAGCACCCACCTGGCTGTTCACAACTTCCTGAAACTCCAGCTCCAGAGGACCTAATGCCTTCTTCTGGCCTCATCTATAATACACAGACAGATAGATGGACACACACACACACACACAAGTAAAAATACAATAAATCTTGAAATAAATGCAGGGGAGTGGTGGCGCACGCCTTTAATCCCAGCACTCAGGAAGCAAAGACAGGAGGATTACTGTGAGTTCAAAGTCAGCCTGGTCTACAAATCAAGTTCCAGGACAGCCAGGGTGTTACACAGAGAAACCTTTTCTCAATAAATAACAAATCAAATCAAAACAAAACAAAACAAAACAACTAGATGAGTCTCTTCTACTTTAAAGTCTGAATCGGAAAATGCAAAGACGGGATTGGAGAGATGGTTCAGTGGTTAAGAGCACTGGCTGTTCTTCCAGAAGATCCTGGTTCAGTTCCCAGCACCCACATGGCAGCTCATAACTGTCTAAATCCAGTTGTGAGAGTTGTGTCACAACCTAACGCAGACATACATGCAGGCAAAACATCAAAGCCCATAAAATAAACTATTTTTAAAAAAATTTTTATTTTGGTTTTTCAAGACAGGGTTTCTCTGTGCAGCCTTGGCTGTCCTGGACTCACTTTGTAGACCAGGCTGGCCTCAAACTCACAGAGATCCACCTGCCTCTGCCTCGCAAGTGCTGGGATTAAAGGCGTGCGCCACCACATCCACTCACCCCCCAAATTTTTTTTTAATGCAAGGGCCAAGTGAAACAAGTAACTGACTCATTTCATTTTAGAGGAACATTTGTCAAGTGTGTGAAGAGAAAGAAGAAGAGAAGGCCTGGAGAGATGGCTCATCGGCTAAGAGCACTATCTGCTCTTCTAGAGGTCCTGAGTTCAATTCCCAGCAACCACATGGTGGCTCATGACCATCTATGGGATCTGATGCCCTCTTCTGGCCTGCAGATAGAGCACTCATACACATTAAAAAACAAAACAACAAAAAGGGGGGAGGGAAACACTAGTTTTTATTAACCTTTTTCATCGGTCCTTTGAAGGAAACATGTCGACCTAAAAGCAAATCTGAAGCTATTTTCTTGTTGCCATTTGTTGTTGAGAACAGTCTCACTGTTTGCACCTGCTGGCCTGGAGCTTACTATGTAGCCAAGGCTGACCTTGACACTCTGGATCCTCCTGCCTCTGCCTCCACAGCACTGATAGGAAGGGTGTGCCAGCATTTTCAGCTTCTATAGATGTTTGTAGAGCAAATGTCTTATTGTTCTGTTTGGGGTTTGCCTTGGCTTTTCAGACAGGCTCTCACCATGTAGCCATGGGTGGTCTAATTTTGCTACGTAGACCAGGGTGACTTAAACGTAGAGAGCTGTTTGTTTCTGCCTCCTGAGTGCTGGGATTTAAAGTGAGTGCTCCTACACCTGACCCGCACCACTGTTCTTTGTCACAAATACACTTCTTGTCTTACTTGCTGCTGTTTGTGAGACAGGAGGGACAGACTACCTTCTGGATGGATCTCAGATCACTCAGTATCAGAGGTTGAAGAACCAATCTACGGCCAAGAGAAAGGTGTGAGCCACCTCGTGAAACTGCATCTAGATGTCTTCAGAACAGCCAGATGTTTTTTAGACCTTACAGTTCTAACAAGTTCGTCGTCATGTGTGGGTGGGGCCTCTCACATTCTCTAAGGCGACAACTGAAACGGTAAAGGAATGAGCCGCAGGCTTGTAGGAGGAGGGCCTGAGTCAGGATGCCAGCTGTCACATTCCAACCTGACAAGCTGCCTCACTGAGAAGCTCCAGTCTCCTCATCTGGTAAACAGAAAGGATCTTAAACTCATCACAGGTGAGGCTGAGGCAAGCTCCTCTTGAGTATATAATTAGCCTGGGCTATAAAATGAGACCCAATCTAAAATACAAAAACAAACAACACACACACATACAAACATAAATACATCATGGAAGTATGTTGCTAAACAAGTTATTACATGCTGCTTGTGTTAACTAGCCCATGAAAATGCAAACCAGGTTTCTCGGTAAGCCCTAACTTCATAAAAATAAATTCCTTTTGTTTTGTGTTGTATTGCTTTTGAGACAAGGTCTCACAGCTAAGCTGGTCTCCAAGTTACTGTGTAGCCAACAATGACCTTGAACTCCTGATTCTTTTGCCTCCATCTTGAGGGATAGAATTTGGAGTATGTGCTACCATATCCAGTTATAAGAAAATATCTCTAGATGTACTGGTGCTAGATCTCAAGTAATGTACATTTGGGAACCAAGGAACCAAAGCCGAAGTCAAATAAAAGAGAGGCGGAGTTGGAGGGAGGGAGGGAGAAAGGATGGCTCACCAATTAAAAGCACATATTGCTCTTGCAGAGAGGACCCAGGTTTGGTTCCCAGCACCTGTGTTGGATAGCTCATAACAACCCTTAATTTCAGCCTCATGGGATCCAGTGCCCTCTTCTGGCCTCTGTGGGCACACTTATACATAAGTAAAATCATCATCATCATCATCATCATCATCACCACCATCATCATAGTAATTGTAATTACAATAAAAGGCCTGAATTTACAAAGAAAAGGTAGTTGAATCTTGCCCTTGGTGTCCTGGTGGGTCACAGTAGGACCACAGCAGAGCACATAAAGACACCATTCCTCTCTTTGGCAAGCTTAGCCAGGACACGTGCTCAGTGAAGGCAATACCTGTCGTAGGAACTGTGTGGATGGGCCCTGGGTGAGGGAAAGAGCACATTGACTTCAAGCCTTAGTCCAGCAGGAAGGTTCCATGGGGGAAGGTGCCTGCTCTCAAGCCTGAAGACCAGAGCGCAAGTTCCAGAACCCACACAGCGGAAGGTGAGAACAGACTCCTGCAAGCTGTCCTCAGATCTCTACAAGTGCACCCCACCACCACCAATAAATAAAACAAATTAAGGGAAAAAAAAAAAAGGATTTTCAAGGCTTCAGCAGCTGCTTGGATTAAGGAAGGATGAAAACAAGAAAGGGCAAGGAATGTAGGTGACTCTTAAGTATTCTCTCCTCAAGAACAATTGAGCCATCACAGGCGGTATCCCACAGGCTCTAGCGTAGGGTGTGTCTGGCCTCTGCCACCTCTCACCCCCTTCCAGGAGGTAATACTCAAACTTATACTGTGGAGCTTGGCTGGAGAAAACCTAAGTTCTTAAAATGTACTGTTTATGGGATTTCAGGAGGTCACAGTTAGAAAAAGCCAGCAGAAAAAATAAATAAAGCAAGACACTGAGAGCAAAATTAGCAAAGTGCTCTCAATTTTCCTTTTACATTTATTTAGTGTGAGTGTGTGTGTGTGTGTGTGTGTGTGTGTGTGCGCACACACACACATGCCACAACACTTATGCACAGATCAATAGACAACTTGGAAGAGTTGGTTTTCTCCTTCCACCATGTGGATTACAGGGAGTGTCAGGCCTGGTAGCAAGTGCCCTTACCCTCTGAGCCATCTTACCCACTCAGGAAAAAAAACTCTCAAACAAACAAGCAAAAAGATTCAATTGAAAAAATGTTTATGAGTGTTTTGCTTGCATGAATGCCTGTGCACCACAAGTGCATAGTGTCCCAAGAGGCCAGAAGAGGTCACAGAGTCCCCTGAAACTGTAACTACAGATGGCTACAAGCTGCCCTGAGGTGCTGGGGTCCTCTTAACCTCTCCAGCCCAGGAAAAAAAAAAATTTTTATGGGCTCTAATAGTGGGAGCACTACCGACCAACAAAAGGGAACTGGAACAAAATCCACAGGACTCATAATCAATGGTGAATGCATTTTACAAAACAGAAAGTTTAGTGAAAACTAAGTAGAGCACTTCTCTGTTTATAGTTAAAGCCTTTTAATCTCTCCCATATAACAGTGAAAGAATTAAAAATTAGACAAAAGTGTTTGGTGGGTTTGAGTTGATGGGCCAGGCAAGCTTCTTTTCCCTGGCCTCGCGGTCAAAGGAGTCATAGACGGAGTCTTTGGCTATCGTCCTGCCCATGGGAGGGATTTCCGAGATGCCAACATAGTTTCTTTTGGCCATTCTTGAGCTGGTTGTGATGGTGTAGGCATTGCTGCGGTAGCATCTCATGGAGGACATGCAGAAGGTCTCCTTCATCCCTCTCCGGAAGTTGGCGTTATAAATAGAGTACAGAGTGGGTTTCGAGGCTGAAGAGCTGAAAGATACCCAGGTGACTGCTGTGAAGACAAGAGAGCTCTTCTTGTAGTCTTGCTCCAGGGGATGCCAGAGCTGAGCCACGTGGAAAGGCAGCCAGGAGAGCAGGAATACCAAGTTCAGGAGCAGAAACATCTTGACTGTTTTCACCTTTGTCCTGGGGACAATGTTCATCGTCCTCCTCAGGGTCCGCCCATCAGTGCCTATTCTCCAGATATACTTTACGACCTTCTGGTAAAATAAGATTATGAGGACGGAGGGAATCACAAAGCCCACCAAGAAGTGGATGACAGTGTAGGCAGTTCCCTCCCAGGAGGGTGGGAGGAAGTAGTTACAGTGGCTGTCCCAGTTGGAGCCGTAGAAAAAGAAGACGGGCGTCACAAAGGCCGCGTCCAAGACCCAGGAGGCCGCGATCATTTTCTTGGCCTTTTCTCGGGACACCTTGAAGCTCAGTGGGTAGACGATGGTGTAGAAGCGGTCTATGCAGATCGAGAGGAGCACGTAGATCTGCACGCCTGGAGTGAGGTACTGGAAGTAGCGTACAACCTTGCACATGGCACTGCCGAGGGTCCACCTCCCGGTGGTGAACTGCAGCACAACAAACGGTGTGCTGGCCACGCTGATGAGGAGGTCGGCACATGCCATGGAGACCACAAAGTAGTTGGTGGTGGACTGAGTCCTCCGGCTCCTGTGGATGACCAGACACACCAGGGAGTTGCCAAAGATCGAGAACAACCACAAGGCGCCAAAGAAAATGCTGGCTGTGGCTACCTCTCCAGGGTTTAGCCCGTACGGAAGGTCTGTCCTGTTGCTCATCCAGCTGTGCTCCTCGTGGAATTCCATGCAGCTGTGGTTCTGAAGGGGCACCAGCAGGGTAGCAGGAACCACAGGCGGCTGGTCGTTATCCATTCTGTGAGCAAAAACCATAGTCACTCTTTCCCTCTTAGTTCTAGATAAGACAAGAAGAACAAGGCCCCTGTTAAAGCGATATCAGGAAAGCTGGCTACCAACAGGACAATCCTTTTTACCACACGCGCTCACCCTACTGTGTTTCATAAAGCCCTTTCCATCCAAGGGCGTCACGCGCTTGACCACACTCACCCTCCAAAACATTCCTTCCTCCCCTCTTCTGTTAGTCTTTCTTCTCCCAGACAACCTTGCTTCTACTTCATGTCTCTCCCTCACACATACACACGTGTGTACACACACACACACACACACACACACAACCACATTACAGACCAATGGTTTTATGTATCTATTCCAAACCTAGGCTCCAGAGATGAGAGAAAGTAGTGATACTTGTGTGGGACCTCACTGCCATCCACTCTCCTGTAAGTGGTATCATTTCATTCTTTATGGCTGGACAGAACTCCACTGTACGTACACATATGCATGTGTGTATGGATGATTCACACTAGCCTTATTCATGTGTTGGCAGACATTTAGGCTGTGGTAAGTTGTGCTGGTGGGTGTGCTGGGATCTCTGTGACACACCAACTTAGAGTCCTTTGTGTGTAGTACCCAGGAGTGGTAAAAACACTATCCATTTTATTTGACACTTAACTTGGTGGTCAATATTAGGACTTGTGCCCTGCAAAGAAAACATTGCCACTGGGCTGAGTGGAGAACTGAGTGGAGTGCCAGGACAGCCAAATCTACGACATAGTGAGTTCCAGACCAGCCAGGGTGATGTAGAGACCCTGTCTCAACAAAGGAGAAAGGAAGGAAGGAAATAAGAAAGGAAAGAAACCCCAGAAAGACCAGAGAGAAAAGATTCTCACTAAAAGAGCACAGAGAGGGCTGGAGAGATGGCTCAGAGGTTAAGAGCACTGGCTGCTCTTCCAAAGGTCCTGAGTTCAATTCCCAGCAACCATATGGTGGCTCACAGCCACCTATAATGAGATCTGGTACCTTCTTCTGGCATGCAGGCATACATGCAGGCAGAACACTGTATACATAATAAATAAATAAAGAACACAGAGAAAGCCAGGCTCATGGTGGTGGCTCATGCCTTTAATCCCAGCACTCGGGAGGCAGAGGCAGGCGGATCGCTGTGAGTTCAAGACCAGCCTGCTCTACAGAGCAAGTCCAGGACGCCACAGAGAAACCCTGTCTTGAAAAACAAACAAACAAAAAAGAACACAGAGAATAAACTTAGAAAAAATAAACTTAGAGGGCACTCTTCTGGGCTGGTTCCTTTTGAGGCCCCTTTCTCCTTAGAGACGTAGCTTCTTTCAAACTATACTCCCTGAAGTACTTTTGTTTGTGTGTGTGGTAATCATTTGTCTGTGTGTAGACATCAGAGCAGCCACTGTCCACTGTACTGCTTTTTACATAAATGTGGGTATGGATAAGTTGTAACATCCACACTTTTTTTTTTTTTTGGTTTTTTTTTTTTTTTGGTTTTTTTTTGTTAGGGTTTTTTTTTGTTGCCTTGGCTGTCCTGGACTCGATTTGTAGGCCAGGCTGGCCTCGAACTCACAGCGACCCACCAGTCTCTGCCTCCCAAGTGCTGGGATTAAAGGCGTGCGCCACCGCCGCCCGGCCCACATTATATTTTTTAAAGATTTATTTTATGTATGATGCTTTCCCTACTTGTATGTATGTGCACTGTGTGCATGCCTGATACCTTTAGCAGTCAGAAGATCATCAGATGCCCTAGAGTTACAGGCAGTTATAAGCCACAATGTGGGTGCTGGGAACCAAAGCTGGGGTGTCTGCATGAGCAACAAATGCTCCTCACTGGGGAGGCACCTCTTCAGCCCCTCCCTCCGCTGTATTTTCTGACACAGGGTCTCAGGCTAGCTAGCACCTCCTAAGGGTTCTGTCTCTGCTCTGTACCAGGGAGATACAGGACCACTCAGCAGTGTCCAGCTTTTAAAGTGGGGTCTAGGAGATCAAGTCAGGGTCTCACACTTGCTCGTACCTCACTGACTGAGCCATCTTCCCAGCCCCTAAAGCACATGTTTCCTAAGTGCTTTGCAAACACACAGACCTAAGACTTTGCCATAGTTACAATAAGAGGCTGTATTTTCTGCATTCGTGGACTGAAATGTGATTGAATAGGGGATTAGTTTGTCCAGAATTGCCATCTTGCCTTATTGATTCAGTACTTAATCCCTCACTAAGCTTTCCAAGTTTGTTTTGCTCTCACTTAGCAATACACTAGAATTTCCCAGAGACCCCTAAAATATGCTGATGCCTGGGTCCCATCCCCCATCCTTGGGATTCTAATTTAATGAGTCTGGACAATACAAGGAAGCAGTATATGTCAGAGTTCCCCAGGTGAGCCTACTGTTCAGCCATGATTAAGGGACACAGCTTCAGATGGCTTTCCATGCTTTGGTCTTCCACTGCATTATGAGTTCTGGAGAAGGTGTTATTCTTTGCTCAGTGCCCCACAGTCTAACTGAAGAACTCTGCATTAACAATTGCTTGTTAAATATTAACTAAGTCAGATCCATAAGGACAGAGAACTACAAACTCCTCCTGCCCATGGCCCTGCTAGACTTCATGATGATCCTCAGGGGGCAGGACACTGGTGACTGCAGAAACAAAAGAAAACATGGCTGCTGAGAAGAGGGGGCAGGTGACATTGAAGTCACTCAGTTCCACTGCTACACTGAGGCCGAGGAAAGGAAGTTTAAGAGACCTCAGACAGCTCTACTGAACCTGGGGAAGCCTGCCACCAGTCATTCCGCAGTCCCAGAGTAAGAGTTCTCAAAGGCTCCTGTAAGCTTGGAAATGACTGTTTCTCAGGGAATGTTTCTGAAATGAAAGGGCTCCTTAATTGGTAACTATGAAACCTATACACGGTAATTTTAGCAGTGACAGATACAAAAAGGTACAATGTATCTTTGCTGTTCTGCTGGGAGAGTCTCCCCTGTCATGCTGGGGGCTGACTGAACCTAGGCGCTAGTGTGCACTGGGCAAAGGCTCTTCCTACCATGGGACATCCTTAAATGGGCCTCCCAAAAGATCACGTCTCTGGAAAACAAAACAAACCCATGCTTGATTTTGCTGTTTACTATCTGAGTAGCAGCAGACACTGTGAAGTTATATGTTAACTTGTACATTCCTGTCTAGCTCAACAAATAACCCCAAAGGTTAGGCACTTGTGGCCTTGTAGGAAATTAACCAGTCGTGTCTAAGCAGTTGACACTGTTTAAACACAAACTCTTTTTTTTTTAATGCCTCTAAATCTGTATTCATTCCTTCAAGGCTCTTGTAGCACCTTTATCTCCGCGTCTCCTTCAATAGTAGGTGACTCAACCTTTTTTTCATGTTCGCCCTGCTTATGTTAGTTACACATTTAACTTTTTGAAACTCACATGTGGTGGATGGATAAAGAAAAGATTGGAAGCTAATGAGATGAGAAGGAGCATAAAGAATAGAGGGATTGTTGGATGTGATGACACATGCCTTTTATCTCAGCACTAGGGAAGCAGAGGCAAGTGAACAAGGCCAGGCAGAGCTGCATAGTGAGGCCTTGTCAATAGAAAACCAAACAGTAAAACCAGAGGGGCAGTGATGTGCCCTACAGGGGATGACCCCAGCTAAGCTGATCAATGCCTAGTTTGTTTCTCCTTGAGTGTAACATCACAACTAGGAGGTCTTAAAACTCTGTAAGAGCGAGCTAGAAAAGCATCAGTGGATAAAGTGCTAGCCACAGTCGTATCAAAGAGTAGCTTTGGAGCCCCAGAACCCACATAAAATCTGGGTGGGCACAAAGGCCTGACTCTAAGCCCAGCACTTGGGAGGCTGAAGCCAACCTGGATGACATAGTGAGATTCTGTCTTCAAAATCATTTACATTTCCTCTAAAAAGAAAACGCAATCTTGGCTTAGGATTTTCAAAATGCTAGTTTTTTAAAAAAAAAAAAAAAAAAAAAAATTCAGTTGAAATAATCTGTAGAATGGTAATATGAACTGCTACAACTAAGGTCATGTTAGAGCGCAGCAGTAATTCAATCGCAATGGGACTGTGACAACATTAATGCTGCCCACAGTTAACACTTCCTATGGTCAAGGATGGCCTTTGTGAAACCCTCCAAGGCAGATGAGATTATTAGCCTGTTTTACACTTGAAACAAGCTTCAAACTTTCCCGTAGGTCATTCATTTGGAAATGGTGGTCAGTTCCACTCTTCACTCCAGACTGGCTCAGGGAGACCACAAGGGGCTTGATCTGAATCCAAAGGGTCATACAGGCTGTACTTGAGGTCTTTCTGGACTCCTCATCCAAAAGTAGAAATATAAAGTCATTTCCCAAGCCAGGTGTGGTGGCACACACCTGTAATCCCAGCACTCGGGAGGCAGAGGCAGAGGCAGACAGATTACTGTGAGTTCGAGGCCAGCTTGGTCTACAAAGCAAGTCCAGGACAGCCAAGGCCACACAGAGAGACCCTGTCACGGAAAAAAAAAAAAAAAAAGAGGTTATTTCCCATAGCCTATTGCCTATGCACAAATGCATACGCTCAACTTGAGAGCTCTGAAATTTGTGATCTGTCCATCCCTAGCTGAGAAGCTATTGACAGTTGATGGTTGCTAAGGGAGGCAGTCAGTTTTCTTTAAGGGTGTGATCCCTGGTAGATTGACAAGCGCCACTGGATGGCCCTACAACCATACATACACTCTAGAGGCAGAGGCAGGTGGGTCTCTATAAGTCCAAAGGCCTGCCTGGCTACATATAAGACCCTATCTCAAAAACAAAATGCATAAAAACATAATTTTGAAAGGCAGGGGTGAAGGAGGAAATCTGACAGGAGTTAGACATGGGAGTTTGGGCCAGATATGATCAAAATATATGGTATGCATGTATGAAATTTTCAAAGAACATTATATATTTTAAAGGACAAATGTGACATGGCAAGTTTTTTCAGAATCACAGCCACCAAGTACCCATTGGAAACAGCAGCAGACAGCCTGGTCTAGAGATACCGGCTTAAGCACAAAGAACTGCAGCTTTGCAAATTCAGTATGGCATGAGTATCTTGCTTTCTAAAGACTAGACATGGGTTTGAAAATATAGAGAGGGAAAACTCAGTCTCTGCTTTTAAGTTTGCATCATTTTAGAAAATACTGTGGTGGGACTGGAGACATGGCTCAGTGTTAAGAGCACTTTCTGCTCTTGGAGAGACACATGGTTTGGTTCCCAGTACCTACATGGCGGCCTACACTTACCTGTAACTCCAGTTCTAAGAAATATGAGCCCCTCTTCTGGCCTCATTGGGCACTGACACACACACACACACACACACACACACACACGGACAAAACAACCATACCTTTAAGATAAAAATACATATATCTTTGTTTTTTAAAGAAAGCACTATGTTGATGGTTTTTCCCTTTTCTTTAACCATTCCTTTTACTGCGGGCTTGCGTTGCCTGTACATAAAAAGAGAAATGCCTTTACCAACCGCAGCTAGTGAGCTCAGAATGCGCTCTCAGTTAACTGCACGCATTTCTCCCCAACTCTAGATTCAAGAACATCATATGTAATTAGTCAGCTACAATAGAAATATTCATACCACAGAAAAAGACAAAAATGATAAATGATTTTTCTTCTTCTTCTCTACAGAGCCAGTTACTGAATATCTATCAAGTACCATGCTTGGTAACTTGCCCTTAACTTACAGAAACTTGTGGGTGCTGTAACGCTTTCTTGCTTTCTGAGGTGAAGACACTGTGAAAAATGTTCTTTAGAATCTCTTGAGGTAGCCAACACATCTCATAGAAAATCAATGAGATTAATAAATGTTCTAAATGGTAATTAGGTACCAAAACCCTTCACAAAGGCCATTTATCCTTAACAAGTCAAACTGTAGGACTAAATCACCGGTGACAATCAAAACTAACCACCACATATATTCTAAACACCAGACAAGGTCTGTATGCTTGACATGATCTTAGGTGACCAGGAAGGCTTGTATCCCTCCAGGCTCTCTCATAACTGCAGCATCATTCTTTTAGTCACGGTCTCCCATAATTGTGATGGCACATACCTGTATTCCCAGCACTTTGGAAGTGAGAGGACCACTGAGAGCTGAAGGCCAGCCTGGTCTACATAGCAAGCTGCAGGCCATGCAGGTTCAGACTGTCTCAAAAGACATAGAAAAGGCCAGTGGTTCTCAGTAGGCACTAGCCGTGCAAGTGAGAAGCTGAGTCAGATTCCTGGGACCTACACAGACAGAGGAACAGCTCCTGAAAGTTCCCTCTGACTTGCACACGCACACTATGGAATGCACACCCCCACACTAGCATACATCATACATAGCCATAGAGTAATAACTTTTTTTAATTTAAAGACATAAATACTTAAGCCGGCAGCGGTAGAGCACACCTTTAATCCCAGCACTTGAGAGGCGGAGGCAAGTGGATCCCTGTGATGCAAGTCCAGGACAGTCAGGGCTCCACAGAGAAACCTTGTCTCAGAAAAACCAAAAACCAAAAACCAACCAAACAAACAAAAAGACATAGATACTTCATTAAAATACATCTGCTTTTCTTTCTTTCTCTCTTTTTGCTTGGTTTGTTTTGTTTGTTTGTTTGTTTGGAGACAGGGTTTCTCTGTCCTAGTCTATCCTGGAACTTGCTCTGTAGACCAGGCTGGCCTCAAACTCAAGAGTTCCACCTGCCTCTGTCACCCGAGTGTTGGGATTAAAGGTGTATGCCACCACCGCCCAGCTAAAATGTAACTCTTAAAGAGCACTTAAAAAACAAAACAAAACATAGTCCTGACCTCTAGGACCTATTCAAGCAGCAAAGTCCATGGTTTAGTGAAAATGAATTCAGGTGTATACTGTAGCACTCTGGCCTCGGCAGGCTGGGCAGTGCTGCAGCACTGGTGTTTACAGGAGCCGGAGGAGAGCGCCTTGACAGTGACTGCCCAGAGCTCAGCCAAACTCCACAGTACTGAACCATAGGCCAGCGACTCAGGATGAGGCACATGGACCTACCTGTGGCCCAAGACACTGAGGGAAGGACATCTCTTTTTCAGGAGCCTCAAGATGAACAATGCACCAACTGTGTATGTACTTCAGGCAGATCTGGATTGCCCTCTAGTGCTAAAACTGTGGCAACATACAAAACCATAGACTTGCGTGAACCCACACTTAGGACGCCATCTAGTGCTGAAACAGCAGAGCACCCACAGGCATACAGGCTTGTCTGAACTGTAATGACAAACTAAGAACCATGCCAGAGCGTGAAGCCAGGGACAGAGAGCTAAGCTTTCAATGTGCAGCGCACGTGAACTGTCTTTTCAAAAATATGGTGCTGGGAAACGGGATTATCTCTCTGCAAGAAAAAGGATAAAATTAAATTCCCATTTCTTGGCAGGTATAAAAAGCAACTCAAAATGGGTGAAAGGTTTGAATGCTAGATCTGAAACTGCGAAACTACTAGAAGGAAACAGGGGAAGGCCTGAGGACACTGGGACTGGCAGGTAAAGTCCACAGAGCCTACAGTCACCTGACAAGGGAGTTTCAGTTGAGGGGAATGCTCAGCTCAGACTGGCCTGTGGGCATGGCCATGGGACTGACTGTCTTGATTATTAATTGAGGTGGGGGGTGGGGGCGAGCTCACTGTGGGAAGCACCATTCCTTGGGCAGGTCTTCCTGGGCTGTACGAGAAAGCTAGCCAGTAAGCAGTCTTCCCCTTTAAATGCCTGCTTGAGCTTCTGCCCTGACTGTAACCTGAAGCTGAATTAAACCTTTCCTCCCCTAAACTATGTTTGATCAGAAGAGTAAGGAAGACCAGGAAAGATGGGATGCTGATGATATAGAAAACAAAAGCAAAATTAGACACACGGACGGGGGCTGGAGAGATGGCTCAGCAGTCAAAGAATGCTTGCTGCACGCCTACTGCTCTTGCAGACCAGAGTTCTGTTCTCAGTACACATGTCTGGCAGTTCACAATTACCTGTAACTCTAGCTACAGGGGGTCAGACAGACACCCTCTTCTGGCCATGATGGGCACCTGCATGCACAGGCACATACACATACAGACAGAAGTAAAAAGAAAATAATCTTTAAAAGAGAAAAAGAAAAGAAAAACCTGAGAGCCCTTCGACTCACAAGGCTCTGCTAGACAGACGTGTACGGAAGGTAGCGGGTTAGAAGCTGACTTGCGATGCAGTGCAGAGGAGTCAGGACAAAAACTGATCCCAGCTGGGCGTGGTGGCGGCTCATGCCTTTAATCCCAGCACTCGGGAGGCAGAGGCAGGCGGATCGCTGTGAGTTCGAGGCCAGCCTGGTCTACAGAGTGAGTCCAGGACAGAAACCCTGTCCACCACCACCCCCAACACACACACACACAAAAGTTGATCCCAAAGAAGAAAGCACTGGGAGTTCACAAAGAGCATGCTAGGCCAGCTGAACAGTTTGGAGAAATCAAAGAGAAACTCAGCACAAAGAACAGAGCTGCTGCAAGGACCTGAGGACTGATAGTCAAGGGAGGAAGCAGGAACCAACCTGCCACTGCCACCAGATACGAGACATCAGGACTGGGGAGAGGAAGGGGTGCTTGGGCAGTGGACCCTACAGGGGGAGGTAACTGCCCTGGGTGGTTAGGTGCTGACCTCAAGAATCACTATAAAGTTTGACAGCCCTGAGTCCAAGGTCAGTTTGTGGGTTGTTTCTATCTGTCATGAGGATCACTGCTGTAGAGCCCAGGAAGCCTGCCGCTCCAGTACATCATGTCCGCAGCCTCACCCCTGCAGATCTCTGCGCTGTGCTTGCCTCCCCTACACCTGCCAGCTTGAGCAACGGCCACCAAAGGCTCTACACACTGGAGACTCTCAAGGGGGCAGAGCGCCTGCCCAGACAAGGCTGCAAAGCTAACTATAGTAACAAAGGTTCCTGGGGTGCAGCAAAGGAAACTACTAAAGTGGAGACAGCTGACACCTGTCCAGCACAGGCAACACCTGCCCCTGCTTCATCCACCTGACAGACCCAGAAAGAAGCTGTCCCAGAACTGTCTTTCCCCCTGTATTTCTGTTTTCCTCTTTTTTTTTTCTTTTTTTCTGTATAGCTCACGTTGTTTTTGCTCTGTCTAACTTTTTATGTGTACACATATGTGTGCATGTGTGCATGTGTGTATGGAGGCAGGACAATCTCAGGTTCTTTCTCAGGAATGCTGTCTATCTCCTTTGTGACAGTGTCTGTCATTGGCCCAAAGCTCATTAATTAGCTAAAAAATGGCTGGTCAGCAAGTCCCAGGGATCCTCCTGCCTCCAGCTCCCAGCTCGGGGGATTAGTCCACAACATCCAGCATTCGTACCACGCCCAGCACATCACACAGGTGCTAGGGAGTCACGTCAGGTCCTCCTGCTCACAAAACAAGTGCTTTACCTGACTGAGACCCTGAGATCCCTGAGCTTCTTCATTTTACTATTTTTTATGTTTTTGTAATTTGTTATTGAGACAAGTGTTCACAGCCCAAGTTGGTCTCAAATTTGAAATGTAGCCTTGGATGACCCTAAACTATTCTGAGATTACAAGTACGCACTCAAGTTTGGCTTTTTCAAAAGTCTGTTTTTTCCTTTCACTGTGTAGGGCCCAGTGATCCAACTCTGGTTGTTAAGCCTGGCAGCAAGCACCTTTTCTGGCTGGGCTACCTCGCTGGTGCATTTTAGATATGAAGAGCTTACAGAGGCCAGGGACTGCACTGCAGCTCAGGACCAGTAGTTCTCAGGTGGAAACTTCACCTCCCAGGAGACATATGGCAACGTCTACAAACACTAGGTTCAAAGGTTACTGGTTATCTGGTAGGTAGAATCCAAGGATGTTGCTAAGCATTCTACAACAAACATCAAAGAATTATCTGCCCCAGATGCTAACTGTGGTGAGAAAAACTGCTCCAGGGCTAGATTGTCTGGGTTTCAACTCATAATCTGTTACGTTAATTATCTTTGTGATTACTGTTCTCATCAATAAAATTACCGTATCCACCTGACTTACTGTCGGAATTAAGTATATGAGAAAGGGGCTAAGCCAGGTGTGGCGTTGCACGCATGTAATTCCAGTACTTGGGAGGTAGAGGCAGGAGGCTAAGGAGTTCATCTCTAACTCCTTTAGCCATTTTCTGGCTTCCAATGGCACACACACAAAAATTAAAGTTAAAAAAATAACAACAACAAAGAAAGGTGCTAAGACAATACCTAGAACAAAGCAAGATCCCAACAAATATCTGCTTTTAGTGAGACAAATTGAAAAATAGTAAGAAATACATAAGGATTTTAACAGATGCTCTTGCTTACAATGCTGTATTTTCCAAATTTACTTAAAAAAAAAAAAAAAAAAAAAAAAAAAAAAGGTACCGGGGCCAGAGAGATGGCTCAGAGGTTAAGGGCACTGACTGCTCTTCCAGAGGACTCGAGTTCAAATCCCAGCACCCATGTGGCAGCTCACAATTATCTGTAACTCCAAGATCTGACACTCTCACACAGACGTGCAGGCAGGCAAAACAGCAATACACATAAAATAAAAAATTGTAAAGTATAGTATTAACTGCATGTGTGCCTGTCCATTACTGCATGGCTAGTTACCTCAGAGTCCACTAGAAGGCATCAGATCATCTGAAACTGGAGTTACAGATGGTTGTGAGGCACCATGAAGGTGTTGGGAATTGAACCTGGGTCCTGTAGAAGAGCAGCAAGTGCTCTTAACCAATGAGCCATCTCTCCAGTCCCTGGCTTTCCAATTTTTGAGAGCTGTTTTTATTAGTCTGACACCCAAATACATTCTTTTTAAGGTACAGAGGAAAGAACATTATTGACAATATGCTAGGATCTAATTTAATGGTAGCTAGCAGTTTGACTTTAGAGAGATTAGCTAATCTCTGAGCTGTAGTTTCCTCACTAGAAAACAGGGCTGATAATGTATATACAAATTGCTACAGAGATTAAATATGACAGCTGTTACATAAGAGACTCCAGGAGAGGCCTCTTTAAAATTTCTGCCAAGGGGAAGTGACATTACAAACAGAAATATAACTTTCCTTCTGCTTTTAATCTATCCCCTTAAAGAATTCAACTCCAGGGTGCTGGAGAGATGGCTTGCTCTTCCAAAGGTCCTGAGTTCAATACCCAGGAACCACACGGTGGCTCACAACCATCTATAATGAGATCTGGTGCCCTCTTCTGGTGTAGATCCTGGCAAAACACTGTATACTTCAATAAATAAATAAACCTTAAAAAAAAAAAAAAAAAAGAGAGAAAAAGAAAGAATTGAATTCCATTTCCTCCCACCTTTTGCAATGGCTCACATAGGACATCCCACCCACACCTTGGTCCTTGGCTCTATTCCCTGCCCTTTTGATATAAAGGCCCTAGGGAGAGCCTGCTCTACAAGGTGGGACCCAGCCATCGCTTTCTCTGATTCTGCACCTAGGTTTGCTGCTCACCTCCTCATAGATCTTTCACACTTACCTTCCAAATTAAAACCACACAGTCCTGTTAGGTCTTCTATTCAGGAAGCTCAGTGGGATGCTCCTTTCAGATTCAAGCTTCAAGCCGGGCAGGTGGAAAGCCCCAGCCAGGCCTCAGCTGTGCTGCCCTATGTATGTGACTCAGCAAGCACCACAGCAGCTCTACCAAAAGGCTGCTGTTCCTGCTGTGTACCAAACTTAGCAGATCACACTGGAGGGAAGGAGGCTCTGTAGTCATCTTACTCATAAGCTTCGCCTTTCTGTCTCTAATTAGATTAAAAAATAATAAAGACTATATATGTGTCTGATCATGAGCTTGCAAACTTGAGTTCAAATCCTAACAAAGCTTTCAAACTGTGCCCTGGCAGGGCCGGGGATGTAGCCTGCTGGCACACACGAGGCTCTAGGTTTGGCCATAATGTTGCAGAGGGAAAAAATGCCTTGAGACAGTTTTTCATTCAGGTCCTGACTGACACATTTTGGCTCCAGCTTGCGCTGACAGGGTCCCTAGGGAAGGGTCCATTCAGTTGTGACATGTCTTTGAGCAGTGCTCTGGCAACTGGGTGCCAGACCAGATAAAAGAATGCATGGAAGCCAGGTGTGGTAGTGCACGCCTGTCATCCCAGCACTCGGTAGGCAGAGGCAGTCGGAGCTCTGTGAATTCGAGGCCGGCCTGGTCTACAAAGCGAGTCCAGGACAGCCAGGACTACACGGAGAAACCTTGTCTCAAAAAAACAAAACAAAACAACAAAACAAAAAAGAATGCATGGGGGCAGAATCACTGGAGACGTTCACTCTCGACCTGAGGTGAACTGTTTCATGGCAGGAAGAAGTGTTAAACAAAACATCTGAGCAAAGTGAGAGACTGCTGGGATTGTTCCTGTCTATCTCTCCACAAAACACCATGAGGATGTCACCTTATGTAAAAGTGAAGAGATGAGGAGGAGCAGTGATGCCCAGGGAAGAATCTATGGATACTGCTGAGCTCTGGTTCAAGATGAGCCTGGCTAACATACATAAACTCCAAGCGTAGGTTTGACACGGCCAGGTTCTTACTGTATACTTGATGCTTCATTATAACATATGCAAATAAACAGACTCAGAGCTGAGCTTGGTGTCCAGGGACTGGGAAGGGGAGGAGGCAAAGATGGTCGGGTCAAGGCCTGTGCCAGCTCCATGGCAAGTTTAAAGCCAAGCTAGTCTACACGAAGTCCTGTTCCAAGAACGAACTAAAGAAATTAGCAAATAAAAATAGACACAGCCCCCAAGATTGTCTCCGGGAAAATGCTGTTAAGAGTCTTGAGTCTTCCCACCGTGCATTCACATATGCGTACTGAGAGCTGACCACTCACTGGGCCACGTTTCAGATTACGTGTCTGGGGGAGACGTGTGTGTGTGTGTGTGTGTGTGTGTGTGTGTGTGTGTGTGTGTGTGACTGAGGGTACAACTACTCTACTAAGTACTTTGCAAACAGGAAAACACAATGTTTTGGGGGCGGGGGGAAGTTTGCAAATCTTTCCATGTTACATTTTAGACCCAGCAACTCCTCCAGTTTCCCACACCTTGTAGGAATGAAACCAGGCACTCTATCATCAAAGGCTAGAAAGAAACCCACACAGATCAAGGGGAAAGACCTTTTTTTTTTTTTTTTTAAGTTTTAGACAGAGGCTCACTCGGTAGCCCAGGCTGCCCTTGAACTTTTGGCTGTCCTCTTACTTGGATTTCTCAGTCCACACCTGGGATTGCAGAAACTGCCCACCACTCATGGTAAGAAAATCCTTTTATCCCAGAAATTCCTGTGTGTGTGTGTGTGTGTGTGTGTGTGTGTGTGTGTGTGTGTGTGTACACATGTGTACACATGCATGCTCACACCTGTGCAGGCCAGAAGTAAAAGATGACAAGACCTAGAGACCCTCCTGTCCCTGCCCCCCAATGCTAAGGTTACAGGTGCACACAGTCACACTCAACTTTTCTTTTAACCTCAGGGCAGACTATCAAAACTCAGATCCTCACATGTGCGTTCCATGGACTTTACACAGAGCCATCTCCCAAGCCACAGGAATCCCTAACTTTATATATATATATATGTATTAATATTTTTTAACCTTTAAAAAAATAAAATAAGGCCTGGCAGTGATGCCACGCACCTTTAATCCCAGCACTCAGAAGGCAGAGTCAGGTGGATTTTTGAGTTCAAGGCCAGCCTGGTCTACAGAATGAGTTCCAGGGCAACCAAGGCTACAGAGAGAAACCCTGTCTCGAAAAACAAACACACAAAACTCTAAAGTAATTTACATAAAGAGATCTTTGTTTTAAAAGCATGATATTACTTTAAAACAAAAAAACCATTCAGGCATCATAGTTAATATGCATAATTTTTAAAGTTTTTAATCTTTTTTTGAGACAGGTGTCTGACTCTGTAGCCCAGGCAGCACTCTTTCTTCCCAAATACTAATATTACAGTGTGAGCCATCATACCTGGCTTGATACATTTTTTTTTTTTTTTTTTTTTTTTTTTTTTGAGAATCAGATGAAAACAATATGATTAGGCTGGGTTTGCTACTAGGTCCCAAGGATGGAAGAATATTTCTAGGTTTGATTTAAAAAGTCAACCATAACATGATTCCAGGTTTATCCTTTTTCTGTTAGGCATCAGTGATTACCATAGTAAGACCTGTTTTACTATGAGATATCTATGCAGCACAAGAGGGAGAAAACAGGCAATTACTTACTGGTTATGGAGGGTACAGAACATGACTATGAGGATAATTCAAAATTAAGTATAGATTTCACTGGGGATCTGTTTTAGCCAGGCAAGCTGACTCAATCTTCTAGTAGCATCAGCTGAACAAAATTTGTAGCTCAAAGACTGCTGACATCATCTGACATAACACAAGGAGGCAAGCAGCACAGCTCAGTGATTAAGAACGGGGACTTTTAAGAGTCTTCGGATTCAATTCTTCTTCTATTATGTGTTACCTAAGTGACCCTAAGTGTTCCTGACCTGCTCTATGCCCGAGTTCATCTCTAAATTGTATTCTGTACGATTGCTTATGCCTGGAATGATGGCTTGCACACAGCAAGAACTTTCCCAAGTATCTGGTAAATGAAATTAAACGTGTATTTGCTAGCTCTTCTCTTTGTGCTAGGTGGAAATACTCAGAGAAACCAAGATGAGTGAATAGCAGATTGTAGCCTTTACGTTCGGCAGACTCCTGCAAGAGCTTCCCTGAGGCTTTCCGTAAGATGTAGAATTCTGTGCCAGTCTAGTGTCCTAATGGCTTGGGGATAATCACTGCTGCTCCTGGTACTGGGGACATCAGCAGAAGGGTGAGCTAGCAGCACAAAGGAATAGCAGGACTGCCCACTCAGGCTCCCTGAGCGACTGCCGGTAACCTCTGGGAACACTGGCACAGAGCAGCAGCTCAAAGGGATGAGGCAGGGTTTCTTATAGTGACAATGAAATCTCGCTCTTCTGAGTAATGACCCTCCCCCTCCAGGATTAAACAGGGATAAATCCTTTCATCAATGAGTTTATGGTTTTATTATCAATTACTATATACAATCTCCAGCCAATTCCCCCCCCCCCATAGGCGCTTACTCTGGAGAAGTATTTATTTTCCAGAACTACCTAGGCATCTTTTCTGGACCTGTAACAAATCTAACACACCTAACGAGCATCTAAGCCAGGACAAAAATCTACAAATTGCTTGGGGGGGGGGGGGAAGGACACAAGAGAAACAGACGGTATTGTTCTCTGAGCCACAGTTCAGCTAGGACAGAGGACCTCCAGCACATACCTTCATCAGGACTTGGTCTCAGAGACAGGCTCCGTGGGTCTTCTTGGTCAGGAGCAGCTGTCAGACACGACTTCAGAGGTTGCCACAAGCCACCGGGAAACCTTCGGAACACACTCATATCTGTTGTCTGCCTGCCCTCACAGCCTGCTTCCTGGTAGGAAGACAAGATGACGCTGTGCAGGGTTGACTGTTAAACCATCTTCCCACCCCCAGCCCCACTCTCAGTGCCCCTCCCTTCTCCTTTCCAAGGCTCTGGAATGTGTCACATGGGAAATGGATCATGTGGCTTGGGGGGAAAATGTGGCCATCTTTTCTCTCCCTTCCCCCCACTTCTCTTTTCAGGAGCAAAGCCACAGAAATCTCTGACCTGATTGGCTCTGATCTGAAAATCTCCATATGAAAAGAGCAAGATTCAGCTACACAGACCTACAGCCTTGCTCGGTTTCTTTTCTTTCTTTCTTTCTTTCTTTCTTTCTTTCTTTCTTTTTTCCAATCAGGTAATTTTATCCTGAACTTTCAGAATTGCTTCGTAGGGGAAGAAAATTATGCTTTCTCTCCAATGCCTCCTTCTCTTTCTATTATCAGCATCCGGATGTGGCAATGTGTTCCTTACTCTATCTCGGGGGGCACCCTTAGAGTGGTGTTCAGCACCACGGACAGCATTGCCTTCCTCCTGCACTCCTTAAAGCCATTTGTCTATTTCAGGTAAATAAAACTATTTTTAAAAGCTTTTCCCTGAAGTTTTGTACCTAAATATAAAGCACGCCATGTACTGGGGCTCTGACTTCCTCTATTGCCAGCTGACTTCACGTAGGAGAACAAATAACTTTTTAAGTTCACTATGTCTTTATCTGCTTTCTAGCCCCTATTCTGCAACCTACCATTACCCCTTAAATATACTCTTAGGGATTTCATTTCTTTTTTGGGGGGAGGGGGCTCAAGACATAGTTTACTATATGCTCCTACATCTCTACTTATGGGGAAATCCCCATCAACACACAGGAATGGTGGGGTGCACAGCCTAGATGTTTTTAGCTCTGTCAGTGGGCCTCAGGCAGAGTTGAACTGGAGGCAGGAGAGAAGCCTAGTTGCAGCTATTTTGTGCGGGTCTCTCCTGCTTTGCTGACGTCCTGGTTGCCATGGTGCTAGGTAACTGCTGAAGGGGACTATTGCTTTCAAAACCGGTCACCATGGGACCCTGCTGACTAAAGAAAGGGAAAAAGAACTGAATTGTTGCAGAGGGCTTTCAGTTAACATTTGCAGAAACAAATCTACCTTTAGGACTTCTTCCTGACTGGATCGCTGTGTGGCCCTACATGCTGCCAGGGTTCTAGAAACCCTTATTTTATACTAAGACAGTAAGTCCTCCCATCCCCCCACCCCCTTGCTTCTTTCTTTAAAAACCTTTCTCGAATGAACTGAGGGTACCAGCTCTGTAGAGCATATGAGGACTGCTTCCACAGAGCGCTGGGAAAAACACAAAAAAGGCATTTCTCTTTGAAACTAGATTATTTACCTTTTGGAAGCCGCTCATGGAACTCCTAACAGCATGCTGCAGAGATATCTAAGAAACATAGCTGTCTGGTGACCACGAGAACCAGCTTGCAAATGCCTTGTCATTTTATAGGAAAAATTAAAATATATGTGCAAACAGGCTGATAAATTTATTTTTTTAACCTAAATTCAGGTAATAATCAGAGGGCATTTGGATTATCCCAAATAAGGAATTTAAAGTAGCTTACTGGATGTGGAAAGGCCTTCCTGACTACTCAAGCTCATTCCCAGGATCAACGTGCTGAACCAACTCTACACATGCTATGTACACACACAGTGTGTGTGAGTGTGTGTGTGTGTGTGTGTGTACCAGAGGCTGATGTTGAATCTTCTCTGCAATTACTCCCTAATTATATTCTGAGACAGGGTCATGTCCTCATCAAACCTGGAGCTCACTGACTTGGCTAGGCCTGCAGCCACCTTCAGCTTTTGACTTGAGTACTAGAGACCAAAACTCATGTTCTCAAGCACTTGTACCAGCCAAGTCATCTCCCTAGCCCTGTGTTTTCTACTTTCATTTTATGAAAGGAACCAGGTTCATTCTTTTTTATATAAGACTCAGACTATCTTGCTATGTGGCCCAGGCTAGCCTCTAGCTTATACTCCTGATCCTGTCTCCTAGTACAGGTATATGGCCTGATGCCCAGTTGGAAACTCAGTTCTTAATTTTAACATTTGCTGCATTAAAAATAAGGGTTATCTACTTGTTTAGTTTTGTCTGGTTTAGGCTGTCCTCAAACTCATCATCATCCTATCAGCCTTCTAAATTGCTGGGATTACATCATTTGTTGCTGAGGTGGACTCGACTGTGTTTGGCCAGTCAGCAGGATGGAGACAGGGTTTGTCTGTGTAGCCCTGGCTGTCCTGGACTTTGTAGACCAGCCTGGCCTCAAGCTTACAGAGATCCACCTGTCTCTGCCTCCCAAGTGCTGGGATTAAAGGCGTGGGCCATCAGGCAATAGTCAGTACTTATAACAGCACCAAGAACAACTAAGCTGGGAGTGGTTCTACCAAACCTCTACCCATAGCATTTGGATGTCAGGAAGATAAGTCCAAGGCTAGCCTGGGCTACAAAGCAAGTCTCTATCTCAAAAAACAAACAAACAAACAAACAAAAAAGCCATCAAATGTGGCTTGGGTCTATTACTATCGCAGCACTTGGGAAGCTGATGCAAAAAGATCATTAAGTTTAAGGCCAACCTGGGCTACATACAAAGGTCTTATCATTAAAAACAAAACACTAGAGCTGGAGAGATGGCTCAAAGGTAAGGTCCTGAGTTCAATTCTCTGCAACCACATGGTGGCTCACAACCATTTATAATGAAACCTGGTGCCCTCTTCTGGCTTGCAGGTGTACACTCAGGTAAAACATTGTATACATAATAAATAAATCTTTAAAACAAAACAAAAACGAAGCACTATACTCACCCACTCTTACGTTAAAACTTCCAAGGGTATATTCATTGAACTTATGAACCTCTTGAGGACCAAACAAAAGTGAATAGCTTAAATAACTGGGTAACTAATCCTTTTAAGAGACAGGAGCAGGATGGCTTGCTTGTAAAGGTGCTTACCACCAAGCCTGACTGCCTGAGTTCAAGCCCCAGGACCCATGTGGTAGGAGAGAACTGATTTCCATAAGTTGCCCTCTGTAGAGGAATTTTTATTCAGAACATGGCTGCTCTGGCAAGAGATCACATCCATCTTCTAGGTCTGTGTAGCTAGACTACAAACACATCTTTAATGCAGGAGACAGAGGCAAGCAGATCTGAATTCAAAGCCAGCTTGGTATAGAGCAAGTCCAAGCATCTTTAATCTTTTTTTTTTTTAAAGATTTATTTATTATTATGTATACAGTGCTCTGCCTACATGTACATCTGCAGGCCAGAGGAGGGCACAGATCACATTAGAGATGGTTGTGGGCCACCATGTGGTTGCTGGGAATTGAACTCATGACCTCTGGAAGAGCAGTCGGTGCTCTTAACTGCTGAGCCATCTCTCCAGCCCCCGCATCTTTAATCTTTAAAGCCAAACAATAAAGGTAAAGACAGTTTGTAGAAGGAAGCACCCATGTTTGAAAGTGATGTCCAATTGAGTGCCAGAAAAGGTGAAAATCAGAGAAAGACTTGACAGATTAGGATATGCCCAACACACACACTCTCTCTCTGTTTCTCTCTCTCTCTCTCTCTCTCTCTCTCTCTCTCTCTCTCTCTCTCTC
>OU015745.1:13826387-13838891 GCA_907169655.1 Acomys percivali | reverse complement strand
CTCTCTCTCTCTCTCTCTCTCTCTCTCTCTCTCTCTCTCTCTCTCTCCTCAAACTTAACAGAAATCTGCCTGTGTCTGCCTCCCAAGTGCTGGGATTAAAGGTGTGCACTACCACTGCCCGGCGATATGCCCAACTCTCCCGAGGCGAGAAAGGAAAGGGAAGCTACTTAAGGGGCAGTACAATGAGGAGAGAGGAGGCAGTTTTACCTGGAGAGTTTTACAGAGAGGTTGAATGAGAGAACAAGCTAGACACAGGTGAAGACAGAACATGGGGATGAGAGAGAACAGGGAATGAGAAGGAGCCAGAAGACTAGAAAAGATTGCTGGAGTTAGACTGAGGCCAAGCAGGGCAATTCTGGGCTAAGAGAGAAGCCAGATTGAATAAATCAGCTGGGAACCAGAACAGCTGAGCCAGCCCAGAACTCCGTAAGAACAAAAGGTAAACTTATTAAGCAGGAAGTCTCAGAGGTTCAAAACATTCTAGGCCTAGGTTAGATTGCACAGAAGCTAGAAGCTTCCAGGACTAGGCCTCGGTTAGCAAAGGAAGCAAGCCTCCAAGACAACAACTGAAGTAGGAGGGGGGGAAGTGACACACACCCTGGCGTGTATATGCATGCAAAGATACGCACAGACTCAGTAAGTGCAATCAATATTAAAACAAAAAATAAGGAGGATCTTCCTAAGTGCTTCAAACATTAACTGAAGAAAAAGCAAAAACAAAAACAAAGCAAAACTCCCACTATCCAAATGTCCCTGGGACATTCATTGAATACTTTCCTCCTTTTTAACTTATGTCTCAAGCCTCCACGCTTTAGGCTTGAAAGTTTCTGTCTTGTCCACTCCAAAAACAGGCTAGTCTCTCAAACGGCTGTTTTGGAGGTTTTGTTGTTTTTTAATATAATCTTCTGTTTCCATGTCTCATCCACTTCCCACCTATTGTGGCTAATTATCAGCCTGGCTGGACTAAGGAAACCCCCCCCCCCCCCAACTGGGAGACATCTCCTTGGATAAAGTGCCAGCCTTTCATGAGAGCCCCAGCACTCATGCAAAACCCTACACAGAAGCAAGAATCTGAGATGCCAGTGCTGGGGAGGCGGGATCCCTGGGCCAGTCAGCCTAGCCAAACTACACACACACACACACACACACACACATACACACACACACACACACACACACAGAGCAATAACGAGGCACACTTTTTTAGTTTATCTGTGAGGATGTTCCCAGTGGATTAACTAAGGAAAAAAGATCCATCCTGGATGTGGGCTACAGCAGCCCATGGTTAGGACCCTGAAATAAATAAAAGGGAAAAGGAGAAAGCTGAGCAGAAACATTCACCTCGGCTTCCTGAATGAGACGCAATGTGACAACCTCAAGCTCACACTCATGCCTTCCCTCCATGCCATATCCCCTCCAGCCCTGGGCCCTTCTCTTCTCAAAGTGCTTTCTTGCCGGGTGTTCGGTCACAGCAACAGAAAAGCAATTCTTACAGCACCCCTCCAAATTAAGTTACTCACATCGTTCTTCTTTTATCTTTGGTGCCAAGGGCTAAACCAGGGTGAAGGGCAGGCTAAGCACTCATTTTGTAGTAAGCTACACTCTTACCACATCTTCCTTTTTACCATATACTACTTTAGTTTCCACACATATTTCTAAGCTAATTAGGTCCTCAATAACCTTATTTTCCAGCATATTAAATAAATGTGAATTTGGGTATTACCCTAAAGCAAATTAATTTTTATTTTTTTACTGCTCTTTTAAAAGCATCTTGTGTATTTTGATTCTTTTATCCCTGAATTAAAGTTCAAGTAGTCCCATTATTTTTCCTGGATTTTTTTCTTAAAACGCACTACTAATTAACGTATTTTTGTCTTTGTTTTTATTTGGTTTTTGAGACAGGGTCTCATGTACCCCAGCCTAGCCTTAAGGGCTCACTCTGCAACCTGGAAATGACATGCATCACCAATGATGGGGATGGAACTCATGGCTTCATGCATGCTAGTCACGACTCTACCAATTGACCTATGTCATCTCAACCCCCTTTGTGACTTTTGTAATTTTCGACCTGCTTCTTTCTTCACTCCACTCTGCAGAATTTGTTCCTCAGCCACTTCATAATTCTAGTGACTGTGCCTGCGCAGTAGACTCTTTGACTCCTACCCCAAGGGCGCTTAGCCATTTCACCAACGTTCTTGCTAGAAAGAAAAGCACTAAAGCCTTTGTCTTTCCCCCACACCCACTTTAGCAGCCTCTGGCTGACAACCTTTCCCATTTGTTCTTAGTCTCGAATATTGAGAGTTCCTGATGCCACATCACTGGATTTTCACAGCCTGATGTTCTCTAATCTCAGCTGGGCCAGCTGTGGTTTGAGCACGTCTTTTGTACAATCCAGTCATTAGCTGCCACACCTCCAGGATGACACTGCATTTGGTATAGAAACGTGCAACTTCAATAATGGCAGATACAACATAACCTCAACCAGCCATGCACAGTGGCGCACGCCTGTGATCCTGGCACTCAGGGAAGCAGAGAGATCTCTGTGAGTTCGAGGCCAGCCTGGTCTACAAAGCCAGTCCAGGACAGCCAAGGCTACAGAGAAACCCTGTCTCAAAAAACAAAAACAAACAAACAACAACAAAAACATAACCTCAATTTTCACAGCATCAACCCCAAATTCTTTCTGTAGAGAAAAAATAAAATACATTACAAAGAAAAGTTCACTGTACCCAAGGATTCTATTTCTCTTCAATCTCTTCATTTCATTAGGATTCTATTTCTCTTCCTTTTCTGTTTTTTAAGACAGAGTTTCTCCGTATATCCTCAGTTCTCCTGGAATTTGCTCTGTGGACCAGGCAGGCCTCAAACTCACAGTGATCCTCCGCCTCTCCCATGCCAGGATTAAAGGTGTGGGCCACCACGCCCAGCCCTAGAATTCTGTTCTAATATTCCCCTAAAGAAGCAAAAAGATGGACTGGACACCTTCCACAAAGAACAAAAGTTCATACCAGCATAGCACTAAACTTTGAACAAGGTCTAAAAGACACTGTTTCTGTTTTTAACATCTACAAAGAAGCAAACACAACACTAGCAGTGTTTGTTAATTGGGAGGGGCAAGTGGTGTGGCTTTTGAGCTGATGAAGGAACACAGGCTTTATGAACACTAAGCATGTGTTCTACCACAAACCTCCTAACTACATTTTCCCTCCAACTAGACCTATTTTTTTTCTTGTTTTGTCCCCTATGCAAAAGCACTGGTCCCTAGCAGATGAACCTCAAGTATTATTTGTCTTTGGCTCACTCAACCTCATGAAAATCACCTGAGAGTGGTGAGATGGCTCAGGGAGAAAAGTGCTTGCCCCACAAGCCTGGCAGCCTGAGTTTGATCTCTGCAACCTACATAAAGGTGGAAGAGAAAAGTGACTCCATAAAGTTGTCCTCTAATTCCCCATATCCATGCTTTGGCATGAGCGTGAGCGCGCGCGCACGCGCGCGCGCGCGCGCACACACACACACACACACACACACACACGCACGCACGCGCACACACACACACATCAATAATAATTAAAGTTTAAATAAAACACTACCTGAGACAGGGATCAATCTCTCATGCATGCCTGCTCGTCCGACGAAGACTATCTTTCATATGTATGCTTGGTGTCCTAAAAGCAGGACCCACTCAAAGATAGCATGCAGGGCTGCAGAAACGGCTCAGGGGTTAAGAGCATGTCCTGCTCTTCCAGAGGAACGAAGGTTAGTTCCCAACGCTCAAATCAGGAAGCTCATAAGTGCCTGTAACTCCAAATCCAGGGGGAATCCAATACCTGTGGTCTTCTGAGGCTACCTGCACATACACACAGCCATATACAGACACACACAGAATTTTTAAAACCTTAAAAGCATCTTTAAAAAAAAGAAACACTACCTCCCTCATAGGGCAAAAGATATTCTTGGCCATAACTACTGCACTTGGGTCTTAGTGTCCAACCATGGTGGTTTCAACTTGTGAATTACTACACGTCAGAGTTATGCTACTGAAAAGTAGTTTGTGTCTAAGAAAGTGAAGTTCCTGGGGCTGGAGCATATGCCTCCATTGGAACAGCACCTGTCCACCTGCCTAGCACATACAAATAAAACCCCTAGGCACTTGAGGACAAAAAAAAAGTACTGACATATATCTATAATCCCAGCATTTGGGAGGTGAAGGCAGGAGAGGCAGAAGCTCTGAGGTTACCCTGGGATACATAGGGCCTCATGTCCAAAATCAAACAAACAAACAAAAAAGAAATTTCACTCCCAGACATTCTTCATTCCCCCAAGAGATTTTGTTTTCACTGAAAGGCTATCAAGAGGCTTAAACCTCATTTTTCCCATCTGTCAATAACAACAAAGCTATTGGTGTGGTGAAAGCCGTCTCATTCTCTGATAGGCTGCACAAAGGCTTCATAATCAATGGCTGCTAAAAAAGGCATTCCCTCCTGCCCTCCCAGGAGAGAAGACCACCCGTGTGCAAACACTTTAATCATGCCTTCCCCAATCAATGGAGCAGAACAGCTCCAGGTGGCAAAGAAGCCAAACATCTTTTGTGTTGCTTGTGCTAGCTCAAAGGGAGGCTCAAAGTCTTTCATATGGCAAATTCAGTATGCTCCTGCCATCCATAGTAATGACAACACTAACTGCTCCCAAGTCCGTATGATTACTCCAGTGCCTTCCTTCCACAAGACACACCACTGTGCGCAACTCATCGGTCTGCTCATCTCAAACCCCTGCCTTTAGTCTCCAGAAACTCTTCTAATATATAACTAGGCAGATCAGGAAGTTGTAGGCCATGTGTCTAGTTCCTTTTCGTTTTCTACTGGGAACTCTTTAAATGGTGGTTATCAACAACAATTAACAGCTTTAAAAAATACTGACGGAGGCTGGGCATGGTGGCACATATCTTTAATCCCAGCACTTGGCAAGAGAATCTCTGTTGTGAGTTCGAGGTCAGACTGATCTACTTAGAGAGATCCTGTCTCCAAAAAAAAAAAGAAATTTTAGATTATAGTGTGTGTGTGTGTGTGTGTGTGTGTGTGTGTGTACATGCATGAGAGAGTATATACATGCCACAGCATGTGTGGAGAGGCCAAAAGAGATGGCTCATCAGGGTAAAGGTGCTCTCTGTCCCACAAAGCAAAACTAACCAGCTGAATTCCGTGCCTGGAACCCAGAGAACAGACTGCACAGAGCTGTCCTCTCACCTACAAATGCACACTGTGACACTCAGCTTCCACATTACGTCATACGCTGACACACTCTAATTATAAAGATAAAAGGCACTGATGCTGAGCCAAGGCTCGGCTGCTCCACGTTCTCCCGTCAAACCTGATGACTTGAGTTTGATACCTGGTAGCCATATGACGCTGGGGGACAACGAACTCTTGCAAGCTGTTCTCTGACTCCCACACACATGCCGTGGCAACGCATGTGCTCCCTTATGCATGCACACAAACACTAAATACCTCCTAAGTCTAAAAATCCTAAAGAAAAAAATACCGCTGTCTAAGCAGCACTCCCAGACATTTTGATCTAATTGATCTAGGATAAACCAAGTATTAGGATCTTTCAAAGCTCCCCAGGTAATTCTAATGTGCAAGATAAAAAGCCTTATGGCTTTTCTAATACAGACAAGCTTATGCTCCATGCAGCACCCACAATTCAGTGGTTAGATGGCAAGCATGAATGTTGCTCATGAAACTCTCCTTTGTGACCATATATGATATGCTAAGTTCTACACTGTTAAATCACAATCTTTGCAATAGTAGCTTCTTCGGTCTCTACGCTAATTCTTTAAAAAAAAAAAAAAAAAGATTGCAGAGCTCGGCTAGGTGACGCACACCTGTAATCCTAGCTCTCGGGATGTAGAGGCAGGCGGATCGCTGAGAGCTCGAGGCCAGCCTGATCTACAAAGAGAGTCCAGGATAGCCAAGGCTACACAGAGAAACCCTGTCTCAAAAAAACAAAATAAAAACTTTAAAAAAAGATTGGAGAGAGGAAGAGGTGTCTCAGCAGATAAGAACACTGTCTGCTCTTCCGAAGGACTCGGTTTCAATTCCTAGCACACATATGGAGTCTCACAGCTATAACTCAGGAGATTCAACGTCCTCTTCTGGCCTCTAAGGGCATCGGGAACACAAGTGGTGTACAAACATATAATGCAGGCGAAACACTGCATAGGTAACTTTTTTTTTTTTTAAAGATACTTTTAGAGCTGTTTGCTCTTCCAGAGGTCCTGAGTTCAATTCCCAGTAACCACATGGTGGCTCACAACCATCTTAAATGGAATCTGAATGCCTCTTCTGGTGTGCATGAAAACAGAGCACTCGTACATAAAATGAATAAATAGATCTTTTTAAAAAGCTACTTCCATCCTTATTCTACTTTCACTATAACCCTGACTTTACGCATAGGAACATGAAGCGCTGGGATGTCCTATGGCATGACTGGCAGATCCAAAGGTCAAGCAAGCCTCGGGTTTTGGATTCCCAGCTCTCAACCGTTTCTGTGATATTATTACATCTAGATGGTGGATGATCCTAGTCCCTAAAACAAAATATCTAGGCCTCCACCCAGAAATCCTGTTCTGTTGCACCCATAAGTTTTCCCTGCATTCTCCTGTGGATTCAGTACATATGGCCCGCAAAACAAAATACTGTGTGTCTAAACACAGTGCTTGGGAGAGACTGTCCTACCAGGATCTACCTTCATTCCTACCTCTCTCCACCCCCACCCCCTACCCTCCAACCCTCAGGCTGTTTCCCAGCTAGGTTTAAGCAATCCTCCTGCCTTCGCCTCCCTGGATAGCTGGGACTGTAGGTGTATGACTCCGTCCCTGGTTTCCAAGGACTTTCCTCTATACATTAATAACTACATCCCTGTCCACCATTACCAGGTTTAATCCCAAGGCATCCCGTTCTTTGTTTTCTTAAAGATAAAGATAGATTGCCTCCCTATCCCCTGCTCTTCCGTTGAGCCTAGTAAAATTATATAACCCTGAATCAGTCTTCCTATGTTTACTCCACAGAGCACACAAAGGATCAAAATATATTCACAGCTGTTTGCAGCACACATCTGGAGTGTCAGCTATGGGGAAGTTGAGGCAAGAGGACTGTCTGAGCCTAGACTTTGAGCCCATTTAGGCCAGTTGGATCAATACAGTGAGGTAAATCTTTCCCACAGAAAGGAAGAGAGAGAAATAGCCCCCACCCCCATCCACTGGGTTCACATCCTCAGATTCAGCCACAAAGCAGATATAAAAAATATTGAGAAGGAAAAACTACATCTGTACTGAATGCTTTTCTTGCCACTACTCCCTGTACAATAGAGTACAGGAGCTATTTACACAGTATTTACATTGATTTACATATCACAAGCAATCTAGTGACTGTTTAAACTGTACAGAAAGATGTCAAAGGTTATATGAAAATAGTACAGCTTATTCCACAGGGGACTTGAGCATCATGGATTTTGGTACTCGTGTGAGGTTCTGGAAACACAGCTGGGGACTGCGAGAATGAATGAATACTGACTGTACTATATAGCACTGCTCCCAATACTAACGTGAATTCTACTGGGAGACTATAGACTAGGAATGTGCAATCTTGTAAATGAGCCAGTGACACATCTGAATGACATGTTAGCTAAAGTTCTTTCTGGATGAGGGGTGAGGCTGGTGAGAGGTGCCAGGGCATTGGACTGGAAAGAGGACACTTCAGGCGGTGGATGGTACCTTTGAGAAGCTGCAGGGCAAAAATCCAGTGTTTGTGCTGGTGTTCCATGTGTCCTGGGAGAGAAAAGAGGCCAGATCAGTCAGACCCCTCCACACGTTCAACTTTCCAGACTCCAGATTACTACTTGTTTAATCCAGGCCCAAACTCAGCTCTTGCTCATGACAAACTCTTCAGAAATCACTTTGCTCTACTCAAATACATTCTCATTTCTATTTGCTGTCATGGGCTAAATATGTGGCACTACTTGCTTATAAATATGCACAATTATTTTAGCCCAAACTCCCTCTACTACCTATAATTCCTTCTAGCCTCATCCCTCAAGTATGTGGTACTGCCTTCATTTACCGCCTTCATCTTTAAATTTTCCCATCTTCATCCCACTATATTACCTCGGTCCACATTCACAGCCTCTGAGTCTTCAAGAAAGAAAAATCCTTTCATCCCTCAGATTTATCCTTTTATGCCGCTCGCAGAGTTACCGTTCCTAAAAACTCAACATTTTATTTTAAAACCTTTGGATTCTCCCACCCTGGCTATTTGATTCGCTGAAAATTCTCAAGAATTCATGACCCACACAGGAAAAGAAAAGAGGGGACGAGTTACATTCAGGTGGAATTTCGAACGAAAGTCCCTCAGAACATGATGCAGTGAGCTTCATTCCCCGGGTTCCACCTAACGGACATTTCTCAGGGGCCGAAATTGGCCACCTGTGACCAAGCAGGAAGTTTTTGAAACGTTTGCGCGCCAAAAAGCCAAACGCATGCGCACACAATCGCCGGGAGGCGGGGGTGGAGTCACGTCCTGGCGCAGGATCTCGCGTTGTCTGGGCAAAGGCCGTGCTGAGGAGGTTTGTATGTGGCGGTGTGGGGACCGCCCACCACCACTCCTTTTTTTAAAAAAAGCTTTTTCTTTCTTTCTTTCTTTTTTTTTTTTTCGTCTTTTCTTCCTTTACAGCCTCAGTGCAGTCAGAAAACGAAAGACGCTCAAGGCCCACAGTTCTGTGGAGGATTTCTGGCTCCCATGGTCGCGCAGCCGGTACTTAATTAACAGAGTTAAAGTACAAGAAGCAAGATAGTTGGTCGACCTAAGGCTACAAGGGTTTTGTTTGGCGTTTCTCCCTGTTTTACTATGCAAAACAAAAGAGAACCCTTGGGCCATGGCGCCTGCGCAGTGCTTGTTTACCGCGGACCGAGCGCTGGCCCCTTCCCGCCGCCCAGAGGCTGCGTCTGCGCCTGCGCGGGTGACGTGGATTTCTTCGGGAAAACCGCGCCTGCTTGTCCCGGGACTAGGGAAGCAAGGAGCATAGGTGTAGGATAGCGCAGAAAAGCCGGGAGAACTGAAAGGAAAGCAACAACGCCCAGAAGTCAGTGTGGCTTCGGAGTCAGGAGCCCAGATGACCCAGGTGCTGAGCCTTCCACCATCGCGAAAGGGAGCAGCGGAGCTTGAGAGCCGTGGCTGCTTGCGCCAACGCCTAATAAAAGATGGACTTTGCTTTGGCAAAGATGCAAATAAGCCTGACCCTAGGGCCGCCGAGTTCGAGCAATTCCTGCATGGGTTAAGACTGATTCTTGAAGTAAACTCAGAAAGGCAGCCATGCAAATTTTGAAACTAGAAAGAGCAGACGCTAGAAGCAGTAACCAGATAAAAGGAGGAGCCTATGGGCCAGTTTTTAAGAGTTTGTCCCTTCAAAGTTCGCTTCAAGTGGACTCAAGACAGTGCTTATAAAATACGATCTGATAAACGCATTTGATTTAGATTATTTTAGATATGATTATCCATTTGCAAGTAGAGGCAAACTGATTTTTTTAGGTTTTGTGAAAAATAGTATGCTCAAAAACCATAAATAACTGGTAAATCAGCTAAGCCTGACTATTTTTCTAGCTTTAAAAACAATAGATGCTTTGGGCAATTTTATTAGGCGCTAGTTATTTTTGACCGGTGAATCTGAAGTCTACATTTTATGCCAGGAAAATGAGGTTTTAATTAGTAAGAGGAGGAAAATATATTTATGTGAGCAGACAAAGCCAGATTTTGAAAGCTTTCATGCTTCCAACCAACATCAGCCACAAGAGAAGCCATGACCTCACCTCTGAATTTTCTTACTTTTTTTTTCTCTCTTTCTTTCCTTTTTTTTTTTTTTTTTTTGTGGTTTGTTGTTTTGGTTTTGGTTTGTTTTTGGTTTTTGGAGACAGGGTTTCTCTGTGTAGCCTTGGCTGTCCTGGACTCTCTTTGTACACCAGACTGACCTCAAACTCACAGTGATCCGACTGCCTCTGCCTCTTGAGTGCTGGGATTTTAAAGATGTGAGCCACCACATCTGGCCTTTAAATTTTCTTTATGTTCACTATGATAGCAAAACTTAGTATAGTATAGTATTTTGAACAATTTTTCTGTACCATCCAGCTATGGTGGTACTTGGCAAAAAAAAAGAGGAGAGGGAATATAGGTGGCTGGGATTTGTAGCTCAGTTGGTAGGCTCCTTGCATAAAAGCTATGGGTTCCATCCAGAACTGAATAAAATAGCACCTGGTGGCACATTCCTATGTATTCCCCACTGTAGGGGCAGAGAAGTTCAAGGTCACCCTACAGCCTGGACTACATGAGACCCTCTGAAATATGGGAACAGGTGGGAACTCTTAAAATTCTGTTATCTCTGATAGCTTATTTGAGGTAAGGTGATAACCAGATTTCCACACCTATATTGAACTGACATTTTATTTCATTTATTTATTTATTTATTTATTTTTTCCTGAGACAGCGTTTCTTTGTTATCTTGGCTGTCCTGGACTCGCTTTGTAGAGCAGGCTGGCCTCAAACTCATAGCGGTCCACCTGCCTCTACCTCTGCCTCCTGAGTGCTGGGATTAAAGGGGTGTGCCACCACACCTGGCTCTGACCTTTTCTTTAAGAAGGAAAAAGAATACAGAAAAGGTGAATGAATATCTTGTTCCCATTTATGACTAGACTAGCTCAAGAAGAGGGCTTCCTTTATCAAGACGGAGAGCTATGAGGAACATACTGTCTTGGTGTTCTGTTTGTTTTTTTCCAGAGACGCTCTTGCTATGTAATCCAGGATAGCTTCAAACTTGGACTCCTCTTGGCTCATTCTCCCAAGTGCTGGGACTACAGAGGTGCGCCACCATAGCCACCCTGAAAGATTGCAGTGCACATTATGAATGGTTCTAATGGAGATTCTGTGCAGGAGTTAGAGGAAGAGTTCATACAGTCAGCAGTGGAGAGCTGGCTCGGTGGTGAAGAGCACTGGCTGCTCTTGAAGACTACTGGAGTCCATTTCCTAGTACCCACAAAGCAGCTCACAGTCTATGAGAACTGCAGCTCCAGGGAATCTGATGCCCTTTTCTGGCCTCGGTGGGCACTGCATGTGATGTGTATGAATATATGCAGGGAAGAACATAACCTTTTTTTTTTTTTTTTTTTTTTTTTTAAGAAAAAGAGTAGATAAAGTCTGATGTGGTGTGCTTCAGCAGTGCCAGCCTGGGAGGCTGAGGCAGGAAGTTCAAGTGTTCAAAGCTAGCCTGAGGAGCACAGCAAGACATTGTCCCAAACAAACAAAACCCAGCAATGGATAACAACAGAACACACCACACACACACACAGCTAAGAGGTTGCTAGAAATGTGAATCTGGGCTGACAAGATGGCTCAGTGAGTAAAGGCATTTTCCACCAAAGCCCTAAGGACTTGAATTCTATTCCCTGGATGAACACAGTGGAAGGAGACACCTTGCTCCTAAAGATTGTCCTCCAGCCTGTACATATGGGCTGTAGTGTCCGCACACTCAAACACTAAATATAAGACATTTGAATTTAAAAAGAAAGGACGGTTTTGAGTTTCTAACTCACCCATGTGATAAAAATTAGTGTCAAACCAGTAAGTGGTCCAACAAAATGTCTTCCTTTATTGAAAATGAATCCTTTGGTGAACAAAGAATCAAACCAGAGTTACAGTCACCCACTTAGTCTCCTATGTACCTCAGACAATATATTTAATAGTTTTTACAATCAGTAGCTGAAAAAATTGGCAGTGCCATTTCTTCAGCCAACTTTCTTGGCATGTTTGCCTGTGATTACCATGACATTGTAAAGTACTGAAAAAGTTCTGTCATTTGTGTCTACATATTGAGTGAATATATGTTCTTGGCATTTCTGGTGGACAGTAGGGATTTTTTTTTTCTTTAATCTTTGCTGTCACTTTTAGCTCTACACTTGAAGTACTCAGGGTAGTCCATACTCTTGTTACATTTTAAGAAGAAATGATGTAGGCTGGGTGTGGTGGTGCACTCCTTTAATCTCAGCACTCCAGAAGCAAAGGCAGAAAGATCTCTGTGAGGTTTGAAGCCATCCTGGTGTCTCCATATGAGTTCCAGGACAGCGAGGGTTACAGAGAGACCCTGTCTCAGGAGGAGGAGGAGGAAAACCACCACCACCACCATCTTCAAGAGAAGGAAATGACAGGAAGAAAGGCAGGTTTGGGTTGTTACTATTTTGGCAGAGCCTGTTGAGGACCTTGCTGATGAAGTCTTCCTTCTGATAGGGAGCTCTGTCCTTGCCTCCCTCTGCCCTGTGCTTTCTTGGTTGGCTTCATGAATTTACATCTCTAATAAGAAAAATACCCTGTGTTAGCTTTACTGTGTTAAAGAATCTTTTGTCGTTATCCCAAGATAGTTATCACACTCCTAAACATGTTCTCAATATGAAAGAAGCAGCTGGGAATG
>OU015745.1:13812239-13826377 GCA_907169655.1 Acomys percivali | reverse complement strand
GTCCCAGCAGTTTGGAAGTAGAGGTAGGAAGATCTGGAGTTCAAGGCGCGGCTGGGCTATAGGAGACCCTGTCACAAATAAGTGCGTCTTAGGCCAGGCATGGCAGCACACTGCTTAATCCCAGCACTTGGGAAGCAGAGGCAGGTGGATTGCTGTGAGTTTGAGGCCAGCCTGGTCTACAAAGTGAGTCTAGAACAGCCAAGACTACCCAGAAACCCTGTCTTGAAAAACCAAAAAACAAAATAAAACAAAACAAATAAGTGCCTCTAAAAAGAACAAGTTTGGCATTAGAAGTAGGCCATTTAAACCTTACCTGGGAGCATTAAAAATATTGTGCTGGTGAAAAGTACACAGTGAAATCTCAATTGGCATTTGGACTTACTATCACAGCCTTTTAAGGCTACCTGTGATAGAAAAATAGCTCCTGTTATTGACCAGCACTCTGGCTATGAAACACTGAACTGTACTGATCCAAATTATGGACTGTAAGCACAAAACCTACTAGACTTCAAGAAATAAGAACAGAAAAGAAAATATGAATGTACTAACATTGGGTGTGTTAAGCCATCTGTAACCCTGGAATATTTGAGAGTGAAGCAGGAGAAGGGCTGTAATTTCAGGCCAGCTGGTGCTGCATGCTGATACCTTGTCTCAACAGTAGCAACAAAGTCTTGAAAATATTTAGATTCTTTACATACTGCAATGACATTTCATGCTTTTCTTTCTTTTTCTTTTTTCTTTTTGCCTTTATTTTGTAAAAATATCGCTATTAGGAAACCCAGATTGCTTGTGTATCCTGTTTCTATTAGACAGTTCCACCTTAGAGCCTTTAATCCTCAACCAGGTGCTGTTTCCTTCAACATACATACCCTTAAAAACATTTGTTGCAATTAACAGCAGTTTTGGGCCAAGTATAGAGATGCATGTCTGCCTGAGCCAGCCTGGGTTACAGAATGATATTATTTCTCAAGAAAGCAAAAATAGCAGTACAGTTTTATCCTAGTATCACAGGCTGACAGACCCAAATAAATAAGAGCATGAGACAAGAGGATAGCAGTTCAAAGCTTGTCTGAGCTACAAAGGAGTTCAGGGCCAGCCTGGGCAACTTTGTGAAACACTGAGTCAAAATGAAAATCATAACTAGGACTGGGAATACAGCTCATTGGTAGAATGTGACAAAAACACTAAAGCAAACAAATATAACTTCATCAAAGTTTCAAATCTGATCCAAAAGTTTGCTTTAAAATATCGAGAGAGAAAGAGAAAGTGCCTTGCATATGCTAGACAAGTACACAAAGACTTTCCTGGCCTTGTTTTGTCTTAAGACAAAGTCTCACTATACAGTCCAGGTTAGACTTAAACTCACTGTGTATCTCAAACTCTCTCAGTGATCTTCCTGCCTGAGCCTTCCTAGTGTTAGGATTACATATGTAAGCATAGTGCCCATGTTTTGTTTAAGATTTGTTTATTGTATATGACTGCTTTGTACCTGGAGGCCAGAAGAGGGCGCCAAATCTCATTATAGATGGTTGTGAGCCACCATGTGGTTGCTGGGAATTGAATTCAGGACCTCTGGAAGAGCAGTCACTGCTCTTAACCTCTAAGCCATCTCTCCAGCCCATGTTTTGTTTGTTTATCTGTTTGGTTTTTTGTTTTGTTTTTCTTGAGAGGTTTCTCTGTGTAGTCTTAGCTGTCCTGGAACTCACTGTGTAGACAAGGCTGGCTTCAAAAATCAGAGATCCATCTGCCTCTGTCTTTAGGCTGGGACTAAAGGCCTGTGCCACAACTGCCAGCTGGTCTGTTTGTTTGTTTGTTTGTTTTAAATAAGCTCTCCCAAAGTTTGACCAAGCAGGCCTTGAACTTGCAATCCTTTCTCAGCCTGAACAGTACCTGGAATCACATGGGTGAGCCACAACATCTGGCTAGATACTGCTTTCTTGATCAGTCTACACCCCAACGTACACAGGAGAAAGTGGTTTCACACCTTCATTTACACTTTGCAAGTTTACCACATAACTCAGTTGTGAAATGAGTAAAGGTTTTTATTGTTTTGGGGTTGGAATCCCATGCTGTCTTGTCTTTTCTTTTTCCCCGGTGGGGTTGCACTCTGTGCTGCAGCCTGTCCTGGAACACACTTTGCAGCCTGACCAGCCTAGAACTGATGGTGATCCTCCTGCCCCAGCTTTCCCAGTACTGGGATTACTGTGCCAGCTGAATTGAGGACTTTGTAACATGCTATACCATTAAAATATTCTCTCACCCCAAGAGCTGGTGGTATTTGACTCACATCTCCACACCCTATCAAAGAGTCCAACAGAGCTCTCAGAATGAGTAGTGTTAAAGTCAGACTTAACGTTAGAGTAGGCACATGAGAGTTTTTCAAATTTTTTGTTTTTTGTTTTTTCGAGACAGGGTTTCTCTGTATAGCCTTGGCTGTCCTGGACTCATTTTTGTAGACTAGGCTGGCCTTGAACTCACAGAGATCCACCTGCTTCTGCCTTCCAAGTGCTAGAATTAAAGGCATGCACCACCACCACCCAGCAGGGAGTTTCAAACTTTATTTTAAGCAATTACAACTACATCCATGGTAAACATGGACCTGTGATAAATCTGGGTCCAAACAGTAATGAGCCATATTTATTTCTTAAGGCTTATTGTTATTTTATGTATATGAGTTTTTTTGTCTACATGTACTGTGTATATGTTTGTGCATGCATGCATGTGTGCCTGGTGCCATTGGAGGCCAGCAGAGATCCACAGAAACTGAAATTACAGACAGTTGTAAGCTACCATGTGGGTGCTAGAAAATGAACCCAGGTCCTATGCAAGAGTAACAAGTGCTCTTAACCACTGAGCCATCCCATCAGCCCCTGTGATGAGTCATATATCTCAAATGAAGAAAAGTCACTAAGGGATATATATCTTAAGTCCAAAACATTGTATCATGTTAAAATCCTGTCAAGTGTGCGTTCAAACAATGGTTACACTGAACTTTGTCATTACTAAGGCTGGCCATCTAGTTAAGCCATTGCACATACCAGTGGCCAAGGCACTGAGAAGCTATGGTTTAATTCTGTCCTTGTGTTTTCGCTTGGCTAAACAGTGAACTGACACAGACATCATCATTACTGACAAACTGTATGTGGACAGAGGAGTTCTGTCAGAAAATTTTGAATGCCAAAGAGAATCTACCACTTAGGTAATGAGAACTGTTTATTAGAGACTCTAAATTTTCCATCATTTTTTTAAAGTTATGTTTGTTCAAACTACTGTAACCACAAGAGGTCAGAAAACAACTTTCAGGAGTTGGTTCTCTTCTACTGTGTAGGTCGCAGAGACTGAACTCAGTTCATCAAGCTTAAAAGTAAGAGCCTTTACCAGCTGAGCCATCTCACTGGCCCCATTGTTTGGGTTTCATATGGTGCATCTGAGCCTTCCCCACTGATACTTTGTCTTATTTGTCTGTGGGGCTTATTTGTGTCTATGACCATAGCACCAGCATAATGCCTGTCACATTGTAGGTCATCAAGGGATACGTGAGGAGAAAATGAATATACCTTTGATCAAACTGTTACTGTTCTGTGTCAGCTGTGTTGGGTTGTGCACTGGTCTTGGAGGTGGAGAGCTAACTATTAAATCTGACCTACCTCTGACCTGCCTCTGACTAAGTCTGTGAGATGGGGTTGAATTAGGTCTTTGAAATAAAAGGAACTCTCTCATTTGTCACCACAGATGTGTGCCACCGGAATTTAGCCATACAGCCAACTTCTTAGAACATGAAAATATGGGCTATGGGACATTACAAAGGTCACACATTTTGGGGGCTTGTTTTTGTTTGTTTTGTTTTTGTATGTGTGTGTGATAGAGGTGCATGTTTTGTTTTTTGAGACAGGGCTTTTCTGTGAAGCCCTGTCTGTCCTGGAACCCACTATGTAGACCAGCCTGGTCTCAAACTCATAAATCTACTTGTCTCTCCCTCCCAAGTGCTGGGATTAAATTCATGTGCCACCACCACCCAGTTATAGGAGTCACACATAAATAGGAATAGTAGATTTCCTAGAAATCTGGGGGATCAGACACCTTTGCTATAGACATCCATGATTAAACATTCTAGCACATGCTGACTGCTAGTCCATATACATCTTCACTCTGTCTAGCCTCTTACCTCTATTATCTTTGATTCCACAGAAAAACCTCCTGCTCAAATTACTTTTTTGTTGTTTGTGGGGTTTTTTTTCTTTGTTTTTGTTTTGTTTTGGTTTTTTTGAGACAGGGTTTCTCTGTGTAGCCTTGGTGTCCTGGACTTGCTCTGTAGACCAGGCTGGCCTCACAGCTATCTGCCTGCCTCTGTCTCCCAAGTGCTGCGATTAAAGGCATGCGCCACCACTTCCCAGTTATTTTTTGTGTTTTGCTTGCATGTACATCTGTGTACCATTTGTGTCAGGTACCTATGGAGGCCAGAAGAAGAAATCATATCCCCTGGACTGGACTTACTGATGGTTGTGAGCTGCCATGCAGGTGCTGGGAATTGAACCCAGATCATCTGCTGTGTGAACTCTCCATCCACCTCAGTTCTAAGTCTTGAGAGTGGAAGATTGGCTTAATTAGTAGCCGTTTCTCTTTTTGAGAGCCAAGTCTATACTGATTGCTGTTATAGGAGGCTAGAGAGATAGCAGCTCTCAACCATCCATAAGCATAACCCAAATATGCCTGCAGGCAAAACAAAGAAAAGAAGAAAGAATCAGGCTGTGTGTGTGTGTGTGTGTGTGTATTGTATATTTATGTGTAGGTGTATGCATAAATATGTGAAGGGCACACCCAGCTGACAAGTCACCTTTTTATCTTTCTTTTTTTTTTCCATGTATCCCAGACCTGGAGCTCACTGTGTAGCTGAGGTTGACGGTGAATTGTTGATTTTCCTGACTCTGCCTCCCAAGTGCTGGGGTGACAGTTATGTCTCTCCATGCCCGTGTACTTTACTTCTTAAGGGTCACACTGAAGAGGGCTAGTAATAAGATAGAATTCCTATTACCAAACACTTTATCATAAATGAAATGTTAAGTTCATATTATCATGTTGTACTATTCATAAAAGTTTAGATGGTAGAATGTTGCCAGTTTGGAGTTCAACTAAATTTCTAAGGATTAAGCCAGGCCTGGTGGTTCAACCCTTTAAACCAATACTCAGGATGCAAAAGCAGGAGGATCTCTGAGTTTGAGCCCAGCTTGGTCTACAAAGAGAGTTCTAGGACAGCCAGGGCTACACAGAGAAGCCCTGTTTCAAAGGAAAAAAAATAGAATAAATAAAATAAAAAATTCTAAGGATTAAAACTTTATTTTTAAAATCTTAGATTATTTTATGTGTATGAGTGTTTTGCTCACTTGTTTGTCTGTGTATCATATATGTCACTAATGCCATAGGGTCAGAAGACAGTATTGGATCCCTTGAAAATGGAGTCATGATGGTTGTTGAGTTACCTTGTGGATGCTGAGAACTGAACCCAAGTCCTTTGCAGGAACAGGTGGTGTTCTTAACAACTGAGCCATGTCTCTAGCCCCTAGGATTAAAATGTTTGCCTGTAAATTAGAAAAGTGCATTACAAATACAGTTGTAGTTTGGAATAGTTGCAGAATTGGAGCAGATGGTTCCGGCCTTGTGGTGCCCTGTGTGCTGTTTACGCGGAGCCACAGTCAATTATATTCCGGCTTCCTGGTGTTATGCTCAGGGAAGAGTAAGGAATTCTATCTTACTACTAACCCTCTTCTGTCCTCCTGAGAACTCAGAGGGCCTGGCAGTTTTGGATATCTCTGCCTCTTCAGTAAAGGAAGGAAAAGAAAGTTACTCTGAAGTAACTAAGCTACATTCTAGGTCAGAAAAAAACAAAACAAAACTATTTCTGAGTTAAGGGAAAGGCAGAAAGTTGTATATTGGAGACAGTCAAGCCACTGAAATAGAAAAATCAGAAACAGACAGTTAAGATATGGAGAACAATGGAGTGTAAAGCCTTTTGTAACAGTAAGTATAGCAGGCAAGGTAGCACTCAGAAGGATCACCAAGTGCTTCAGACCAGCCTGGGCTACATTGCAAGTTTCCCTGCATCTGTGGCTACATAGACACTGTTTCAAAATAAATCAAAACACCTATCTTACTGCCCTTTTGGTGTAATAATTGGAAACAATGCCTTACACTGTTTATTTTTGTGAGTTCAGATGATAGTATACTGCTGTGACTGGCTAAGAAACAGCTGTGTGAAGCCTTCTTTACATTTAATCCCAGCATTTGGAAGGACAAAGAGGAGGACCAAGTGCTGAAGGGCGGCAGCCTTAGCAACATAGAGGAGTTCCAAGCCAGCCAGTGATACACGAGACCCTGTCGCAAAAAGAAATTTGCTTTCAATTCTTTTAGTTGGCTTGTTTTGTTTGGTTTGTTTTTTTGTTTGTTTTCTTTTGAGACAGTGTTTCTCTGTGTAGCCCTACCTGTCCTGGAACTCACTCTTTATAGACTAGGCTCTCTTCAAAGTCAGAGACTTGCCTGCCTCTGCCTCCTGGGTGCTGGGATTAAAGGCATGGGCCACCACTACCTTTTCAATTCTTGAAACAGGGTCTTTGTGACCTAGGCTAGCCTTGAAGTCACTACATAGCCCAGACTAACTAAGGGCAATCCCTCTGCCTTAGCCTTCTAAATGTTATAGGCAATAGCCACAACACTCAGCTTTCTCAAATGAGCCAGCTGTAGTAAACTGCCTTGGATTCACTTTGTAGATCAGGCTGGCCTTGAACTCACAGATGTCCATCTGTGTCTGCTTCCCTTAGTGTTGTGATTACAGGAATGCCACATTGGGTGATAGACACCTTTTATCTCTCAGTCCTTGGAATAGAGGCAGGAGAATTAGGAATTGAAGACCATCCTCAACTATATATCCAGTATGAGGATGGCCTGGGCTATATAAAGTCTTATCTTTAATAAAGTTTAAAATTTACAAAAAGAAACTAAAGGTGGCTGTAAAACCAATCAGTGAAACAGAAGAAAAGAATGTCAATGTGGGACACTCTCTTTTCAATGCTGGAAACAGAACACAGAGCCGTGTGCACAGCTGTCTTCCCTGAGCTACACTTCAGTCCTATGAGAAAAAGTTTTTAATACTCTTGTTCCCCCTAACAGCAGACCTCACTGCTGGCCCCTATCTGGTCTGCTCCCAAACTGCTTTCCTGATATTAAGCCTATCATCCGCTTCGGGTAGCATTTTTTTTTTCCCATGTGGGCACATCCACAACTTTCTTCTCAGCCTTCCTCAGTAAACTTCCACATCTTCCACTCTTCCAACATGATTATTTTGTTTGTCCCCCCCCCCCCCAGGCAAGGTTTCTCTATGTGGCTGTGGCTGTCCTGGAACATGTTATGTTGACCAGACTAGCCTAGAACTCACAGAGATTTTCCTGCCTCTGCCTCTGGAGTGCTGGCATTAAAGGTGTGCACCACCACATTCTGCTCCAACATTATTCTTATCAAGATCAATTAAATAGAGCTGTGGGTTCCAAGCCTTCTTTTTACTTGGCCTGTCAGTTGCATCTGAGATCTTCCCAGTCTAGAAACACTTTTACATGGCCTCTGGGTCGTTTCTCAAAGTTGTAGTGCCTTAATGCTTACCACTTGGGTTTTAATCCCTCTAATTCCATCTTTTAAAAAACAAAACAGAATCCTGGTCTCCTTTGTTTAGGCTGACCTTGAATTTGCTAGGTAGCTAAAGGAGAAGAATGATCTGGAACTATTGACCCTCTTGCCTTCACCTCCCCAATGCCGGGGTTACAGGCATGCAGCACCGTGTCCAGCTAGTCCTCGGGTGTTAATGTCACCCACGCTCTCAAAACTTTCAGGCTCACATTTCCTATACAGATCTCTCTCCCCTGACTTCAGCCAAGTGCCTCTTCAAACTTTGATCTGGATGTCCCTAAACATCTCAAATTTAACATTTCAAAAAAATTTACCTTGAAGCAATCCTCCAACCTCTGTCTCCCCAAGTGTATGCTACTATGGTTGGCTCAAACCTAATATATGTAAAGCAAATTTTCTTCTTCCTTCAGTCAAACTCATATCAGCCAATGGCTTCTTTCATGGTTTAGGCCAAAACTTTCACCATTATAGTATCCTCTTTCTCATACAGATTATTTTCCAAAGCTTTCGAAAATCCCACCATCTTTCCCTGTTTCTTCGTGTGCTCTGCTACCACCCTGGCCTGAGACTTCTTATCTAGAGGACTATATATTCTGCTAACTGGTCTCCCCACTTCTCTCTCGTCTCTTTGAAGTGATTTCCAATGAAAAGAATTGGAACTGAAGTTGGCCAAAGTCAGATCAAAACTCTGCTCAAAGACAACTTACTTCAATTGGAACAAAATTGAGTCTTTATCATGGCCTATGAATTGTACATCATCCTGAGCCCCTACTTTCCTCTTTGATCTCATTTTCTTCCAACCAGGCCCCATCACTATGTTTCTGGCTAACTGGCTCCCTGTTGTCCCTCAACCACCTCAAGGACATTTTAAACCTCTGAGAGTTAGTTAGATTTGCTGTTTTCCCTGGAACACAGAAACTTCATGGTCTATGCCTCCCCCATTCAGGTCTCTACTCGGATGCCAGTTTATTAAAAAAAAACAACAAAACAAAAAACCTTTCCTGTTGATACAGCATAGGCCTTCATCCCCCCTCTCCCCCTTCCCCCCTCAACTTGTCTATTTGTCCTTTTTGGCACTCACAACAACATGACCTATTACGCTTATTTATTTGTGTATTGTGTGCCTTCCACACTTGAGTGTAAACACCATTCCATGACAGCAGGGACTTTGGTTACTTTTGTTCTCCGCTGTGTCCCCAGAGAGTCTGGCATCTGCTAAGGGCTCATTAAAAATTTAATGAATAAAGAAATGAACAAATAATCATGTGAATGATTATTCAGAGAGACTGATCAGAAACAGAAAGTGGGGGAGTTTCCAGGTTTTGTTGTCAGGTTTTTGTTTTTCTTTTTTTGTTGTTGTTGTTCTGTTTTTTGGTTTTGTTTGTTTCTGGTTTTGTTTTGGTTTTAATTTAGGTGTAACTTTGAATAAACTAAAAATCGAGGTTAGAATCATGGGGGATTTTCTCCATATTTTCTCAACGTGAAGAAGAGAATGTAGTTGAAAAAAGTGGGTCAGTGGCAAGAATGCTTGTTATTCTAAATTCCATCTTTCACTTGCAGATGCAAAGAGTAAATTATGTTCATGCTTTTGAATTCATGTTTTTATGTTTATTCCTATTCATAGGACACTGACAATACTGCTCAGCTTGCCTTTGTTTACTACATTTTCCTTGAAAGTATTTTTTTCTCTAAGAGTGGCCAAATTTTTAAAACTCTGACCTTACCATATTTAAATCATTTTTCATATTCATCTTTGTATTTATTTAATCTTATGTGTATGGCTGCTTTGCCTTCAAGTACGTATGTACACCACACTCATGTCTGGTGCCTAAGAAGGTGTAGGATCCCTCAAGCTAGAGTTACAGTTGGGTGTGTGTTGCAGGATATTTGATCCCACTGTTGTTGGGGGTTGGTCTAGGGCAATGTGTATTCAGATGCTGATTTCTGTACCCTGAAATCTGGTTGCAGTCCAGATGTGGGCATTGTTATGATCATTGATTAATGTTGTATAAGCATTGCTCCCCAATTATCTTTGATTAGTTAATAAAGAAGCTGGAGATCCTATAGCTGGGCTAGGGAGGAGAGCAGGTGGGACTTGCATTCCCCATCTCCCAGTCTTGGGTTCTGGGGAGGGACCACAAGGTAAAAAAGGGAGAGCAAAGAAGAAGTAACAAAGGACTAGGCAATGATGACTGGCCTGATGGAGCAGAAGCAGCCCAGGCAGGACCACGATGGCGAGTAACTCAGGGCACGGAAGTACCCAGACTAGCAAAAGAGGTTAGAACAGATCAATATCTGCCCAGTTAAAAACCCTAAGGCTTGTAATAAGTCTAATAGGCTATCTTGTTATTTGGGAGCTAGAGCAGCTGAATAGAAAAGGGCCCCCAAATTATACCTTTATCATAACACACTGTGAACCCAGAGATTGTGTTGTTTACTGGAAAAACACATGTTTCTAATTGTGGTATAGCTCAGCCCTATCACACACCTTTAATCCAAGAGCTTTCTGCTGGAATTATATAAAGTTAACCCTTGGTCAAGAGGCTGAACAAGCAATCAGTTGACAGGGAGTGAACGTAGGGGGGAAAAACATAGAGAGTAAGAGGAAGTCAGAGAGTGGATAAAGAGATGCACAGGAAATAGAAGGGGCATTCAGTTTTAGTTTTGGAATTTTTTGTTTGCTTTATTTTGAGCAGTCTTTTTTTTTTTTTTTTAACATTAGCTGAGTAGGAAGATCAGCTGAGTACTTTCTGTTGCTCTCTGAGCTAACAGGCTTTCACCCTAGGTTCTGGCACCTGAGACTTTATTGGTAAAATCAAACATTTGGGATTTTGTTTAAAACATGTGGTGCTCCAGCTATGGACTGAGAAGCCATCAGATTTGGTAAGTCACCTGTGAAGTCCTCAAGCAGAGAGTTAAGGATGGGAAATACCATAATACAAGGCATTAGGGCCCTGTATAGTGTTACTTTAGATGGCTTGAAAATAGAAGCAAAAAATGAAACGCTAAATGACTTAACTGAAATTGCTCAATACTGATTATGATTATTGTCACTTTGTTATTTCATATTTTATTCTTTATAGCCATAGTGGCTTTCTGTACCTTATCAAAGAAAAAGATCTTTAGAGATACAGGAAAAAGAAATATATTAAAAGTGGATTAATAAGATACAAGCCTTGCAGCTGGTCATGAAGGCACATGCCTTTAATACCAGCACTCAGGAGGCAGAAGCAAGCAGATCTCTCTCTGAGTTTGAGGCCAGCCTGCTTTACAAATCGAGTCCAGGACAGCCAAGGCTACACACATAGAAATCCTGTCTCGAAAAACAAAAACAGGGCTGGAGAGATGGTTCAGAGGTTAAGAGCACTGACTGCTCTTCCAGAGATCCTGAGTTCAATTCCCAGCAACCACATTGTGGCTCACAACCATCTATAATGAGATCTGATGTCCTCTTCTACCTGCAGGTACACATGCAGGCAGAGCACTGTATACATAATCAATCAATAAATAAATAAATAGAAAAAAGAAAAATAAAAACAAACAAAAAGATATAAACCTTAAAATAAAAATTAGAGAGACTTATAAATGAACATGAGAAAAATACTCAGACACAGACAGAGGAATTTAGACAAGAACCTACTGCACCACTGCATAATTAAACTGAAGAGGGGTAGCCCAAGGTTGTTAGAAAACCAACCTTAGTTTATCCAGTTACTATGTAAGACCTATTAAGAGATGTCAGGCACTCCCAAGGTTATGAAGAAGTTAAATAGAATGCTATAGACATATTCTATTTGAGGAGATTTAAGGAAGTGATTGTTTCATATGACGTGCATTCATCCTATGTGAAGCAGTTATTAAATTCATGGGCAACTCAGAAAAAAATTATTCCACAAGACTGGAAAGATTTGGCAACAGCAACATTGGAAGCTGCACGGTCCTCAGTTACAATGGCAGACTTGGTGAAAAGAAGCAGCTAGGGCCATAGAACAACAAAATAGGGCTAGAGGTATTAATATTTTCCAGGGTCAGCAGGGCATGGTGGCGCACGCCTTTAATCCCAGCACTCGGGAGGCAGAGGCAGGCAGATCGCTGTGAGTTCGAGGCCAGCCTGGTCTACAAAGCGAGTCCAGGACAGCCAAGGCTACATAGAGAAACCCTGTCTTGAAAACAAAAACAAAAACAAAAACAAAAACAAAAAATATTTTCCAGGATCAGTTGCTAGGTGAAGGTCAATATACTAAGTTTCAAAGGCAGCTTGAATTTGATGATTACACGTTGGCACTCTGTCATTTAGCAGCTTTAAATGCCTGGGACAAGGTTGAAGAATCATGAAAGAGGTCTGACTTTTTACTGAAATTATACAAGGCCCCAAATAAGCCTTCACTGATTTTTTTCCAAAGACTGACTTCAGCTATAAATAGAATAATATCAGATCCAGAAGCCAGATAAATATTAATTGAATCCTTGGCTTTTGAAAATGCTAATTCAGGATGCAAAGGGGTGATTCTGCCTTTAAAGGCAAGATCAGCACAGATGGATAAATGGATTAGAAATATGGCTGATATTAGATCTCCTGTTTATGCTGCTACTCTGATAGGAGAAGTAATTTCTAAAAGTTTTAAGAAAAATCAAAATGTCAGATGTTTTCATTTTGGTAAGCCAGGTCATTTGACAAAGGATTGTAGGCAAGGAGTTCCTAGAAATAATTTTTCCCTCTAGAGATAATCCAAAAAGGCCGCAGCCTTTTGGAGTATGCAGAAGGTGTGGCAAAGGCTGGCCTTGGACTAATGAATGTAGATCAACAAGAGACAGGCAAGGTAACCTTTGCCATCAGGAAGCACTCTAAGGGGCCTCCCACAGGCCCCATACCAAATTGGATTCCATCATTCCCTGTCACCATCAGAGAAACTCATCCACAGAGCCATTAAAAGACTTAATGCCTGTTGTTAAAAATCACACTGCTCTGGATATAATCAAGAACAGAAAAGCTTCAGTAGAGAAAACAAAAAATTCACAAGAGACCAGAAAACAAGTATTTTGGCAAACTGCTCTAAATGATCAGAGACCAAAGCTTAAAACAAACAAACAAACAAACAAACAAAAACAAACAAAAAGTATTGAGATTAAAGATTTAGTAGACAGAGAAGCAGATGTAACAATAATTTCACTAAAATCTTGGCATCTAGATTGATCTCTTTAGGATGTAAATAATCAGCTAGAATTTTTATCTCAGGTAAAACAAAATGTAAGATGGGTCAAGTGTATAGGGCCAGATGGACAATAGGAAATTTAGAGCACTGTGTGGCTTATATAGTCATGATTTATGGGAACATCATTTGTTACAGCAATGGAAAACACAGATTAACATTCCCCCAATCTCACAAACAAACCATAAAATAAAGACTGCTTCTGAGAAAAAAATTAAACAGTATTATCAAGAACAGTCATAGACTGTCCAGGTTGTCCATAAGCAGGACATGGCAGGTGTTGGTCTCTCAAAGGTACCAACAAGTCTACCTTTAAAGGAGTTACCTGACAAGCCTGTATGGGTAGAGCAATGGCCTATGAAAAAAAAGAAAAATTATAGGTAGTAGGACAGCCGGTACAGGAGCAGCTAAATGCTCAACACATTGAAGAATATACCATCCCATGGGATTCTTCTATGTTTGTTATAAAAAAGAAATCTGGAAAATGGAGAATGTTAACAGATTTAAGAGCCATAAATAAGATTATTCAGGCAGGGACTGGAGAGATGGCACAGAGGTTAAGAGCACTGGCTGTTCTTCCACAGGTCATGAGTTCAATTCCCAGCAACCATATAGTGGCTCATAACCATCTATAATGAGATCTGGTGCCCGCTTCTGGCCTGCTGGCTCACATGCAGGCAGATCACTGAATCAATAATAAATAAATAAATCTTAAAAAAAAAAAAAAAAGATGACTCAGCCAATGCACTTTGACAGCCTGGAATCCCACTGCCTTCTTTACTATCTAAGTCATGGCCTTTGCTAGAGTACATGCCTTTAATCCCAACATTGGGGGGGCATAGGCAGGCACAGAAGAATTACAGCAATTTAAATTTAAAATCTGCTTGGAAAAGGCAAGCTGAAAGTCAAAGTGAATGTCATTTGTCATCTAAAATAAATACAGTTAAACCATGAAATTATATATAAAGAAAAAGGGGAAAATAGGAATATTTATCCATACATACTAAGATATATTTAGTTTCAAATTTTCAACCTTTTTTTCATTGCAATTGAAAGATAAGCTGAGTGGTTGGTGGTGGCACATGACTTTAATCCCAGCACTCAAGGCAGAAGCAAGCGAGTCTGAATTAGAGGCTATCCTGATCTACAGAGTGAGTTCCAGGACAGCCAAGGCTATACAGAGAAACCCTATCTTGAAAAAACAAAACAAAAAGAAAGAAAGAAAGAAAGAAAGAAAGAAAGAAAGAAAGAAAGAAA
>OU015745.1:13781547-13806921 GCA_907169655.1 Acomys percivali | reverse complement strand
CTAGCATTGTGGAGACTTCTGGGGTCAGGCGAAGTGGCCGATTCCCGCACCCCAACTAAGGCATCCTGCCAAGGGGGCTTCCCAGTCGCTGGAGCCAAGGTATTCCCAGTCTCCCGCACACCCTCTCTCATTCCCACCTCAGCGAATGCAGAGGAGCTGAACTTGCCACCAAGGCTCCTAAAAAGCCGCCAGCGACCTTGGAGGCTACTGGCCCAAGCCCTGCGTTTTGTGCACTAAGACCCTGGAGGTCGCAATTGGGAGCGCCCCAGCCAGCGCAGCTCAGCAGCGCCCAGACCTAGATCCCCAGGTCCCGGCCTGGCCGCCGCGCAGGCCCCTCCCCAGCTCTCCGGCCGTTTGGCTAGTTTGTTTGTCTTATTTTTAATTTCTCCAGGGCCAGCCAGAGCAGGTTTGTTGGCAGCCGTACACCTCCGAGTAGTCACGCGACTAGCCAATGTCCTGGCAGCGCTACGGGAAGGCGGCGCGCTCGGGAGCGCGGAGAGGCGGCGGAGCCGCGCCTGGGGCCACCTTAAGAGCGCGCTCGCTAGCCTGGGCGGAGCGGCTCCCGGCGCGGAGACCAATGGAGCTCCTCCTCTGTTTAAATAGACTTGCTGTGTCAATCATCTTCTTCTTCGTCAGCCTCCCTTCCACCGCCATATTGGGCAACTAAAAAAGAGGGGGGGCTAGTGCTTTCGGGGTGTTTTTTTTCCTCCTCATCCCTTGTCCCGACTCACTCACGGCTCTGAGACTCGCGCGGCGGCAAGGTTTGGAGAGGGGCTGCATTCGCGGGACCCACGGGCTCGCCCCAGCCTACACTGCGACTGTTCGCCACCTCCTCCTGCCTCCTCCCCTCCCTTCCCCGCCCTCCAGTACACTTGATCCCAGAGCCTCGAGCTGCGCGGCCGGGACGTCCCTGCTCTCTCCCCTAGACCTGTGCGCTCCTGCGGCTCGGGCGGTCGCTGGACCGCCTCTGCTCCACTTGACTACCCGGGTGCAGTCGCAGAACTTCGAAGAGGGGTTCGCGCTGCGACCGGGACGTTTCGCTTTTGTTCGGTTTTGTTGTTTATTTCATTTTATTTTATTTTTTTCGGAGAGTGGGAGCCTAGGCGGTGGTCCACACCCGCCCGGGGAGGAAGATGTCAAACGTGAGAGTATCTAACGGGAGCCCGAGCCTGGAGCGGATGGACGCCAGACAAACGGAGCACCCCAAGCCTTCCGCCTGCAGAAACCTCTTCGGTCCGGTCAATCACGAAGAACTGACCCGGGACTTGGAGAAGCACTGCCGAGATATGGAAGAAGCGAGTCAGCGCAAGTGGAATTTCGACTTTAAGAATCATAAGCCCCTGGAGGGCAGATATGAGTGGCAGGAGGTGGAGAAGGGCAGCTTGCCCGAGTTCTACTACAGACCCCCGCGACCCCCTAAGAGCGCCTGCAAGGTGCCGGCTCAGGAGAGCCAGGATGTCAGCGGGAGCCGCCAGGCGGTGCCTTTAATTGGGTCTCAGGCAAACTCTGAGGACCGGCATTTGGTGGACCAAATGCATGACCCGTCAGACAGTCCGGCGGGGTTAGCGGAGCAGTGCCCAGGGATGAGGAAGCGACCTGCAGCAGGCGGTAATGACCCTTTGGAAAATGGAAAATGTCTGTCTGTCTGTCTTCCGTAGCGCCTATTTGCTAGACCCTATTCAGTTGGTTTTTCCAGCATGTTCTACTTTAGCTCTAGGAGATCTAGTTTGTGCGAAACTTAGGTTTGAAATACCCTCTAGCCGACTGCTTGGCCTGTTTATGATTTTGAAGTCGGAAGCCGGAGATAGTAAGATCTGATAGCTTCCCCCCGCCTAACACATCGGAGTTCCTCCCCTCTAGCCAGCTGTAGGTATGTGACAAAGGTTGGGATGTTTACCAACTGCCTCCTTCTTGGCTAGGAGGAGAGAGAGAGATGTGGGGTGTAGAATAATTGGTCTGTTCATAGAAACAACCTCATTTTGTGTCCTTAGAGGCTGCCGGGGATGACGGGTCCAGGGGTCGTGGGTGGAGGTGGTGGTTGTTCATCCCTTGACTCTTGGGCCAACCTCTGTCAGCCTTTGTTCTCGCTAATAAAGATGGTTTGTGTGTGTGTTCTTTTAAACATTGCTCCTTGCCCCCTCTTAGATTCTTCTTCGCAAAACAAAAGGGCCAACAGAACAGAAGAAAATGTTGCAGACGGTTCCCCGAACGCTGGCCCAGTGGAGCAGACGCCCAAGAAGCCCGGCCTTCGAAGACACCAGACGTAAACAACAGCTCCGGTGGGTTAATGAGGAAGAGTACAAAGCTGACACCCCAGCTGGTCTGCACTCCCTGGGGGGCCTGCAGACCCCAGCACTGCTGGCAGATTAGTTGCCTGCCAGGAGGAATAATTTTCCTAGGTTAAAAAAAAAAAAAAAAACAGTGGGGAAGGCTGGAATCACTGGGGGTGGGGAGTGGGGGCGGGGTTGTAATGAAGTGTTTGTGTCCCAAGATTTTTGCCTTAAAACTGAACCAGAACTAGTGTCCCAAGCAAGTACTTGTCACCAAGGCCCCAAAGGATAAGGAAGGTCATATCCTTCTGAATCCCATTAAGACTTAGGCCAGGAATGGCAATTCTCTTCGTCCATCTAAACAAGGACCAAGGCACCCCGACTCTCACTTCTTGGGAATCCATTTCCCAGAATTTCACTTTGAGCCAATAACCTGATTTGAAACATTAATAGAAAATGGAAAATATATAATTACGTTTAAATTTTTAAAGAGAAAAGCTAGGTATAGAGCAGCTTTGGTTAGGAGTGTAAATAGGGTCTCCTTGCCCTGCATTCTTTTTCATCATTTTTACTAAGTTGTGACTTTCCTTGTATCCTGGTAAGTTTTGGAGAGAAAGAGAGAGAGAGAGAGAGAGAGAGAGAGAGAGAGAGAGAGAGAGAGAAGGGAACTTCATACTTTAAAAAAAAAAAAGCTAGAATGGAAAGTTCAGAAGTACTAACTCTCCCACAGAATTTCTGATTTTAACCCTGAGGTTACAAAGCAGAAGTTACCCGAACAGCCAGAGGAAGCAGTCCTCCACCACGTCAACTGTGTATGCTAATGTGCTGAAATAGGATGGTTTGGATGTTTATAGGGGAAATGGATAGTAGATGTTAGGACCAACTGAGGAGGAGTTGTTTTTTTTTTTTTTTCCAGGTATCAAAATCTCATCACCCTGATTACTTAATTAGAGTAACCCAGCCCCTAGGTTTACATAGATTGACTATTTCATAATGATCTGACTACATATATTAATAGTTTATAAGCTCATTATAAATAAAGACAGTGGTCTCTATTTCCAAAACCCACTCATAACCCAGCATATAAAGAGATCTTAACAGTTGATTGTTAACTTTTCAGATCCTCATTTATAGAAATTTAAAAATAAATTAATATAGAGATAACCGATGGACATCAGTTTGTTGAGTTTGTAAATCTAATGTCATAATACTGCTTCTACAGACCTAGCATTTTTTTTTTCAGAGCAAAATTTTCATGTATTTCCACTATAAAGTGGGAAAATTAGGTGGAAGTTCTTTCTAAATGGCCATCACACCTGTAGCTTTAGTTGGTTGGTGTGGCCTGTGGCCTCCCTCTTCAGATAAGCATCCTGGATTTCTACCTGGCCCATTCCAAGAAAGGCATTTATTAGTCAAGTAGCCAAAAGGCCCTAGTCAAAAGCCCTTATGCAGATATTCTGCATATGAGTAAGACATTACAATTTTAAAAGCATTCATAGACTTTGGTGGGGGGGAGGCTTTTATAATTGCCTTTCCAGGTAATTTTCAAAGTTAGGAAATTATGCTACTCTGAAGTGTTACGGTTCCTGAATTTCTTTTCTTTCTTACCCTCTTTGACCCAGATTCTTTAGACTGAGTTAGTTTCTCAATCTCTGCACTGCTGACATTTTGGGCTAAATTATTCTTTATTGTGGTAGGCTGTCCTATACATTTTAGAATGTTTGGCATTATCTCTGGCCTCTCCTACCAGACGCCAGGGGCAGTCCTTTTCCCGAAGCTGTGACATCAGAAATGTCCCTAGGGGCATGGGAGGGCTGCACAAAATTGCCCACTTGGTAAGAACCATGATTCTAACACCACACAGAACAGAACAAAAATCCAGTGACGGTAAGTCATCAGACCTTTTTAGCCTGTATTTATCCAGTGTCACTGAAATATTTGTTAACCAAGATAGAAACAATGTAATTCCTGTACTTTGGCAATGTTACTCTAGTGTCTTCTTCCTAATTCTTTTGTTTCTTTTGCAGAATTACGAATATTTCCTTGTTTATTAGATACATCACTGCTTTATGAAGCAAGGAAGATTTACATGAAAAATTTAAATACATATCGCTGACTCCATGGAATGGACATCCTGTATAAGCACTGAGAAAGCAAAAACATAATAACACTAAAAATTTTAGGCATTCTTTAAACCATCTGCCTCTAAAAGCATTGGATGTAGCATTGCGCAATTAGGTTTTTCCTTATTTGCTTCATTGTACTACCTGTGTATATAGTTTTTATCTTTTACTGTGTAGCACATAAACCTTAGGGATGGGGGTGGGGGGAGGGTGGGGCTGAGGACTCAGCATGGGAGGGTGTGAAGAACTTGCTTCAATTTGTAGCAAGGAGAAAAATATTTGACTTGCATAAAGGGAAGCAACTTGGGTGGGGGGAAGGGTTTGAGTTGCTTTCTTTAAAGATGTAGTGTCCCTTTCAGGAAGAACTGATCCTTTAAAAAAATAATAATTAAAATTTGAATAATCGCTCCATATAGTTGCTATTTATTTTTACATGAAGCTTATTCTCATTTCAGTGTTCTGAAGAGTCTGTTTTGTAGCAACAAATGGCTTAAAAGAAAAAAAACTTTTTTTTCTTCTTTAAAATCGGAATTAGCCCGTTAATTGTTTAGCAGTAATCACTCCAGGTAATACTGGACAAAAATCTGGGGTGCATGATAGGGAATTCTGAATTCTTAGAGTTGACTATCTGAGAAAATTTCTTACTTTTCTTTTCACTTGAGCTGTGTAGACAGTGAAAATAATCCTAAATCCTTGGATATTTTTAGAAGTCTGTAACTTTCCACAAATAATGAAATAAGTTTTAATTCAAATTTTCTCACCTTGTTAATTTGCCCCCAAGGAAAATGTTGTTTTTAAAGGAAAAAAGGAGTGTGCTTTTAGAAAAAGTACACTTGTGGAACAAGTGAAATGGATACTACATCTTCAAACAGTGTTTCTTCATTGCCTGTGTATGGGAAACCTTTGAAGTGTGCCTGTGTATATAACTCTGTAAAGACACTGAAAATTATACTAACTTATTTATGTTAAAAAGAGATTTTTTTTTTTAATCTAGACAATATACAAGCCAAAGTGGCATGTTTTGTGCATTTGTAAATGCTGTATTGGGTAGACTAGTCCCCCCCCCCCCTTGTTAAATAATATGGCTATGCTTAAAAGGTTGCATACTGAGCCAAGTATAATTTTTGTAATGTGTGAAAAAGATGCCAATTATTGTTACACATAGAGCAATCAATAAAGAAAACTTGCATAGTTATTCACTGAGTGCAACTGTCATGTGCTTTACTGAGCTTGAGGTATTCAGCCTGGCATGCTCCTGATTGTCACACAAATCCAATGTGAAGTGACAAACATCTGGGAAATTTAGGCCTACATTTTAGGTGATTTTTTCTTTTTTTTAAAATGTGTGTGTGTGTGTGTGTGTGTGTGTGGTGGGGGGTCTGATTATACTTTGGCCATTTTCATCTTAGTCCTGTACTGGTAGAGAAAGCTTAAATGGAAAGAGAAAAAGGCACGTTTACATGTTAGCAGTCCCCATTTAGTTAAAATATTTATGTTTTCTAGGATATGAGCCTGTGAGAACCAAAAGGGGGGTGCCCTTACATAAGTTTAGTCTGATCACACATCTGCAGTACTGAAAATGAAAGTGATAGGCCGACTTCTCTAGATTCTCTATTTACACTTTTGAAGTGGTGTGAGGAAGGAAAATCAATGTCCAGACCCCCAACCTACCAAGCTTGTCACAGTAGATAGACAGACAGGTCCTTCACCATGTTTTCTCTCACTAGCTGGAGAAATGAAGTTGGTCATAACAAATTCCTCAGTTTCTGAATTACAGTTCACAAATCCAAAAAAAAAAAAAAAAGTTAAAATACTAAAACTGAGTCTTCTGTCCTCATATCTGCTCAGCAGAAGTGTACATTTCTTTAAAAATATAGAGACATGGCATTTTAAAGCTAGGATTATCAAAAATTCTCAAAACACCAATTCCTATTTATGGGTAAATTGTGAAAAATCTAAATCTGAGTTAAATCATTCACTGAAATACCACACCCAAAGAGGATTATAAACAGGGTAGTTCTAGCATTTTTGACTGGAAGGTTTCTTTTCTTTCCTTCTTTTTTTTTTTTTTTTTCTTTTCTTTTTTAAATAAAGCAAGAGTTGGGTTTTTTTGGTTTGGTTTTTTTTTTTTTGTTGTTGTTGTTGTTTTTGTTTTTGTTTTTCTGTGCTGGATGGGAAAATAGGTCTTTTGGTCGCTGGGCCAAGTCCTTCTTCAAGTAGGTATTTTAATTAAAGACTAAAGGTGTTTTTGTGGTTCTGTTTAAAACATAAATGGTGACTTGCAAGAGGACCAAAAGTCAGAAAATCCATTCAAAATGGGAAAACACAAGTCTCTATTGCTGCACGGACGTCATTTTAGCTTTCATATATATATATATACTTTTTTATGTGAATTTTGAGAGATTGCATTTTAGGAATGCTGGGCCGGGAAGAGGTGGATGCTCTCTGCACCAGGCACGTCCACAGGAACGCACCTCCCTGCCCAAGTCACTGTGGCTTCCATCCTCCGAATGTATGTGTCAAACCTCTACAACAATCAGACGGTTCAAACGGTCCTTTTCCCGAGACCTGGACTCCTACGCCCGCCGCGAATGTCCCTTTGCGAGTTTGCGGCCGCCGGCGTCAGACACCGACACCCGTTAGCCCACCACCCTGGCCACGGCGCGGTAGTCTCAACTGTCGGGCAGCCCCGGTCCCGCCCGCTAGCTGTGGCAACTGCGTAGTCCGGCTAGCTGGCTCCTCGAGACCAAAAGTCTCTTTAATGTCGCCAGCTACTTGCAAGACCCGCACTGCCAGGGTGGCTGCGCGCAGTTCCCGCGCCCAGGGCGCCCGCAGGCCGCAGAAGGCGGCCGCGCCTCTGACCGCGCAGCCAGGCTGGATTACTTCTCAGAAACCTTCCTCCCTACCATCGATTCTCCAGGCGAAGAAAATCGCTACGGAAGGCCTTCCCCAAGGACACCCCGTCGCCCACTAAGCTGTAGGGGACTTGCCCGAAGGGGACCAACTTCCCAGAGTTCGTAGACCCTCCAGGGCAGCAGCCTGCTCCCACCCCTACCGCAGGGCTCCAATGATCCGCAGCCCCGCGCATTTCGAAAGCCTTCCCTGCTTGCCGGCGGCTAAGGAACGGTCCCCGAAGCGCGCGGAATTGTAGAGATTCACTGCCGCTTTCGGAGATCGCCCCTGCTCTTCACTCTGTGTTGCAAAGTGTCCCCCCACCATTGTCCAGAGCTGCAGACCTGGCCAGGGAAGAACTGGGGAAATATGGATGGGGGCGGCGTGATGGGTTAAAGGGGGGCCATGTACATTCACGAGTGGGAAGGGAGCAAGCAGTCGGCCTTTCAGGCCACAGTGTGCCCACCACCCTGGCCGCACCAAGCGACATTTCCTAGGAGCCAAGGGAACTCTGATTTCGCCATTGCACCATCATCGCTAGAAGATACGATTACTCTTCTGGCTCTTTGGACTAAAAAGTGTTTTGTTTAGAAGTTCATTTAGGATTCCTGATCTGTTTTTCAGAGTTTGGATTCTTTTTCATTTGCAAGCTTTCACCTGAGCCACACCCTACTCCTGCCACCCCCTCCTTCCTGGCAAAAAAAAAAAAAAAAAAAAAAACTTGCAAACGTCGCTGAGGGGGCAAGGGGCCCAGAAGCCTGCTTAGAAACCTATGAGGTCGCCTCCCTGATTTCACTCGCGTGGGGTTAGAACAGGGTGGGGTCATCCACAGGCGAATCCCTGAGAACCGAAAGTGCATTTATTTCCACGTAAACTCAAGTCTCAAGTCCCCCGGGCCTCCATCCAAGTCCCAGACTTGTCATGCATGCGGACTTAGAGGAGAGGCAGGAACCAGAAAATAGAAAAATCTTATTAAAAAAATTCTTATCTATGTTTTGGGCGCGAAACCTCGACGCGCCTCTAAAAGGAACGTTAAGAGAAAAGCCGGGAGATGGGCGCGCGGTACGGGCGCCGGCCGGGGGATTGCATCATTTGCGGCTCCCCCTTCAGAATTCGGGCTGCGAACCGCAGCCACCATCATGGCGCTCGGGTCAGGCCGCGCTTCTCGCGTCCCGGAGCGTCTAGTGAGCTTGGATAGGAGCGTTTGCAAACATGTTCCCTGGCCCCGGAGCGCCGGTCTCTCGCTCCTTCCTTCCCTTTGTGTGCGTGTGCGTGTGCATGTGCGTGCGTACGTGTGTTTGCGTGTGCGCGTATGTGATGTGTGCCTGTGAAGGAAGAAGCTGAATGCTCTCATGCTCTCTCTGTGCCTCTGTCTCTCCCTCTCTGTGTCTGTCTCTCTGTCTCTCCCCCCCCCCCTTCCTTCCAACCCCCCCACCCTCCCCGTCCCGAGCTGGTGGTTGTAAACTTGATTGGCATTGGCTGCGCCCACTGACCCCTGCACGGAGTCCACTGAAGATTTAAGGTGGATCTGAGAGGCTGCAGCTGCAGGCGGAGCCTCGCTCTTAACTTAGTTTTGGAAGGAAAAAAAGCCCAAACCAAGGGCCCGCTGCGTTTTACGAATCCATCGGTCCCCAGGTCCTCTGGCCCCCGCCCAGTCCGCCGCGCTTCTCCCGCCCACCTTCCTCTGCTTCCCCATTGGCTCGCGCGTGCAGTTTGAATTTTTTTTTTTTTGGATGCTTGTTTTCTTGTTTAAAAAAAAAATTACAGTGTCGTAGATCATGTGATGAGACTTACTTGGGCAGCCTGAGGTGGGGTGTTTTAGCTGGTTTGGTTGCAAGTGGTAGGGAGAAGGATGGGTGGAGCTTTCTGTTCCAAAAGTTTCCCGCCCCGCCCCGCCCAAGTGCCGTTGACAGAGTGCAGGCGGGAAGGTTCTGCTGGGGTAGAGATGTAGCGGCTGGGGTAAAGATGTAGCATCAAACATTCATGGATGCCCAGGGACCACGGGCCCACAGGCTGCTGGCCAGAGGTACTAGGAAGGTACAGGCGGGAGCCCGACGAGGATGCGCCTTCCCCTGCCTTGGAAAGGTAGATTTTGGGGAGGGCGGGAGTGGGTAGGTATCCTGGAAATGAGTATTTACCCATCAAGGAAATAAACCAACCCAATACAAGGTGTGGCTATAGTCTCTATATAGAGCAAAAGATGTGTTATTCTAGGGGTTACAGTGTCAAAATCCATCAATGACAAAGGCAGTCGGTGTCATTTTCTTCTTTTTAACCTTAAAGAAAACTATCTCTGTTTTCCAGTGGTTTTGCATGAGGATGAGATAGGGAACATAAAGACCCTTTGATTTCTGGATCAAGAAAGTCGTTGGAAAGAGTATGTTAAGATTTAGGAAGATTTGATTGGTATACAGGTCTAATACAAGAAGTGGTCCAACTATGTTTTTCTTTACAGTGAAGCTTTTAAAATTGTATACTAATTCAACGGTAGTCCTAAACTAGTCTTTCTCTGTATTAATGAAGCTAGCATAACCTTTATCTTTTTTCTTTCTTTCTTCCCCCTTTTAAAAAAAAAATTCCCCTCGTGCCTCTTTCAGTCTGTTTTAGCCAGATGTCCAGCCCCAGCCTCTTCACAGTAGACCTTGTTCTGAATTTTTAGCTATCCCATTCTGGACAGCCCAGACAAACCCCTTAACTCTCCCAGCCCACTAAGGTCCATGACTCCATCCTTAACCAGCCTGTGTGAGCTGTTCTTGAGGCTGCGTTCACTGGCTCTGTCAGAGGCCCCCTGGTCCCTCTGCCTTTCAGAGTGGACAATCCATATGGAAACACTTGTCCGCATAAGGAGGAAATTTTGAGGGTGAGGATTAGCTCCTGTCAGGCAGCAGGTCTCCATCCTGAGTGTGAGTCAAGCCTGGTTTGGATGTTCTCCTGATACAGGTGTTATGGGTAAAATCCAGATAGCAAATGACCTTGCAGCCTGGTTTCGAAACTGGGGCTTGGCATGATGGAGCACACCTGTAGCCTGAGTGTTTGGTAGGTGGAAGCAGGAGAATCAGGAGTTCGAGGCCTGCCTTAGATGCTTAGAGAGTGTGAGGTCAGCCTGGGCTACATGTAACCCTCCCTATCTCAAACATACAAACAAGGGTACGATCAAAAGTGGTCATTAAAGAATACCCCACTGGGCACGGTGGTACTCACCTTTAATCCCAGTACTCACGAGGCAGAGGCAGGTGGATCTCTATGAGTTCCAGGTCAAAAACTAAAAATAAAATATAATAATAATAGTAATAATAATAATAATAATAATAATAATAATAATAATAATAATAATAGTAATAATAGTAAGTCTCTTTTTCCCTACCCTCACCTCTTGCTGGTTTTGAACTCAGGAAATCTTTGACTTTATCTCCTGACTAGACAGGTCTATGGGCCAGGGCTACTGCACCCACCCTAACTCTTCAAGCCAAAGCAAGACTTAAACTCAGCCAAATACAAAAGTATCGACATCTAGGGCTTGGGTGGAGGCTAACTGTTTGTTGCCCCAGCGCGAGGACCTGAGTTTGGATGCCAGCGCTGGCAGTGCTCGTTTTTTAATCCCAGAGTTCTGCTGAGTGGACAGAGAAATGTAGATTTCTGGGCTGTCAGTGGCCAGCCATTCTAGCTCAAATGGTTCAGTGAGTTGGAGGGTGATAAAAGATGCCAGCAATGGGCTCTGGCCTCCACTTGGGCATGGATGGGGGCTCTCACACATGACACATGCATGCGCATGAAAGAAATCTGCTAACACCTACTCTTTAAACAGTACTAGGCTGCAGCCCAATTATTGGGGGCATGTTACTGCTCACAGTGTCCCAGACACAAGAACGGAGCAGGAAAAGAACTATAGACCGAAATATCATAGCACTGTGCATTGTACACATGTTCGTGGTACAACTGGTGTAAACAAAACAAAGTGTGTTGCCAGTTGTGTAAGAGTACCACCACATAATTATGTACAGTATTCAATAATAATAAATGACTGCTAGTGGCTTGTGCATTTATTACGGTATAGTTTCTATTGTCATTTTTTTGGGGGTATACTCTTTCTTAGTGTGTGTATAAACTTAACTGTAAAAGAGTTTCCAGTTGTTCCTCCAGAGTTCACTGTTGTCATCACAGGAGACAACAGTTCGACGCATGCCACACTGCCCCTAACCACTTTTCAGGAAGACAGGATAAAACGCACAAGCAAATGACGTCATGCTGACTTTATTTTTCAGTGCCTAGGTAGAAGTCAGAGCCTTATGCATGGTAGGTAAGCATACTAAACCTGAGTGGATCTTAGGCTGGCCTCGAACCCACAACTTGGAGCAGTCTTTCTTTCTTCCTCCGCCTCCCACGGGCACTTGTAGTACAGATGCCCACCACCACACCTGGCTCAGATAATCATGCGCTTGATCCTGTGTAGGCGAATGCATGTGTGTGTGTGGAGCTTTGTTTTGAACAATAACGAAAATGTAATTTTTTTTTAAGTAAATAAATTAAAATAGGGCTAGGGATGTAGCTCAGTTGGCAGAGTGCTTGCCCAACATGAGCAGGCCCTGGCTGTGATCCCCAGCTCTACGTAAATCTGGTGCACGCCTGTAATCCTGGCACTCGGGAGGCAGAGGCAGGAGGACCAGAAAGCCAAGGTCATCTTCAGCTACACAGCGAGCTAGTAGGCCAAGACTGTCTTATATGAGACTATCCCAAAACAAAACAACCACCAAGCAACAAACAAAAAACAATCTCACAGATTAAGCACATAAAGAAAATATTATCTGTACAATGTGTTTTGAGCTAGGTATTATTACAAGAGTTCAAACGGTTAAAAACAAATAAAAATAAAAAATAAAAAAGGCAGGCAGGCGTAGTGACACATGCTGGTAATTCTAGTACTTCAGTGGTGAAGAAGGCATTTTTTTTTTAAATGGTTTTTTGAGACAGGGTTTCTCTGTGTAGGCTTGACTGTCCTGGACTCACTTTGTAGACCAGGCTGGCCTCGAACTCAGCGATTTGCCTGCCTCTGCCTCCAGAGTGCTGGGATTAAAGGCATGTGCCACCACCACTCCTGGCTTCAAAGGCATTCTTGGCTACACAGTGAGGCTGAGAGCAGCCTGGGTTACACAGAAAAAAAAAAAAAAAAAAGTAAATAATTTAATGCTATAAAAAACAATATATTATAGAAGTTAATTTATTATCTAAGAAAGAAATTGTTTAAAATAAATGACGTTTGATTCAATTGTCCAGTGTGTATAGAGGCCATAGCAACATGTAGCACTGGTCTCCACATTCATGCCTATTGCTTACTCATTGATTACCCCAGGGCAACTCTCACACATGCACATTCTAGTCTTAGTAACAGTCCTATCCAGTTATAGCATTTTATATCTGTGTGTCTGTTTTGAAACAGCTGAGTACCCTCAGACTATGTAGTCAGGACGGCCTTACACTTGGCCTTCCTGTCTGCCTCTCAGGTACTCACGTTATAGGCAGATGCTGCCACACCGGCTTCCATTTCGTATCTTTTCTACTATGTTTTTATTCAGTATTTAATACACTGCATAAGCTATTTTATATAGTATGCCTCCTTTTCTGGGCTTCGATGTTTGGATACACAAATATTATTGTTAGAGTCACTTCAAGCATCCAGCCTAGGCTAGGACAAGACGTTCAGATTACAGGTTAGGCGCTGCAGCCTCTCTCCGGAAGCCTAGATGTGCAGCGGACTCTACCATCTGCAGTCAGCTCGGTGGCGTCCACACAACATCACACCACACTGGTCAGAAGGTGTCCCTGTGATCAGCAACACATGACTGCAAGTCTGATGAAATCATACTTGATCATCATAGCTCTCCCGTTCTGTGACGAGAGACAGGGAAGTCCAGCGTATTAGGAGTGACTAAGGAAACAAACTCTGAAACTCAAAACAGGCCACGGGGAATAACGTTTCTTTAGGGGATGCGAAGGTGGTGGGAAGATGATGTGGAGTTCTTGGTCTGGGAGAATCTCCGACAGCTGACCTGGACCAATGAAAAAGGGAGCTGTATTCTTAGGAATATTCACCACGAGAAAGAAGATAGCCCTTACTAGTGCCCTTTTGCTATTCTTCTTTGTTGTATTTTTCCTTCAGTCTCTGAAGTACCCAGGGCCACGGTACTTCTTTGAATGCAGACTATGGTTTCATTTCTGGTGAGATTAATCTCCCAGCCCCCACCCGTGACTTCTTTTGCTCTGTTCCCTCCCCCCCCTCCACACACCCATCCCTTCCACAATTTTCCCAGCTTCTTTTGTCCTATACAGTTTTTACATTTCTGATTTTAATTATTGTTGGTTTTAATGAAATAACAGGAGAGGCCAGATGTGTGGCATATACCTGTGGTTCTAGCACTTTCGAGGCAGACCCAGGAGGATGAAGAGTTCAAGGTCATCCTCAGCTTTGTAGAGGAAGGAAGGAAGGAAGGAAGGAAGGAAGGAAGGAAGGAAGGAAAGAAGGAAGGAAGGAAGGAAGGGAAAGTGAGCCAGGAGTAATGGTAGAATGACTGTCTACTATGCACAGGCTCTGGTTTTGATGACCAGCACCAAGGAACAACATTTTTCACTGGGATAAATTCTTGAAGAATTAGAAAGAATGCAGTAGAGGGGCCGGTAAATAGCTGAGCAAGTAAAGATACTTGCTGAGTCCAGAGGGTGGGGGTGGCGCACACCTTTAATCCCAGCACTCTGGAGGCAGAGGCAGGTGAATTGCTGTGAGTTCTAGGCCAGCCTGGTCTACAAAGTGAGTCCAGGACAGCCAGGGTTACCCTGTCTTGAAAAACCAAAAAACAAACAAACAAACAAACAAAAACAAAAACAAAAACAAAACAAAAAAAAAAAACTCTTGCTGAGCAAAAGCCCAAGTTCAATCCTGAAACCCAGGCTGGTCCCTATGCTTCATGGTCTCCCTACCTTTACCCAGACCCTGTTTGGACTGTGCTTTTCCATGGGCTCTGCAAATGCAACTCAGGTGCTCTTGCCTGTTTTCAGGCACTTTACTAACAGAGTGATCTACCAAGCCCTCTGAGAAACATTTTGAAAATTAAATCTCAGAGTGGGGAAGGTATTTCTAAGTCTGATAGAAAAACATAAGGTTCATAAAATGAAATAACAATACATTTAGTGGCATAGACTTTAAAAAAAAATTTTTTTTAGATTTAAAATTAAAAAAAAATTTTTTTTTCAGTATATAATGTACCCTAAGCAAAGTTAAAAAAAAAAAAAAAAAAAAAAGACATGGTACTGCACAGTAATGGGAATGAAGAAAAATTTTTTTCTAAGGATTTTCAGATAGATGAATGTTCTGCCTTCATGTATGGATATGCACTAAGAGTGTGCTTGGTGAGAAGAGGTCATTTCCAAGGTTCCTTAGGCTACCATGTGGGTGCTAGGAACCAAACTTGGGTCCTTTGGAAGAGCAGCAAATACTTTTAACTACTGAGACATCCCTCCAGCCCTAGGAATGTGAATGTATTAAATGCCACAGAATAGTACTCTTAACAAAATTTTAAGTGATAAAATTCATGTTAGGTGCATTTAGTCACACACTCAAAAAATAAATAAATAAAAACAATGGTTTTTTGTTGTTCAGTGGTTAAGAATGCGTGCTGCTCTTGCTGGGGACTGGAAGGAACTGAGTTCCCTCCAGGACTCACGTGGGAAGTTCACAATCACCTGTAATTCCAGCTCCACGTCCTGGCCTCTTCAGAGACCTGTGTTCACACATGTACATAGATACACACATGTACGCATACTCAAAGGTAAATAAATATTACAAAATAAACCCACAAACTATTAGGAGACTAAAGTTTGCTCACATTTTAGATAGAATTTTCTAGAAAGAAATTTCACATTCACGCCACTCAGACACAGGTTTGGTTTCAAGCTCTGAGGCCAGACTGCTTGGGTTTGAATCCCATTTTTCTCTCTCTTTTTTTTTTAAGACCGCGTCTCACGTAGGTGGCCTCAAACCTAGTATGGAGCTGAGGATGGCTTCAGACTACGGATCTCTGCCTCCACCATCTAACTTCAAGCTACCATTTAAAGTTTCTCTCTTTGTTTATATAATGAACATATGAAGATGCTTAGTGTTTTCATAAAGTTATTAAAATCCCTAGTGGAGGCTGAGTGTGGTGGAAAATGTCCATAGTCCTGGCACTGGGGAGGTGGAGACAGCAGGAGCAGTTGAGGTCATCCTGGTCAATATCCAGTTTAGGGCCAGCTTAGCCTATGTGAGACCTTGTCTCTCAGCCCCATCCAGTCTACTAATTAATATATGTGCAGTACTGAGCACAACACTTGGTTTATAATAAACAACAAACAATCACATATTTGTAAATAATATAAAGTGAAGCTCTCCAAGTATTTTTTGTTTATTTTTCTTTACAGTACCCACAGCCAGTAAATCTGTTTTTATTTATTTATTTATTTTTATTTTATTTTATTTTTTGAGACAGGGTTTCTCTGTGTAGCGCTGGCTGTCCTGGACTTGCTCCATAAACCAGGATGGCCTCAAATTCACAGTGATCCACCTGCGCTCTGCCTCCCTGAGTGCTGGGATTTACAGGCGTGCACCATCAAGTGCCTGGCTTCTCTCTCTCTTTTTTTTTTTTTTTTAAACAGATGGTCTCCTGCACAGTAGACAGGCCTTGAATCGTTGATGCTTCCTTCCATCTCTTGTCTCCCATGTGCTAGGATCATGGGCCTATGTTACCATGCCCAGGTACTGATGTTCTCTCTCTCTCCTTTTGGTTTTTGGAGACAGGGCCCAGGCTACCCTGCTACCACCTTCAGAATGCTGGGATTACAGGCATGAACTGCCTGGCTCAGGCTTATTTTTCTAGCTTTTATAACTGCCATTATAATCCTTAAGAAAACCAAAATTTTGCTTTTATTGTTCATTTGTTTATTTTTTTATTTTTATTTTTCATTTTTGAGACAGGTTTTGCTATATAACCTTGACTAGCCTAGAATGTACTATGCTGGCCTTGAGCTTGTGTTCCTCTTGCCTTAGCCTCAAGAGGGCTTGGCTCACAGGCATAGGATACCACATCTGGCTTTTTTTTTTTATTAGGTAACGTTTGTTTCTATGTTTCTGTCGATAAAGGGCCTTGCTCCATAGCCCAGTCTGAACTTAAGGTGATTTTCTCAGGCATGTACTATCATGCCTGGCTGGAAAACAAATGTTTAAAATGGACATTTAATAGACAGAATTAATATACCACAAAATGGCTGAAATGGTTACGTTTTATATTTTTTAAAATGAAGATTGAGGCAGTTTTTTTTTTTTTTTTAGACTTTTGTTGGTTTTAAGCCCATCCTTGATGATTTCTGAAATGGCCTAGCATAGGTTTGTTTGCAGAAATGAGTAACTCACCCACATACAAGACAATATGAAGTAGAAAAGAGTTGTGACCTAGATATCAAAGTGGTAATTTGTTAGCTGGTAGCAGTTGTACCTGCCTGTAATCGCAATGCTTGGGGGACTAAGGCAGAAGAATGATGAGTCTGAGCCAGCCTTGGCTACACAGTGAGATCCTGGCTCAAACAAAGGAACAGAGAAAGCACTCCTGGATGTGGCCATGTCTGAGCACTTGCTAGTAATGCCAGAAGCCCAGAGATCGGAGCAGTGGAATTGGTTTTGATGTCAGCTTCTGTAACATCGAGTTGGGGACCAGTACCCAGGGGACCCTGTCTCACTCCACAGTCACCCCAAAACCAAACCACCAATAAACCAAACCAATCCCAAACAAAACAAAGGACCCACCACTAACAAAGAAACCACACACACACGCACATGCACACGCACACATGCAAGCATGATAAAGTTTAGGTAAAACTGAATCAGAAATAGCATCACCCAGAAGCAAATATGGCCGCTCGTGAGTTTCACTGTTACTTCCCTTTAAGGCTGAGTGACTTTTCTGCAGCTTCACTGGTCACCAAAGCAGCAAAGAGACTGTGCTGTGGGATCTCTGACTTAACTCAGGCTCATAAAAGATCTCTGTCCTCAAACTATCTAGGCCTTAGCTTAGTGGTGTCACCTGCTTTACTCTAGAAACTCCCAGGTGGCCTCGTGCGGCCAGCATAGCTGTCTAGCGAGAGTCTGCCAGTGACTTCTGGTGCTCTATGCTACCAGTAACCGGGGCTCCAAACCCACCGTCCTATTCTGGAGTTTCCTTCAAACTGTATCCTCAAAATTTTTACAGTTTCAAGTGAGACAGTTATGCATTTGGTGGTGATAGTAAGTGACAGCAACACTTGGGGAAAATGTTAAATCCTTTCTGCTAGGCCAGGTTGAGAACACAGCACCTAAGAAGTCTCTCTCTCTCTCTCTCTCTCTCTCTCTCTCTCTCTCTCTCTCTCTCTCTCTCTCTCTCTCTCTCCTCCCCCCTCCCTCTTTCTAACCCACTCCACAATCCCACACTCGCCATCAGCTGACTTTGAAGTAGTAGCAATTCTCCTGCTTCAGCCTTAAGTGCCTGGATTTTAGTTATAGGCTACCACACTCTTCTCTGAAAACCTCTCCTGCCTCGCGCCTGAGCTGGCTCTGCCCAGTCCTTCTCCGTTGGGTCCTTTCAGGTAGGCTGCCCCGCTTACAGCTCTCCTCCTGTTTCCTAGACCTCACTTCCCTGTGAGTGGCTGCAGAGCCAGCTCTCTCAAAACAGGCTCCCCCCCCCCCACTTTTTTTTTCTTTTTCTTTTTTTAGCTGCAGAGCTTTATTGTGCAGGACTGCAGGCTGCGCTTCTGCCTGCGCAGTCCAGAGCTGCTAAATTGTTACTGCTCTCAGATCCCTGACGACACTCCACTGCACCTCATCATGATCTCCATTGGAGTTTGAAGTGTACAATCAGGAAAGCTTGAAGCTTCCTTTCTTAACCACGGGCAGCATTATTTATAGTTTCCCTTTACACTAAAGGTAAAAAAATAAAATAAAGAAAAATCATGCTGAAATGTATCACTAAGCCAAATTTTCCTACTACACATTCTCACTGTCCCTGTGACTCCTTTGTTCCCAATTTCTTGGTGTATACACTCTCTTTGGGTTTTTTCTTTTTTTCTTTCTTTCTCTTTATACCTCGAGTTACTCTTGGCTGAGGTTCACTGACCAAAGTAAAATGGCTCCAGTTCGCAAACACCCAACATCTGAGGCCGAAGAGAGTCCTTCCTGTCAGCACGTTTCTCACTTGTTTGTTCCTCTGCAGCATGAGGCTGGGGACCTTCAGCACCTTTCTTTTCCCACTGCCCCTGTCCCTAGATATAGACTTCTTGGCTCCATCACTGGGTTCTGCAGCTCTGTCTCCTGGATGCTCTTCTTGGTCTTCTTTTCATTTCTCTTTAACCCAGGCTTCCCTGCTGATGCACCCAAGTCAGGTCTTGGCTGTTCTTCCTCGGTTTTCTTTTGGTATCAGGAGCTCGGGGCATTCTCTGATCTGGAGTGACTGGCTTTTCTCCTTTGGCTTTCATTTTCACGGTGTTGCTAATCTGCTCTTCCACAGGCTCAATTCTGATTGATAACCTCCCCAGGTGCTTCATTTTCACAGGCTCAGGTGATGTGCGGCTCTTGCTGGGAGCAGCCCTCTGATTGGCGGGTGCAAGCTTTCCGCCTGTTGCTTCCTGCTTTGGTGCCACAGCTCAGCCTGCTGGTTCTAGAAACACTTCTGTCTCTTGCAGACATCCTTTTGGGGGGACAGATAAGCACTGCTCAAAGTCATAGGTCTTAGAGGGAAGTCACTGGAACATAGGGATGGTACCCCACGTGAATTAGGATGCTCGTTAGCAACAGGTGCCGTTGCTACTATGGTCAAGAAACAGAGAGAGGGAGATGAATGCTGGAGTGGTTAGCTCACTCTCTCCTTTTTGTTTAATCTGGTACTCTGGTCCTTGATGGAGACAGTGCCACTTCTCACATTTAAGATAGTGTTGTATGACTTTCCCTGAGGAGATGCAACACACACATCTACTCACTCCAGACAGTAAATGCATGACAGACCCAAGTACAGATACCACTGAAATCCTACTTGGTTTTATTGGGGTTAACTACAGGAATGTAGGTGAGGGGTTACTTACAGGAGCAGAAATGATTTAAAGACAGCTGCATCTCCAAGTCCACCCCAGCACAGGTGACAGCTCACAAAACTGGGGACCCGGAGACCACTGCACAGCAGAGAATGTCCTTTTCAGGCGCCTCATTGGTCTAAACTTCTTCCAGGCTGCTCAGCTGGTTTCTGCCTAGGAGTCTTTCTGGCAGCTTTGTCTGTCTGAGCGTCTCCTTAACATTTTGTCTCGGCTTTTCTGAGAGGGACTCTTCAGTTTTTATTGCTCATTCCGGCCGGGAGGGGCAGAGTGAATCTGGTCAGTTTCAGGGACTTCCTGAGGCCCATTTGAGTTGTTCAGCTTCCTGCTTAACAGAGCATCCTGGCAAGATGCGAATGTTTCAGTCCTGGTGGAGTTTGTTACACACAGATGGCTCTTCCCAGTTCAGCGAACTCAATCTTTAAACTCCCTACAGATGTGCCCAGAGAGAATCTTTGATGTGTATAATTGTTCCTAATAGTGAACTCGGGAGATATGTTAATTGGTGTGGGAAGGCAAGGCACAATTCTCTAGGCAGGGGACCTTGGGTGTTGTAAATTTAAAAGAAATCGAGCTGAGCCAGGCATGGTGGCACACAGCTTTAATCCCAGCACTCGGGAGGCAGAGGCAGGCGGATCACTGTGAGTTTGAGGCCAACCTGGTCTATAAAGCAAGTCCAGGACAACTAAGTCTACACAGAGAAACCCTGTCTCAAAAAATAAAATAAAAATAAAAATAAAAAATTTTTAAAAATTAAAAAAGAAAGAAAAAGCAAGCGAGCTGAGCACTAGTGCACATGCATTCATTATTATCTGTTCCTGACTATGAGTGAAATGTGAGCAGCAGACGCGAGCAGGCTCTTGCCTTTGTGTCTTGCCGTCTATGATGGCTATAGCTTGGAACTGTGAGCTGAAAAGAAGCCTATTTTTCTTTCAGTTGCTTAGGTCAGGGTATTTTGTTGCAGCAACAGGAAACAAACTAAGACAAAGTAATCTTCGATCTAGCCCAATTGGCAGTGTGTGAATGTGTGTGCAGGTCTATACATATCATATTTATTTATTTAGACAAAGTCTCTTTCTACATGTCCCTGGCTATTCAGGAACTCTCTATGTAAACTAAGATGGCCTCGAATTCACAGAGACCCATCTGCCTCCGCCTCTTGAGTGTTGGGATTAAGAGGCGTGCATGACTACACCTGGCTTTATACAGACTTTTAAAACAGTTATTTATTTAGTGGGTGGGTGGTCGCGCACGCATGCGGGGAGGGCAGAGGCCAGCTTTTAGGACTCAGGTCTCTCCTTCTACGACATGGGTCCCAGGGATACAACTCAGGAGGTCAAGCTTTGTGGCTAGTGCCTTCACTCAAGTTGACAGTCTTAACTATCAAAGTCTCATGTAGCCCAGGATAGCCTCAAACTCACCACATGACCAAGGATGACCTTGAACTCCTGATCATTCCTGCCTCCACCTCCAAGTGCTGGATTTACAAGTGGGTACTACCATGCCCAGTTTTAGGATTGGATTTTTTTTTTCCTTTCTTTTTTGTCTTTGTTTTTTGTTCTTCTCACTATGTAGGCCGAGTTGACCTGCTATTATAGATCAGGCTGACTTCAGACTTTAAACAGTATTTCTCCAGTGCTGGGATTAAGGGAGTGTACCATTGTACCTGAATCTTGAGGATGGATTTTTTTTTTTAAGGTCCCTGTTTGTTTGTTTGTTTGTTTACCTCTTGCTTGTGTGTTTATTTAGTGCTAGCACAGTTTGGCCTGGTGAAAGGTCTTTGATTTAATTTCCTACACTACTGCTCGGCTAGACACCATTCATATCTCAGGCCTCAAACTGTCAAGAGTATAAACCTGAAGTTCTGAGGCCCTGTCACAGAGCTTGTCCTTTAGACCTCTTGCTGAATTCTCAGTGGTAATTACATTCCTGTCCATCCCATGTATGTAGCACGCTGGAGCCTCTGAGCACAGCACACTAGTCACCGTGAGGATAACGTCCTGACCCGAGTGTAGCTGCAGAATGAATTTGGCTCTTCTTAACCAGCAAGTTATATTGTCACTTGGTTTTTTCTTTTTCTAGTAAGACTACGAATGTTAATTGCTTATCCTACTCAGTGGTACTATTTTTTTTTCCCTCCTTTGACTCCTGCGAATGTGTGGTTTGTGGCCACAAATTAGGAACTTAGCTTTCTTGGAAAATAACCTGATCCATGTCAGTGGAATACATGATGCCGACAAGGAAATAGGAATCCCGGGACTGTAGCCAGAAGGAACCTATAAGTCATCTTGTCTAATGTCCCCCACAGGAAATCACAAATTAGGAATTCCTCATCTGTAAATGGAAAGGTTGGACGAGTGACCTTGTGTATCCAATATTCTGTGATCTAGCTTAGGTCAGCCAAGTGCAGAGTGGCAGCTAAAGACAGGCCAGCTAATGGAAGTATAAAATGATCTACCCTGCCCAGTGCTCTGGAGTAACTCACGGTGGCAGGAGCTAGTCACAGGCGGCATCTCCAAGGGTGCCAGCTGCCAAAGATCAAGGGATATGAGTTTGGGGATAATGTTACCAGTAAGATCTCATGTGGTAAAAAGATGGAAGAGGCTCCGTTTTCTGTGGTTTGTTAAGGCATCCTCAAGTTAACGGGGATGATATTTATACCTCCCTTATGTGCCTTGGAAGCCAAACAAAGGCCACACACCCCCTCTTAACTCATCTGTGAATGTAACGCTATCTGTTGTTAAATAGACAAATGGAGAAAAAAAAAAAAGTTCTAGAAATGCCCTGGGCATGCTGGAAGTAGAGCAGGAGCATCAGGGGTTCAAGGCTAGCCTGAGCTACACAAGGTGTTTGAAACCAGCCTGGGCTACATAAGACCTTGTTTCAGAAAACTGAAAAAGGGCCATGGAGATTGCTCAGTGGGTAAAGGCAGCTGCCACAAAGCCTGTCAACCAGAGTGTAATCCCTGGAATCCATGTGGTGGGGAGGAGAGCACTGACTCCTGCAAATCGTCCCCTGGGCTATGGCATGTGTGTGCACTCACCTGTGCCACCCATACCCAATAAATAAATAAACAGAATAAGTATTTTAAAAGAAAATTGTGGTATTAATTACTACGTGCATCCGTGTTTGTATGTATTCGTGTACATTCATATGTATCATGTCTGTATGTGTTTGTATGTATGTATGTGCATGCTTATGGAAGCCAGAGGCTTAAGCTGGCTGTCCCCCTGGTTCACCCTCTAACAGTTTTTGAGTCTCCCTACACCTGGAGCTCCTCAACACAGGAGCAACTTGAACTTTTTCTCAAAAGATGTATTTATATTTTTATGTGGGTAAGTGTTGTGGCCACATGTATGTCTGTACATGTATGTGCAGTGCCCATGTCATATCCCCCTGGAGCAGGAGTTACCCAGGTTGGCAGCTGCCATGTGTGTGCTAGGACCTGAGTCCTCTGTAAGATCAACAAGTGCTCTTTTTTTTTTTTTTTTCCTGAGACAGGGTCTCTCTGTGTTAGCCTCGGCCTGGAGTTGCTTTGTAGACAAGGCTGGTCTCGAACTCACAGTGATCCGCCTGCCTCTGCCTCCCAAGTACTGGGATCAAAGGCGTATGCTACCATGCCCGGCCCAACAAGTGCTCTTAACCACTGAGCCATCTCTCCAGTCCCACCCCACCCCCTTCCTTAAACATTAATTTATTTTATGTATATGTGTGCTCTATCTGCTGTAGAGGAATATTAATTCACAGCATGGCTGTCCTGGAAAGAGATCACATCCAAAGATCTTCTAGGACTGTGTGATCCAGCTGGAATACAAACATGCCTTTAATCCAGGAGACAGAGGCAAACAGATCTGAGTTCAAAGCCAGCCTGGTATAGAATAAGTACCAGGTAAAGAAAAGCTTCGGTCCAGCCGTGGTGGTACATGCCTTTAATCCCAAACAAAGTTAATTTGTAGAAAGAAACATCCATGTTTGAAAGTGATGTCTAACCGAGTGGCAGGAAAGGTGATGAGTTCGAGAAGATTTGACAGAATGGGATATGCCCAATTCTCACAAGAAGAGAGAGGAAAGGGAAGCTACTTAAGAGGCAGTTTTGGCCAGGCGTGGTGGCGCACGCCTTTAATCCCAGCACTCAGGAGGCAGAGAGGCAGGTGGATCGCTGTGAGTTCAAGGCCAGCCTGGACTACAAAGCGAGTCTAGGACAGCTAAGGCTACACAGAGAGACCTTGTCTCGGAAAAAAAAAAAAGAGACAGTTTTACCAGGACAGTAATAGAGAGATGGGTTGCAGAGAGAGAACTCAGCCAGAAAATGAGAAGCCAGAATGTTGGAGCAGATTGCTGAGTTAGTCTGAGACCAACTGGAACAATTCTGGGCCAGAGAGAGAGAAGCCAGATTAAATAAGTCAGCTGGGAGAAGCGTTGGAGCCAGAACAGCTGAGTTGAACCAGGCAGCTCTGAGCTCTGAAAGAACAAGTAACGGTGAGCTTAGTAAGCAGTAAGCCTCAGAGGCTTGAAAACATTCTGGGCCTGCGTTAGATTGTAGGGAGGTTAAAAGCTTCCAGGACCAGCCCTAGGTTAGCAGAAGGAGGCAGTAAGCTTCCCAGACAACAATTGAGCCAGGAGAACAAAAGTTGCTTTTACAATTGTTTTTACACCTGCAAGCCAGTTGTGAGCCACCATGTGGTTGCTGGGAATGGAACTCAGGAGTTCTGGGAGAACAGACAGCAAGCCATTTCTCCAGCCTTCAAAATCTCTTTCAAAGAAAGATTTATTATCTTTTTTTTTTTTTTTTTTTTTTTTTTGGTTTTTTTAGACAAGGTTTTTCCGTGTAGCCTTGGCTGTCCTGGACTCGCTTTGTAGACCAGGTTGGCCTTGAACTCACAGTCATCCGCCTGCCTCTGCCTCCCAAGTGCTGGGATTAAAGGTATGCGCCACCACTGCCAGGTTTATTATCATTCTTAAAAATTATGTGTGTATATGTTTGCTAGTGTGCAGAAGAGTCTGTCAGCAGCCCCTGGAGGGAGGTAGCGTAAGCTGCCTGACGTGTGTGCTGGGTCCTTTGCAAGTGCAGTTTGTGCTGATAATTACTGAGCCTCAGACCTGACCCTTCTTCCGCCTTCACCTCCCAAGCACTGAGACAATGGGCTTGTGCCACCACACCCAGCCCGGCCTGTACCTTCCCTGCAACGCTTTGCTTAGCACACACACAAGAAACAAGAACTATTAAAAGAAAAACTGCAGCTTCATCACTTGGAGTAGATACGGGATGACATGCTTGGATCCCTGAGCACACAGTGGCCATAGGAATATGAATTAGGTGTGTGAAGGTGATTTCCCAGCAAGAACCAGGCATGTGAGGCTAGAGATTGGGAATATAGCTCAGTGCTAGAGGGCTTGCTTAGCATAGACCCTGCCCAGGACTGAAGAGAGAGAGAACCCAAGGTCGGTTTGGATTACACAGACTCATCACAGCTACTGTTCCACCCAGTTACTGGTTTTAGCATGGGGGGGGGGGGGGGGGGGGTGAGTGTTGGTTGTCCCTTTTTATTATCAAGATAAGTGGCTACGTGTGCTATTTTAGGGGCCAGCTCTTTGGCTGTGTAAGCAAAGAGCCCACAGACGAAAAAAAGAAAACAAACAAAACAAAACAAAAAAAAAGACTCATTTTCTTTAAAGAACTCAGCATTAAAAAAAACTTAATTAATGAGTGCACACGCGAGCATGCCCGTGCCCCAGCAAATATGTGAAGGTCAGAGGACAGCTTTGGGAGTCAGTTCTCTTCTTCTGCCCGGTGAGTCCCAGGCCTTGAACTCAGTTTGTCACGGGTGGCAGAAAGCATCTATCCTCAAGGCTTTTGGCAGTTTGTTTTGTTTCTATTTCTTGTGTTGTTTATTTATTTTACGTGTTATGGCTGTTTGCCTGTGTGTGTGTGTGTGTGTGTGTGTGTGTGTGTGTGT